>CM060907.1:191386406-192636406 GCA_030737815.1 Allium fistulosum
TTTTGGTAATAGATTGTTTCTACAATCATTTCTGTGATTTGTCACTTTAAAATTATAAAGGTTTCTATACTAGTAGTAAATACTCCAACTCTTTCATAAAAATGATTTCAACACTATTTTAATACAAAACTCGCTTTTAAATCCGTTTTCCAATCTATTAGTATATACAAACCTTTACCTCATTCGTACGAGAAATCCAATTAAACGACTTAACAAAACAAGTGGTATGAAACGCTTGCATTTGCTTCGTTTGTTCATTCTTAGACTTGTTCGATTGAAATCTTGTGACAATTTTCGACTTGAAATCTACAATTTGCTCGTAATTATTTAAGTTACGCCAGTGGTTATGGGACATGAAGCTAAACTCATTTATTTACTAGCTTAGTGTAATCTACACTTTTTATTGATCAATGGTGATCATTTTATGGTTTAGACTAGCGATATGCGATGTCTCTTTGTCCACGTGGGGGACTGTACCTCATTTTGTGGAGCTTCGTCTCATTTTTATAGGCTAGCGACCTATGGGTTTTATCGAGTTCGGTTCATCGGGCGTACCGTTATTGTACTACGTCGTTGTTCCGAATTATTTGAGTTTCAGGTTCATCGGGCGTATCGTTACTGTACTACGTCGTTGTTCCGGCTCATTTGAGTTTCAGGTTCCTCGGGCGTACCGTTATTCTACTACGTCGTTGCACTGGCTCTATGGTTAGCGACCAAGGGATAGCCACCTGTTTGTGATACACATGTTGGTGAGTTTTCATACTCCTGTTTATGATAGGCCTCCCCCTTTGTGTTTTCTGGATTTCTAATTGTTGATTTTTGGAATTTGTAGTTCACCAATTTTTGCGATTGACATTGATATGTTTTGTCAATATTTGGGGTTTGTTGAATAAGCTAAAGAATGTGATGTTCTTTTAGGATATTTGACGAGATTTGAGATATTGTATGATTTTTATTGTTATCAAATGTATACTTATCACAGTATGGCATTATTATTATCATACATTTTTGTGGTATCTCTTATCCTTTCTCATCTTATATGATATTTATAGCTAGACTGATCTGTTTATTATTTTTCTTCTTAAATAATACTCGGGTCATACCGAGGTGTTTCAGGTGCTTCCACTTGACTTCTTAGCAGGGACTATCTTCTGAATTTTGGCTAACTACTTTAGCTTAGTAGTTTCTGCTTTTATACATTTGAGATAGAGACTCCTTGATGTATCCATATTCTTTTGCTTAGCACTTGTACCTATTCTTTTGTGATGTAATGGATCTTGTATGACCACTATTATGATGAACACTTTTATGTGTTATATTCATATATGTTTCCGCCTTTGTGATATGAATATCTATGATTGATTTGTGTTATGCTTATTTCTATATTTGTTTCCGAAGCCCACATAGCCACTATGTAGTAGCTTTGAGTTTGTATTTGATATGTCAGATTTCCTCTTGAAATGAAATGCAAGTCATTCTATCTGACATATCGGTACTCGCACAAAGCAATTACACAGATGGTCGCTCCTCAACAGCCTTATTCTTCGTGCTAGTTGACGGCATTACCCAATAGTGTCCTTGGCTAGTGTAAGTATAGAGGTGGGGCGTCACACAAAACGTCCTTTAAGTTATATTGCATTTCACTTGGACATTTCACTTGAGTTGATTTACTAGCATAAGAATATTAATCCTAACTCGAGTGTTTTTTGTTTTGCTTTATGCTCGGGTCAGACTGAGTGTCACAACATTTGAGACTCACCTTTGGAGCTTGGAGTTTTGCTTGGAGATCCATCTCTATATATTCAGCTTTGCAGTTATTTCAGTTATTTCCAGTTTTATGTTCAGACTTGACATTTTCTTATGTATTGAGACTTCTATGTATTCGGGATTTCGGTTGTATTTTGTTTGAAACTCTGATGTTTATGTAGTAGCTTCATGAACTACTATTTATCTATTCCGCTGCTTATTGTTATGTTACTCCGTGTCTGTAATTCTATGATTGATTTATTTACTGTATATGCTAAGTTTTGCCAAATATAAATTAACAATCTGTTGTTTTGAGTAATCAAGTCCGACATGTGTGGATGATTGTCAATTTGAATGGTTCGAAATAGCAAGTCGTTACAAGAATAACGACTTGAAAGATTTCAATCTTGACTAGAATGGGTAGTTGAGGAAGAAAGGACGACTATGTGTTCCGAATGTGGTAAACATTAGGAAGGAAGTTCTTGAAGAGTGGCATCGTTCAAAGTTCATCATTCATCCAGGAGGGACTAAGATGTATCAAAATATGAAAAAGAGTTTCTTTTGGGAAGGTATGGAGAAAGATGTAGGCTTATGGGTAAAGCAGTGCTTGAACTGTCAACGGGTAAAAGTCGAACATCGGAAATCAAGTGGGTTACTTCAGCCTTTAGATGTTCTAGTCTAGAAATGGGATTCTATCTCAATGGATTTTATAGATGGGTTGCCAAGGTCGAATCGAGGAAATGAAATTATATGGGTTAAAGTGGACAGATTGACCAAGAGTGCCCATTTCATTCCAGTTAAGTCTGCCATGACGACTCCTATTTTGGCTAAGTTATTTATGAAGAATATAGTCAGACTACATGGAATTTCTAGTAGTATAGTAAGTGATAGATATTCCTTATTCACTAGCGAATTCTGGAAGAGTCTACAGGAGACTTTGGGTACCAAACACAAGATGAGTACTGCTTACCATCTACAGACAGATAGACAAAGATAAAGGGTTAACAAAATATTAGAGGATTTGTTAAGAGCTTGTGTGCTAGATTTTGGGGGATCATAGGAAGACCACCTACACTTAGTCGAGTTTTCATATAACAACTGTTATCAGACTAATATAGGGATGGCACCATTTGAAGCTTTGTATGGAAGGCCATGCAAATCTCCCATTTGTTGGTTAGAGACCGAGGATAGGTTAGTTCTTGGTCCGGATTTGGTTAGAGAAGCTAAAGAAAATATTGAGTTTTAATTCGAGCCAGAATGAAGGAAGCTTAGTCTAGGTAAAAATCTATGTTGATAAAGGATGGAAAGACTTAGAGTTCTCAGTTGGAGATCATGTTTTCGTCAAGGCATCACCGATGAAAGGAGTAATCAGATTCGGAAAATCAGGAAAATTGGCATCGAGATTTGTTGGATGATTTCCTATTATAAAAAGGATCGAGAAACTCGCATATAGAGTAGAGTTACCGAACAGTTTGGATGGAGTCCACAATGTTTTTCATGTTTCTCATCTAAGGAAGTGTATTCGAGATCCAGAAAATACTATTGCACCAACTGTGTTAGATGATATAGTAGTGGAACCGGATATAACTATAGTTAGAAAACCAGTTCATATAGTTGCGAGAGATGAGAAGAGACTAAGGAACAAGACGGTCAGATTAGTCAAAGTCCAGTAGAGTGACAACGAGAGAGATTATACTTAGGAAACTGAGAGCAAGATTGGAGATACTTATCCTGGCTTGTTTCATGGTATGCTTTACCTTTATGATTGATTTATGAGTACCCTATCCTAATTTCAAGGACGAAATTCTCTAAGGAGGGAAGTCTGTATTAACCCTAATTTTGACTAACATTATTAAGGGGATTTAATCAGATAAATTAAATAGAATAATGTAAAGAATAAAGTGGTTGAGAGATTGAGATTTGTATAATTATAAGGTAGTCGTGCCTTTATCAATGAACAAATGAAAATTTAAAATAAAAAGTAAAGGTAATAAGACAAGGGTAAAATAGGAATAGGTTACATTCTTATACCCTAAACCATTATTCCATTCTCATTTCCAACATTCACAAACAACACTAAACCAAGAGCTTGGCCGACCACCATTAGAAGAAAATAAGGGGAAGATAAGCAAGAACTCAAGAAGGAAGCTTAACCAAATTAATCCAAGAGCAAATCTCAACCTTCTTAACAACAAGCTAAGATGAATAATAGATTACATCTTATTTCTATTGCTTTCGGTTTCTAGATAGGATCCTAATTTATTTTGCAAGAAAAAGGCCATGTTTTGAATGTTTAAATGGATATATATATATATATATGCTTGTTGATGATTTATGTTGTTTCATATAGATTTTATGATAAGATTTGATTTGAAAACCTATTAAATGACATCTGAATGGCTTGATTTTTTGATATAAGGTCGGAAACATTATTTTAGAGATGGGTTTCATGTTTCATAATTTTCTAAGTTGTTGTGGATTTATTATGAATTTTATAGTAAAGAAAATGGTTAAATTAAGTTTAAATTATTTTCGGCTATTATATTTTAGATATGGGTCGGAAATTTAAATATGTTAGAAAACATATTAAAAGTGATTTATGGGAATTTTTGGAGAACTTTCCTAAGTATTTAATTAAAAATATAAAATTATTTAAGGTATGTGACTTAAATATTTTATATGTTTAGAAAAGGAGAAGGGGAATTTGTTAAAATGTTTTAAATTGTTAATTACTGAATTTGGCAGCACTTTTAGAAAAAGATTTTGTAAAAGAATTGATAACCAATTATATGTTGCCAAATAAGGCAAGTCAGTTGGAAAGAAATTACTTTAAAAAGTTAAAAATCAGTTTTGTAATAGATGACTGCTTCGCCACCTACAACAGCCACCTTTCGACCCCATACATCCGCCTCCTACCAAGTCGAAACCAATACACATGGTATCAATGCCTTGGTACATACTGGATTGGAGAAAGGCAGAAGGTATAGAGTCAAAACATGCTTTCGAAGCGGTAGAAGTAGCTCTTTAAACATGGAACTATTTTGGTATATAGCTTTCGAAGGGGTTGGAGCTTTCGACTTAACCAACTCGCTTCTGCTTATATAAAGAAAGGGCTTTCGAATGGATTGCCGCCTTTTGTTTTTAAAATGAGCTTTCGATGGGGGTCGAAACCCCTGCTTCCGCATTCAACCTTTCAAACCAATGCTTTCGAAAGGGTACTTTTGCCTTTAAACTTTGAAGCCGCTTCTCCGTTCTTTTGAAAGGGTTGGTTTCGAAACTATCCACTTTCTTTTACTTAGGAATAATGCCTCGGAAAGATTTACTTTCCCCTCAGTTCTTTTAAGGCCCTTAAATATATTCAAAGTTAAACCCAAAGGTTTTGAAAGTAATGGTTTTAAAAGGCTTCGAAGCTATGTTTCACAAACTTTTACTCGGACCCATTGCTTTCGAAAGGTTTGCTTTAAGCAAGGAATTTTAATAGTTTTGAAAGGTATATAATGTTGGTTTCGAAGGAGAGGTACCCTAATGTTTTTGAAAGGTTTATTTGAGTCTTTAGATGGAAGGTTTCCAATGCTTTCGAAAGGCAAGTTTAAAGTGTTTTGAAAAGAGGATGTCTAAGGTTTTATAAAGCTTTCAAAGGGATACCTTCAATGATTTCGAAGGGTATGTTTTGGCCTTTCGACCTAGTGTTTCGAGGTAAAGTAGTTAACCTATTTTGAAAGGGGTACTTTCGATGGATTCAAAAGGGGATGTTTAAAGTTTTTAAACAAGGGTTTCGAAGGAGATATCTTGGATTTAAAACCTAATGTTTTCTAAGTTAAAGAAGGGCTTTAACTTTTTTTAAAGGGATAGATAACCCTATTGATTTAGGTTTTCATTGACATTATTTTATATAAAGCATATATCATGGAAAAGTTATTTGAGTAAAGCAAAGAGTATATTTTCCTTGTTTAAGTATGATTTAAAGAGTTAAATCAATTTGAAAGAAATATTTTCAAGGAAATTTTGGTGGGGTAGTTAACCCTAAGTGAATGACTCAGATATTAGAATACCAGATGGGACTGGTATAGGGTCGCACTCTATACTTTAGCTAATAAGCCCCTAGCTAATAGAAGTCCAAAATTCCAGTGTGTAGGGCTTTGTCACGAGTAAGATTAAAATGATGTTACACATAATGAGGAATATACAGAGAGAAAGATAAGTTATTGGTGAGCCCACAAAACCATTAGGTTCAGTTGACTCTAGAAGAAGATAGTTAAGAGCAGATAGCCCAGTAGTATGTCTAACAGATGTTAGATAATTGGGTATCTCAGGTAGGCCCGAGTCAGCCAATAGTTAACAGTTAGCCAAATAAAACTATATTGTTTGGATAGATAGTCCATTGATTACCTGATTTATGTGCATATATGATATTGCTATTATTGCTTTAATCAGTTTGGTTGCAGGATTCGGATTTGCAAAAGATATGTTTTAAAAGGGATATTAGTGAGGGAAAACCTGTTCCGCTAAGCGGTGTGGTCTCACTTAATATCAGTAATCCGAGATGTAATAGTATTATTTGTACCAGGCTTTATGTCTGACTTGAAGTTTATGTTTTCCCCTTAAACTCTCGGGTGTTCAAAATTTAATTTGAGTAAATTGAGAGTTAAGTTTTTTCAGGTTTAGTAGGTTGGACGAATAAGCTTCCGATGACGTGCAGGAGGCAAAGCTAGCTGTATAGGAGCTATTTAGTTTTATTTCCATTGTGATGTATTAAGACTGATATGTCTATTTAGTACTCTGATCATCCAAGGGGGCATCTTCATATGTCGCTCTTGGCGTAATTTATAATAATTATACTTGATCAAAACCTGGGAATTGTTTGGGATTATGTATTTGAATATGAAATATTGATTTGAAATGTAATCAGAAAAGTTGTTTTACATCTGTGTTGATTTTATTTCATATTCATGTGCTTTTGATATTATGGTTACTATTAACATTACTGTATTTTGTCACCGAAAGTTAATACTATAGATGACTGCAACATCTATAATGCCTAGCTTCGGGCCTTAATATAGGGGATGTTACATACATATCTTAAGTAAATATACTAGCAATTCTACATGTATGCACAACCATTCAATCCATATGCTACAACCATATGCATATAACACGGTAAAATGAAACAAGTGTTGGATTGTGTATGCTAACTCCAGAATATATTTCTCTAAGTGTGCGAAGATCAATTTAATAAATACATCCAATGGCATCCATCATCCAAAACATGTCCTAATGACACGTTCGCAACCATTCATAACATCCAATTGTCCCTACCTATTGGTTATACTAAGCTAGAACCTAAACACATAAGTAGTTTATACTTATTAAACTAAAATTTAAATGCACTAGAAAAGAGTTCTTGATGGGTAGCTTGGATCTTCTCCTCTGGCTCCCATGTGTTCTTAACTGGGTTGTCTCCTTACTGGAATCTAACTAGTTTAATTATTTTATTGCAAAGTCACTTTATCTCATGCTTCATAATGTGATTATGTGCACGGCGGACAAGCAACTCACTTATCTACTTCGATTTATCCTAACCGACACAGTTCAACCACAATAGCTGCATCGCATAAAACATTTTCGCAGGTGTGACACAAGAGAAACATTATGAAGTCCCACCAACCCTCTCGGAAGTTCCGCTCCATAGGGTAACTTCCCTTCTCTATCCAAAACTAAAAAAGGCTCTACTACTCTCGGTGCCAACTTTTCCGAACTACCAACCCAATACGTATCTAAGGGGCAAGATGCTCACACGGACTATGTTACCACCATGGAATTAAACTCCATTTGTCTTCTGTCAGCGTAATATTTCTGCCTATCTTATGCGATTTTCATCCATTCATGGAGCATTTCAGTAAAGAGTCGAGATAAAAAGAACGAATTCACTCTTCAACTTTCCCAAGTACTTCTTAGTGGATCATTCTTTTAACCACACATATCATCTATACTATTGGCATGTAACCTTAACCTAAATGTACATGCATAGGCAACCCTCTGCAATTCTTGCTACCAACTCAATTAAAAATGATGTCGACATTCACCATACAAGATACTTGAACATAAATATGCTCCAACAGAATTGTAGTCTTATGCAATCCTTATTGCTCATGCACACTGCCCTAAATCATCCAGTAGTATACCCAATCACTTAATCTTCTAGATACTACAGTAAGACAACCTGAAAGTAGACGGTGTTCCCCCTAGTGTCAACTAACTTAGATCTTTTGCTATTCCTCTATTTCACCCAAAGATCCCAAACCTGGTGATTTCTTAAATCATTGAAAATAGCATATCCACTTCGATTCGACTTAAGCTATCTCATTTTTCTTATGGTTGGTTTTCTTAATCCTTTAACAATCGTGGTACCAAGGTATCACGTTTACATTCTCCAAGATTTATCCTAAGTTCTATAAGTAAGTAAATAATCAAATATTCTAGTAAGGTAAGCTTATTCTAATTCCTATTCAAACCTAACAATAAAAATCCTAAATTTAAATGAAATCCAAAATCTACATGAAATTGTAACCTAAAACTACTTTAGCATTGGCAATAATTGCCTAAGTGGTACACCGTTCACGTGCAACTGTTGTGCAATACAACTATGTATCTAAGTTAGTCTTATTTTATATTGAAATCGTCTTCACATTCTCAATGCGTACAGATAATAATATCATTTTCTTAACGGGAACCCAAATCCTTTAATTAACCATTCCTTGCACAATCTTGACTCCAACTCCATCTAGGAAATCTTTTATGGTTTGAACTTCCAAAATTTACCATTCCTTAATGTCATCCCATAAATGGGACATCTTTCCTAAATGTAACTTCCCACTATTTTATTCTAACCATTATATGGTCGAGACGTCCCACTATGGAATGATGTCTTGCCATTTAAATCTAATAGACATAATGACCAATACTTAACTAACACTGTATCCAAAAATTCATCTAGGAAAATCTAAAATTGACGATGTCCTTGCCAAGTAAACATCTTATGGAACTCATGTCACCTCATCCCCAACAACATACTTGTAGCTGCGATGACAACTCAAGCATAAATTCCTTTATAAATATCAATGTACAACGTATGCTATAAGATGACAACCTACTTGTTTGGTTACCTACAATTCACCAAGTCAAAAGAAAATGCCTAGTATCTATAACTTCCCAAGTCAAAAGCAACAAGTGTGGTGTAACGTTACCCATAATGTCGGATCAAAGTCATCCACACATAAGTAATTCGAATCATCTTTCCCTTCCGATGGTGTTCAGATAACTAATACTTTGGGTACTATAATATATATAAACAACTTAAATCTCCTCCAAGATTAGAGAGCAAAACACTAACTTTCATCTCAAGATCATGAGTTGAATAACTCTTCTCGTGTACTTCCATCTGCTGACTAGTATAACAAACAACTCTACCCTCCTCTATCAAAATAGCGTCTCATCTTATAACGCAAGTATTGATGTTCATAAAAACCGCCTTTGAACTTTCAGATAGTACTAAAGTAGGTGTACTAGTCCATATCTCCATTAGCTAACAAAAAACTTACTTATATTCCAGATTCCGTGTGAAACTAAATTCTTCTTATAGCTGCCAACTAAATAGGGAAAAACTTCCTGTACCCGCGGTATTCTTTGATACAATAAAATATCTTTGTTTAATCCTTGCCCTGAAATATGTTTTATCCAAATCATACCTTCCAAACTTTCTTATATAAAGATTCTACAATTCAAACCATACTTGGGTAGAAAAACACAAAGTGGTGTTCACTCTTCACTATTATAGGAAGTTTGATTTAACACTCTACCCTTCCAATTCAAACGATGATTGAAAGGTCACTAAATCTCCATACTACTTCCTACCTCTACCCCCAAATATTTCAATGCTTCTGAACTCCATAATCAATTTAGTCCTTGTACGTTGTGTAATCCTATTTATCTAACTCCAATTTAATTCTTCCCTTTTTAAGTTTAAGTGATAGTTGTATCTATAATTTACTTTTTAAATCAAAACCTTTGATTTTAACATCATCTCCACAAAACTAGTATGTTTCTAAAACTGTGAAACCCTATATTCATTTTTAACAACCATTTCCTTTTTACAAAGTTCATGACATTTTTATTCAATTTAAATTTTAAAAACGGTTTAGCTTAACTTAGCAAAATATAAATAAAAACATATCTTTTTGAAATTTTCCTTTATAAATAAGAAATCTTCACAAAAATATTTTTTTAATGAAAATGTGGTTTTTTATCTTACTACTATTTTTATTTTAAAGTATGACAAAAGCACTTATGAAAGACATTTTCAAGTACCAACCATTTTTTATTTATAAAAGAGATTCAAAAGCTGGGTCTTATATACTTCTCGATTTTTTTTTCAAAAGTTTCTTTGTTAAAAGCAAAGTATGCCTCAAGTGTGAGTGCAACAATGTGCCTTAAAAATCAGAAGCTTTAAAGCAGTTATTGAAAATTGCTTTTTGTTAAATTCTTTAAACTTTTCTTTTTAAACAAATTTCATAATTTTTATCTGATCACTTTATAGAAAATCATAAACCAACTTATTTTTCCTTTTTAAAATATTAAACATCTACTATTTTAATTTTTAGAAAATATTTTCATTGGTTTATCACTTAAATTAGAGTAGATAAAACAACCTAATTTACACAAGCCCAATTATACCGAATAATGCTTTAAGTGCATAGGGTTTTTGTCCTTTTCAAAGATGGTTAATTCAAGTTTATCCTCCAACACAGTGTCCAACTCTAATATAGAAACACCCTAGCTATATATTTAAATAAAAAGGAGTTTTCGCAACTACTATCAATATGAGATAGGATTTTCACTTTAACTAGGGATATTTCTTTATGGGGTAAATCATAATAAATGTGAAAAGTTTATTTTTTAATTCAACTGTTATAATCTTAATATTTACTCTAGTCCATAATTATTTGCTTCTATAAGGGATAAGCCAACAACCATATTATGAGTGAAAATGTATAGGGTGTTTTGTTTCAATATATATGTTAGAAAAATACAAATTCGCTTCCTCGGTCGGATTAGGCTCAGTTTGTCTCCTTGCTTGCAAATACCAGCGGAACCATATAGGGATGTTCGCGTCCGAAATCTTAACCGCCTTACTTGAGCCATTCCCGTAGTAGGTATCTGGTTCACTGCTTTATGTAAAAAATCACTCATTCTCAGTATCTATGATTAGGAATTATTTTTAACATTCCTATAGATAGCACTGGCAAGAATAGTGATAACATTCTTTCTTATTATACTTATATATAAAAATTTTGGAAATTTTTTATCTATACAGTGTACACCTTTCAAAAGCCCATTTTGAAAAACTTTTTGGAAAACTCTTTTTTTTTCAAAACTTTTCAAATACATTCTCCCAATACGCATGTAATCCCTAAGGAATTTTAAACCTAAGCTTTGATACCAACTATGACAACCCGCACTTCTCAACACATTAATCCAAAGTCAAGGGTGACTTTCGAACTCGCGTCTGTGCTAAGTGTACGAGCTATCGAATTTTTAAACATTACAAAGGCTAAAAATACAAGGATAAAATCTAAGGGATTCAACATTTTCAGATTTCACAGTGAAGGTATAAAAATATAAGTACTGAAAATAACATTCTAGAAAAGCAATATCTAAAATACTTAATTCATATACACCGTTACCAAAGTACAATATGAGTTTGATAGACATTTAATACAACAAACAACTACATGAGGAACAACGAAGAATAGTGGAACTCTAACTCTTAGCTCCTTTCTCCACATACTATGCCTAATCATCTACTGTCATGTCATCCTGTTGTGGGGGGGTAGAATGGAAGGAAAAGGGGTGGATCAGACAAAAGTCCAGTGAATGTGTCACATCATTAATATATGGTGATCACATGCAGTTGACTTTAGTAATACTCTATGTGATCTATGATGCCCTTCAAGTGTCTACGAATTACTTTTTTAATCTTCGAAGGGGTTCAGTCTTAAACACACCCACACTAACAACTTATGGCTCATATTTAAGGTCGAACCAATATTCGAACCTCAAGACAACTAATGATCGGCTAATAGCCACTAGAACTATTCCAACATAGGATTATCCTACATTTTCACCATGAGACTGCATTTTCCACATTACAATTACACGTAACTACATCAACATAGGTTTCCCTACAATTTCCACCATGAGACTACATTTCCCACATTACAACTACACGTATCCTAGTTACACCTTAAGAGGGAGCCCTCAACGTCGATTAGCAAAGGTGTCTCATCGTATCTACATCCATGTCCACCTCTCAACGGTAATGTAAAGCCCCTTATCGCACTGCGCCGGAATTCGTCAAGAACACAACATCACATTGCATCACCATGAATGCTAAGGAACTTCCGTTGGTACTGCACACACCCTATCAGGCATCGTTGTCAGTGTTGCGGGTCCACCGTAGAACTTCCTACAAGTGCAATTTGCAATAGAATCACCCCATCGGATATCGACCTTGTTGGGTACTAGCTATTTACCCAGTAGAAAATTTAGGGCTCTGACAATTAGCTTAGCATTGTATTTATAGGGATAGGGTCTCATCTCCACTGTTAGATCAATTATTATCAAATCTGGGCCATTGGCCGCTCAAAACCCTAGTTGTTTTCCCTTGACCGTCGACCATATGAATGGGGGCGGTCGACCGCTAGCGGTCGACAGGGCCTAATCTATTTGTCAACCGCTGTGTTTACTTATTTAATAATATTTATTTCTCAATTTATTTATTTAATTATTTTCAACTGTGATTTTTCAAGCATTTATAACTCTATCATATTAGCTAATTTTCAAAATGTTATATATGAAATTGTCCAGAAAATCGCTATGAACACAATGATGCAAGTTTCGTAGTCAAATTCGGACGTCTATAAAAAATTTGTTTTACTCTATTTATTACCAATTCAATTTCTTTTATTATAATTCTAGTAAATTTTGTGGGGTGCTACACAAAGTCCATACTTTGTTTTGATTCATGGAATCCATCTCGGATTTTATAGCTTCAAGCCAAAGTGTTGAGCCTTTACTCTGCAGTGCTAATTGGAAAGATAAAGGAGTGTCGTCATCTGAGACGCAGTCCTCTTTCTCGCCATCCATGAGAAAATAGTAGCATCTCTTTAGACGACAATGTTATCTATTAGGCCCTCTAATAAGTTGTGTGTTATTGCATGCAGGTGCATTTGGTTCTCCCACCGGTTCGGAGCTCTGTGTTAATTTTTTGGGCCTCACACTAGTCTATAATCTCACTTTAATTTCTTTTTGATAGAATTTTTTTTCAAAAAAGACAGCAAGTTGAAAAACAATTTGTAGAAAATATATCCATTCGGTTAATGCGTTTAAAAATTGAAAAAACATTGAACATTAGATAATGCTTTCTAATGTGAAGATCGTCTTACAAAAACTGTATGTCATCAGACATTTCAGAAAAAAATCAAACAATAATTCTGCATGAATAGCACGGATTCGGACTTCTTCCCACCAATCGTGCACTTCTGTACCAAATTCAAAACCACCTACACATTATATTTTCTCGATGAATTAGTAAACAGATAATTAATTACAAGTATAGTTTACTATGCATATTCCTTTTAAATCACGCATTTTCTTTCAACTACAATGCTTCATTATGTACATGAATCTGTTACCGAAAGCCGATAACAAACAACTATATATTACAAAATATAAGTCCGTGTGGGCAGCCCACATACCAGTTTAATATATTTTAGGGTTAGTACAGACAGGGCCAGAAAATTATGTGTACGGGGCATGCGAAAATGAAGCCAAGGGTCGATTTTAGGGGGATTTTGTTGTTGTGAGGCTGGGATTATTTCGGGCTTATTTCCTGGCCTTACTTTCGGGCTTTGTAGAATTTTTGGTGCGGTTTACGTGAGATCAAGCAAACCAAAGTCGGTCATGCGAACCCTACCTCTGCCTCATCTCTGATTCTCTCTCTCCATCGCGCACAGAGATTTCGCCTCAAATAAACTTTATCTAACGCACGCCAAGGTTGACGCCTCCTTTTGATGAGCCTCCATCTCTCTCCACAGCACCCGTAGGTAATTCGAAAATTTTGATGCTGTAATTTTATGAAAGTTGAGTGTTTTGGATGTCTGGGTTTGGGTTCTGACTAAAATTGATTAAACTGTTAGGCATTATTGATGAAATTGATCCTTGTTTTGATGAAATTAGAGGAGATTCATATTTGTTTTGATTAAATTTGGATGAAACATTGATGGTTGGCTATATAAATTTGGTTGGTTGTATAACATTGTTGGAACATTGTTCTAATGAAGTCGCTGCATAAATTCAATGAACAAGGTTAGCTGTGTCAAGTTTGAAATTGAATTTGAATGAAACTGATGTTTCGTAATCAAATTGGTTCCTATAAATTAAAATTGTTTTGACTTTTTAAAGTTTAGTTTGTATAAAATCATTCGAGTTTAAAGTAGCAGACGGACCTAAACTTACTAGATTTTACTGTTAATATTAGTAATTCATTGTTGTAATTGCTTGCGAAAAATAGTTAAATTGAAACAGATGGAGGTTTGCCGCCTTTGAACCTGGTCCATTTATTGGTTGTGCCATCAGCGGCCAAAAAATACTGATTACGCCACTGTAAACTAAGCTTAATCACATATATTTTCAGTGGGAACATCTATATGTCCCTCCCATGTTGTTTCTAATGCCACTGTAAAGCTTATTTCTAACCTAAAGCTTTGAAACGTAAGCTAGATGAGCAGCACAATTGCAACAGTTTATGCCTTAACGACAAGTAATATACTATACCAAAGTAAAGGGGCACCGAAATTTCACTTTTTGAAATAGCCTAGTAACTCAGAAGTGTATAAAAAAGGATAAGTGTTTCCAAATATTTATTTGAAGTTAACTACAAGGGTAGCAGTTGGTTAGAACATGCGGACTCCACATGTAAGGTCGATGGTCCTATCATTGCTCATATTCTTGTGGGAATATGAATCATATTCCAAAATGAAAAAAACACTTATTTGAAGTTTGTAAAGACTACAAGTAGTATCCAAAAATGCTCTAGGTTCGCAATCGATATTTGAAATCTTGGGGTTTAAAAGTTGAAGATGTGCACTTTTTCGTCTTATACTTCGTAGCTGTAAATACGTGTAGGTAATTTTGGACAAAGTGGTAATTGGGCTCCGTACATGCTCACATCACCAAACCATGTATTATTGCGCAATTTTCTATTGTCATGCACATTTTGCACAATGGTTCAGAATTATTGGTAATGTTGCTTTGTAGTATTATTGGTATATCATGTTATGCAAACAACTGATTTATTGTTCTTATTTACTATTTCTCATATTCATGTTTCTCATAGCCAATTAATTGTATGTTGGTGATGCTTGATTTATTTCATTTGTTTCTGCAGTTTGTACATTTGAAAACAGCCAGATGAACTCCAGTATAAATGTGGATAGAATTAGTGGGTTGCCAGCGAGCATAATTGATTCTATATTATCACGCCTAACAATCCTGGAAGTTATGCGTACGAGCATTCTATCACGAAGTTGGAGATATCAGTGGCATTCTCTCCCAAAAATAAGCATAGACTATAAAGACCTAGCGGCAGTTCGACTGGTAGAGCATGTGAAAATTGTTGATCATGTTCTCCTTGTCCACTGTGGATCAATTGAAGAGTTCAAACTCAACATCAGATCAGTGACGGACAACGACATTAACCGATGGATTCTATATTTATCAAGACATGGCATAAAAGAGTTGACCATAAACAATTATTATGGCTTTCCCTACAATCTTCCCTCTTGTATCTTTTCATGTTCTAGTTTAACAAAGCTAGACCTTGCTCGCTGTGTGGTCAAGCCTCCTACTGCTGAATTGAACACATTCAACAAATTGAGGACATTGGTACTTTATAGAGTTAAAATAACAAGCTTGGCGCTTGAAATTTTAATAAATTCATGCCCACACTTGTGTGGGTTAGGGCTGAAAGAAGTTTGTCTCTGCTCATCTCTCAAAATCAATGCTCCTAATCTATTGGTATTTTGTATAAGGGGATCATATAGCCATTTTCAATTTAAGAACCTTCCACGGTTGGCACGTTTTGCATTGGAATCTCCAATATCCTCACATGCTGCAGTTAGTAAAGATTGCAAAATAGTCGAACTTCTTGGTTCCATGCCAACTCTTTGGAAACTTATATTGAGTAAGTTTGCTTTGCAGGTAAGGCATACTGTTGTAGAGCACCGTTTCTTATAGGAGATTGTGTTGCTAACAACATTTTTTTTTCCGTGTTAATCTCCAGCATCTGGCTGTCGGCGATGTTCCAGCTCATCTTCCATTTGTATGTTCGGTCAAATGTCTGAAAGTGTGCATCAATTTTGAAGATTTGCAAGAGTTGTTAGCTGCCTTTTGCATATTTAGAAGTTCCCCTTTCATAGAGCATCTTGAATTAAGAGTAAATTTGTTTATGTGAATTTTAGTGCATTAAATGTGTGTGTTTTTGCTTGATGACAAACAGTACATGTACTGAAAAAAAATACAAGTCCACATTTATGAAAAAGTAAAACTTTAGTTACTTGTGATTATGCTCCAACAATGCAACTAATATTTCGTGCAACAGCTTGAACATTCAGAAGTTCCCTTTTCATACAACATCTTGAACCATGGGTAAATTGTTTGTGCGCATTATGATGCATCAAATTTGTGCTTTTTTCCCCATCTTTGTTCGATGACAAACAGTAGTATGCCTTATACGTACTAAGAAAAGATGCATGCCCACATTTAGGGTAAGTAAAACTTTTAAGTCACGTGAGATTATCCTTGAAGAATTTGACTCATATTTATCAAACAATCATATTTATCCGATATGTATGTATGTATGTATAGGGTCATCTTTGTTATTGCTTGTATGGAAGAAATGCTAATTCTTGGAAATTGTTTTGGTGTAGGTTTTTGGAGGTAAAAATACCGCAAGGGTATCCGCTTATGGTTTTTGGGAAGGGGAACACGATTTCAATTTCAGATTTGATTGTCTCCAGGAAGTTTGGGTGACATCATTTACTGGGATAGAAACGGAGGTCAAGTTCATCAAATTTGTTCTTGCTAATGCACCAGCTCTTAAAACAGTAAAGATTGAGTTTTCAGCTAGCAAAGATCTGGAGGAGTTGTTTGCCACTGTTACAAAGCTTGTTCGGTTCCGTCGCATTTCACCTAACGCTGAACTTATTTTGCCAGCATGTTATTAGGATGGATAACAGTGATCCATGCTGCTCTGTTTTGTTTTGACCTGGATTTAAAACAGTTTTAGCTAGATTTCCTCTGGATTTTTGGATCTTCAAACAGCATGTTATTTCTGGTCAATTTAAACAGTTTTCCTCTGGGTTTTGGATCTTCTAACTCTGAGTTTTACCCATCTGCCGAAATTCCAAAAACGAGTTCTACCTAGATTTCAGTTTATGTGAGTTTTACCCTTTTTATTCTTTTTAGTCCGTATTGCTTTTATCCAGGTCGATGTTCTTGCTTTTGCGATCTAAAGTTAGGGTTTCAATTTACTTCGGAGCCACCGATTCTACTAGTCAATTGATCGAAGTAATTTGTGCACCTTGATTGCCTCGCTGATCAATCTCGTTGCTTTGATTTTCTCTCGGTTGCTTTGACGTCGAGTTGTTTCTGTCGATTTGGTACGCTTATCAATTTTTTCCCTTTTCAATTTTGTTCGAACTCAACTTGCTTTTCTGCCCATGATGATATTGCGTTTATATAGGGATATGATTCTCTATATTTCGATTTGAGAATTTTGAAATTTTGATTTCTGGTTTTAGCTTTGACCGTGAATTTTTGATCGAACGACTGTGCGTTTTCTGACTTGTTCATCGTTCGAATATATATATATATATATATATATATATATATATATATATATTCACATATATTTTGACCCTTGATAGAATTCAATTTCGTCCTTGCCTCGATGAACTAAAATTCTAGAATTTTTCCTTGTTTGTTCTGTGCACGACAGTTGACGTTCCTCTGTTCTACTAAATATGCCGTTTCGATCTTCCGCTTTTTGATTTCCTGTTGTTGATGAGTGATGGTCCTGATGTTTGTATATGGTGATGATATGAATTATCTTTTTCTGAGTTGCCAACTGTTCATTTGCATGTCCTCTGGTTCCTTGGTTTTATGTGTGCATTTGTGTACTTTCTTCTGTGATGTATACTTGTGCATTTCCTGTTGCTGCGTTAATGTGGTTTCTGGTACACTGTGTGTGTACGTGCCCTTATGCTTGTGTACTTGACTTGACTTGCTAGTCATTGCAGCTGTGCACCCAAGTACTTGTTTAAGTGTTGCACCATTTTGTCAAGTTTGATACACTTCCTCTTTGCTACCGTGCTGCTGTATGTTCATGTGTGCATGTCTGAAACTCTGAAATTGATGCCTGACTTAGTGTTGCATTTCATGGGTGCACTGTATCTATGTACATATACTTCATTGCATCCTCTTGTTGCTGACCCTATGTGTTCCCGTCTTCACTTGTAGGTACCACCTTGTTGCCGTGTACTTTGTGCACCATGTCGAGTCTGTGTTGTGCCCTAGTGCGTTTGGACTGTGTGCATATTATTGGTTATGTTCTTCTGAGTGATTTTGAGAGTCTTTGCATGTGCATGTGTTTTTATATGCTTGTTTTCTTGTTGTCTTGATCCGGTTGCTTGATGCAGTTGTGTTGATTTGAACCATGGCTGCACACCTATGTACATTCTTGATGCACTTGTGTTAAGCCTGAGCTTGCTTGGACTTGACCTCGTGTACACTTCTACCTGCACTGTGTGGAGCCTTTGGGTTTGACCTTTGCATTTGTCCCTGAAATTGAATTTGTGCAAATGGCTTTTGTGTATGTGCATGGCCTTATGACATGTACAGTGATGCACTGTGCTTGTCATATGTTGCTCGTGCACATTTATTTTTGGTTCCAGTTTAAAATATGAAAAAAAAAAAAACAATCCAATTAACTAGGGCAATATCCCATTTAATTATGTTCTCTGCAATTTCAGTTTGTTTCTTTTTGCTCTTTACTGCATTGTTTATTGTTTGACAGGCAAAGTAGATAACTGGATACAAGCTGGGGCAAGAAAATAACAAATCAAACCCAATTGAGTGAGTGAAATAATGTTGTATGTGAGTGTGAAATATTGTTGTATTTGAAAATGTAAAATGTAGTGGAAGTCATGTTGTAAATGTGTACTATTGAAATTGTAATAAATGATTGTTGAAATAATATATTTGTTTAAATGAAATTTTGATTTGTTTATTTCATTGGGTGATATTTCAAAAGTACTATAACAGACACATTTAAAAAGGGGTGTGTGTTTATTATCATCAAACAAAAATCATAAAGATTATATTTTACTATCAAACAAACATATATTAAGATTTTGTGTCTAGCAAATGTGTAACGATCGTCTTTTCGACCTCCAAATGTCAACGCTAATACATCCACGGTATTCACGTACCGAGCACCTAAGTGTCAGAAAGGAAGAACGTTAGGGTAAAATAAAAGAAGAAAATAAAAGGAACAAGAAAGAAGAGAACACAATATCAAAATCTCACAACGGAACGATAACATATAATATCAAAATGATACTTTTGCTTACCCGCTTTTCGACCAAGCAGCTAACTTAAAACGGACCTAGAGAACTCATACAGAGTCGGATTGACTTGAAATTATGGGGGAATGCTTAGAAGACATAAAAGAAGGCACTCACCAGAAATGGACGTGATTGGATAAGGCTAGATGGATCGCTAACGACCCAACTAGATGGATCGCTAACGACCCATGTAGAGTGGGCCTCACCACCTGAAATTTTTAGGGTAGGTCCCAGGAACCCTCTAGAGTGTACTTGCAAAGTTTTGTATGATTTTGTTAAGTTTTGAGCGAGTTATGAATGATTCTTCTGGACCAGATGATCCATAAAGACGGATGATCAAACTAACTCCAAATGACTTAATACTTGGACAACACACTCAAAAGAATAAGTGAATAACACTCAAGAAGAATTATCCAAAATCAACTAATGGGATGTATCTATGGATCGCCAGCGATCCATCAGAAAGTTTCATGGGTCGCTCAAACTTCTTGCATCATGAACCAATATCTTTTCTAGGGATGTCTGCCGAGTTTCATGGTAATCCAAGCAAGCTAGTTCGAGAAGTGAGTATTCATCTGATCCACAGCATAGTTCAATTCAACCTTTACATGAATCACCATCAAATAAGGCAACTAGTTACCGAATTACATGGAAGGCATCTACATGAGGCAAGGAATGCAACCAAAGCGAAACGATCCAATAATATTCTAACTACATGGATCGCTAGCGATCCATCAATTCAGGTCAGGTCGTTGTGCAATTTTTGAAGCTCCTTCATATCCTTAAGTTTAGGTCTCTGGCAAAGTGGCCCAGCCCAATAGCTCTCCAATCCCTATAAATACTCACCTATCTGCAACATATAGATGATCTTTTGGACTGGATGCTGGAACTTTGTAGAAACCATTTTTCACTCTTCTCTTCCCACACAATAGTCATCTAAAGGTTTACTGTGATTCTCCAGTGAACTCTTGCATTTGTGACTTGATCTAACTTAGAAGGTTCAATCAAAATGTAATCAGATTCAACTTGTCACAGCAGTCAGTCAATAACAGAAGTTATAAAGTGGACATAGGCTTCGTTAACAGCTGAACCACTATAAAAATCTCTTGTCTCTTTACTTTATCTGCAAGTTACGATTCCTTTTATCTATTTTATTTGCCTTGATAAATAGAGCTGGTGCTTTCACACTTAATACAGGGTATTGATCCATTTTTTGGGTTAACAACTTTTACAAAGGAAAACTGTATAGATACAATAATCAGAGTAAACTAACATATCATCAGCCTGGACAGTTATAACAACATGTCCTCACAATTGTTGATATAAAAATAAACAAAGTATTGCAGCGGAAATAAAATCTACGATAGGTAATCATCCAGCTCCTCTCTCCAAGAGCTCCAATGATCATCAATAAAATCTGGAAATATACACGGGGCTGACCCGAGCATTATAAGAAAAATAACACCCGGATCAATTTGGTAAACCAGCGTTAGAAACCCAAGTCATTTGAATTATTTAGTGTTATAAAACATTTCGAAAATAAAGATGTCTCGTAAGACCACGCCACAAATAAACACGGACAGGTTTTTGCCTTACGATAACCAAACCATTTCTATTAGGAAATCCAATGATATTATAATAATGTCTAGGGTTGAAAAAAATAAATATTAATCATAGCTGGAATGGTTACATTTGTTATATTCAACAACATATTTTGTATACAAACAAAACCGCAAATGCATGTTTGTATATGGATTTTCCATTGGAGGGTCCTCGGTACCTCGAAGCAAGTCTCCTGGCAAGGGTAAGAAAGTACCTATCCGAGCACCGTATATCTCTAGATAAAATATACCAAATAAGGAAGACATAGCTGGTTCACACAGAAAACGTGTCCCGAATACCATCAACTCCCGCTAGCAACAATCAATAAGCATACTTAGATAATGGAGTTGATAAGTACCCTATAAGGATAGCTAAACCCCGTTGGCTATGTGCCTACTCTGCTTTTAGCCATTTCCGATGTCGATGTCACGTTCCCCATCTTCCATAAGAGTCTTCAATACTCCGAACAAATCATGAATCCCATATGGATTCCATCATCTCAACAGAATTCAGAATACACATCGACTTCTTAGAGATAGAATACGTATCTCAGTCTTGAAGTGGTATTTAATAAGTAGAACACTTACCGATCCAGGACTCTCCAAGACTGAATCGACGAATTTGATATTATTCAGCAATAACGTGAATGATCGCATAAGGGAACTAATTTCCATGTACTCTCCATAAGCAAGTAAACATACAAGCACTATCAATTCATCCAAAGCACGATAACGACTTTTAATCCCATTTTAATTAATTCATCCTTTATTAATTAAAAACCCTTTTTATTAGTAAAACTACTTTTTATCTAATAAAACTTCTTTTATAAATCAAGACTTCCTTTATTGATTAATACTCTTTGATTAATCAAAACTTCCTTTATATACTTGTATAAATATATTGGATTTCTCTTTATAAAAGATATATACTTGTCTTTATAAATTTAATTATTCATTTATTCTCTTAGTACTTAAAATATATTCATATACTTATTCCAATGGTATAAGTGTATTCACAAATCGTTTAACAAATTTTACTTACTTGAAATATAATCAAAGAGATTAAAACAATTACTACTGAAACATTGTTATAATAAACTCCTTTTCTCTTATAAATTAAACATATAACATTCCCTATCTCTTTATAAAAGATTTCAATACTTGTTATTATCTTTAAAATCCTATTGTTAAAGATTTATAATATTTCTTCTAAAATATAATTCAAGGGTTTAAAAACAAATGTTGCTAAAACATTATTTACTACAAACCCAAAACCATTCAATTTAATTATTATCTTTAAAACTCTCCTTTTAAAGGTTTAATTACATTCAAGGGTTGAGTTGCTAAAAACAATTGTCACAACAAACCCAAACATTTTATAATTTGAAAATATTCCTCTAATTTAAAACTCCCATTATTACATTTATAAAATACTTAATTTAATATTTAAAAGTGGAAATTAGCCACAAGGGCCTCTTTAGCAGGTGGAATTAGTTTCTAGGACACACAACTGAAATAATTACTTTCAAGGACAAAACGCAAAATAATTAGTTTCTAGAGCCTAAAAACCTATGAAATTATGTCCTTGAAAGTAATTGGACTACTGACTTTGTCCTTGAAAGTAATTATTCTGCTGACTTTGGCCTTGAAAGTAATTTCTTTGAATGTGTGTTCTAGAAACAAATTGGACTGCAAGTTTGTCCTTCTGGTAAAATGCCCCTATTTAAAACTTATATATATATATATATATATCGTTAAAATACTTATCAATATTTAAAACTTATATATATATATATATCTTTAAAATACTTATTAATATTTTAAAATACTTTTAAAAATACTTAAAATATATGATAATTATTTATATAGAATATTATGTGAAAATAAGGGACTTTGAAATAAATAGAAAAACAAGCTTTAATTTTAAAAGCTACTTAGTTTAGAAATTTATAACTAATGGTTAAAGATATATTTAAACCTGAAACCAATTTTAAAACACTCTTTTATAAGTTATAAAACAACCCTAAAATTATTAGAGAAAAATACATAATTTAAATATCATTTTTAAACAAATTTATAGTTCAAAATAGAAGAAGTAGCATTTCTAGAAATGTTATCTAAAGTTTTGTTACCATTGTCAATATTGTTTAGCTACAACTTTGAGCCTATATTACAATACCCTAACAACTGATTTTAGATCCATTTTTTTACATTAGTTAGTATACTTTTGGGTACTTGAAAACCATGAAGAAAATCCCAAAGAATATCTTTTAATTATTTTAGAGAATTTCCCGCAAACATGGTATTTTATCGAAATACACTTATAACGATTATTTCTCAATAACTTTTGGCACTTCGTTCAACTAGCAATCAAATGAATCGGGCTTCAAAACTTTTCCAATAAGAATAATATATTATTTGCTTGATTAATTGCTAAAGAAACCCCTAAGAATGTTTCCACAAAAATGCGCGTTATTTTCAAAGACGGACTATTTTTAAATGTGTTACTATAATGACTTTCTTACTTCAATTTTTGTTACTTTGATTTACTTCTTCTATAACTTTTCAAAAAATATTCCTTGCTTTTTTAAACACTTATAGAAGTGTAGATAATAAGCAAACAAGTTATTATTAAGATATGTTATTAAATCATCATTTTCACAAGTTATAGTTTAAGGGATTCAAAGTGCGTTTATAGCGACTACCGCTATACGGATAATTCCGTATTCAATCCAATATTTGGTGTTAGGTTATTTTAAACACACATATGATTTCAAGTTTAAACCATATCATTTATAACATATATCAGCATATGTATTTGAACCATTTGTCCATTTAAATGTTCAAATGAACTTAACACAATTCAATGGTTTAGTAAGCAACTACTTTAACAATTTATATACATTTTAAAGTATATAATCAAGGATTTAACTTTAGATAGTTAATGTCTATTATTATTAATATAGAGAAAGCATATTAACATGTGATTTAACAACAATTTTTAAGAGATTAAGCAAGCAAATATCAAGCAATATTTCAAGTTAACTTGCAAACAATTTATAGTGTAATCAAAGTGAGATTTACTCACTTTTATCAAACCACACTTCTTTCTACCAACATTCTTTTCAAACAAAACTTCTTCTATCATTTTATACTTCATCCTAACATTACTAAAACCTTTCATTTCATCCTCTAATGCACATGCACCTCCTCCTCCACCCATTCAAAGCTTACGGCCATCCTCCCTCTCTCCATTGCTCATGGCCTTAGGCATTTCCACCTCCCCTTGCACACGCCTAACCTCCTTCCTCTCCCTTAAAACCCACGGCCAAAGGCCTTTAACTCCCTATAACATACACGGCCAAAGAAAGGAGAAATGAAGAGGAGAAAAGAGAGTGAAGAAGTGATTTAGTTTGTGAAAATATGAGTGTGTATGCATGCCTTTATATAGTGTTAGGAAATGAGAGGAAAAATGTGAATAAACCCCTCCTTAGCCTTAAAGTTAAGCATGTAAGACCACACTCTTACACATCCATAACTTCCATGTTTGGTGCCTTGATTTAAGGGTCCTTTTAGTCCTTATGTTTCCACTTACTTTTACTAATTCAAACTTAGTTTAATTAATTATTTAGTTGATATAAGGATGTGTTTTATTATTATCATATGTTTACACATGATAAGAATTCAAGTTTCAATATGTTCACACAACTTGTATTGTATAAAAAATTGATTTTTAACAAAATGTTTTTCGGTCACATTTTCAGTATTTATCCAAAGTGTATATTTTTGTAAACACATTTCAAAAATATTTTTTCTAACATTAGTTATTAATTAAAAAGTGTTTAATAAGGTTATAAAATCATATTTAATCACATTAACACTTGGATTCAAATATTTAAATAATTTAGATATTCAAATACAAAGTGTTCAAAATTCCGGGTCATTACAAAATGTGTTGTGATCAAGCTCCCTCTATTTGTATACTCCCCCTACGCAGATGCATGTAATTTAAAAATGAAAATTTAATTTGTCAAATAATTGCAAAAACAACTATAAAAACAACTCTTGAATAATAAGAATACCCTCGAATATCAGTAAGGTTATTGCCCAACCACCAAAACCTTAACCTCTCTCCCCCTTTTGTTACCATCAAAAATAATAATATAATTGAAATAATGATGAATTTTGATTAAAATCATATCGGGAGAGAAATATACATTGAAAATACTAATTAATCAAACAAAAATCATAATATTTTACTAATTAGACACAAATTCCATTTTAGAGTAATGAATGGTTTATGGTTTAGGAAGAATATAGTGACAGTAGTGTAGTATGCTTAGTAATTCCTTTAAAAAAATGTTGAGCACTTTCTAACCATGCATAACCTTTTAAATGAGGTTGGTAGTTGCTTAAAGAAGAATGTCACAAAAATGGCACAAACACCCTAAAGAGTAGCATGAGGTCTATCACATTTGTTACTATTTACACCAAAAATGACACAAACATCTCAAAGGGTATAGTGGAGAAAAGAGTGAAGAAAGTAAATAAAAACAAGAAATAACAAGACACAAAAGTTTTATAATAGTTCGACTAATTGTGGCCTACGTCCACTTAGCTTTGTTACTGATTTGGTTGTTTTTACAAATACTGTTCTTATGGATCAGTATGGATCCTCGGGATTACAAGAGATTATAGAGAAAATTGTTGAGAGAGCCAAAAGATCTCTGAAATGATGTCCCTCTATGCGTATTTATAGTCGAGGATCGTCGGAATGTCTCACCCATGATCTCTCCCATGTTCTCCACTTCAAGGTAATGCTAACTGAACAAGATCGTAGCCACATCATCAAAGTTCATGGATCGGTACCGATTCATGCCTATGGATCGATATTGATTCATAAGATGATGGAAAATCTTTCTTCGAGTTGATGAAGTGGCTTGCTTGGCTTGTTACCTTTGGCATCAAGTCGTGTTGATATGAGCTTGAATCCGGTGGAAATACTTGTTTGAATGTTGGTTGATAACTTTTAGTCTGTCCATCGATCGTTTGAGTTGCACTTTGCTAGCGAACCGTCATCTATTCACATGTTCAAGTCAATGAAGGCCTCATAGTCTTGTAGTATGGATTTGAAGCGGTGTTGGGCAAAAAGTATAGATCGATACCGATCCATACCATTGGTTGAAACTTGGACTTCGGTCCTGGTACTAAAAGCAGTGTGATGTGTGGACCACATTAGATGGTTGTTGACAAGTTGGCAACATTGTTTCTTGACTTTGTTTGGCATTCAAGTTTAGCAGTTATCGTTTTGGATTCCTGCTTGATATTTTCTCTGTTTAATGGATCATGCTTGTCGAGTATGGTCTGTTCACAATGCTAGATAACATTTGTCCTTCAAAGTACGCCTTGTGAATGCACTACAACAAAAACACCCTTTAATAGCGTTTAAAAACGCTATTAGAAGCTATTATAGCGTTTTGTCTTACGCTGTATATTAACATGTT
Source organism: Allium fistulosum (assembly GCA_030737815.1). NCBI lineage: Eukaryota > Viridiplantae > Streptophyta > Magnoliopsida > Asparagales > Amaryllidaceae > Allium > Allium fistulosum. Next base: position 191,412,999 of record CM060907.1, read on the forward strand.
GTAATAGGTCAGTGACCTATAACAGCAACATACAAAACGCTATAAGAGACGTTATGGACAAGGACATTTCATAGCGTTTTATGAGTGCTGTAAACATGACTTTTAATAGCCTTGGAAAGTCGCTATGAAGTGAAACTATAGCGTTTTCATGACTGCTATGTAAAAACAGGCTGGCACACATATGAAATATACAACAGCGTCTATAGACGCTATAGAACACAATATTTTACAGCGTTATCTGCTGCAATAGTACATTGTATGTATAAGTACAGCTACTTTCTATAGCGGTTTGCTGTCTTTTATTGCGTTGTTTTTTTGTTATGAAAATTGTTTATAGCACTATCATAATGCTGTAGTATATAAAACTGGAAAAAACAACCTTTCCATAGCACAGTTAAAACGCTATAAATTTTTATCCCTGCGGTTTTTTTACTAGGTACATCCAAGCTTACAATTCTACTAATATATTATAAAATTTCAAAAAACACAATTATCACATAATGATGTACGTAATCAAATGAAGACATAAGCCAAACCACAATATATATTTAAATATATATCCATAATATTTCATACACAAAGTTTCAAATATTTGTGATCTTAAAAAAAACAATACATACAACCATAGCTGACCAAAACGATACATACTAAAAGCAAAGATATACGAACGTCAATACAAAATACGTTAATCCAAGCATGACCGATTTGAAAGAGAATGAATCCAGCAAAATAATTTTTCCTTCCTTCCAGCTTGTAGTAACCTCGGTATCATCATACAGCACCTGTCAAAACGAAGCACATAAGTTATTTTTCAAATCCAAACATCATCCGCAAGTTATATAATTTTTCATAACAAAAAAGATAAAGACTGTTAGTACATCATTTTAACTAAATAGACTGCCAGTACATCAGTTTAACTAAACAGACATTGACGTGAAATAAAACAAAAATAACGTGTGATTTAGAAAATACAGCAACAAGAAGCGGATTATTACCAGGCATTATACAATGCAGAATAACAAAAACTGCATTTTCAGTTATAAATATGATTTAAACAGCAAAACCCAATCACCCACTTCCTCTCACTGTCGCAAATGCCATATGCCAAACTCGAACTTAACCCTCTTAAGGTATCATTAAACTGACATTGATGCCTTTTTATGTTTCAAATTTTGACACATGAACTGAAAAATAAAATAAAAATAAATTAAAGAAGTTATACTTACTAGAATTTGATTCCATTATAACTTTCGCAATAGGCCAAGCTATCGTAGTGCCAAGAGCATCTTCAATGACTTCTAATTCGGATGTTGTTCTCCATAGATGTGCTTTTGGAATTTTTACAATTTCTACCCAAACTTTAATTGCATTTTCCCCAAAGGAACACAATGAACCATTAAAGTTGGATCGGTTGAAGACACGCGTCCTAATGCAACTATTTCTCTCTTTCCCGACCAATCGATCAGCTTGCATTTACCATTTACCATAAAATTTGTACTCTATCAATAAATAAAAAGGCTATTTTATTATGTGCTTCAACAATTCGTAAGATGAAAAAAAAGTGAATCGATTATAAATAAGTTTACCTTCTCGACAACTCCGGCATTACTCCTATGATCATCCGATGATGCACCGTTAACGATCTCGATAACTACTTTTGACTCAGGCCATGCGACTTTGATACCAATGGCTTCCCCAACTCGTGTCAAACCTTTAGTGGGCCTCCATAGAAAAGCATCTTCCACTTTTGCATTATCTATCCAAACTGCAACGGCATCCGGTCCAAGAGGGAGATCATTCACAAGTTGTTTTGGATCACTCGAAAGTATTTGTCCTTCTGCAACTAATTTTTCGCTCTCACTCCAATCGACTAATTTGCATTTATGATGTGTGCTGCTACTTTTACTCTATTAAAAAAACATATTGGTTATTATTTTTATACATTCAAACTAAAACTTAAATAATATAAAGATGAAAGATTACCGTATGATCTTCTTTGTCAAAGTTATCTAAGTTATGCAAAACAACTCTAGTAGCTGGCCACGCTACTATATCACCTTCAACTTCTCCAATACGTGTCAAATAAAGTGAAGGTCTCCACAAGAAAGCATCCGGTTTTCTCACAGTGTCTATTATAATTTTCTTGGCATCAGACCTTAAAGGGATTTGTTGGACAAGCTCCTTTGGATCACTTGACACAACTCTTCCTTCCGCAACAATTTCGTCTGTCTCACTCCAATCCAATAAATCACATGTGCCATATTTTTTATCATAATTGTTCTATAATTAATCAAATGAAATTATATTAATAATAAATTAAATATCAATTGTAATGATATCGATAGTAATATAAATAACTTTTACCGCTTGAGGTACATTTGCTTCATCCCGGCTTTCTTTTCTCTGTCAAACAAATATAAAAACAACATTAGCCCAGCACTGCCTCTCCAAGGTACACTATATACAAAAGGGAAATGGATATCCACAAGTGTACATTTCATGTGGCTGTAGTGATAGGATTTCAGGTGAAACAGCAAAGAAAATTTTGCAGTTTTGTGTAAAATTTTCAGGTGAAACAACAAACAAGGACAGGACACAAATTTTTGTACAATTTCAAGTGAAACAAAAACAACATTACCATGCACACTTTTCATATCTTTGTACGAGGACAGGTGAAACTTTTCAGGCGTACATCTGTTTTTTATGATTATAAAATATAAACAACTAAAATGTGAGTATGGTCATATATTTGGGCATGCAACTCAGAAATATTTGAAGAAAACAGAACAATAATGGATGCAGCCAACAAATGTTAAAGATGAAATCAATTATAAAAGAAATATAATATGAAGATAAGAAATTTACAATAAACTTAATCCCAAACTTAATCCCTTCTTTTTTTCTACATGCTAGCAACAATAACTGAATTGAATAGTGCATTATGCGCTCTTTATTTTCGACTATATTGCAGCACTAAGCATTAATCTTGGTGTAGTATTTCTTTGCTTTTAGATGTGTGCATATCTAAATAGCTTTTGGTTTAATTATGACAGAGCTGAAAATAAGGAAAAAGAAAGTGTGAAGTAGTGGAGTGAGTTTTACTGATAATTAAGGGAAGAAGAAATCAAGCCCATCATCAACAAAATTGGAAGATATATATATACCCAGGTACCGTGTACATTTTCTGATTTTAATGTTAGAATTAACCTATGATTTCCAATTAGTAATTTTTTTTTAATATCCTTACTTATGGTTTTAATGTTATAATTAAATATATTTTGAATGGTAGAATCATATTTTGGAACCGACTGCATAGCAGATTCAAACAAAGCCAGTTAAATGTTTTGAAATCTTGCTTTAAAAGCTTTCTTTCTTTTGAAATATTGTATTTATGTTTTTGTTAAGAGGACTTGCTTTCAATATTCAATTTTGAATGGCAAATTTGATGTGTATTTGTCCAGAAGATGATATCATTGAAGCTTTCCAGCTACTCTTTGTTTATTTCTTTTTAGTATTTTCTAAGTTCCTAAAATTAAAAAATACTTTAAGATATCTTATGTTAGAAAAGAAATGTATTTCATTATCAAAATATATTTAATCCGTTTATTCCACATAATCGAGCTTCTTTTCCAAGATGAATTGTTAAATGTATCATTATGTCGAAAAATGAAGGTGGAAAATATCTTTCAAGATCACATATAATTCTGACAATCTCATCATCCATTTGTTGTAGCTTTTCTCTATCAAGAACACGCTGACATAGATTATTAAAAAATGCACATGAACGAGTTATTACTTTCCTTGGCCTCTTTGGAAGCAATCCTCTAATTGCAACCGATAGCATCTGTTGCATCAAAACATGATAATCATGCGACTTCAATCCACTAAATTTGCAATCCTCCAACGACACACATCTTTTGAAATTTGAGCAATAACCATCAGGCCCCTTAAAATCATACAATCTTCTACAAAATATTTTTTTTTCAGAACTATACAAAGTATACGGAGCCGGTGGAAGATATGTTTTTTCCCACGAGGTTGCGCATATAAAGCATGTCGAATTCCCCAATCCTCTAAGTCTTTTCTAGAATTAATGCCATCTTTTTATTTGCTATCATGCAACATTGTGCTGAGTAAACTTTCACCAACGTTTTTCTCAACATGCATCACATCTAAATTATTGCGGAGTGGAAGATCCTATAAACATCAATAATATGACAATTAAACGTTATAAAATTTATAGTTATATTTTTATGAATAAGATAAATTTTGAATACTAACCTCCCAGTATGGTAATTCAAAGAAAATAGATTTTTTTTCCACCGTGATAGCTCTCTTTTTGTAGGATCGTTTTCACCTTCTTTATTGTCAGTACATTTTCTTTTCTTACTCGTAATCGTTATAATTTGCTTCTTATTTAGCTTCTTCTTATTCTTTCTGTTCTTGTCTTTTTCTATTTCTTCATTTTTAAATTTTCCAAAATCATTTGGAAATTTTTTCAAAATAACAGAAATATCTCTACCTGTAAGAATTCTAGGCTTGTTACATTTCTCCACAGTATTATCAAACCAAGCCTTTTGTTTTGTTAATGGATCGGATGAAGGTAAAAATCTTCTATGTCCCATATAGACATTTTTTCGATTATGATTTAGCCATCGATGGTGAGTATTAATACCACATAATGGATAACCTTGTTTGCCTTTTACACAACATCCAGCGAGATTTCCATAAGCTGGAAAATCGTTTATGGTCCAGAACAAGATTGCTTTTAAGTTAAACAATGCCTTGATAAATTCATCATAAATCTCCACTCCGTTACTCCATAAGTACTGCAAATCTTCTACCAAAGGAGCTAAATATACATCAATATCATTTCCAGGTTGCTTAGGGCCGGGAATTAATAATGTTAACATAATATTCTCATTTTTCATACATAGTACAGGCGAGAGATTATATGTCACAAGCATCACTGGCCAACAACTATACTTGGAACCCTTAATGTCAAATGGGTTGAAACCATCAGTAGCAAGACCAAGTCGAAGGTTGCGTGGATCACTTGAAAATGATTTCCATTTATCATCCACCATGCTCCATGTCAAAGAATCCACAGGATGACGCATTTTATCATCATTACTTTTATTACTAAAATGCCACCTTAGATCTTCTGCCATCTGCTCAGATCTAAACATTCTTTTAAATCTTGGAATAATTGGAAAATATCTCAACAATTTGACTGGAATACCTTTCATTACCTCTTTCGTCCACTCATTTATCTTCCATCTCGAAGAACCACATTTGGGACAACTAGTCAAATCTTTGTATTCTTTTCTGAAAAGACAACAATCATTTTTGCAAGCATGAATCTTCTCAAATCCCATATCGAATACTTTGAGGAACTTCTTTAGTTCATATAAAGTCTTCGGAAGGACATTATTTTTGGGTAATAACAATTGCTGCACGCTTAGAAGCTTATCAAAACCAGTATCAGATAATCCGGTTTCACATTTCAAATTATACAACGCAGTGATAGCAGATAATTTTGTTTGATCTACGCAATCAGGATACAGTGGAGTTTCTGCATCTTCCAAATTTTTAAGGAAATCATCTGTTCGCTTTTGTGCATCATCATCGTTTTTATTCTCGGAGAAAAAAGTATGGTTGACAAACTCTTCATCTTCAAAGTGAATGGCTTGAAGTAACTCATATGTGTCATCCAATTTCACTTTTTTAGCTACATTTATTTGCTCACCGTGACTATACCACTTACTGCACTTGTATAAAGGATCCATTCCTCTAATAATCAAATGCTCAACAACAATGTTATCATATTGATGAGTAAGATTTCGACAATCTAAGCAAGGACACAATTTTTTTTTCATATTTCCTAAATTTCTCTTAGTGGCATGCATAAAATTCCATGCTCCTTGCTCGTACTCCCTACTAGTTCTAAATTAAAATTAAAATTAAAAAACAAAGTTATTGACATAAAAAATCAAATTTTAATATTAATTTCCAAGTTAAATATTAATCCAAATATTGTATTCTTACCTATGCAAATGCACCCAATCTTTTTCCATCGCCATATATAATATTGCAACAAGAAAATTTCTAAAAAAACAAAAGCACAATATGTGACGAAGACTTTATTACCGATGCACAATCTGTCAAATTAAAGGGAAAATTTTCTAAAAAAAACAAAAGTTAAATATTATTTCTTATGTCAACTGAGTTTAGCATACTATGTCAACTGAGTTTACTTCAAATTCATAATAAAATAGCATTCTGCAGCAGGGTTTAGTTGTCAACTAAGTTGCTATTTTGGCAATGATTCGACTGAATTGTAAACTGAGTTGTTTTCATGTTAAATAAATTGCATATTCATGCTTTTTGACGCCTGAGGCTTTTTTGGAATATTGAGAATAAATTAACATACGATCATCATAAACTCAATTAAGAAGGCAACAAGGCGTTCAATTCACGTCTACAAACAAAAAAACATACTTAAAATAAACAAACTGCAACATCAGTACTTAGTCTTAAATAAATTTTCGAAATTCCATAAACTTTTGATCACTTTAAAAAACTGCATTTAAAAAAAACAGAAACTGCACTAAAAAACTGCATTTAAAAAACAGAAACTGTATTTAAAAGAAAAACTGCATTTTAATTTTGTTTTAAATTACATTTAAAAAAAACAAAAACTGCATTTTTAAATTTTAGGTTAAAATTTTAACAGAAAACTTCAAATTCAATTTAAAATTTTAATATAGAACTTCAAAATTAAGATTCAATTATGATTAAGCTAAATCAAAACATGTAAAGTAAGCTTAATTTAATTATATAAAACTAACTTAGACTTGATTTAAAATCAAAATTTTATAAATTATAACTTAAACTTAATTTTAAAATAATTCTGGTATGTCATACGATTCATACGTAGTTTACTTGTATTGTTTGTTTCAAAATAATGCTATTTTAGGTCTTCTCCTTTCTAATAACATCTCCTTTCATTGGAGCTATTCTCATGTTTATTGGCTATATTCTCTTTGACGCTCGGTATGATGCTACAAACTAGCATAAAGAATTCGGGCATCACGTGTTGGTTGATACTGTATTTAGTTATATACACATATTATGTTTGATGATGTTAGATTTGGAGCTGATATTTTCTAATTTTGGAACCCTGACATGACATAAAAGTTATATTTTGAAACTCCCAACGTAATATGTATAAAAGTTATCTTTTACTTTGGTTCGGTGGATGTAACTCAATCAAATGGTTTTAAAAAATCAAATGAAAAGCTACCTTGAAGATTCACGCTCAGTATTATTTATTCCTAGACTTTTTTCTCAGTATTATTTATTTTTCTATTAATAAGTTGTGTGTTAAACATAGGTTTCTTGTATAATAAGATTTTTGGCAGGTCCATTAAAACGTAGAAATGAAACCAAAGAAATAAAATTTATGGTCTCAATTTTCAGCTGCCTATAACCAATAAGATATTTTTATTTTATTTTACTGGCATTTAGTGATTATTAAACAAGGAAATGAAATATATTTTGAGCTATATGAGTCAATATGCCTTTCATTTTATTTTAAATTCAAACAGAGCCTGGTAGTGGTTATGTACTTTGTTTTATATGCTTCATAATCGATCTTAAAACAAGCCATGCAGTAAACATAAGTGATTTGCTCAATCCAAGTAACTTCAGTTCTATGTTTTGGCTACTCAACTGATTTTGGGAATCAGTGTCTACAACTACCTTTTGATTTCCATTTCAACATACAAATATTAAAACAGCTTTTTCAATGTCACTTTACCATTACTGCCTCTTTACCTATACTACATTGAAATGGAAATGGAAATCGTTGAAATGGAAATCTTGTGTGTACCTAAACCCAAGTTTGCAAAGATTAAATGCCGCTTCAGCTACATTGAAGATTCACGCTCAGCTTGGCTTGAACAATCGCACAGTCGCACAGTTGCACAGTCGCTTCAATTTAGCTGCCTTGAACAATCGCACAGTCACTTCAATTTAGCTGCCTTGAACAATCGCACAGTCGCTTCAATTTTTCCAAGATTTATGCCCCTCGGTTTCCACGATAGTCCACAGCAGTTGAGCGAAATATTGATTTAGGGTTCGTGTGTTGATTTAGGGTCGAAGCAGAGCAATATAATTGAAGAGAAGTGAAAAGGGGGTTTAATAACCTAATTGATTTCGTTCTAAAAGAAGTGAAAACGAGGCGGGAGGAAAATAAAAGAGGGAAAAAACACCGCCAAAAATTTAGACGCTTAACTATTGCGTTGCCTAACGCCATCCATTTTCAATCGTAGGCTTAAAAACGTGGACAACTACCGTATTATAGCACGGCTTGTTTCTATGCAATCCCCACTTGCTATAAAAATACTATTTTCTTGTAGTGATGGAAGGTGTGCTTTGCTCAAGAACAAATATCGAAGTCGATGAAACACTAGTAGTTGAATTTTCTGACTATCAACCGATCAAATCACGGCGAATCATCTGGTTCCTTTGGATTCACCTGTAAGTCGAAGATCGCTCCGGACACTATGGCCAGGAAATCGAGTCTTGGCTCGAGTGTTAGCCATAGATAATCATTCCCTGGGTACTTAATCGATTGCAGTTACCAATATGTTTGTAACCATCAGTATTGAATCATATAAAATAAATATTTATTCCCAAATATTCCTATTCAAGATGCATTGAGAATGGGATATCTATATATCCGTTAAGACTAGTTCACGTAGGGTTCTCCATATGACTAACAGTGAACTACTCATTACCCTCGGGAGCATCAAGTGGTTACATAGAATAATTATAGAATGAATCATTGATAGTCTTCTATAAGTTAAAAGTCAAATAGAAGATCTCACGTGATGGCGTTGTAATGACCCGGAATTTCGAACAATTTGTACTTAAATATCTGAATTTTTAAATACTTAAATATTGGATATAAAATGATTTAATGTGATTGGATTGATCTAATAACATTGTTAACCCCCTTTTAAATAAAAACTAATGATAAGAAATTTGTTTTATAAATTTATTTACCAAAATAAATAGTTTGAATAAATATCGATAATGTGATTGAAAATATAAAACGATATCGAAACGCGCAAGATTATCATATCGGGGCACCGTCTCGGATTTTGACGAAACTAGTGTCATTGAAACTAGAATAATGAGGTGATGCACGCCGACAAGTTTCGTGTTGATCGGACGTGCTGTGTGATCATGTGAACTCGAAACGCACAATGATTAAATAGAAAAATTAAAATAATAATATATTTTTATTATAAATAACTCACCCATACCCTTACTTCCTCTCCATCACTTTCCTCTTTCTCTGTTCATTTTTTTGCCTGTAATGAAAAAAACTTAGTCGCCTCAAACAAGTGATTAATCCGGAGCTTCAATCAACGAAAATCAATGAGATGGATTCATTGTGCTCGAGATGAAGAGAACTTCAATCCATATGCTCAAAGAGAGGTGCGGCGATGACTTGGGATGCTAGATGTTAGCTAGCCACACTTTTTCAGCGATTGAGGCAGCAATTGGCTAATGCGATGATGAGGTGGGGTTTCTTATGTGAAGGGGAGTCAGTGATGATCGTTCTTATTGAAATGCTAAAATAAGCAAGTCATAACTTATTAACATGATGAAATTTGTAAAATATCATAATTATAATGCTAAAATAAGCAAGTTGTGTTTTTTATTGCTATAAAAATCATAAACATGCTAAAATTTGCAAATATGTCAAACAACAAACAGTTACCAGTACCAAATCTACCAAGTTCAGTTTCATAAAAACTGAATGACCTTTTAATTAATACATATAACCATTATATGATGTTAAATCTAATATAGCTAAGCTTTCAGAGAAACTTGCTTAAAAAATAGCTTTAAAATACAGTTTAAACCCTCAAGTCATGCAACCATGTAATGGAGATATTTGGTTGCATAATTGCATTAAAAAACAACCAACTTATATGGGAAAATTATACGGGGACAACCTTAACTTAATACCTGATTCCAAATGACCACCTTAATTTGTTGTGTTAAAACAAATTACCCTCAGGTGATGCTTTAAACGAATATCTACAGCTTGATAACATAATGAATTTTGTTTCAAAAAAGAAGATATCAACCATAATTAATGCCAACAAAGCTTAAAATTATTTATAATCCCAAATCATACAACAAAGAGAAAAACAAATCATTCATAATCAACACTAAATAAATCATTCGCAATAACCAAAATATCTCATTTCGAGAAGAAAATTAAGTAGAAGCAATTACTGGAGTTGAAATTGAAGTTTAGTTCACAACTGGATGACGAGTTAGATTAGGAGATGTATATGAAAGTTTATATCCATAGAGATCTACATGCAGTTTCATTTGAAACTCGAAGAATTTATTTCTCTGTAAATCCTAATTTGAAACAAAGGATAAGAGGGAAGCGGTAAGGACTTTTAGGATTGTAGTTGGTTTTATTTAGTGTGTCGCTAAAAGCACCCAAAAAAGTGCTGATTAATGTCATTTCTCAAGATCACCATAGCTAATCACCATGCATGTTATTTTATACCATCAAATAAACGAAATAGGCTACCATTTCATATAACCCTAACTTTCCTTCTCATTCTTCTACGTCGTCTTCAGTAAAGCAATTTTCCTTACTTTCAGAACAATAAGAAAGTCAAATAGAGTCATCAAGAAAAATAAAGCATCTCAACAAAACACTAATGGTCATATCTAATACCACAAAAAAGATTGAACAAACCCAAAAGAACAAATTAACATTGCAAAATAACATAAAAAACTACAAAATTAATTTAAATCAAAATCACCTCATTTTCTTCCTTAGAATATTGACTATTTACTAAGTCACCTTCTTCCTTAGAAAGATTTTCTCCCTTCATTAGTTAGCAATCCAAAGTTAAAAATTTAATTGATTTTGATAACGTGATTTTGAAATTTGGAGATTTTAGCTAGTTTGGGTTAGAAAACAATGAAAATGATGGAGGATGATGAAGGAAGAAAATAAGCAGGAGAGGATAAACGACGTAATGAAGTTGGGTATTAAGGTTTTAGGTTTTAGACGTAATGAAGAAGAAAACATGCGTGCCGAGAGAAAGAAGGTACTAAGCTCAGTGATTAATGACTGAGTGGAGAAATAAAAGTTGTATTAGGAAGCATCTTAATTAATTGAGGTTAATAAAAAAAGTTATGGTATTAGTCAGCACTTTTCTGGGTGCTTTTAGCAACACACTTTATTTATGAGTAAGAGCTGTGTGCTAAATTAAAGAAAAAATTACATGTTTATTTTGTACAGTTAAGACCAGTGTTTTAATCCAAACAACCTCGGTCCGACCGCGGTTAACCTTGAACGCCAAAGCGTTACATTCCTCCAAATGAAATAACCATGCACGTGCGTGGACCCATGGTTTAATCCTGTAACCTTGAAAAACACTTTTTGAACCCTATCCTAAAAAACCGCAGTTCCCAAAAATTGAATAATATAGACTGAGTTCTCACTTCTCACTTTCCTATCCTCAAAATTTTCATACCTAGTTCTTTTACTTCCAAACCCTAGATTTCAAATAAACATTTGATCTTAGTATACTATCATTATTTTCTAGCATTAAGCATTGCTTTTATGTTAGTGTATTGGGTATAATTGTACTTTGAGTTCTCTATTTGTAGTCGTAACCAGTATAGTTAATATCTTTAATAATAGTTGTAATATGTTTAGTGTCTGTTTCCTGGAGACCTGACCATGCAACTAGGAACTCGGCGTTCAGGAGTACTCGACATCCAGGAGTACTCGACATTCAGTAGCACTCGGCGTCTGTAAGCGCTCGGCATCGGAAGACGTTCGGCATATACAATTGCTCGGCATGGCTGTATTATTCGTCACAAGCTATCGTTCGGCCAGAACCATCGTTCGACCAAAGGCACTACTCGGCTAAAGGCAACGTCCGGCCAAAGCTCTCGTTCGGCCAAGAAACATCGTTCGGCCAGAAGCATTGTTTGGCTAAAGCTCTCGTTCGGCCAGAGACACTATTCGGCCAGAAGCATTGTTCGGCTAAAGCTATCGTTCGGCCAGAGACAACATTCGGTTAAGAGCTTCATTCGGCCAAAGGTATCGTTCGGCCAGACGCCTCGTTCGGCTAGAGGCACGTTCGGCTTCGACTGATACTCGTTCTACTCTTCCCACGTAGCAAGCGTATCGTTCGGCATAGAGAGTGTGGTTCGGCATCCAACTGTTCGGCCTATTTGGTTCGGCATACGGCGACCACTCTATTTGGGCCAAGATGTTCGGCTGCCGAGCCCACCTAGGAAGTCCAACCCATCTTTGTCTATAAATAGAGGGGCAGGGGCACAGTGAAAAGGGACCTTTTTTCGGGAACACTGGGGAGACTCTGCCATTTTTCAGACTCATCTTCTTTACTTAGCAATTCCATTCAAGCATTTGATCTACGAATTGTATTTGTAATCAACCATTAAGAAGATCAATAAAGTTTAACCTCAAAGTGGACGTAGGCAATTACGCTGAACCACTATAAATCCGGTGTTCTTACTTTCTGCATTTAATTTAGCATATTCTTCCTTGTTTAATTTATCTTCATCACTTATATCTCTACACAATCTTTCTCAACGAGGTTAGTGACCAATTTTGGTGCTAACACTTTGGCGCTTTCACTGAGAATTGAATTCTCAGACCTCAAGGATCTGCTTTGAAGCTACTGGATTGAACAAATCCCCTAAAGAAGATCCGACTCATTGATAGGACGCCCGTTGATTCTACTCAGAGTTCATACCAATAACTCTACAATGGCAAGACCGTGTACCAGGTCAGCTTCTCATAATGCGGACGCCCATAAGACTGCTAGCGTGCAACAAGCAGGACCTAGCAATCAGCCAGCGATTCCGGGTGTAGGAATTGCCGCCCAGGACCAAACTTCAGTTGTCACCAGAATAGAGTTCAACGACTTGATGAGAGAACTCAGGGAAAGCAGGAGACAACTAGGAGAGAAGATGCAAGCTAACGCCAACCTGATGGCACAACTCACTCAACAACAGCAACAAAATGCTGGGGGTAATCCCGCCCCTTACTCCTCATCCGACAACTCAACTTCATCCGATGAGCCTCCCAGGCGTAGGCGCTGTAAGACTGAAACTGCGCGGGCAGGTGCTGCTGTCCGAACAACTGGAGACCGTGACCGAGTCGGAGCTGGAAACTTAGGAGCTGGAGTGCAGGTGGAGGATGGAGACCCAGACCGTCAAAACGCTAACGATGTCGAACCTCAAGATGCGCATTTGGCAGATCACCAACAGAGGAGGCATCAGCATGATCAGTCACGTAGAACTGATTCCAGCCTTCCACCTTCTATACAAACACCAGACCTGAAAGCCATGATCAGGAAATTAATGAAAGAGAATCAAGGCTTATCGAATGACGATTGGGGAGTGTCAAGAAGTCACACTCCATTCACAGACGTTGTTCTATAGGCAACGTACCCCAGAAAGTTTAGTATGCCAACTATCCCTACTTATGAGGGAAAGACTGATCCCAGACAGCATGTCATGAGGTACGAGTGGATGATGGACTCAGCTAGAGCAAATGATGCGACCAAGTGTAGATGCTTTCCAATTACTCTATCTGGGATCGCTACTATGTGGTTCACCCGACTTCCTCCGCGGTCCGTATCCAGTTTCGAGGAGTTGGCAAAGAAGTTTATTGAGCAGTTCAGAATACACACTACTCGTCCAAAGGACGTGATGTCTCTGTCAAGTGTAATCCAAAATCCTGGGGAGTCATTGAAGGAATATTTACAAAGATTCCATGTTGCGGCGACTGAAGTCAGTAATCCCAATGATCATGCAATTCTAATGGCTGTGATGCGAGGTGTGGATCCGGATTCTGAATTTGGAGACTGGTTGGCAGGAAAACCTCTGACTACGCTAGAGCGTTTTTACTCAAAGGCACACCAGTTCATAAGAAGAGAGGAAGCTAGGTGGGTAAGGCGAGATAAGGCACCAGGACCTGTCCAGGAGTGCGTGAAAAGCAACATTGCTGTGAAGCAGTCCGGAGACAACTCGGGAAAAGTCCAAGTCAATGTCCAGAACAAGCCTGGGCAGCCTAAGGAGTCCGGAGGAAGAAATCAAGGGAAGAAGAGAGAAGCGGGGAAGTGGAAACCGAGAACTCCAAGATACAACGAGTATACCCCGCTGAATGCGTCTCTTGAGAACATTTACCTATCAACCTGCAATACCTTTCAGTACAGAAAGCCACGTCCAAAAGAGTCAACCGAGGAACAGAAGTGGATCGGGAAATATTGCCGCTTCCATGAGACTTATGGGCACAATACGGAAGAGTGCAGACACCTACACGACGCTATAGAGAAATTGATCAGGCAGAAAAAGTTACAGGAATTTGTGAAGGATCCTCAGGAAGGAGGACAAGGAACATCCAACCCAGGTCGTGCACCAGCTCCGCGTCATCCCGATGAACCTGCCCGGACTGTGGGTAGACTAATCATAAACACGATCATCGGCGGGCCTCACCCCGCGGATAAGAACTGGCAGGAGATGGAGCGGTATGCTAGTGCCCTGAAGCATGCAGATTTCGAATGTTGTTCGAACACGGAGGATGGGATCCCTGCTAAGCAGCAGCGCGTAATGACAGACGATATAGTGTTCAGAAACAGAGATGCTGACCAAGTGGAGGCTCCAACCATCGACCCGATGGTCATATTTGCAACAATCAGACCGGCTTATGTGAAAAGAATTTTGATTGATTGTGGAAGTTCTGTCAACATCATCTTCAAGAAGGCTTATGACCAGATGAAAATGGAAACAAAGGACTTGAAACCGTCCAAAGCTCGCATACATGGCTTTAATGGTGCAGCGACCAATGCAGTGGGGTATGTTGAGTTACTAGTTGAACTGGGACAAGGCGAACGTCGGAGGGTACGAATCCTACCCTTTGTAGTTTTGGATGTGGATTCTCCATATAATGTATTCTTGGGCCGACCGGCCCTGGCTGAGTTTAGGGCAGCATTAGCCCCGTGGTGCTTGACTTTGAAATTCCCAATTGAAAAAGAAGTAGGTGTTGTTCATGGCGACCAGGCGACTGGTCGTGCATGTTATGTGGCAGAGCTTAGAGAGGCCTATCGGAGGGAGAAAGGAAAGGTTGCGGACAATCCTGTCCGCATCCTTAATAATGATGATTGACAAGTAGTGCCCGAGCCCTGGCTCGGGCATAATTCTCGGATCTTCAGAGACATAGATCCGAGAGACGACGATGAGAAACCCAGGGAAGAAAAGGCAGCACCGGCCGAATTAACAGTTGACATTTCAGTCAGCCGAGACGACCCATCGCGAGTATTGAAGATCGTATCGCAACTCGGCCCCGCAATGACTGAAGACCTTAGTGATTTCCTCCGGGCAAATCTTGATGTCTTCGCCTGGGTGCATTCTGATATGTGCGGGATTTCTCCCGCCATTACGAGTCATATGTTGAACATAGACCCAAAATACCTCCCAGTTAAACAAAAGAGGAGAGGAATGGACCCAGAGAGGTCCGCTGCTCTCAGAGAGGAAGTGGACGAACTCAGAGCCAATGGGTTCGTCCGCGACGCCCTCTACCCTGAATGGGTATCGAATCCCATGCTGGTAAAAAAGGCGAATGGGAAATGGAGAACTTGCGTAGATTATTCCGACTTGAACAAAGCGTGCCCCAAGGACAGTTTCCCGTTGCCTAGGATTGATCAGTTGGTCGACTCCACTGCAGGACACGAGCTGTTATCATTCATGGATGCATACTCAGGTTACAATCAAATCCCGATGCATATTCCGGATCAAGAACACACCAGTTTCGTCATAGATGTCGGGCTATATTGCTATGTAGTAATGCCATTCGGATTGAAAAACGTCGGAGCGACTTATCAGCGTTTGGTGAATCGAATGTTCAAAGACCAGCTTGGTAGAACGATGGAAGTCTATGTGGATGACATGCTCGTGAAGTCACGATAGTCAAACAACCACATTCGAGACTTGGCTGAGATGTTCGATATACTCAGATATTATGGGATGAAGATCAACCCTCTGAAGTGTTCCTTCGGCGTTGCGTCGGGGAAGTTTTTGGGATTCATCGTCAATGCTAGGGGAATTGAAGCTAACCCATAAAAGATTCAAGCTATTCGAGATGTGCAAGTGCCTAGGACTATAAAACAGGTACAGAGCTTGAATGGAAAAGTAGCTGCGCTGAGTCGATTCATATCCAGGGCCACGGACAAGTGCATCCCTTTCTTTGATATAATAAAAAAGGGAAGAGGAATTTCAAGTGGACATCCGATTGTGAGGAAGCATTCCGGGATCTGGTGAGGCATTTGGAGAGTCCTCTAGTGCTGTCAAAACCGGTAGACCATGAGATGTTGTACATGTACTTGGCTGTATCCCCACATGCTATAAGTGTGGCTTTGGTCCGCGAGGAGGACCGAATCCAAAAGCCGGTGTATTACGTTAGCAAGCGTTTAACGGGGGCAGAAAGAAATTACCCTAAAATCGAGAAATTGGCCTATTGCTTGGTGATTGCATCACGGAAGTTGCGCCCATACTTTCAAGCACACTCAATCAATGTTTATACCGATCAACCCCTACGGCAGGTACTCCAACGACCAGAAACTTCTGGAAGTTTGTTAAAATGGAATATCGAGTTGAGCCAGTTCGATATCGCCTACTTGCCACGAAGAGCCATACAAGGGCAAGCATTAGCAGATTTCATCGCTGAGTTTACTGTACCCGACGAACCAGATAATCACAATGCCATTCCCCCTGTTCGATGGAAATTGTACACCGATGGGGCATCAAACGACCGTTGCTCCGGCGCTGGCGTAGTTCTTGTAACTCCGGAAAATCGATCGATTTGTTACGCTCTGAAGCTCGATTTCCCGACTACAAATAACGAAGCCGAATATAAAGCACTGATTGCTGGCTTGAAACTCATTGGAGAACTCGGGATCAAATCAGTTGAAATCTACTGTGACTCACAGTTGGTGGTCTACCAAGTGCGGGGAGATTACCAAGCAAAGGGACAGAAGCTTGCTCCGTACCTTGTTCTGGTTCAAGAACTACTGTCGAACCTTAAGCGTTATGATATCTCGCATGTCCCGCGCGAATAGAATAAAGAAGCCGACCCGTTGGCTAAATTTGCAAGCACTGGCGATGCGCAGCAAATGGGATTGTTTCCCGTTGAGGCCTTGCATGCTCCGAGCATAGACGAGATGAAAGTTGATTGTGTGTTGGAAACGGAAATCGAGAAGGAGTCGTGGATAACCCCATTCAAATTGTACCTGACGACCGGGACTTTACTAGAAAAAAGGAGCGAAAGACGACAGGTCCTTCAAAAGGCCGTGCGATACGTGATGCAGGATAGATTAATGTATCGAAAGGGGTTCTTAGTCCCCTTATTACGATGCATCGCTCATGATGAGACAAAGCGGGTCTTGAAGGAGGTTCACGAAGGGGAATGTGGTGACCATACTGGGGGGCAAATGCTAGCAAAAAAGATCCTCCGCTATGGATATTACTGGCCAACCGTAAACCGAGACGCTGCAGACTACGCAAGGAAATGTGACAAGTGTCAAAGATATGCGAAAATCCCGAGGACTCCATCAACAGAACTCACACAAATGGTTAGTCCCTGGCCATTTGCAATCTGGGGAATCGACATAATCGGCTCTTTGCCTATATCCAAAGGTGGTGCGAAATATGCGATAGTTGCAGTCGATTATTTCACAAAATGGGCTGAGGCAGAACCTTTGGCCACAATCACCTCTAAGAAGGTCATTAACTTCGTTGTACGAAACCTTATATGCCGCTTTGGCCTCCCTCGCACCATCATTACAGACAACGAGACGCAATTTGAAAGCAGAGAGTTCAAAGAGTTCTGTTTAAAGTATGGCATTGAGAAGAAGTTCGCCGCCGTTGCGCACCCAAAAGCTAATGGATAAGTCGAGGCCGTTAACAAAATAATCAAGTCCATACTGAAGAAGCATTTGGAGAAGGTCGGAGGCAAGTGGGTAGATGAGCTCCCGACAGCATTGTGGGCTTATAGAACTACCCACAAGTCCGCGACCGGCCACACTCCATTCGCTTTGGCATACGGCTCGGAAGCCGTTATACCCGTGGAACTTGAAGTTCCATCGCATTGAGTGACATATTATGATCCCAAGACGAATCAGGACCTCTTGTTGGAATCGCTGGACTGCATCAATGAAAAACGTGAAGAGGTCGAATTAAGGGCGGCAGCGCATAGGCACCGAGTCAAGCGTTACTACGACGGCAGAGTCCGCCCAAGGATTTTTGATGTGGGTGATCTCGTTCTGAAACGAGTCTTCCCGATACCGTCACGTATGAATCCCAACTGGGAAGGTCCGTACGTCATTGAACGGAAGCTTGGAGAGGGAACATTCAAGCTAGCGACCGTTGATGGCGCGACACTCCCCCGAGCGGAACAGTGAACATTTGCGACATTATTACATTTAGTATGTTTCTTTCCTGTTTTAGGCATAGTTATTTCCTGTATGTTTTCGTTCAGTCGTAACTTAGTTTCTTTTTAGCCATGTAATCAGGCAGTTTAGTTGTTTTTCATTAATAAAGGCTTGAAGCCGTATTTTCCATGAATTACTAATGTTTCTATATCTCATAGTCGGGTGATGAATTACTAGAACTACATTATCATGTACGATGTACGAACTCGTATAAACGATTTCGATCTCCGAGTCCCCAGAGTGCGGACCGGAGTACTCTAAGTCCCCGGAGCGCGGACTAGAGTTTAAACAATTTCAATCTCCGAGTCCCCGGAGTGCGGACCGGAGTACTCTAAGTCCCCAGAGCGCGGACTAGAGTATAAACGATTTCAATCTCTGAGTCCCCTGAGCGTGGACCGGAGTACTCTAAGTCCCCGGAGCGCGGACTAGAGTATAAATAATTTCAATCTCCGAGTCCCCTGAGCACGGACCGGAGTACTCTAAGTCCCCAGAGTGTGGACTAGAGTATAAACGATTTTAATCTCCGAGTCCCCTGAGCGCGGACCGGAGTACTCTAAGTCCCCGGAGCGCGGACTAGAGTATAAAAAAATTCAATCTCCGAGTCCCTTGAGCGCGGACCGGAGTACTCTAAGTCCCCAGAGCGCGGACTAGAGTATAAACGATTTCAATCTTCGAGTCCCCTGAGCGCGGACGGGAGTACTCTAAGTCCCCGGAGCGCGGACTAGAGTATAAACGATTTCAATCTCCGAGTCCCCAGAGTGCGGACCGGAGTACTCTAAGTCCCCGGAGCGTGGACTAGAGTATAAACGATTTCAATCTCCGAGTCCCCTGAGCGTGGACCGGAGTACTCTAAGTCCCCGGAGCGCGGACTAGAGTATAAAAAATTTCAATCTCCGAGTCCCCCGAGCGCGGACCGGAGTACTCTAAGTCCCCAGAGCGCGGACTAGAGTATAAACGATTTCAATCTCCGAGTCCCCTGAGCGCGGACCGGAGTACTCTAAGTCCCCGGAGCGCAGACTAGAGTATAAATAATTTCAATCTCCGAGTCCCCTGAGCGCGGACCGGAGTACTCTAAGTCCCCAGAGCGCGGACTAGAGTATAAACGATTTCAATCTCCGAGTCCCCTGAGCGCAGACCGGAGTACTCTAAGTCCCCGGAGCGCGGACTAGAGTATAAAAAATTTCAATCTCCGAGTCCCCTGAGCGCGGACCGGAGTACTCTAAGTCCCCAGAGCGCGGACTAGAGTATAAACGATTTCAATCTCCGAGTCCCCTGAGCATGGACCGGAGTACTCTAAGTCCCCGGAGCGTGGACTAGAGTATAAACGATTTCAATCTCTGAGTCCCCAGAGTGTGGACCGGAGTACTCTAAGTCCCCGAAGCGTGGACTAGAGTATAAACGATTTCAATCTCCGAGTCCCCTGAGCGCGGACCGGAGTACTTTAAGTCCCCGGAGCGCGGACTAGAGTATAAAAAATTTCAATCTCCGAGTCCCCTGAGCACGGACCGGAGTACTCTAAGTCCCCAGAGCGCGGACTAGAGTATAAACGATTTCAATCTCCGAGTCCCCTGAGCACGGACTGGAGTACTCTAAGTCCCCGGAGCGCGGACTAGAGTATAAACGATTTCAATCTCCGAGTCCCCAGAGTGCGGACCGGAGTACTCTAAGTCCCCGGAGCGTGGACTAGAGTATAAACGATTTCAATCTCCAATTCTCCAGAGTGCGGACCGGAGTACTCTAAGTCCCCATAGCGCGAACTAGAGTATAAACGATTTCAATCTCCAAGTCCCCAGAGTGTGGACCGGAGTACTCTAAGTCCCCAGAGCGCGGACTAGAGTATTAACAATCTCAATCTCCGGATCCCCTGAATGCGGATCAACTTACTATAAGTACCTGGAACACGAATTTAGAAAAAATTCTAAGTACTCAAGAAATGTAGAACAAGAAGTATGCCACTCCGAAGAATTGTTCAAACGACTAAGGAACTAAACTTTATTTAATAGTCCAAAATGAGGTTACACAGTTATCCCTCCAAAACTTGGAGTCAAGAACCTACCTATACAAACTACGGAGACAAAAGATAAAAGTAGTTACAAGACTTAAGCAAAAAACTCGTTGAACGAGTATAGCGATTATTTCTTCGGTTTCTTCTTCTTGTCTTCTTTTGTTTTCTCTAATGACTCCTCTCCCTCACGCTTCTTCTTGGATTTCTTGCTTGCTAAAGAAGCAGAGTCAGGAGTAGGAGAAGGAACATCCAGCGGTTTGGACCTGCCTGGGAGAATGATCTTCAAAGGTCTGTTCCGCGGGTCAGTGAGTTCCAGTATTTCAGGCTCAACTTTGACCTCGACTTTTTTCTTCTCCTCTTCGGCGAGACGCTCTTTCATGCTTATCTTTGAAGTATGTTCGGAGGCGCCAGTGATTTCGATTTCATCGCTCCCTTCGGCGAGAGATGAGGTGTCAAGCTTATCATCATCTAGCGCCCCGATCACTTGGGCGTCAGGGCCAGGAGTTACTCCTGCATGAGCAACATCGCTTGTTTTCTCTGCCTCCTCCTTGGCGTCATCGCTCCTTGGAGTTGGCTCAGGGTCAGAGCAGCCTGCATGAAAACATAAAGAATGAACATTAGGACGAATAACCGCTGCTAGAAAGTGACAGATCTTTTAACTTCTAAAAAAGAAGAGTTTCCTACCGGGTTCTGGCTGGCTATCAGTTGCGCGTGGAGTTTCATCCTCCAGAATAGGAGATAGCACATGAACGCCGAGCTCGGGATCTTCAGGATCATAGCCGGCATGATGCTCGAATGGGTCAAGTGTCGACCGACCGACCGGTTGAGTAATGGGAGGAGCTGCAATATGAGGAGCTGTAGTCTTAGGCCCAGATGGACCAGCTTCATCATTTTTCTCTGTTGGTAGGGGAGAGCCTTTGCTATAAAGCGCCAAAGCTGCAGATAACTCCACTGGCTCGTTCCCTCTAAGAAATTCCTTCACCAGGGCATCCTCATCGACTTCTTCAGAGCCCAACTCGATTTTCCTAATCTTCACTAAAGTTTCCCAAGCCTCAGCTAAGGATTTAAGATAGCCCTCGCCCAAGAACGTCAAGTCGCGATGCATAAGGACACGGGCGCCATACTCAGCAATCAACGGGTCAAACATGCACTTGACCTCTTGTCTGCCGGCCTCTGCGGCCGCCTCGAGGCAAGAGTCAATCTCCTCCGAAGCTTTTCTTTTGCCCTCCTCACGGGCTTCGTCTTTCATTTTTTCAACTCCAGCAAGTTCGTCGTCGAGCTTCGTTTTCAAGAGCCGAGTAGCAACGATTTCATCGCAATATCGTTGTGACTCTTCTTGAGCAGCTACTTTATCCTCTCTCTCCTTAGAGAGTAATTCTTTCAACTCTTTGACTTGTATGGCAAGCGCGTCCCTTTCTTTTTGGATAGAATCTTTTTCTAAGGCAAGGGCTCCGCTGCGCTGGACCGCTTCGTCGAGTTCCTTCTTGTGGGTCATCTCTAAACGAGTGACTGCCTCGGTGGTGTCTTTTGCACTTTGCTCAGCGGCGTCAAGTTTCGACTTATATGAAGCAAGCTTTTCATCTTGACTCTTGATGATGTCCTTGTCAAAGCTAGCTTCCAGCCTCAAACGATCGATTTCATGTTGTCGCTCAACAGATACCTCCGAGACTTTCTCGTCCAAATGTGCGAACGCGTCATGTTGAACATAGACGTCGTTGTTGCAGGAAAGAGCACTCTGTTTGACATGTCCGGGGATGTGATGAATGGCTGGGAGAAATTTCAGGCCATCGAAACAGATTTTTGGGAATTTGGCCTTCAGTTCGACCATCTTCTCTCCTATAGTGGGGTCAGCCGTAGGAATAGGGGGAGGAGGCTTTGAAAGTTCTGCTCTTTTTCGATGCTCCCGAGTTTGCCTTGTACTCGACGAACCGGAGTGTTGTTCTCGGGAAACATCGGGATGGGACCCCTTCTGCGAAGGCTTCTCTCTATCCGGCTCAGTTTGAGGAAGAGGATCACGGGACTGTGAAGATTGGGAATATGTCTTCTTTCGATAAGACGAATCGCGAGGACGGTTGTCTCGGTCCTCGTAATCATCTCTGTCCCTACGTCTACCCGAGCCTGAATCCCGTCTGGGATGGTGAAATATAGAAGAGCCATGGAGGCGATCGAGTCCATGGGAGCGCCCCATGTCACCTGCAAGGGATAAAAATAACAACGAGTTAAGAAAAATCGGGGTAATTGAAAAAACCTGAAGTGTATGGTGAAGTGCGTGTGTGCGTGTGTGTCCTAGTGTTCCCCCCGACGGACCGGTTCCTTTATCTTTACTGATCGGAGTGTTGTCTCCCTGGATTGGGGGTTGAACTCCCGCATTGCCTCTAGCGGGCGAAGGAAACTTGAAGGCTTCCAGATCGTCAAAACCATAATTCAGTATATCGTCGGGGATGGAAAGATTCGACAGACCCCTTAGAGAACTTTCCATATGCTGTGAGAAAGCCTCTTTCTCTGATGGGATGAGTGTAACTTTTGAAGTTCCGCCAACTTTCTCCTTCCGTATCTTGTATGTCAATTTCTTCTTTCCCTTCGAAGGGGAGGATGACGTTTCAATGTCGTGCACTTCGACCGCCGAGTTCCAAGCGGGACCCACATTCTCGCCTTGAGTCTCAGGAGCTTCATCCTCCTTGTGTTCACCCTCTTCGTGCGCATCGGGAGTATGGCGTGACGACGATCCAACTTGTTTTTTCCCTTTACCGGATGCAGGCTTGGGAATGGAAACGCCCTCCGGAAGGCTAATCCGGCGACCTGGGGCTAGCAAACCAAACCTTGACAATGATTCATTTGAAATGATGGTTCGGATGTCCCGATCCTCGGCAGGAGGAGCTCTAATGGCTTCGACGACCTCGGAATATCCTCGGCCCTCAGGACGCGGGTTAATACCTGAAAAGGTGAAACAAGGAGTTAGAAAAGGCATAGCTCCGATTGAGCGCAAAGGATGACTCAGGGAAGAAACTTACTGCCTTCGACCCATCTCCTCGTGAAACCAGGAGGGCAACGCACATAGAACCATTCCTGTTTGTACAGGGCAAATTTGCTACATGCTCCGGTTAAGATCTGGCATTTGTGGCTCGAGGAACATGAACGAGGGGCTATCTTTCCGCTTCTTGATCATATAGATATATCTGATGTCGCCAGAAGTTGGAGGCCTAGAGAAGACGACCATGAAGAGTAGGTAGGTCCCGTATATAAACGCGTGGCTGTTTGGATGCAGCTGCGACGGGGCAATATCTATGTACTGCAACACGTCCCGAAGAAATAAACTAAATGGAGGCACGCTGCCCATCCAGCACATGAACTTGTTACAGGCGGTATACCTGACTGGGGGCAGGTGAGGACGATTGTGTCACGACGGGACCAACACATCAGCGAAGGGGATCCCATGGATGGAGCATATTCGCCGAAGTGCGACTTCATTAATCTTCGAAGCCTGTGAGTCGATCGGATTGTCTAAGAGAATTTTTGCCTCTAGGGCATCAGGAGCTAAGTTATGGGCAGGGGAAGTCGACGGATTTGAAGTATCAGCGATTTCCTGCCTTGATGAAGGCCCAGGCCTATCAGATATAGTGACAGAGCTAGATTTTTTAGACATCCCCAATAAATAATGAATCTGTCCAAGCGCCTGTTAAAACTATACTTGAAAAACGTTGAATGTTAGAATTAACAATACGAGTGTTCCCCCCACATGGTGTGTAAACTAGTGCAAACAGTTGTGTGTAAGCATTGAGAATCTAAAGGTTACAAAGATATGAAAGTGAGCTTCGAATCGTCGCCTTCGAAGACCGTCATCGCTGACCGTCTCAAAAAGCCCGCCTTGTGGTGATTACAGTTCCTGATTCAGAAAACGTATGTTAATCTAAGTTCAGATTTATGTCTACTAAAGCTATGAAGTTAGTGATCCGGGTCAATTTCATATATGCTAGTATGCTTAGGTCCTGGTTCTTGTTTTGCTGTTTGAATAGGTATAGTTAATAAGTGTTCGGCCTAGTTCCTGTTCGGTGAATTGTGGTTCGGCATTCATGACGTTCGGCCTTTATGATTGTTCGGCATTTGCATTGTTCGGCATTTCTACTGTTCGACATATGTTGGTTCGGCAGTTAAGTAATGATAGGCCTTAGTTTTGTTCGGTTAAAATACTGTTCGGCATGTAAGTAGTGTTCGGCCTTGGTTTTGTTCGGCATTCGTAATCGTTCGGCATCCCACTAATTCATTCCTTCAACTTAGCCCTCCATTTCACCGTCCGACGCATGACAACATACGCCGAACCAGAGCTATGCCGTTCAACACCTTCACCACCTCCAACGCTTTCATTCTTCTTTCTTCTCCTTTAACTTCGGTTCGACATGAAGAAGCTAACCGCCCAATGATCTTATGTGCGAACACTCCTGATCATCCCTCCTCGCCTTGCACCATCGTTCAGCAATAAAGACGACCTACTCGAAAGTTTTCTACATGACCCACTCGGCTGTCTCGTTTGAAACTATTTGAATCGTACAAGAAGTAATACCTAGTTTGCATATGGGAGCTTAGGAAGGAGTAATTAGGCTTTAAGACTGATTGACTGGAGAGAATTGCAAATCTTTATGGAGTGACAGAAGTAAAAGAGTAAAGGAGAGAAGAGGGGAAGTGCCTGGTTTTATAGGGGAAAAAGTGGAAGTCGAAGGGGCTATATCCGGTAGAACCGGTCAAAGCTGTATCGTTCGGCTTCAAAACGTAGAATTGCTCGGCGCATGAGGAACGTTCGGCTTCGAACGTATTGTTCGGCATTTATCCCATATCATGCGCACAACACAACCACTGATATTCTCAAAAAAGCATCTCCATTCGAAGTTAATCAAGGATTTGAAACGAAACGTGAAGGTTACATAACTCAAAGCGTATCACGTTCAGTCACGTAATACACTTTGGGGGGCAAGTGTTTCCTGGAGACCTGACCATGCAACTAGGAACTCGGCGTTCAGGAGTACTCGGCATCCAGGAGTACTCGGCATTCAGTAGCACTCGGCGTCTGTAAGCGCTCGGCATCGGAAGACGTTCGGCATATACAATTGCTCGGCATGGCTGTATTATTCGTCACAAGCTATCGTTCGGCCAGAACCATCGTTCGACCAAAGGCACTACTCGGCTAAAGGCAACGTCCGGCCAAAGCTCTCATTCGGCCAAGAAACATCGTTCGGCCAGAAGCATTGTTCGGCTAAAGCTCTCGTTCGGCCAGAGACACTATTCGGCCAGAAGCATTGTTCGGCTAAAGCTATCGTTCGGCCAGTGCCATCGTTCGGCCAGAGACAACGTTCGGTTAAGAGATTCATTCGGCCAAAGGTATCGTTCGGCCAGATGCCTCGTTCGGCCAGAGGCACGTTCGGCTTCGACTGATACTCGTTCTACTCTTCCCACGCAGCAAGCGTATCGTTCGGCATAGAGAGTGTGGTTCGGCATCCAACTGTTCGGCCTGTTTGGTTCGGCATACGGCGACCACTCTATTTGGGCCAAGATGTTCGGCTGCCGAGCCCACCTGGGAAGTCCAACCCATCTTTGTCTATAAATAGAGGGGCAGGGCACAGTGAAAAGGGACCTTTTTTCGGGAACACTGGGGAGACTCTGCCATTTTTCAGACTCATCTTCTTTACTTAGCAATTCCATTCAAGCATTTGATCTACGAATTGTATTTGCAATCAACCATTAAGAAGATCAATAAAGTTTAACCTCAAAGTGGACGTAGGCAATTACGCTGAACCACTATGAATCCGGTGTTCTTAGTTTCTGCATTTAATTTAGCATATTCTTCCTTGTTTAATTTATCTTCATCACTTATATCTCTACACAATCTTTCTCAACGAGGTTAGTGACCAATTTTGGTGCTAACAGTGTCATAGTTTTTTGGTATCAACGTGAACTACCAAAAATACCCCTCTAAAATTCCTTAAAAATAGGATCTAACAATTACACTTTCTTTACAAATTCAAAACGCCCTTTAACAACTTTTAACAAATTTTAATATCACTTAAAAATAGGATCTAAAAAAAACTTCCATTACAAAATCGTTCTCTATTAATTAATAATACAAATAAAAATTAAACTAATAAAGAATTAACACTGCAACATAAGATAAAAATTCAAACTAAATACACATGTTTTAATGCAAAAATATAATTAAATATTCGTGCAAATCATTTTCTCTTAAATATGTTAAATATATACATTTATAGAAAATTAATTCACGTACGAAGAATATGTTATGATCACGTGCGAAGCACGTGTCGTAATACTCGTTATGGTTATTGCTCTTTTGTAGTACTTGGTACTGCTTTTTTATTTTGTGTATCATGAATAATATTCGAGTTATGGTTATTGCGTTTTTTTGATCCTTCTTAACAAAAATACACTACTACCACTATATATTTAAGGTCTAAATGAGGCAATTTGATACTGCTTCATATTATTAATAATATAATTTGATACTGTATATATTATATGATTTGGTGCCATAAATTTAGTGTATTGTATACCTTTTTTTGTGAAATGGTTTATTTATTAAAAAAAGAAACTGTTCGATTTTGACCGGTTCGACCTTTCGACCTTCGAAACCTTAGGCCATGGACGATCACGGTTCGACTTGCGGTTCGGTATCCAAAACTATGGTTAAGACCCAAAAATTTGTAAAACATCATGATTTAGGATTTAATTCCACAAATATAATCAAAAACGTAAGGTCAATGTTTTAGCTTTTATAAATTCTATCAAATAATAGGAAAGTAGATGAATTTCTGGATCTTTCATTGATTATTAGGGGTGTTAATCGAACTGACCGGACCGGATTGAGAGGTGTTCGTGTCATGTCCTATAACAGTTTTGGACGAACACGGACCGGACGAGGTGTTGGCTTGGACACTCTTCGTACGAGCTGAATAACGGACGGAACGATGTACGGACAATAGGATATTCATCGGACAATTTGTTTGAACGAAACATCGTATAAATTTTCTTGTCATAATTTGTGTCGTAAATGAAAAAAGGGCGAACACAGAACATGGACGAATAAATTTTGACTTCGAACAGCTCGGATTTGCTTGTTTATCTGGATCTGACAGTATTTTGCCTAACTCCTCGTAGTTTCCTTTTCATGTTTTGGCTGCCATTTGTTGTCTCGGAGAGGAGATAATTTTAGATCTGCATTTTTGGTAAAGTTGTTTGAAGATTTTTTCCTTCCAGAAGGCTCTTTGGTGTTGTCATTTCTTCGGTGGCGTGCTCTGTTTAGCTATAGTTTTTTTATTGCCACGTGTCTTGCTTTGTAAAGTTTGTGTCCTGTTCCTTTTGTATTCCCTCTATATTATAGCCCTAAGTTGATCGTATGGATGGTTTTGAGTGTTTTTCTTTGTTGTTTTACTCCTTCATCTATTTGACAACTTGGTTTTCTGGCTATAATATTATTGTATTGTTAATATATGGATATAATATGTACTCTTTTTCCTTGCAAGGCACCCATTTAGGTTAGGGGGATTGCAAGTTTTAAAAAAAGGGTACTTTATAGACAAAATAGTTCACATATACTTTTATAATATGCCTCGTTAAAACCTTACAACCCCCCAACCTAAATGAGTGCCTTGCAAGGAAAAACGGTACATATTATGTCCATATATTAACAATACAACTAAATTATAGCCAGAAAACCAAGTTGTCAAATAGATGGAGGAGTAAAACAACGGATCAACACACTCAAAACCATCCATACGATCAACTTGGGGCTATAATAAATAGAGAAAACAAAGAAATAAAAACAAACACTATAAACATGACACGTGGGACCATAAATAGGACACCAGCAAACAAATTCTACCACCAAAGGCGTGCCAGCACAAAACAAACTTCTGGAATCACGGAAGCTTCAAACAACTTTACCTATTCTCAGATCTAAAGAATTAATGAGAGTGCTTTAATGAATTAATTCTAGGAATTAAACTATTTAATATTTATTTAATAGTAAAGTGTGTAACCCGTGCGTTGCACACAATAATATTGTTAAAAAATATTATTTATATTTTAATTATTTCTAGAACAATATTTTTATTATGCAATATATATAATAAATTTATTGTGATATATTAATCATAAACTAAAATGAATTGTGACATTCAGATATTTAAATATATTCAATTATGTAATATTCGTTATTTCGTTATAAATCCTTAAAAATATATATACAATATTCTTATTAATATAAATGGAAAATTCATTTTTTATCTATATACATAAAAAATACACGTATCACATAGCATCAACTTTTACATATATAGTAATAGAAAATTATATAAATATGTATGTATGTATATAAATATGTATGTATGTATATATATGTATGTATGTATATTGTGTTTGTTAATATCGAGTTAGGACAATAATTCCGATAAGAATATGTGGTTAGCGACTCTACCTTAAATATGAGCGTTGCATGTCATTTTAAATTATAAGTTTCTTTATTTCAATAAGTTTATCACATATTACTTAAAAAAATTCAATTTTTAACAATAATTAAATTTTAAATATTATTTTTTTAACAATATTATCGTGTGCAACGCACGGGTTACACACTAGTAAATAGAGAAAACAAAGAAATAAAAACAAACACTATAAACATGACACGTGGGACCACAAATAGGACACCAGCAAACAAATTCTACCACCAAAGGCGTGCCAGCACAAAACAAACTTCTGGAATCACGGAAGCTTCAAACAACTTTACCTATTCTCAGATCTAAAGAATTAATGAGAGTGCTTTAATGAATTAATTCTAGGAATAATGACTCAACTAAACGTCACATAATATTATTTAACTAATTATAATTTTAAATTTTATTGTCATTATAATTAGTTAAATACATGAATGGACAAAAATTATACCATATTTTGATTAGAAATATTTTTCTTCTATATTTTATTATCTTTTTTACATAAATGTTAAATAATTTTTGAAATGTTTTATAATAAAATAATAGTAGAAATGTATGAAATCGTGGATTAAAAAACATTTTTTTACATAATTATAATGACAATGTGATTTATAACGTTTCAGGTCTTATTTTCACTTGATATATCTTTTAGTAGTTAAATAAATATTATTTATCACTATGGTAATATCATATAATTATTTTGATAAATATGTGCTGCGAGAACTATAAATGCACACAAATACATTGAGTCTTTGGTATTACACTTCTATTTTTAGGTATTTGTCGTCATTCTTTCAAGTAATATTTGAAATTTAATGTATACATCGTATATCTTTTAGTCAAATGTATCAGAACCTAAATGTCAATTTCATAATATATGCACATAAATATTTATTTATGAAATTTTATAAAAATATTAATTTCAAAATTTATTAAGAATACTTATTTTCATTTATTTGATTGATAAATAATGAATCCTAAAAAATAATAAAACGATATATAACTCATTTTTACAACAAAAATGATAATTTAATTTTTATTTAAATATAAAAACATATGAATCTCATAACAAAAATGCACAGTTATAAATATAGTAATTTCAATTTATAACTCATTTATCCTAACAAAATTCATCAATGTGAAATAGGTAAATAATTTATATTATGTGATATTTTTTTTAAATGTATGAATAAATAAGTAACTTGACCATTTTGTTAACATGATTATTGTATGTATTTTGAATTGTCATCTTTTATAAATGATTTATAAATGGTTTAATGAACATTAAAAATTGAATTCATTTGAATAATTTGAATTAATGATCAACATAACTAATTAAATATAAGGAGTTAAAGATAAAAAGGTTAAGATTGAGAAGAGTTTGGTACAAATTTGTAATTGAGAAGAGCATAGATCTTATGGTTAGATAATCTGCATGTGAACTTCTTTTTTTTGAATTAAACATGTGAACTTTTATTCATTATTAAGTTTTCATTTTAAAATAATTTTATCCTCGTAGTGAACCATATATTTTATTTTATTGTAGGAGAGTCATGTTTACAACTTTGATAATTGCAAAATAATATTATGTGACGTTTAGTTGAGTTATATTGTAAAATATTGTAATAGTTACAATAATATTTTTACTCATGTATTTAACTAATTATGTCATATTTATTTTTAATCATTCAGATAAATTCAATTAACTAATATTTATTAATTCATCTAATAAATATTAAATTATACCGATTAAGTATGTATACAACATTCATACTTATAAGCGAAGATGATAAAATTATTATTTTTATTCATATATATAAAGATATATGAATCACATAACATAAAATGTGAACACAACAGTGATATATTTTTTAATTTATAATTCATTCATCTCAAAAAAATATTATACATTACATTACAAAATTTCGTTTTTTTTACAACTTTTAAAGGATAAATTTATATTTTACAATTTGGGTGTGGAAGCACGGATTACTTAATAAAATTTAGGTTATGTAGACAGTCTCATTTTCAACATAACATTAAAACTTTCCCAACGCATAACTCAAACTAACGCTGTTTTTTTTGTTGTTGCAAATATTGAAGTTGTAAACATGACATCCTACAACAACGTGGAATTTATGATTAACTACAAAGTTAAAAAAAAGTTTACTAATCGAAATCTCAGATAATGAATAAAAGCTCATGTGCAGATAAGTTAATTGTAAGATGTTCTTTTCAACTACTATTACATACAAAGGTCTTCTCATTTTTTCCCTACTTTCTAACATTCAGCCCCATATATTTAATTAGTTAAGTTGA
Source organism: Allium fistulosum (assembly GCA_030737815.1). NCBI lineage: Eukaryota > Viridiplantae > Streptophyta > Magnoliopsida > Asparagales > Amaryllidaceae > Allium > Allium fistulosum. Next base: position 191,444,396 of record CM060907.1, read on the forward strand.
TCATTGATTTACAATATTTAAATATATTCAATTATGTAATATTCGTTATTTCGTTATAAATCCTTAAAAATATATATACAATATTCTTATTAATATAAATGGAAAATTCATTTTTTATCTATATACATAAAAAATACACGTATCACATAGCATCAACTTTTACATATATATAGAAAATTATATAAATATGTATGTATGTATATAAATATGTATGTATGTATATATATGTATGTATGTATATTGTGTTTGTTAATATCGAGTTAGGACAATAATTCCGATAAGAATATGTGGTTAGCGACTCTACCTTAAATATGAGCGTTGCATGTTATTTTAAATTATAAGTTTCTTTATTTCAATAAGTTTATCACATATTACTTAAAAAAAATCAATTTTTAACAATAATTAAATTTTAAATATTATTTTTTAACAATATTATCGTGTGCAACGCACGGGTTACACACTAGTAAATAGAGAAAACAAAGAAATAAAAACAAACACTATAAACATGACACGTGGGACCACAAATAGGACACCAGCAAACAAATTCTACCACCAAAGGCGTGCCAGCACAAAACAAACTTCTGGAATCACGGAAGCTTCAAACAACTTTACCTATTCTCAGATCTAAAGAATTAATGAGAGTGCTTTAATGAATTAATTCTAGGAATTAAACTATTTAATATTTATTTAATAGTAAAGTGTGTAACCCGTGCGTTGCACACAATAATATTGTTAAAAAATATTATTTATATTTTAATTATTTCTAGAACAATATTTTTATTATGCAATATATATAATAAATTTATTGTGATATATTAATCATAAACTAAAATGAATTGTGACATTCAGATATTTAAATATATTCAATTATGTAATATTCGTTATTTCGTTATAAATCCTTAAAAATATATATACAATATTCTTATTAATATAAATGGAAAATTCATTTTTTATCTATATACATAAAAAATACACGTATCACATAGCATCAACTTTTACATATATAGTAATAGAAAATTATATAAATATGTATGTATGTATATAAATATGTATGTGTGTATATATATGTATGTATGTATATTGTGTTTGTTAATATCGAGTTAGGACAATAATTCCGATAAGAATATGTGGTTAGCGACTCTACCTTAAATATGAGCGTTGCATGTCATTTTAAATTATAAGTTTCTTTATTTCAATAAGTTTATCACATATTACTTAAAAAAATTCAATTTTTAACAATAATTAAATTTTAAATATTATTTTTTAACAATATTATCGTGTGCAACGCACGGGTTACACACTAGTAAATAGAGAAAACAAAGAAATAAAAACAAACACTATAAACATGACACGTGGGACCACAAATAGGACACCAGCAAACAAATTCTACCACCAAAGGCGTGCCAGCACAAAACAAACTTCTGGAATCACGGAAGCTTCAAACAACTTTACCTATTCTCAGATCTAAAGAAATTTCTCCACCGACTGAAAATGGTAGACGAAACAATAAACGAGCATCCTAGAAAATCTATAGAAGGTGACAACTCCATATAAAAGGACACGGCCAAGCTCAAGGAGGGTGCAGCTCCATGCTTCGGTTCACCTCTATGCCAGAGTTAAATAAGATAAGTTCAAGTTCTTTGTTTATCTTCTTTGTATCCAGTTTGCTTTGAATTAATTGGTTGCATTCCTGTATAATAAGAATTGTTCTGAGATGGTAGCTCGATTCCTTTGAATATCCGCACATTTCTCTCACACCATGTGTTCCAAATTAGAGAATTAAATGCTATGTTCTTCAGATGATTATATAAACTGTTATTTTTTTGACATTGACACATAATTTCTAGAATCTGGTTGATTTCAACTGCATTTCCAAAGCTAATTTTAAGCTTTTGCATAATGGCTTCTAACAGTTGTCTAGAGTATGAGCAGTTGAAAAACAAGTGGTTTCTGTCTTCAATTTGATTTAAACATAAGACATGGGATAGATCAACGTTATTGTTCCATCTGCCGATTCTATATTTAGTATTCAATTTGTTTAACTTAGCCAGCAACAAGCAAGTAGACATTTTTGGGGCACAAACATCATCCCAAATAACATTAGTCCAGTTAAATTCAGTATGTTTTTTCCTAATATGGTTCCATGCCGATTCATACTAAATTGACCAGATCTATTAAGAAGCCAGAACCAGTATTCAACTTGCATCTGATAATGTATTTTAATATTATGCACTGTGTTTTTCATTTGATTAGGCACGCACTCAATATGGTCTTTCCATTTATTATCTGCTATTGGTGTAGATACCTTTCTTTGTTACTACCATAAACTGTCATTGAACTCCAACCAAGTTAAATTTATCCACCAAAGAGTATCCATTAATCCATGGGTCCATCCAAACCTCTGTACTATCACCATTTATAATTTTCCTATCAATAACACCTTTACACCATTGTCTTGCTCTAAGAAGAGACTTCCATGTATAAGATGCATTGTTATTTATTGCAGCAGTCCAGAAGTTTTTATTTTTACAGTATTTGTTGTGCATCCATTTGGCCCATAGTGTTTCACCTTGGATGAATTTCCAAACCAATTTAAGTGCCATAGCTTTGATAATTTCCTCAATTCTTCGAATACCAAAGCCACCCTCATTTTTGTTTTTACATACACCTTCCCAGCACATTTTATGTGATTTAGATTTCCATATAAAATTAGCACAAAGAGAATTAATTCTCTTAGTGACAGACATTGGAAATTGTGTGAATTGCACCCAAAATTGAATCATCGGATGAATAACAGTTTTCACTAATTCCATTCTCCCACTAATATTGAGCATTTTACTATTCCAGTGACTGAATTTTTTTTATTGATTTTGTCTATTAGGTATCCAAAATCTCTTGTTTTAAGTCTATTATTTGATAGTGGAATTCCTAAATAGACCACAAGGAGATTTCCCATTCTGATATTTAAAATATCAGTTACATGTTGCTTATTAGTAACTCCTTTGCTAAAAAACAAAGTAGATTTGTTCCCATTCACATCAAGACTAATTAAATGTTTCAAAGTCTGAAAAATGTGTTGAATGCATTCGACATTTTTCCTAGTGGCTTTGACCATGATTAAAATATCATCCGCATACAACAAATGAGTGATCATAGGTTCAATTTTATAGATAAGGATAATATTACCTTTCAAGTATTCCACATCAAGATTGATTGTGAGGAATTCCATAGCAATAGAGAATAAGTATGGCGAGAGCGGATCTCCTTGTCTTAATCCCCTCGAACTCTCAATAAAACCAATGGGGGAACCATCAATTAACACCAAAAAATAAGGAGTCGATATGCATTCATAGATGAGATTAGCAAATAATAAAGGAAATCCCATGGAAATCAGCATATGATGAATAAATTTTCTTCTTATTTTATCATATGCCTTATGCAAATCAATTTTCAGGCAAAAATTGTTTGACATTTTCCTATTAAATCTGCTAACCATTTCATATGCAAGTAAAGAGTTTTTGGAAATGATTCTCCCTGGTATAAAGGCATTCTGATTATAAGAAATAAGGTCATTCATATAAGGTTTTAATCGATTACAAAGAAGATTGGCTAGAATCTTATAACTGACATTGCAAAGAGAGATCGGTCTAAAATTAGATATATCACTAGCATCGAGTTTTTTCGGGATATGACAGATAAATGTATGATTGATTTCTCTAATAATTTTACCCGATTGGAGAATGCCATTCATAACATTCCATATATCATTTTGTAAGTGCTCCCAATGCACTTTATAGAATTTCGAATTAATTCCATCTGGACCAGGGGAACTGTTGTCATTAATTTGAAATACATCATCTTTTATTTCCTCTAATTGGGAAAGCTTGCATAAATTATTTCTTGCACTTTTAAATAGGATTTTTTATAACTTATGCCTGGGAATTGATATGTGGGCTGTGATGATGAAAACAAATCAGGAAAGTATTTTACAGCTTCAGTCGCAAGATTTTCTGATGCCGATGACCATGAACCATTAGGATGGAGAATATATTTATTCCTACGAGTAGGCTTAATCCTATTGATTCTATTTTAGAAAAAACCGGTTGGTCTATCCCCCTTAACCAACCAGTTTATTTTTAACTGTTGCTCATTTTCAACAGCAATATTTTTTTTCATGATAGACTGAATCTGAACATTTTTTGCAGTGTACTGCTCTATCAAGTTCTCATTCAGCGAATTAGTAACAAGTTGATTATATATTTGACTAGCCTCCTCTTTTATTTGCTCTATTACTTTATGAATGATGCTTTTATTTTTTCTCAAGTCTTCAGAGCATTTTTTGCATATTTCAGTCTGCACAACATCACATGTAGGGGACTGCCATGAAATTCCTTAGTCAGTGCCTCATACAGGGAAGGCTCGTATCCTAGTTGAAGGTGCAAAGAATTGCTATATCTGAAGGTATTCTGAACTTTTTACTACCTTGTAACATAAATCTAATATTGATAGGTGAATGATCACTAATAGAATGATTTCCAAAATTAACACCAAATTGATGAAACACATCCATCCATAAATTGTTGACAAAAACTCTATCTATTTTACTATGAATAGAGAAATTCTCACCCCCTCGCCAAGTAAAATAGTTTCCAGTAAAATCAGGCTCCATAAGATTAGATGAAGAAATACAATCTATAAAATCCTAGTCTCCCATCGAATTAAATAAACCATTATTAATTCTATCATTAGACGATAGAATAGAGTTAAAATCTCCTGCCACAATCCATGGGAGATTAAAAAATTTAGACTACTCAACAATATAATTCCATAAATCCATTCGCTTCACCTCCTCATTGAATGCATAGACAGTAGTACATAAAATACTAACACCCTTAGCATTGTGGAGTATACAAGAAATAAATTGTTCTTTTTTAGTATATAAAGTGCCTTTTTCCAAAAAAAAATTGACTTCGAATCGGGCCCTGGACAACGGACGCTCATACAAAATTAACACCCATATTGATTATAGTTTTCTCTCTTCTCCTTAGTTTCTTTTCGTAGATATTTTATTTTTAAATTCTTTAATTTATCACTTTACATTTATTTTACCAATTCTCTCACATCAGCTTATAATTTGGTACGGACATTCAAAAGTCTGTAATATTATTTACATACAATTTATCAGTTATCTCCTAATATTTTATATTTAAACACATACATTTATTTTAAATACATAATCCAAAATTTAATCTATTTAAATAGATTCAGTTAACTAATATATATTGATATTTCTTACAAATACTAAAGAAAGACAATTCAAATATTCATCATACATTTCTAGATTCTACTTTTAACTTCAAATACCTACATTGAAAATTACCGTAGTTATTTACAAAACTTGCCTCACTTTTCTCCTAATATTTTACATTTCAATCCATATATCAATTAATTAAGCAATCTTAAATTTAAACTGATTAGATAAATTCTATTAACTAATATTTGTTACTTCGTTTGCTATTTTATGAAACTACAATATGTACACCACGCTCATATTAGTAAAACTAATAAAACCGTTATTTTTCAATGATGTAAAGATACAGAAGTCACATAACTTAAACTATGTGCACACACAATAATAACTAATACAGTTTACATCTTATCTTAATAAATTTATCGTATGGTGTGCTAAAAAATTACGTTTCTTTTTACTTTAAATACCTATATTTCAAAATTTCTATAATCATCTACAAAGCACCCTAAATTCTCCTATGAAAGTTTACATTTACGTTCATATAATAGAATTAACTACGTAATCTTAAAGTTATTTAGACAAATTTAGCAATCTATCATTCGTTGATTCGTCTCATAGTTCATAAAAATATGAAAACTTCAATACTTATACCATATTTATATTAACAAAAAAGATTAACATAATCATTTAAATATATAGAAACAAGGATAATTTAGCATAAATAATAATCACAAATTTAATTTATAATTCACATTTATCAACATATTTACCATATATTGCACTATAAAATTCCTTTTTTAGTGTCAAGTACCTACATTTTGAATTTTGTATAATTATTTACAAAACCTTCTTCCATATCACTTCACATTGTACATTTAAGTCAATGTATTTAAATTAATTATGTAATTTTAAATTTAAAGTATTTGAATAAATTCTATTAACAGATATTTGCTAATTCATCTACTAAATCCTAAAATTTGACGCTTTTAACTCGTTTATATCATATTCATATGAATAAAAATGGTGAAGTTAAATTCAAATTTAAAGATATACGAATCACATAAAATAAATGATATACATAAATAGCATTAACAAATTTAATTTATCATTAATTTCTCAATAATATTTTTATACGCTACACTGCAAAATTCTTTTTTAGCTTCCAATACCTACATTTTAACATTTCTGTAATTATTCACATCACCTCAATTTTTTTCAAATATTATATATATATATATATATATATATATAAACTACTTACGAAATCACAAATTTGAACTGTTCAAATAATCATTGCACATATGTAGTTCATTCTTCTATAAATCCCTAAAATAATATGCCAATTTCAATACACACACACATGCACATGTTAATAAAAATGGTAAAATCATTTATTCAACTATAAATATATGTATATATCACAACACAAATTATGTAGATAAACAATATTGACAAATTTAATTTGTAAATCAATTATAATTCGTTTATATCAAAAATTTGTCATACACTACATTACAAAATTTTGATTTTAACTTCAAATAACTAAGCATTAATATTTCTACTGTTTTTAACAAACCCTTCTCAATTATTTCTATTATTTTCCTTTAAATTCAAATATTTAGGCTAATTGTGTAATTTTTAATTTAGCATATTTAAAAAATCAGTTCAATATTATTTGTTATTAATTCATTCCATAATCATTTAAATATGTTGTTTTAACATGTATACCAAAATCAAATAAACAAAAATGATAAAGTAAATTTTTACTCAAATATTAATGTATGTAAGCTGCATAACATGAATTATACATAAACAATAATAACAATTTTAAATTATAATTCATTTATTTCACTGAATTTATCATACGTTACATAACAAAGTTCTAGCTCTTTTATTGATTATAAGAGTTTTATCTCTTCCCCTTATTCTCTCTCTGAATATTATATTTTTAAATCCCTTTAATTTATCAATTTACACATATTTTACTAATTATCTTCCATCAGTTTACATTTTGATATGGGTATTTTAAAGTTACAACTATTTACATATAATTCATAAATTATCTCCTAATATTTATATTTAAGTCTGCGTATTTAGGTTTAAACAAAACTTTCAAACTATTGAAACAGATTTAGTTAACTAAAAGTCATTAATATTTCTTATAAATTCTAATGAACGACAATTTCAGTATGTATACGAATATTGTAACAACCAAAATGGTAAATATTAAATTTTCATTCAACTATAAATATATAAAAATCACATAAAAAATAATAAAAAAATTAATTTGCAATTAACTTATTTCAAAATATTTATCATACGTTGCATTGTAAACTATACTTTTAATTTCAAATACCTTCATTTAAAAGTACAACAATTATTTACAAAAAAAACCTCACTTTTCTCCTTATAGTTTCTGTTTCAATCCATATATTAAAACAACAGGAAAATAGGCACAGGAAAGAAGTTGCAAAAAAATTTAGTCTCAGAGACAACAAATTTGCTTTTTAGTCTAAAGGACAATTTTTAGTGTAAACAAAAAATGATAATTACAACTATCATTCTGAGATTTACACTAGAAAGTGCCCTTCAGCCTAAAAAGAAAACTTCTTGTCCTTAAAACTAAATTTTTCTTCAACTTTTTCCTTGAGCCTAAAAACCCTAATTTAATTATGATATCTTAAATTTAAACTAATTAGATCAATCCAATTCATTTACTAAATTATGAAAATATGAAAATTTCAATATGTACATCATGTTAAGATTAATAGAAAATGTAAAATTATATTTTCATTAAAGTAAAGATACATAATTCACATACCATGCATATATACGTAAGCATTAATAACAACTTCAATTTATAATTTATTTATCTCAGTAACTTTATCATGAAGTGCAATACAAAATTATGTTTTTACTACAAATACCAACATTTTAAATTTTCTACAATCATTTACAAAACCCTCCTCAATTCTTTCCTAATATTTTACATTCAACGCCCTATATTATTATTAGTTACATAATCTAGAAACTATTTGAACAATTTCAATAAACTATTATTCATTGATTTGTCTAATAAATCAGATCAATTGATCCATAATCAACTTAATAGAAACAAAAAAAATGATTCATTCAAATATATAAATACATGAATCACATAATATAAATTATAAACATAAATAATAATTACAAGTTTAAAGTTTAATTCATTTATATCAATAGTCATGCATTGCATTGTAAAACCTTTTTTTAACGTCAGACACCTACATTTTGAAATCTATGTAGTTATTTACAAAACACTTCTTAATATTATCGAACATTGTACATAAATAAATTCAATTAATAAATATTCGTTAATTCATTTATAAAATACGATGTTTTTATTATTTATATCATATTCATATGATCAAAAATGATAAAAATTAGTTTTTTATTCCTGTATAAAGATGTATGTCACATGACATAAAATAATATACATAGACAATATTAAAAAATTTAATGTATTATTCATTTATCTCAATAAACTTATAATATAATGCATTGAAATTCTGTTTTAGCTTCAAATACCTACATTTTAACATTTCTACCGTCATTTACTAAACACATTTTGATTCTTATCTAATATCTTATATTTAAATCCATGTATTTAAAATACTTACGAAATGTCAAATTTAAATTATTTAAATAATCTAAATGAATATTTAGTCCATTCTTCTAATAAATCCTAAATTATACGTCAATTTTAATATATATATTCATATTAAGAAAAATCTCAAAACTATTTTCTCCATTCAACTATAAAGATATATAAATCACATAACATAGATACGTGCACAAATAACAATAACAAAGGTAATTTGTATATCATAATCACTTATAATTTGTTTATATCAAAAATTTATACATTGTATCACAAAATTCTATTTTTAACTTCAATAACTCCACATCTAATTTATATTTTTTTTTACGAAACTATTCTCGGTTCTTCCTACTATTTACCTTTAGTGCATATATTTAAACTAATTACTAATTTTAAATTTAACTTATTTAAACAAATTCTGTTAAATAATATTTGTTATTTCATCTAATAAACGACTAACGTACGTCGGTTTCAACATGTAAACTATATTCATAATATTAACAAAAATTATAAAATTATTCTATTTCTTATACACAAACAAGTGACAATATAAATTTCACATAAACAAAAATAACAATTTTAGTTCATAGTTTATTTATTTCACTGAATTTATCATGCACTGCATAACAAAGTTCTCATTTTAAAATTAAAAGTATAAATATCATATTTTACAATATTATTGCGTGCAACGCACATGTTACACACTAGTATAATAGATGATACAAAATGCACATAGCCTTTAAATTCAAAATAAAAAAAGATCTCGTGAGGTATTTTCACTCAGCCTAATTGCGCAAAAAGGAACTAGAAAACAAGGAGTACTTCAAATTCACACAATTACCCCTGCAAGTTTACATTAGTAGGGAAGGATATTTTAGTTAATGCTTACTCTCACGTGTATCACAAATGAAAATAATTTTCTCCATCGTTTTAGACTTTTCATTTCTTCTTCTGATTCCATCAGCAGAATTTACCGAAGAAAAAATAATTCAAAGTTCACTGGATCTTATGCCTATTTACTAACTCAATTTCATTTTTATTCTTAGGACTGTTATGGTAACGGTAAATGTACCGTTAGCATACCAATACCAAACAGTCGGTAACTAATATCGAGCTATATTGGTATACCAATGCTATCTGTATGGTAATGGTAAATTTAACATTACTAATTGCAAATGTAGCGGTAAAGAAATGCAAAACCAATGGTAATGGTAAATTTACTGGTCATGTTAATTTTTTTTCTCTCACCATTTCAACTAATTCTAACCACAAAAACTTTTGAAATTTATCATATTTTAAGCAGATGCTGGTAGTATTATTTATGATGATAATTCTTTTTACATTTATTAACTTCAAAGTTTAAGGTTAGCAAAATTATTATTTCATATTATTGTAAATAACTTGTGATGAACCAAGAAAATTATCTATGTCAACTAAATAAGTGAAAATATTTATATAAGTATTAATGGAATTAGAATAAGTACAAAATTATTTATTTTTTTATCAATGTCAAAATCTAATGTAATAAAATTTTAATAGCTTTATATATTGCTAAATTAACCATTACCAGTCAATGGTTTACCAGTCTATCGTTATTCTAACGACCATTTTACCAGCAGCAACGGTAAAGTATTGATAGTCTTTTTTGACATACCACTAACATTGGTACGGTAAATGTTCTTCCTTATTGGTAATGATTACCATTACCATAATAGCGCTATTTATTCTGTAGCTTTGTTAGAGCAGTTTGGCTTTAGAGGAGTTACGAGGGTTTAAGAATCCAAACGGATTGGTTAGTTTCCCTATCGAGTTTTCATTTATGTTTTGTTTTTGTTAATGTCTATGTTTTTATTTTTGTTTACAGGAGGTGTGTGCCGATATAACAGCTCGATTAATTTTCAACAATGGACTGAGCTGTGGAGTGAAAAGGCGGGACTAAGCACCACACTTTTCAAATATGGATCAAGCTGCGGTGATTAATCATATTTTGCATTTATCATCCCGAAACCCCTTTATCCAAGATAAAATTAATTTTTTCGCTCCTTCAGAGTTTTCAATTGAGGGAATTAGGAAAAAGGACAAACTTTGAAAAAAATTTAGGCTGAAGGACACAAAGTTTCATTTTTAGGCTGAATGACAAATGCTAGTTATAACTAGCATTATATTCAACTTTTACACTATACAAAATGCTAGTTATAACTAGCATTGTCCTTCAGCCTAAAAAACAAACTTGTAGTCCTTCAGTCTAAATGTTTTTCTATGTTTGTCCTTGTGCCTATTTTCCTGTTTTCAATTCACCTCTGCTTGTTTATTTTTTCTTTTGCTTTTTTCATTAGATTTTGAAATGTTTAAGAGCATGATCTCCATTATGGAGGTCATGTTCAGCCAAATTGACACTCACAATGAGAAAGCGGACCATGCCATCATAATAAAGTATGGAAAACAAACGATGTCCTTACCGTTATAAATACTCAGAACCCCACAATGAAGATGAAGTTGAATTTCTGATTTCTAAACCTGTATATGTAATCTAAAGCAATGAATAATAAAAGCAACCAACAAGTGGACAGAGATCAATAGGATCAAACCACTAAACATCTTATGCGTGATTCTACATTTTTGTGGCCAATCCAGCAATGTCATTCAGGGTTATTATCTTCTCACCGTTGATGAAAATTTCAATTATGAATTTCCACACCAAGAAAAATTATAAGTCGGATTTTTTGTTCCGAGTTTATCTTTGATATTCAGTTTAGATTAAACAAAACATGTAACGATAGTTTGTATGATTGAAAAAATAATGAAATAAAATATTTCAAAACGAAAAGAAAAAAATCAAAGAAATTCGAAAAAGAAAAAACAAAATATTAATGAAAATCGAATGATATTTTCATGCTATATCTTTGGTAATGAGTTTGGACCAAAGCAAATAGATCATGGTAGACGAATAACGTTGAATGAAAAAATAATGATACAAAATGCACATAGATGGATTTGAAGGAGAAAAATCTTTAAAATTCTAATAAAATAAAATAAAAGATCGAATGCGGCTATCTTTCACATTCAGTTTGATTGCGCAAAAAAGAATAAGAAAACAAGGAGTACTTTGAAATTACACAATAACCGCTACAAGTTTACATTAGAAGACAAGGATATTTTAGTCAATGCTTACTCTCATGTTTTGCACAAATAAAGACAACTTTCTTCGTCGTTTTAAAATTTTCATTTCTTCTTGTTGCAGCAACAAAATTTACTAAATAAAAAATAATTCAAATTTCACTAGATCTTGTACCTATTTACTAACCTAATTTCATCTTTATTATGTAGCTTTGCTGGAGCGGTTTGGCTTTAGAGGAATGATGAGGGTTTCAAAATAAATTGGATTGCTTAGGCAGTGTTTGGCTTAAAAATGAATTTTGTGTTTTTGATTTTCAACATGTATGTCAATTATGAGAATAATAGAGGGACGACAGTGGAGATAAAAGAAAGACGGATAAAAGGACGAAGGGACAGAGGAACGATGGAAGAATGGATTGTTTCACGTGCTTGTGTTATTTCCCAAAACGCGGAAAATAAAAAAAGGGTTGTTTTCTATTTTGTATGTTAACTTCGTTTTCTAAATTGATCATTTTCGACAATACAAATACGTCGTGTGCATTTTTGTAAGGACGAAAACACAAAATTAAAAATAACAAACCAAACACCATCTTAGTTTCCCTATTCGGTTTTCAGTTATGTTTTGGATTTTGTTTTAATTAATGTCTGTGTTTTTGTTTTTGTTTTGCAGGAAGTGCGTACTGATATAATAGCTCAATTAATTTTCAACAATGGACTACGTTGCAGAGTGGAAAGGCGGGACTATGCACCGCACTTTTCAAATATGGATTGAGCTGCGATGATTAATCATATTTTGAATTTATCGTGCCAAATCCCTTTTATTCAAGGTAAAATTAAAGTTTTCAATCCACCTCAGCTTGTTTATTTTCTTTCACTTTGACATAAAAATGGTGATAAAACTAAAAAAAATGCTAATTCATGACATCAACAGAAATATTGTTCTCTCAAACCATTTGTGGATCCATGGCTTTTACGTTTGTTAAGTAAGGCTTCATTTGTTTAAACGATGGGTTCTAAATGTCGAATCATGTATTCTCATCACTGAATACAGAATACTTAAAATACTGTTTGATTGCTTCCTAAATAGAAGTTTGCTTTATTAGAAAGATTGGTGTTTTGACAAAATTGTCCTTCCTTATTGGTTTGATTTATCTTTTAGTATCTAAGACGCTTCACACCAGATAATATACAAGTTAGAGTTGAAATTTAGTACCGAGACCCAAAAACCCGAACTGGTCTTAGAATATCCAAACCCAACCTAACCCGATGGAACTTAGGTCAAGTCTGAGTTGTGAAAAATACCATTTAAACCCAAAAAATTTGACCCAAAAGCCCCAACAAAAAAAATGCATTATACATGTTATCACCCACCAGATCCGAACTGATCTGATGCGAACCAAATCTCGGGTTAAAATGGGTTTAGGTTGTAGAACATATGATTTGAATTCAACAATTGTAACGCCCGTAATTTTCGATAATTAAATTTAAGAAGTTTTTGTAATTTAATATTGAAAGAAATTAAAATCTGTGATATATTAATGAGAATAATAACTAGAATGAATGTAATAATGTTAAAGTAAGGTAATTGATAACCATTCTAATGTAATTTCAATTAATTGAAATGATTTAGATTTAAAATTGGTTATAAATTGTTAATAAGAAAATAAACCAAATGTTGTATTAATTGGTGAAATAATATGGAATAAATTGTAATTGGATAAAATCAGTGTTGTATAATTAGTTATAACATTTGTTTATAGATAATAAACTTATAAATGTGATTAAATTTAGAAAAGTTAACAATTGTTATTTGTTACCAATTTATGTAATGTGTTGAGTTAAATTGAAAATCAATTACAATTAAATATTACGTTCATATGAGTTAAGACGATAACTGAAAATGTGAATGTAATAAAATGTACAATAATGTCAATTATATTCATAAGGCAATAATTGATTTAATAATAAGAGTGAAACCAAGATAAATGATTTTAGTAGGACTTTAAATTATAATTAATGTGAAAATCGACAAAAAATCAATATAATTGAAATATTGCAACTAATATGATAAAAATGATAATTGTAGAATATTAATGCAATAAGATGTAAACCAATGTTAACTATTTCCATAAAGTAATGATTGATTGAATAAAAGATTGAAATCAAATTAAATCAATTTATTGGAATCATAATATAATTAATTGGATTTTATTTACAGTTGAAACTGAACACTGTAATTAGTGAAATATTTAATGCTGAATTAATATATAAATTTTTTTTTAATTATTGTAAATGACTAAGTAATCAAAAATGATAAAATTTGATAGTTATTAAATTTGAAATTAAAAAGTGATCTAATCAATTTAATAATAATTTGTTTAATTAACGTGAAAATAGCCATTTTGGCCAATGTCTCGAATTTCGACGAAACTAGTTTCATCGGATCTGTAACATTGAATTATTGTAAGCTTTCAAGTTTCGTAGCGATCGGACTAGTCGTCTGATCGTACGGACTCGAAACGCTTAGAAATCAATTTAATTGAAATCAATTTGAAATAAGCCGACTTTAAAGCCAACTTCTGTATACGATGGAATTAGGACTTGAAACCTATTCCATCGAATTTAAAAATATCGAAAACATCTATTTTGATATATGGGATGACCCACTTTCGTTTCGGAAGCGAAACGGGCTTTTCGGGTTATTATTGTCGTTTCAAATCATTACGATATGTTGTTCTTTCTTATCGGGCCTTGTTCATATAAATAGTTTTGTTCTAACCCTAGCAGCCTTTCGATTTCTTATTCTGTACGTACAATTCTATCTGCCTATTCCTTTCTTCCAATGGTAGAAACTAAATTCAAATTACAAACCCGAAATCAAATTCCAATTCAAAACCCTATCATATTATGTTTCAAAGCTCTCGACGAGCGTAATCTACTGTAGTGGTTCGTTTTAGATTCGACTCACGGTTTGGTCAGAAATTGAAGATTTAGTTTCGAGCGTCCAAATTAGGTCTTCGCGATCCAACGGTGGATCTTCGTCTATGGGTCGATCGGATGGCATGGGCTTGTAGAGGGGGTAGAGCGGACCCTTATGGCAGTGATTGTTGGTCGTAATGGCCATCCAGTTCGCCAAAAAATGCAAGGGAGAGCGGCGGCGGCGGCCACCATCAAAGTGCATAAGGAATATGGCGCAAATGACCAGGAGGCTCGGCCTTGGATAGCGAGCACGACCTTGGTGCTTGATCTGGTCGGAGTTCTTTGTATCGGCGGTGTTAATTGGTTGATAGCTGGCGGCGTTCGTGCGTGTTCGAGATGTCTGGGTAGGGTTTCGATCGCGTACGAAGGGGGGTGACGTGGCTGTGAACGTGGTATGTTTTGTTTATTTGTTTATCTAATTCAAATTTAAGTTTAAAACGTTCTGACCTAAATAACTTTTTCATATGAACTCGGATTTGGATGTCATTTGCTCTGTTGCAATCGCATCGAAATTTCAGACATTACGAAACTGGTTTGAATGAATTCTGAGTCTGTTCAATTTTGGGCCTTATTTGGGATTTTAAATCGATTTGAAATCAAAGATGAGTGTTTTAACCCACTCACAACTACTAAATTATCTTATGTTAGTTAAATTTAATTTATGATACAATTAGAAATTGACTGGATGATGTTTGGTATATTTAATTTGTCATTCCAGTTAAATATGACTTTTATTGCATTTAATCGTTGTTAGCGCCAAAATTGGTCAATAACACCCAAATCCAAATGAAAGCACCAAATCACAGTCACAGATCACAGATAGAATGTACGTAAAGAGTTAAAATATGAATAACAATCAAAATAAAAAAGAAAGCAGTAATAACCGAGGATTTATAGTGGTTCGGCTGACTCCGGCCTACGTCCACTCTAGAAATTTCCTTTTTATTGATACGAGCATCAATTACAGTTACAATCCTGAGTTTCTAAAACAATAATGGAAGAGCAGCCTTGATAAAGAAGAAGAAGAAGGGAAACAGAATGAAGATCCTTTTTTCCGAAGCCCCACATACTGTATTTATAGGCAAAACCCGAGTTACTGTGCTTCCTGAGTGATCCGGGCCCACCAAGACCATAGGCGATCCAAACCCCAAACACCACGACCGACCCCAAGTTTATAATATGCTGACCCGATATCCCCTGGGCATGACCCAAAGCAGGCCTATCCAAGACTTGGAGTAAACTAGGCTAGAACTTGGAGCAAAATGAAGCTGATCCTATCCTTAAACACGCCGATCCACAATTTTGTTGTTGACCTATTAAGGCCGAACCACATGTGCTAAACCATCAATGCCGAACCATATCTGGCCGACCCACCTTAACCTTTCTATCACGACCGAACGATACATGCCGACCCGGGGATACGCGAATACCGACTCGAAGCAAATCAAAGATGCCAATCCCGTAGAATGCCGACCCACAATCCATCTCTATAGCCGACCAGGGGATTTCCGTACACCGACCCACAATCCATCTCTATAGCCGACCAGGGGATTTCCGTACACCGACCCGGGTCCATCTCGGAGCCAAGCAAGCACCGACCCACACAAATGCCGAACCACCTTCAATGCAAACCCACTCCAATCACCGATCCACACCAATACCGACCTATACCACTACTGACCCACTTCATCATGACCGAACCACCTTCCTACCGACCCAAAACCTTCACAACATCGATCCACTCATGAACTCCTACCGACCCAGAGCAACTCGAAGCACAACTCAATGTGACCTAAAGCAAACTCCATGAAAACTCAAAGCACATCTAAGAACGACTCGAAGTAAACCCCGGGTGACTCGCGACAACTCGACTTTTGTCGAAACCAATATTTCGAGTATCCCGCCACTTTTTTCCATCGAATATGCCAAATCCTGGTTTCATAATAATGATCATTATCCATGATTGATCATCTATCCATCCAGTTGACTCAAACTCATCGTATTCCAATCTCGACAAACGAGCAGTCGATTTTAGTTAAATCCACCTGTCTACAGCCTTGCCAAAAGGCGGGTTAATATTTGCCCCCTAATACATGCCTTGCTATTGGAAGGTGTGTTTTGAACAACCTTAAATCCGATACCCGAAGTCCATGTTCCATTATTATCAAGCAATTCCATCCAAATTCGATAGTCTACTCCGCGACCGTCCCAAGTCGTTATCCAATTCCGAATCCATCCCAAATCCATTAACCGAATCTGCGATCTCTTTGGATCATTTTATCCAAGTCAGAGACCTCTCCGGGTCCTATAGTCCAAATTGAGGACCTTGCCGGGTCTAAATCCTAAGCCGGAACCTCACCAGGTCCTAAAATCCATATCCGGACCTCGACGGGTCCAAATCCTAAACCGAAATCCGAATCTGATAGCCGAGCTCTAATCCATCCATATCCAATAACCAATAACTGAATCCATGACTTCTCCGGGTCGATATCCAAATCTGGGATCGCTCCAGATCCATGCCCAAATCCTTAGCTATTCACAGCCAATATCCAAATCCGTAACCACTTCGGGTTCTTGCCAGGCGTAATCCATACTCGACGACCTGTGTTATGTAATGCCATGGTGTTCATGGTTCAGTGTCCCTGAACGTTGAGTAATGCCGTAGCTTATGTCCTAAGCCGAATCCTGGTCGCTCCGGACCCTTGCCGAGCATAGTCCATGCTCGACGACCTGAAATAGTAACCGATAGATAATATGAGGCCTAAGTCCTAGGCCGAATCCTGGTCTCTCCGGACCCTTGCCGAGCATAATCCATACCCGACGACTTTTTAGCCAAAAACAAAATAAAAAGTCAATCAAAATCCAATCAAAAATCCAGATCAAACTAGAAATCCATATCAAAAATCCAAACCAAAAGACAAACGTCCAAATCGGAATCCAAATCAGAAAACAAACAAAATCAGGAGTTCAAACCAAACTCCAAAACCAAACCAGAAAAAGCAAGTGTCCAAGCCAAGAAGAAAAAAAAGATTTCACAAACCAGAGCGTCATAGTTTATCATCATCTCAGAGCATGCCTAGGGGTTGTCTCCGTCCCCATACATGAGTAAGTGACTTAGCCGTCTGCATAGAGTTTGCTACTTATTCCAAACCATCACGATTAGTTGATGACCAACCGACCACCATTCCTAGGCCTCACGCCATTGTCGTTCAAGGTAGGCGGTAGCTGCTCCTGTTCCACCGCCCCATTTCGAGTTTCAACATATTGCCGCAACTGACCATTCCTTACATGCTCCTCGATTATGTCCTTTAGATGCCTGCAGCTATTTGTGTCATGCCCGTCCAGGTCATGAAAGAGATAGTGCCTTCTTGATCCCCTTTCGCGTTCTGAGGGTTCCCTTCTTGCCGGCTTTCGGTAATGAAGGCGATCCCGAGTATCCAAGTATATTCGTTCCAATGTCTCATTCAGTCCTGTGTAGGTGGAGAATTTTGGTTCTCCCCAGCGCTTCCTCTTCCCTTTATCCTTGTCCTTACCTGAACTTTCACCAGACAGTTCTCCATCCTTAACCATGTTTACCTCCTTTGACATCATATCCATACATGCATCCTCCTATCGAAGAAACCTCTCAGCTTCGTGAAAGAATTCCCCGAGATCCATTGGTGGATCCCGTATCAACGATACTTTGAAATCCGAATTATCCCTAACTCCTGATACTGCCGCCATTAGAACCATTGATGGATCCGGTCGATCCACCGAACCAACTGCTGCATTAAACCGAGTTAAAAAAGTCCTAAGCGATTCTCCCGTCTTCTGCTTCACCGACGTCAGTGTCATCACATTTTTCGGCTTTTTGCTGTAAACTCGAAATTGTTTCAAAAACCTATCCACCAATTTTGTCTATGTTCCAATTGATTCGTCTTCCAGCCGTCTGAACCACATAGCAGCTATATCGGTCAAGTACAGGGGAAACACCGGGCCATAACCTCTTCTGATGCCGCCAACACTTCCATATGTCCTGCGTACCTCATCAAGTGGTCAATGGGATCCGTCTTACCATTGTATACTTCTAGATTGGGCAGCTTGAAATCGAGTGGATTCCTAGCCATCCTGATGTTACGGGTAAACGGACTTTTGTTTACTCCCTCCAAATCCTTGTTTGTCAGACCTCCACGAATAGTTCGCCTGATAATGTCAGCTAATCCAGTGTTATCTACCAAGGGTTGCCCCCATCTCCATTTCCTAACCGCCCTCCAAGTCCTCGAGGGAATTCCGGTACATACTCCTCGTCACGCACTCCTGTATTCCTGTTAGCGCTGGGCTGCACAATGTCATCTGGTATCCCTCCATGGAGTGGTCCAGCATTACCTGGTAGTGTGCCCCCGAGTCTAGGTCCATCCAGATTGATAATTGTTTGCTGATTGGGGGCTGCCCCCTGCTGAACCACTCCATCTGCTTGCCTGTTGAGTCCTTCTGATCCAGCTCCATGGATCTGAGCTCCTACAGCTCCTGTTGTCCATGCTTGTCTAAATTGTCTAAGAAGTGTCTGCATCATTTCCTCTTGCTTTTTCATCAACTGCTCCTGCATAGAATCCGTCATAATCTGCATCTCGTCCCTAGTGATGTAGACGGATGCCTGATCTGACTCAGCTCCAGAGGAGGCCTCTTGACTTCCTTCTTGATTGCTCCTTTCTGTCACTTGTCTACTTGTCGATGGCCTAACCATTGCTTCCCAAAATCCGAGTTCCTAAGTCTTTAAATCCAAAATCCAAGCTTCTGAATCCCTGAGTGCTAGCTTTCTCAGTGAAAGCACCAAAATGTTAGCGCCAAAATTGGTCACTAACACCCAAATCCAGATGAAAGTACCAAAGCACAGTCACAGATCACAGATAGAATGCACGTAAAGAGTTAAAATATGAAGAACAATCAAAATTAAAAAGAAAGCAGTAATAATAGAGGATTTATAGTGGTTCGGTTGACTCCGGCCTACGTCCACTCCAGAAATTTCCTTTTTATTGATATGAACATCAATTACAGTTACAATCCGCAGTTTTTAAAACAATAATGGTAGAGCAGCCTTGATGAAGAAGAAGAAGGGAAACAAAATGAAGATCCTTTTTTCCGAAGCCCCACATGCTATATTTAAAGGCAAAACCTGAGTTACTGGGCTTCTTGAGTGATCCGGGCCCACCAAGACCATAGCCGATCCAAACTCCAAACACCACGACTAACCCCAAGTTTATAATATGCCGACTCGATATCCCCTGGGCATGACCCGAAGCAGGCCTATCCAAGATTCGGAGTAAACTAGGCTAGAACTTGGAGCAAAATAAAGCCGATCCTATCCTTAAACATGCCGATCCACAATTTTGTTGTTGACTTATTAAGGCCGAACCACACGTGCTAAACCACCAATGCCGAACCATATCTGGCCGACCCACCTTAACCTTTCTATCACGACCGAACGATACATGCCTACCCGGGGATACGTGAATACCGACCTGAAGCAAATCAAAGATGTCGATCCCCTAGAATGCTGACCCATAATCCATCTCTACAGCCGACCCGGGGATTTCCATACACAAACCCGGGTCCATCTCAGAGCCAAGCAAGCATCGACCCACCCAAATGCCGAACCACCTTCAATGCCGACCCACTCCAATCACCGATCCCCACCAATACCGATCCATACCACTACCGACCCACTTCATCATGACCGAACCACCTTCCTACCGACCCAAAACCTTCGCAACACCGACCCACTCGTGAACTCCTACCGACCTAGACCAACTCGAAGCACAACTCAATATGACCGAAAGCAAACTCCATGAAAACTCGAAGCACACGTAGGAACGACTCGAAGTAAACCCCGGGTGACTCGTGACAACTCGACTTTTGTCGAAACCCATATTTCGAGTATCCCACGACTTTTGTCCATCGAATATGTCGAACCCCGGCTTCATAATCATGATCATCATCCGTGATTGATAATCTATCCATCCAGTTGACTCAAACTCATCGTATTCCAATCTCGACAAACGAGCAGTCGATTTTAGTTAAATCCGCCTGTCTACGGCCTTGCCAAAAGGCGAGTTAACATCTGCCCCCAAAACATGCCTTGGTATTGGAAGGTGTGTTTTGAACAACCTTAAATCCGATACTCGAAGTCCATGTTCCATTCATTATCAAGCAATTCCATCCAAATCTGATAGTCTAATCCACGACTGTCCCAAGTCGTTATCCAATTCCGAATCCATCCAAAATCTATTAACCGAATCCACGATCTCTCCAGATCATTTTATCCGAGTCAGGGACTTCTTCGGGTCATGTAGTCCAAATTGAGGACCTTGCCAGGTCCAAATCCTAAGCCAGGACCTCACCGGGTCCTAAAATCCATATCCGGGACCTCGTCGGGACCAAATCCTAAACTGAAATCCGAATTCGATAGTCGTGCTCTAATCCATCCATATCCAATAACCAATAACTGAATCCATGACCTTTCTGGGTCGATATCCAAATCCGGGATCGCTCTGAATCCATGCCCCAATCCTTAGCTGTTCACAGCCAATATCCAAATCTGTAATCTCTCCGGGTTCTTGCCAAGTGTAATACATACTCGACGACCTGTGTTAAGTAATGCCATGGTGTTCCTAGTTCAATGTCCTTGAATGCTGAGTAATGCCATGGCTTATGTCCTAAGCCGAATCCTGGTCGCTCCAGACCTTTGCCGAGCATAGTCCATACTCGACGACCTAAAATAGTAACCGACAGATAATACGGGGCCTAAGTTCTAGGCCGAATCCTGGTCTCTCCGAACCCTTGCCGAGCATAATCCATACCCGACGACCTTTTAGCCAAAAACCAAATAAAAGGTCAATCAAAATCCAATCCAAAATCCAGATCATACCAGAAATCTATATCAAAAATCCAAACCAAAAGACAAACGTCCAAATCGGAATCCAAATCAGAAAATAAACAAAACCAGAAGTTCAAACCAAACTCCAAAACCAAACCAGAAAAAGCTAGTGTCCAAGCGAAGAAGAAAAAAATAGATTTCACAAACCAGAGCATCACAGTTTATCATCATCTTAGAGCATGCCTAGGGGTTGTCTCCGTCCTCGTACATGAGTAAGTGACTTTGCCGTCTGCATAGAGTTTGCTACTTATTCCAAACCATCACGATTAGTTGATGACCAACCGAATTACATTGAATTCAGTTAAATGATATTTCAAAATAAAATTTGAATTATATTGTTTGCGCCAAAAATGGTCACAAACCCCGAATGTTGTGAAAGCACCAGTGTATGAATACAAATCAGCAATATTCAAACACAAATCTCAGATCTAAACAAACTACAAATAGCAATCCAGAAATAGTGAACAAAAACACAAGATTTATAGTGGTTCGGCTATCTCCGGCCTACGTCCACTCCAAAGTTTTTATCTTTTATTGATCGATGCTTGAAGATTACAATTTCCTATCGCGTAGTACAACGGATTTTATGATTATAATCTGAATCAAAGGCAGCAATGGTGATCTGGAGTAAATCTGGCAGAGTCCGGGCGCTCCTTCGCTCTCAAAATTGTCCGACCTCTTTTCTGAATGACCTGGGGGTCTATTTATAGGTGTAGGAGGCTGATATTTCGCCTAAAATGAGGGAAGACTAGTTCTGGCACGTGAGGGGGCCCACATGCCCGCTTTCTGGAAATCCGGGCCCACTTTGGGATCGATTCGAAGCTACGTTCGAATCGATCAAGAATTTGTCCAATTGAGCTGAAATTTGGCATGAACATTCTTCAACATGTGCTCAAGCTTCTGTGAAAATTTCATAGCATTTGGATGTGTAGGTCTCAAGTTATGATCGATTCAATGTTGCATTTCTGGTGAATTTGGACACTTCGAATCGATCCTTCGACTCGATTGGGTCGAATCGATGGTTGCTGTGACGTGGCGCGCGTGCTTCTCGCATCGATCCGTTTTTCGCTCCGGGTTGACTGGGTCGACTCCAGGTTCTTCGTTGCTTTGACTGGGTGGACTCGTGGTAGTGGATTCGAGTTGTTGGATTCGAAGGTTTGCTTCCTTCGAATCGATCGTATGTCCCCTTCGTATCGATCTGATCATTTCCTTCGTGTCGATTGATTGGAACACGATCGATACGAACATTGACCTTGAGTTCTTCGAATCCATGCACTCACCCGTCCTTCGTATCGATCTTTTACATCCAATTCGAATCCATAACTCCATGCAGCTTTAATCATTTCCCTCGTATCCATGACTTCGTATCCACGAAGCCAACTCCCAATGTATCCATCTCAAACGCCTCCTTCGTATCAATTGGTACGAATCCAGAATCCCAAAACTGCTACTTCCTTTTCGTATCGATCCAACACTGATCGATACGAAGCTTACCTGTGCATCCTTCTCATCGATGCGAACGGCATCGATTCGAAGTAAACTCCATTCGCCTATCTGTTCGATACGAACATGTCGTTCATACCCTGTGAATCGATACGAACTCCATCAATCTGAAGCGATGCTGATCGATACGAAGTGTATCGATACGAAGTGTGGCAGACCATGATCGATGCGAACAGCATCGATTCGAACCAATATCCATCGATACGAAAATGCATCGATACGAACCAGTTTTCACATAATTTGACCCATCCATATCTCGAGCATATAAACTTTGATTAACCTGAAACTTGAAACGTAGCCTCTCCTGGTCCTCATCATCATCTCCAATCGATTCCGTCCTGATCGGAGCTCGGCCAACTTTTAACGATATCCATTGCAGCCTTGTTTTCAATCGACTTCCAATCCTGATATCCATCCTTTCCTGTCGATTTGTTTGATATTCCGGCTTTGACCAAAATGCGGGATACCATTTGCCCCCCAAAACATGCCTTATGATAAGAAGGCGTGTTTTGAATAGTTCCGTATCCGATATCCAAAGTTCATAGCCAATTCCATGTCCATCCGAACTCGAGGATCGAGTTATTAGTCCGTCCTTATCCAACAACCGAATCCAAGACCTCTCCGGGTCGATATCCAAATCCATAACCTCTCTGGGCTCTTGCCAAGCGCAATCCACACCTGACGACCTGGTCCAGTGTCCCTGGACGTTGAGCTAACCTCTCCGGGTTCTTGCCAAGTGCAATCCACACCTGACGACCGTGGCCCAGTGTCCCTGGGCGTAAGTAATGCCGTGGCTTAAGTCCTAAGCCGAATCCTGGTCACTCCGGACCCTTGTTGAGCATAGTCCATACTCAACGACCTGAATGAGTCACTTTACCGCTTTCGGGCAGAACGACTCACCCCTTGCCAGGCATGATCCATACCTGACGACCGTTTATCAAAAACCAAAAAGAATCCAATCAAGATCCAATCCAAAATCCAAATCAAATCGGAAAACCAGAAATCAAAATCATCATCCAAAACGGAGAACAATCATCTGAGTGAATGCCAAAACCAGAGAAACGAGCAAAATCAAGAGTTCAATCCAAACTCCAAAAACCAAACCAGAAAAATAAGTGTCCAATCCAAAAACAAAAGAAAACAGATTTCGCAAACCATGGCTTCGCATTTTATCATCATTCAGAGCATGCCTAGGGGCTATCTCCGTCCCCATACATGTGTAAATGACTCGGTTGCTCGCCAATGGTTTGTTACTTATTTCAAATTATCATGATCAATTGATGACCAATCGACCATTATTCCTATGCCTCATATCCTCATGGTTTGAGGTAGGCGGTGGTTGCTCCTGCTCCACCGCTGCATTCCGAGCCCCAACATACTGCCTCAACTGTCCATTCCTCACATGCTCCTCAATTATGTCCTTTAAATGCCTGCAGCTGTTGGTATTATGCCCGTCCAAATCGTGGAAGAGACAATGCTTTCCTGATGCCCTCTCCCGCTCGGATGGTTCTCTCCTAGCAGGCCTCCGGTAAGGAAGGTGATTCCGAGTTTCCATGTATATCCGCTCCTGCGTCTCGTTTAATTCTGTGTATGTGGAAAACTTTGGATCCTTCCATTGCTTCCTGGTTTTTCCTGAATCGTCATCCAGCTTCCTTTTTCCTTTATCTTTATCCGAGCTTCCGTTGGACGGTCCTCCACCCCCAGTCACATTCACCTCCTTTAACTTTAAGTCCATACATGCATCTTCTTGCCGAAGGAACCTTTCAGCTTCATGGAAGAATTCCCCGAGATCCAGTGGCGGGTCTCGCACTAAAGATACCTTAAAATCTGAATCCTCTCTGACTCCCGACACTACCGCCATCAAAACCATCGATGGATCCGGCCGATCCACCGAAGAAACTACCGCATTAAATCGAGTTAAAAATGCTCTAAGCGATTCGTCCGCTCTTTGCTTTACCGATGTTAACGTCATCACGTTCTCAGGTCTTTTGATATGAACCCGAAACTGTCCCAAAAACCTGTCCACCAATTCCCTCCAATTCCTGATAGATCCTTCCTCTAGCTGCCTAAACCACATTGCCGCTAGGTCTGTCAAGTATAAAGGGAAACATCTGGCCATTACTTCGTTCGATGCCCCCAGCACTTCCATGTGTCTAGTGTATCTCATCAAATGATCAGTCGGGTCAGCCTTTCCATTATATACTTCCACGCTAGGTAACTTGAACTTAGGTGGATTCTGAGCCATCCTGATTTCCCGAGCGAACGGACTCCTGTTCACCCCTTCCAAGTCTCTATTGGTCGAACCTCCACGCATAGTCTTCCTAATGATTTCCATTAATCCAGCATTGCCTGTTAGGTATTGCCCCCCATGCTCCCGAGGGAATTCCGGCACATATTCTTCATGTGGCTCATTAGCCGCAACGTTGGCTCTAGCCTGTTGAACTCCTTCCAAAGGTCCTTCTGCATGGGATCCTGTGGGCCTGCCCCCAAGCCCTTGTTGATTACCTTCCGGTTCTGTATTCTGTCCTCCATTGGGTTCTTCAACCCTAGTTCCTTGTTCCACATCTGCAGTCGCTATAGTTGGTCCAAGGTTCTGTGTTCCTGCAGCTCTCATCTGCTCGAAGAAAGTCTGCATCATATCTTGTTGACTCTTCAGCAACCTCTCATGTAATGAATTCGCCATAGCTTCCATTTCGTCTCTAGTAATGTAGATCGAAGCTTGTCCTTCTCCAGCACCAGATGATGCCTCTTGACTTCCTCCCTGTTGGCTTCTCTCAGCTCTTTGCCTTCTACTTGTTTGTCGAGTCATTGTCTTTCAAATCTAAACTTCAATCCGATGTAGCGGGTGCTAGTCCTTCTCAGTGAAAGCATATATAAACTGAATTACTTTGAAAATCCAAGCTTTAAATGTTGAAATTAGAGTTGGTAATGAATTGTTTGAAGAATAAAAATAGAAATTTCAAAGTTGGAATTTGAAATACAAATGAAATTTATCGAAATTGAATTATTGAAAATGTTTGAATGTTTTAGACTTTGAAATCTATGAAATTGAAGTGTTTTGAAATTTTAGTTCAACATGAGTTTGAAATCAATATAAATTGAGATGATTTTTTTTGGGAATTTGAATTGAAAGAAAATTTTGTTTGTTGAAATCTGGATATGGTCCAGATTTGTTGAAATGAAAGAAATAGCTTAACTTTGATATCAATTTTAAATTAATTATTTTAATATAAACTGTTTAATTTTTTTAAAATCCTCATTATTAAGATTTTCAAACTATTAATCTAATTTAATATAATGTAACTATTTTAAACTATTCTAATCAATTTAAACTATTTTAACTTATTTTAATCTAATTATAATCTATTTTAACCTATTTTAAACTAATTAACCCGTTTTATCTGTTTTATATTTAATCTATTTTAAATCTGTTTAATCTATTTTAAATCTATTTAATCTATCTTAAATCTATTTAAACTATTTTTAGCCAATTTTAAAACTATTTTAGAGTATTTTAACTATTTAAAAATTTATTTTAAACTATTCTAACCATTTTAAACTATTTATGACTATTTAAACTATATTTCTAAATTTCTAATGGTGCAAGGTTGAATTGTTTATATTTAAATCCTTGATTTAAAAGCAAATATGGTTGAATGATGTTATAACCTAAGTTGGGATTTGAAATAATAATTACTAGTGAAATGACACATTTTAGTAAATATGATGATTTTAAAATAAGGATTTAACCTATTTTGTGAATTTGATTTCGAAAGTGAATATGATTTCGAAAATGATATGGTTTG
Organism: Allium fistulosum; assembly: GCA_030737815.1. Taxonomy (NCBI): domain Eukaryota; kingdom Viridiplantae; phylum Streptophyta; class Magnoliopsida; order Asparagales; family Amaryllidaceae; genus Allium; species Allium fistulosum. Next base: position 191,471,605 of record CM060907.1, read on the forward strand.
AATTGAATATGATATTTTGATATCAATTATGAATTGGTTTTGGAAATGTAAAAGAACCATCCGGTGTGAAATAAGCATTTGGTTGTTAAAGAGACCGGGATCGGATATTGTCATACTCTCTGCCAATACCGAAAACCACTTTAACAACTGTGTACGTGGTGGAGATTCCAGAATGAAGTAGGATGGTTTGGCGAACGATTCTGTATGAGGTATTAACGTAGCCCTGACTCCCGTGAGTTAGCTTAATGTGGCTAAAACAGGAGCCATGCCGGGCCAAGTGAGGTCGCACCTCCGATCGGACACATTTCTTCGATACCATATTATTATTTTGTGAAGGATTTGGTGGCCACCCCTCGATTTGATTTGGGAGTGTGTTCCGAGGTGGGCGGTAGTAGCTGCTATGTGTTACCACCAGTCCAGATTCGTAAAACGGTAGTATCCTACCCGAGGCATTGCCTCGCGTGCCTTGTCACATGCCTTATCGCGACTTCTATGAGTTTGTTTTGTACCGTACTTATGGAGTGCTCCCTGAGTAGACACTATTATAATAGCGTATTGTACTGTGTATGTAGATAGTTTAACGGATCCTTAGGACATGGGAATCCCGAACATCTCTTAAGTTATTGCACTCACGTTAGACACTGGATTGAAGATTGAAAACCCCGTAAACATCTCTGATGCCGTTGCACTCATATTTATTTTACCGTTGACTTAACTTACATTAGATCTTTTAGTTCCGACTCGAGTGTTTTGTCTTTTCAATTCGCTCGAGTCAGTCTGAGCTTTTCAGTATATTGAAGACTGCTTTTCTGGAGGACGAAGACGAAGATTTAATAATATAATTATTTATTATATTTTATTCCACTGCATCATGTTGTTCCGCTGTATTTATTTATTTATTTATTCCTGTTGTATGTAACTCTGATCTGTATTGTAAAAGTGTAATCAAATGTTAGTTGTAAAACAGCTTCACGAACTGTTTATTTGATTATTATATTTTGTCATTCCGCTGTGAGATTTTGTGTTTGTTTTTCTTTCTTTCTCCGCTTTTTCTTATTTACTCGATAACAATCCTCCCTTTTGAATGGTTTGAGTCCGATGTGTGTGGTTTATCGTCGATTTAAACTGTCCAAAAAGGTGGGTCATTACAACAATACCCGACCCGTGTAGATGCAAGTCCCGCCTGATCAGGATCCGACCCAAAATATCTAATTTCCACTCCTAATACATGCAAGTCCCGCCTGATCAGGATCCGACCCAAAATATCTAATTTCCACTCCTAATACATGCTTACCTCAAAATTCTAAGCACTATCACATTAAAGTACATAATTTAACTAATAAAAACTTGCAACATACATTTACCAAGGAAATTGTATCATTGTATTTTGTACTTTAGAATAATGAAAACATTGTGTGTAACGACCCGTAAATTTTAACTGTTTTAATAACGGAATTAGTTAAAATTTTATGAAATTTTAAACAATAAAATTTTGAAATATAAATTTGATATTTGGAATGCGTCTAGTTAAACATAGCAACTGGTAAATTTTCGTCCGAAAATATGAAAGTTTATTTCGCGCGTAAATTTACTTCATTTAATCAGTTAAAAAGCGATGAAAATAAAATATTTTCGAAACCCAAATATTTTTACATAGAAAAATTCTAAACCATCTTCTGAGCAAACGTCATTTTTCGTTTTTCCAAATTCGGACTTCTTTGGCTCCGTCGATCTTATTTTTCTACGTTTTTCTTGCATTTTCCGCCAGTAGAAAAATTCGAATTTTTATAATTCGATCGAACCACTAATATCTGTATACCGTTTTGATCGTCTCGTCGTGCTGATCTCAATGGTATATTTATTTCTGTATTTTGAGGTCCAGTTCACGACGGAAACAATGAAATGTTCGTTGTAACGGTACATTTATGTGTGACTTTACAATTTCCTTCGTTTTCGAAATTTGAAACTCACAGGCTAGAAGGCAGCTAAATCTGAGGGGACTCTTCCTTTTCCAATCACTTTATATTTATTGTATACGTTTCCCATGCAATGGTTCACTTTTATTTATTTTAATTTGCCTTAATAACTTTGTTCCATTTCGTTTCCTTCATATTGCAACTTGCTGTCGCTTCCATTCCCCTCCTCCATGCTTGTTCCATGGCCGATGGCCACTAAAAAAAAATTATTCAAGTTGCGAAGGGAATGAATGGTGACAGCACATAACCAAATTGTGATACACATTCATCACGTCCCCTAGCCTGTTCATGTTTGCTTTGCAATTCATTGTTCAACAGCAGAGATCAGCTCCTCCTTCCGCATCCTTCCCCTTTGATCCACACATGCAAACCCACCCAGGCCCACATACTTCTCCTCACCCATCGCCTTCCACCCGCGTCTCCCCTCTCCGTCCAATGTCCACGGCCACCACGTGCTTGGCCACCTCAACACCTGCTCCCCTCTCTTCACGTTGTTCTTCCTCTCCGCACGCCGCAGCTCCGGCACCTACCCATCCAGCCGGCACCACTCCTCACCGACGCCGACCATATCTGCAACCCAAAACTACGACGTTCAATGCTCAGCTCCGATCCCGTGGCCTCTTCCTCTGACCTCGACTACCTTGCCCTTTCCTTCGCCACACCCATCTCCGCCTGGACCCCACTACATGGCTGCCTCACACGCCTCTCTCCTCCACCCTATTCTCTGTTGCTCGGCCGGAACTGCTTACTCCCAACCCCATGGCAGCCTGTGCCTCTCCTTCAAAGCATCTTCCACTTTTCACGTCTTGCTCAATGCAGCTGTGTTTCACACTGTCTATCCACAAACAAATCTCGGCCATTACCTTCCCAAGCTTATCACATATAAGGTAATATATATATATATTGTTGATATATATATGTTTTAGGCTGTTTTAGGTATATATGTTTGATATATATTCATGTAATATATATAAGTTTATAGGATGTTTCGGTTCAGTCTGTCGTATTTTTTGAAAAAAGGTTACATATAATTGGTTATAAAATATGTTATATGAGTTGTTTATAAATATAAAGCTGTTTATGTATATATTTGTTTATATGTCATAGTTATAGGATCTGTGAGTCTGCACGAATGTTAGTATACATATGGTTATAAAGGTGCTCTTAAGTACATATATCAGCATGCTTATATTATTATATGTCAGTGGATATAATATGTTGTCTTTATATCTATGAATTTACACAAGTTCTATATTATTTTGTTGGCAAGTAAAGGGTGTTAGTTGTATCATACGCGCCAGTTATGTATTTTATGTAAGTTTGTATACCTTTTATTTTGAGTGTTTTAATATATTACATAGGTTCTAATATGTACATGTTTTAAAATTGTATTTATGTTATACGTTTTGTTATATATTATATGTGTCAGTTAATAAGGTATGTTTCAGTATAACCAGTCATTGCATTATAATATTTGCTGTAGTAAGAGGCAAGTTGGATAGTGACAATAGATAGAGTATGTTTATAGCTGTACCTATTTTTATATACTATATTTTGCATTTCAAATGTTTATACTATATGTTGTTAGGATAGATGGAAGTTACACGTGTTGAAAGTGATACTAGTATATAGCTATACATATAAGATATTATAAAAAAATGATTTCATATATTGTACACATAATATATGTACACATATTTTAGTATATATGAAATTTATGATGATTTTGAGATACATATAGATTTTAGTTTTGGTGTATATATATATATATGTGTGTGTGTGTGTATAAATTTAATATTATTTAAATGTTTATGTGTTTTAATTTAAGTGTCGTTTTTTATACTATATGATGATATTTTATTTTAACATGTGTTTTGAATTTAATATCAGTTCAAACTATATGAATATTTTATTTAAATAACGAATATAATTTATATTTTCTGTTCATATATCTAGCTGATTCTGATTCAGTTCGTAAATTCTTATTTGTCAGCTTTGTCTGTCGAACTCGAGTAAATCGTGCTTTGCGTCGAAATTCGTGCTTGGATCCATAGCTCATTTCATGTGTCAAATCTCTACCAGCCTCTAAAGCAATCACTCACGATTAATGTTCTTTTATTTATTAAATCTGATTTCAATTGAAACGACAATTGAAAGATGCTACTGTTAGTTATTTACACTGTTATATATGTTATTACCTGTATCAGTTCATCTGTGACATCTGACACCCTGATCTGTTACTTATATGATGATAATCAAGTTTGGTTGATAAACGATTAATTTTTTGATGTTTACAATTGGACGATAAATTTGTTAATGTTGTAAGTGATAAATAATTTGAAATTGAAATTGACGTAGGATAGTTAGATTTGATATATGAGTTAATTCGATTGATGCCATTGCATAATATGACCCTTTTAAATGTTAAATAAATTGACACGTAGAAATAGTGTTAACCACACCTTGAACCATTTATATGTATGTGTATAAATTGATGTAGTCTGAATTGGATAATATATATCAAATGAAGAACTGTATTAATATTAGTGTAATAATCTTTAATCTACATGAAATGATAGTGTAGATTCTAGAAATAATTATATTAATTTACACAAATAACAATGTGAATTAATACGATTATTTCGGGATTATTTGAATTGATTATTGGATTGATATTGATTGTTGTTATTGCTTGTTTATTTACTTTGACACCATCCCAGTTATCACACTGCAAGTTCCCTTTGCTATGCTTTGATTTTGAATTGAATTGGAATCGGGTTGAAATGATAAATACCCAAATTAAACTTTGACCTAGGATAGAGAATTAAATAAAACCGATTGGTCAATAATTTGATTTAAAAATAAAATGAAGATTTTATTTGAATAAATAATATGGTTTTGAAATGAAGTTGAAATTTGAATTTTTAATGAAAGGAAAATGTTAATATTTAATAATCTGAAACAAAATATTAACAATGTAATTGATGAAAGAATGGTTTAATTTGAGAAATGATTGAATTAAGTTTTGAAATTATTTAATAATTAAGTTTTGAAATTATTTAATAATTAAATAAAATTGAATTATTTAATAGTTAAATAAAATTGAACCTCTTGAATTAGTGAAATTAAGTTCTTTATTAATTGAGTTTGAAATTGTAACCGAGTAAATAAATAAATGAAATTGGATTTCTTTAACAAGAAATAGAAGTGCGATTTATTGAAATTAATGTAAGACTTGTAATTTAAAGAATTGATTTGACGAATCTGATTTAATTAAATGTGAAGTTTTGATATAATGAAGTTGAACTTAAGTAATTGATTTAATGAATTGAAAATTTAATAGAAATTATTTTGAATGACAAATTAACTTAATGAATATTGAATGAAGTCGATCAATGAAATTAAATTGATTTGGATGTTAATTTAAAAGATTTTGGAATGAAACTTATATACGAATTTTAATGAATACTTGAATTGGTTAAATCAAATATTTAATTTGAATTATAAGATTTTGAAATGGAAATTTGGAAGTTTGAAACGTAAATTATGGAAATTGTTTAGAAAGACAAATGAAATGTTGATTTACAAATTCTATTTGAAATTGAATTTGATTTGGTTTGAAATATATGAAACGACCAATCGGTGTAATAATTACGAAAGTTATTAAAGAGACCGGAATCAGTTAGGGACATACTCTCTGTCTTAACCAAAAACCACTTTAATAACTATACGCGGAGTGTGATCCAGAATTAAGTGGTTGGAATGATGTATGTGATGACTGAAGAAAGAGAACGATAACGGATAGCCTTGACACTTGTGTCAAATTGGAAATGACTAAAACAGGAGCCATGCCGGGCCAAATGGGGGTTAGCTACCTCAAGCGAACACACTTCTTCGAAAACTACTCATTACTTGTTGTCGATTGGTGCACCCTTGATTTTGGGAGTGTTGTTTCGCGGTGTTGCGATCGCTGCGGCGGTGCGTTTTCACTAGTCCGGATCAGGCAAACGGTAGTTTCACTACCTTGGGTATTGCCTCATGTGCCTTGTCATACTTGGATCCGTATATACGTGACCACTACGATTTGTTTTGTGTTATACCTATGGAGTACTCCCTGATATCCCACTAGTTTACGGTGGAGTTTACAGTGCTGTATAGACTATAACGCTTATATAAAATGTGTTAAGGGGGATAATGGTAATGCCTTAACACTATTTTGATACCTTATATTACTGATAGACATTATCTACTTAGCGTACATTACTACCTAGTAGATAGTTTAACGGATCCTTAAAGGATGGTTATTCCAAACATCCTTTGAGTTACTTGTATTTCAGTTGCTCTTTCACTTGAGTTGGATTTATTGATATAAGAATGTTAATCCTGACTCGAGTGTTTTGTGTTTTGCTTTATGCTCGGGTCAGACTGAGTGTACCAGTATTCGAGACTCACCTTTGAAGTTGGAGCTTTGCTTGAAGATCCAGCCATCTATTCTGCTTTCAGTATTCGATGATTCCAGTGATGTATTCTGATTTGTATCTGATGTATCGTATTACTCTTCCGTTGTATCTGGTTTAACTCTGATGTAACTTATATATTTATATAGTAGCTTCATGAACTACTATCTCTTTTATTTCCGCTGCATTTATTACTCTGTGTCTGTGATCTGTGATTATTTATTTACTGTATATGTTCAGTTTTGCCAAATTTAAATTAACAATGCGGTATTTTGAATTATTCAAGTCCAACATGTGCGGATGCGAATGGTCCAAAATATCGGGTCGTTACATTGTGTGACATATTTTCATTTAACATGTTAATAAATCTAAGCACAAAAGCTCATTTTCATCTAAACGACTAAGTGACAAGCAAGCACCTTTGTACCCTAAACAAGTTTAAAAAACAACAAAAGTACTAAAAGATATTTAGTTGTTGTCTATACAAGTTAAAAGGATAACAAAACTGCTTGAAAGATATTTAGTAGTTGTCTCCAAAAGGAGAAAAATAAAGTTTCATCAATGGTTTTAATAGGACAAAAAATAATTGAAATAGGTCCTATCCTAATCCTAATTACATATACAAAGCAAGACTTAGTAAATTTGCACCATTTAGATCTAGAATATGAGAATAAGCGATGTTTTTTCGCTTAACAAATTTGTGCTGAATTGACTTAATACTAATGAACACTAATACCATCGGTCTGAATTGATTTTTTCTTCATTCAGAACTTGAATCAGTTTCCTTTTCAAAAATAACACTACCTTATTTTTCATGCTTTTTTTTCATTTTTTGGATATAGTTTCCTTAGAAGTTCTACACTTCACCATCTTTTCTGCCTAATTTTATAACCAAGTATTTCTTTTCATTATTGAAGAAAATATTCACACTATTGATTCAATTCTTACCATACATGTACAAGCAAAATCAAATAGAATCCCAATTTGTGGTTTTATATCTGATATCATATTTAAAAAGAAACAAACACAAATGGAAGTCCATTTTCATTTTCCATTTGCCAAATTTGTGTATATATATATATATATATGTATTTTATGACATAAGTTTTTTTTCATTCCAAATTTGTTTGTATGTGTGTGTGTGTGTATATATATATATATATATATATTTGTGTGTGTATGTGTGAGAGAAAGAGAACACATACATACATACTTTTTTAAGACAAACTAAGTAATTGGTTGAAATATGTATTGGATGAATGCACATATAAGATAGTATAGCACCCGCTAGATAATATTACTTATCTGTTGTCTTTATCAAGTGCACTATATGTCATGTTTAATATCTAACTTTAACACATTTAAATGGTCAATATGGTAAAATGTGGATACCTATTTTGACATATATAATAGAATTTGGTCACCTAAATGTGATTTACAATATGCATAAACATGTTGTGATGGCTTATTTATTCATTTTATATCAGACTTCTAGACCCTAAAAAATCTATATTCCATGTTTGGGTGTCCTCTAGGAGCATCGTGAGAGAGGTTTTCAATAACTTGTTTAGTTCAAATAGCATGAATTTATGACAAATTCTATTTATACACCATAAATTACTGTACATACACTGAAATATTTAAAGAAATCGTATATACCACATTTTACTTAGCATACGCCATGTATATATATTATTACAAAGCCATTCTCATTTTAAAATAAAACAAAACACTTCTCTAATTGTACTCACACTTTCTCTCAAGCATTAATTAAAGTATAAACCATGATTCCAAAGTTCCCCAAATTCACTTTTGTGATTCCCAAGTTTTAATTTCCAAACTTTTAAATGTAATTTATTTAATTATTTGTATATAGAAATTTGAATTTAATTTTGATTATTAAAACATAAACTATTTAAATTTTGATGTTAGTTTTAAACTTAATTTAGTTTAAGTTAAAAGAGGCAAGAATTTAGTACTCCATGAATCCTACTGGTGGAATTTAAAATTTAATTTTAATGTTTAATTTGAATTAAAAAGTGTTAAAGTTTGCATGAGTTAAAATTATATGAATGTAATTTGATACCTAAAGGGAATTTGAATTAAATTCAAGATGGTGTAAAGAAACCTTAATTACTTTATGCAATGAAATATATTGATTTCATACAATATGTACAAAGAGGATTTGCATGCGATGAATTTTTCATTATTTAATATTTGTTTTAATGTATTTTTTATTAAATACAATGACGTATCTATCATAAATCTTACTAAAAATGTAATGGTGTAACAAAACAAATTATCGTGAATAAATATATTTTGCAAAAATTTACAAGTTATGTGTAATAAACCACTTAAATAGGCTTAAAAAAACGTTATGAAATATATGAAATGCATTAATAAAATGTAACTAAAAATAATGTATGAAGATTCCTTGATACATGGGAAAACCTTAGAGGGTGTTATCATCATTTTTCTCCGGACATAAATAAAAGCAACGAAAAACATATGCACCGCCAGATTATCAAGTAATCTATAACGACTCGAAAGTTTTAACGATTTTAAAAAACGTAATTAACTAAATTTTTCATGAAAATAAACAATTAAAATTTTGAAATGAAAATTTGATATTTGGTATGCGTCTATTGAAGCATAGCAAGTGGCAAATTTTTATCGGAAAACATAAAAGTTTGTTTTGTTGTGAAATTGCAATTGCAATTTAAATTTAGTTAAAGTCAACAGTAATAAAATATTTTTGAAATCTGAATATTTTTATATAAGAAAAGTGTATACTATTTTTCGAGTAAGACGTCATATTTCATTTCGCCAAATTTGGACTGCTCTAGCCTCATTTATCTTATTTTCGGCATTTTATCATCATTTTTGGCAACGAATATCGAGTTTTGATAAGATAGGCATGTCACTCTTATCTGTGTACCATTCTGTTCATCTCGTCGTGTCGATCTCCATAGTATATTCATTTGTGTGTTTCGACGTTCGGTACACGGTGAAATCTATGAAATGGTTAGCCATATCGGTACCCGTTTTGAGCCTCTTGGTTTCCCTATGGCCATTCAATTGTCCACCGGTTAAAAACTTACAGCCTTTTGCTTTTAATATTTTCCTCGAATTCAAAGCTTACCTGGTTACAATTCCCACTATTCTATATTTTTGGTTCGTGACTCGTTTTCTCTTCCCTTTCACTTTTTTTTCGTTCTGCATTGCTATTCTAAAAAAAAATCTTATATATTAATGCAAAGGAGCAGCACGTTTCTTCTCCTACCTACCTGCTTGACTTCCTTGATTTTTTGCATTCCAGCCACCACCGTGTTAAACTACCGCCCTCCACTAGCCACCTTTCTTCCCTCCACCATTTCAAACTCCGAGACAGTTGACCGTCAACCGGATCTGCCTTATTCCCACTACTCTCCACCCATCAGCGCCGAACCCGTCCACCATTTTCCACCCCTCCTTCACATTGCACGCAGCAGCCGCACCCATATATTCCTCTACCACCCTCTCATCGTTTTTCCCAGCCCGTACGCCCTTCAACTTTTCACCATCCTCCGGCCGCAACCGCCAGACAGCCTCCTCGGCCTCGCAACCAAACCACCGCATCTCCTCCCCTGTCTTAGCCGACAACACCACCTTACCCGAACACGGCAGCCCCTCCTTTCCACTCTCTGACCACTGCCGCATCCATTCTCCTCTGATCTGCATCCACTCTCCCTACCGATCACCATAATCCTCCGCCCATGTTTCCCTCCGGCCCTCACCTAAGCAGCCCATACAGCAAAACCCCATAGCCGAGACCCATCTACCGTCCTTTCATTCCAGAACAGCCGTAGGAACCTCCCTCTCCTTAACCTGCACTACCTTTCCACCCACTGCCACTTGTTCCACCATCCAACTCAGCAGTCCGTGTTTTTTACCTAGTCGAGCCATCATCACTACATAGGAAAACCGCCCCATAACTTCAACATGTCGACCGGCCAAGCAAACCCATCCTATAGCTTTAGATGAGCAAACCAAGCAGCTGCTATACACTTAAACCTTGCTTTCCTCCACTGTCTCCATTCCAGCGCACTCAACTTCCCTAGATCGAGCACCGTGCAGCAAAGCCTTCTCCTCCTCTTCTTATATAAAAAAGGAGAAAAGGTTTATATTATATATATATATATATTGATTTTGGAATTCTGTCCATATTGATTTGTTTTCCCATTGTCTAATTTATCGCAGCGGTTTTCTAGCTTGCCGCTGTGCGAATCCACATTACAACAGCAGTTTCTAGCTTTATCAAATTATCTGTGCTTGTCCATGTCTGTTTTCATCTTGTTTTCGTGTTTCTCTAGCCTCGAAAGGTGAGCGATCACTCACGATTAACATTCTTATATTTAGTAAATTTAATTCACATGAAATGACGATTGAAATATGTTGTTAAAAATTTAATTGGTTAGAAATTTAATTGTTAGGTATGATATGTTGTTATATAAAATTGCTTACCTATGTTAATTGATATATGACACTAATTGACATGTTGTATATATTATATTTAAATTTTTAATGATGATTTTTTTTTCTTGTAATTGATATGTTATTTGATTGTTCTCACTCTACAAGTTCCCTGATAGTTTAGGAAATCCCTATGGGTTGAAATGATACATACCCGAATGGTTTTATAGATTAGGGAAAATCGTTATGGGTTGAAATGATAAACCCAAGCGATTTTAGTGATTTTGAAATTTTGGGATTATGGGTTGAAATGATATATACCCATAAAAAAATTTAAATCGCAGATTGAAATGATAAATATTCTATCACTTGACCATAGGATAGAAAATTATATACGGACACCGTTGGTCTATTTTTACATGATTTTCAAATTTTGAGAAAAGGAAATATATGAGTTTTGATTTTTAAAATATAATATAAAGATTTTATTTTAATGTGTGTAAAATTTAGATTTTAAATTATATATTTCGAAATTTTAAATTTATAAGTTAAGTTTGAAATGTAAATTTTAAGATTTTACTTATAATTCTATTATTTTTAGATATATAAAATAAGATTTAATATACAATAAATTTAATAATAAGATTTAATTTAATAAAATTTGATAATAATAAAATTTAATTTAATTAGTATATATAATATGTTTAAGTATTTATTTAAAATAGATTTTGTAATAACTTTAATAATAGAGGTTGGAAAGATAAATTAAAGTTGACTTGAAATTTAAATTGGTTAATAATTGAATTTAAATAAGGATTGATTTGGAACTTATTGATTTTGAGATTTTAAAGATATGATTTTATAACTTGATAACTTGATTTTGATTAAAGAGGATTAAATGAATATTTTTAAATTTAAATAAAATTGAATTTGAATATTTAATTTTGATTTAAATTTGTAATTTGAGATTTTATTTAAATGTTTAACTAAAGGTGATTAAATGAATATTTCAAATTTAAATAAATTGAAATTGAATATTTAAATTGATGTAAATTTGTAATTTGAGATTTTATTCAAATGATATTAAAATGATTAAGTGAATATTTCAAATTTAAATAAAATTAAAGTTGAATTTTGAATTATAAATGAAATTTACCACATTGAGTTATTATAAATGTTTGAATATTTAAATTTTGAAACCTATTGAATTGGAAGTGGTTTAAATTTGCAGTTCAAATCTGGATTTGAAATCGATATAAATTAAAAATAGTTTTAATGAGAATTTGAATTGAACCTTTAACCCTTTTAATTGAAATGTTAAACTAAGTTTGATTTAAATTGAATTTTAGAACTAAAGTTGATTTGAATTGATTTGTGAAATTGGAAGGAACATTTTAATTTGAAACTATTTTAAATATATATATATTTTTTAGTATATAAACTATTTTAATATATATACTATTTAATCTATAACCTATTTTTAAATATAAACTATTTTTATTGTATAATTTTTCCAATATATAAACTACTTTCAAACTGTTTAAGTTGGAACTATTATGATTTGGATTTAATGGATTTAAATACGAATATTTTGATATAATGATTTTTAAAATGAATATGATTTAAAGTGATATGATTTCGAAAGTGAATATGATTTCGAAAGTGATATGATTTCGAAAATGAATGTGATTTAAAGTGATATGATTTCGAAAGTGAATATGATTTCGAAAGTGATATGATTTCGAAATGAATATGATATTTTGATATGAAGTATGAACTGTTTGAAATGAAAAATGCCCACGGTGTGAAATAGCATTTGGCAGTTAAAGAGACCAGGATCGGATATTGTCATACTCTCTGCCAATACCGAAAACCACTTTAACAACTGTGCACGTGGTGGAGATTCCAGAATGAAGTAGGATGGTTTGGCGAACGTCTGTATGAGGTATGAACGAAGCCCTGACTCCCTTGAGTTAGCTTGATGTGGCTAAAACAGGAGCTATACCAGGCCAAGTGGGGTCGCTCCCCCTATCGGGCACATTTTTTCGATATCATATCTATTACTTTGTGATTTGATTGGGTGCACCTTTGATTTGGGAGTGTGTATCGAGGTGAGCGGTAGTAGCTGCTATGCATACCACCAGTCCGGGAGTGCCAACGGTAGAATCCTACCCTGGCATTGCCTCGCGTGTCTTGTCACATGCCTTATCGCGCCCTCTACGAGTTTGGTTTGTGTCGTACCTATGGAGTGCTCCCTAATAGCCCACCGGTTTGGTGGAGTTTACAGTACTGTATAGACTACGACATTTATATAAAATGTGTTAAGGGGGATATGGGTAACGCCTTAACGCTATTTTAATAGTTTACTTTACTATAGACATTATCTATATAGTGTATTGTACTATGTATGTAGATAGTTCCACGGATCCTTAAGGGATGGAATCCCAACATCCTTTAAGTTATATTGCATTTCACTTTGACATTTCACTTGAGTTGAGTTACTAGCATAAGAATGTTAATCCTGACTCGAGTGTTTTGTGTTTTGCTTTATGCTCGGGTTAGACTGAGTGTCACAACATTTGAGACTCACCTTTGGAGCTTGGAGCTTTGCTTGAAGATTCGTCTTTATCTATTCAGCCTTCAGTTATTTTAGTTATTTCCAGTTGTTTATGTTCAAACTTTTCAGTTGCTTTTGTATTAGTGACTTCTATGTATTCGAGATTCTGTTGTATTTTATTTTAGACTCTGATGTTCTGTAGTAGCTTCATGAACTACTATTTATCTATTCCGCTTCTTATTGTTATATTACTATGTGTCTATGATTCTGTGATTGATTTATTTACTGTATATGCTAAGTTTTGCCAATTATAAATTAACAATCTATTGTTTTGAGCAATTCAAGTCTGACATGTGTGGATTATTGTCGATTTGAATGGTTCGAAATAGCCGATCGTTACATGTGGTATCAGAGCTCTGGTTTAGGCAAAACATAGCATATGGAGTAAAAACTCATTAGAGATAGGACAGTAATACCCTAGAATGAGTAGAGTTAATCATAGAATCATATTTGTTCGAGCTTGACATTCTTAGTTAGGATTCTCCTGATTTGGATTCCTTTTTGAATTTGATCTTTACCTTTGTTCTAACATTCGTTCTTGTCTCTTCCACTCCTCCTTCTACAGTGATACCCAAGGTACTCTCCAAGGCATTTTTATTTTCCCATGATTTTCATGTTCGTGTTCTTTTGATACTGGAGCACCTCATAGCTTTATTTCTGTTTATCTCTGTAATAAATTTGAGCTCATCTTGCAACCTCAATTGGCAACTTCATCCTTATTGTGTGACTAATCCCATCGGCGGTCCCACCAACCTTAGCATGATTTGTAACGGGGTGAAACTCCTTTACAACAGGCGTCAATTAACTAGAGATTTCTATGTCCTCGGTTTTGATGCACTGGGTATCTTACTTGGGGAATTGGTTAAAGCATTTTGATGCAGTTATTTCTTGCAAAGCTCAAACCGTTTCTCTAGTAGATGACTAGGGTAATTCTCTTGTGATCAAATGTCGATGCCTTAGGATTATGCAGGCAGTTTTATCTTCTCGCTTGATGCTCAGCCTAGTGATCTTGACTCCACCCCTGTTGTCCAACTATTTCCGGATGTCTTTGGTAAAGTCACATCTCTCCTACCCAAGCGGGAAATTGAATTCCGCATCGATCTTATTGCTGGAGCTTGATCTTGCTACCGGTTTTCACCTACTTCGTGTAGCCGAGGTGAGCATTCTCAAGATAGCTTTCCAGATAGAGAATGGTTTCTATGAATGGTTAGTCATACCCTTTGGATTAACCAATGCTCCTGCCTTCTGCGTCGATCTCAAGAATCGCGTTTTCCACGATGTTCTCAGCAAGTTTGTCTCCATTCTCATTGATGATATTCTTGTCTTTCTAAGTCTCAATCGACCCGGTTAAGGTCGCCGTGATTAATATAAGTCTATCCATCTTTCCTCTTTTGTAATTTAATTATCTTATCTTCCTTTCGAGCCTATATTCTTAGTTATAATTCTCTTTGATTAGGGTCCCTCAAAATTTGAATCTCTATCCTTGTTCTAAATCCATTCTTATATCATCCTGTGAGGGAGTGTATTTGTAATTGATACAAAAATATTTTATATGGTGTTGTTTGAGCTGTTAAGTTTGAATTTTGGGTTTCGATCGATTCGTCTGGCCAACGCTATCGATGGGAATTCCAGAACACTTGAATAAAGAAAACTGACACAATATTATTTTCGAAATTGGAAAATTTAATAATTTTATATATGATTATATTTTATATATAAAGGTAAATTTTTCTGAAATTTTATAGTTAAATGAATTGGTTATTAGAAATGATAGTACTAGATTATCATTTATTGTTTTTTCAACTTTCCTAAACCATTAACGATTGTTATATGTTATAAGAAGGTGAAATTTTATAAATATGGTTTATAAATATGATTAGCAAATGAAATGGATTTAAATTAAGGATTTGAGAATTTAATTTCCAATCCTTTTCTAAAATTTGGTTTTCAAGTTTTGAGAAAACTTATCATTTGAAAATATTTTCAAATGGAAATTGTTTCCAAAGAATTTAAAAGAAGTAAGTCGGTACTCTCCTCTTTTGTCGCTGGAAAATAATTTTGATGATGACTGCAGCATCATCGATATTCATTTTCGAGTCCCAAAGTAGGGAGACTGCTAGTAGCTTTGCTACACTTTTGTTTTGGAAACTGGATTTGATTTGAATTTCTTGGGTATGATTTGATGTACAAAATATATATATGTATATATTTATTTCAAAAATGGTTTGAAGTGAAAACAGAAATTTAACTCTTAAGTTTTATGTTAAGTGATAGTTTTCAATTATTGAAATAAAGCAAAAAATTTGAATAATTGGAGGGTCTAAAATGAGAAATGAAATTGAAACAACTTGAAATCGTTGAACTAGGATAAAAAAATTATTTTCTATAATACTCAATTGCATTCTAAAACATATATATATCTTACCTGAAATATTCAAAAAGTATAAATGTAATAAGAATTTGTAATTGAATAATATGCAATATAAATGTAAACAATAAGATGTCCAAAAATAAAATTTATTATGGTTTTGAATTAATTGTTGTATCTGGTACTCTGTATTACGAATCTATCTTTCCTTTCCGTTGCTTCTATTCTCCTATCTCATTCCTTTTCGGGGACGAAAAGTTTTGAGTAGGGGAGAGTGTAACGACCCGGAAATTTTAATGATTTTAAATAATGTAATTAACTAAATTTTTCATGAAAATAAACAATTAAAATTTTGAAATGAAAATTTGATATTTGGTATGCGTCTATTGAAGCATAGCAAGTGGAAAATTTTTATTGGAAAACATGAAAGTTTGTTTTGTTGTGAAATTGCAATTTAAATTCGATGGTAATAAAATATTTTTGAAATCTGAATATTTTTATATAAGAAAATTGTATACTATTTTTCGAGTGAGGTGTCAAATTTCGTTTCGCCAAATTTGGACTGCTCTAGCCTCAATTATCTTAATTTCGGCGTTTTAGCAGCATTTTTTTGCAATGAATATCGAGTTTTGATGGGATAGGGATATCTCTAATATCTGTATTCCATTCTGTTCATCTTGTCGTGCTGATCTCCGCAGTATATTCACTTGTGTGTTTCGGCGTCCGGTACACGGCGAAATCTATGAAACAGTTAGCCGTATCAGTACCCATTTTGAGCCTCTTGGTTTCCCTGTGGCCATTCAGTTGTCCACCGGTTGAAAACTTACAGCCTTTTGCTTTTAATATTTTCCTTGAATTCAAAGCTTACCTGGCTTTACAATTCCCACTATTCTATATTTTCGGTTGGTGACTCGTTTTCTCTTCCATTTCACTTTCTTTTTTGTTCTGCATTGCTATTCTAAAAAAAATATTCTTATATATTAATGCAAAGGAGCAGCACGTTTCTTCTCCCACCTACCTGCTTGACTTCCTTGTTTTTTTTGCATTCCAACAACCACGGTGTTAAACTGCCGCCCTCCACTAGCCACCTTTCTTCCCTCCACCATTTCAAACTTCGAGACAGCCGACAGTCAACCGGATCTGCCTTATTCCCACTACCCTCCGCCCATCAGCGTCGAACCCGTCCACCATTTTCCATGCCTACTTCACATTGCACGCAACAGCCGCACCCATATATTCCTCCACCACCCTCTCATCTTTTTCCCCAGTCCGTACGCCCTTCAACTTTTCACCATCCTCTGGCCGCAACCGCCAGCAGCCTCCTTGGCCTCGCAACCAACCCGCCGGATCTCCTCCCCTCTCTCAGCCGACAACACTACCATACCCGAACGCGACAGCCCTCCTTTCCACTCTCTGACTGCTGCCACAGCCATTCTCCTCTGATCCGCATCCACTCTACCTGTCGATCACCATAATCCTCCGCCTATGTTTCCCTCCAGCCCTCGCCTAAGCAGCCCGTGCAGCAAAACCCCATAGCCGAGACCCATCTACTCTCCTTCCTTTCCAGAACAGCCGTAGCAACCTCCTTCTCCTCGACCTGCACAGCCTTTCCACCCACTGTCGCTTGTGCTACCATCCAACTCAACAGTCCGCGTCTTTTACCTAGTTGAGCCATCATCACTACATAGGCAAACCGCCTCATAGCTTCAACATGTCGACCAGCCGAGCAAACCGTCATATAGCATCAGATGAGCAAACCAAGCAGCTACCATACACTTAAACTTCGCTTTCCTCCACTATCTCCATTCCAGCCCACTCAACTTCCCTAGTTCGAACACCGTGCATCAAAGCCTTCTCCTTCTCTTCTTATATAAAAAAAGGAAAAAAGGTTTATATATTATATATATATTTATTTATTTATATTGATTTTGGAATTTTATCCATATTGATTTGTTTTCCCACTGTCTAATTTGTTGCAGCGGTTTTCTAACTTGCCGCTGTCCGAATCCGCATTATAGCAGCAATTTTCTAGCTTTATCAAATTATCTGTGCTTATCCGTATCCGTTTTTATCTTGTTCTCGTGTTTCTCTAGCCTCAAAAGGTGAGCGATCACTCACGATTAACACTCTTATATTTAGTAAATTTAATTCACATGAAATGACGATTGAAATACGTTGTTAAAAATTTAATTGGTTAGAAATTTAATTGTTAAGTATGATATGTTGTTATATAAAATTGCTTACCTATGTTAATTGATATATGACACTAATTGACATGTTGTATATATCATATTTAAATTTTTAATGATGATTTTTTTGCTTGTAATTGATATGTAATGTTATTTGATTGTTCTCACTCTACAAGTTCCTTGATAGTTTTGGAAATCCCTATAGGTTGAAATGGTACATACCCGAACGATTTTATAGATTAGGGAAAATCGTTATGGGTTGAAATGATAAACCCAAGCGATTTTATTGATTTTGAAATTTTGGGATTGCGGGTTGGAATGATATATACTCGTAAAAAAAATTAAATTGCGGATTGAAATGGAAAATTATATACGGACACCGTTGGTCTATTTTTAAATGATTTTCAATTTTTGAGAAAAGGAAAATATGAGCTTTGATTTTTAAAATATAATATAAAGATTTTATTTTAACATGTGTGTAAAATTTAGATTTTAAATTATATATTTGGAAATTTTAAATTTATAAGTTAAGTTTGAAATGTAAATTTTAAGATTTTACTTATAATTCTATTATTTTTAGATATATAAAATAAGATTTAATATACAATAAATTTAATAATAAGATTTAATTTAATAAAATTTGATAATAATAAAATTTAATTTAATTAGTATATATAATATGTTTAAGTATTTATTTAAAATTAATTTAATATTTTAAAAATAGACTTTGTAATAAATTTAATAATAGAGGTTGGAAAGATAATTAAAGTTGACTTGAAATTTAAATTGGTTAATAATTGAATTTAAATAAGGATTGATTTGGAACTTATTGATTTTGAGATTTTAAAGATATGATTTTATAACTTGATAACTTGATTTTGATTAAAGAGGATTAAGTGAATATTTTTAAATTTAGATAAAATTGAATTTGAATATTTAATTTTGATTTAAATTTGTAATTTGAGTTTTATTTAAATGTTAACTAAAAGTGATTAAATGAATATTTCTAATTTATATAAATTGAAATGGAATATTTAATATTGATGTAAATTTGTAATTTGAGATTTTATTCAAATGATATTAAAATGATTAGGTGAATATTTCAAATTTAAATAAAATTAAAGTTGAATTTTGAAATATAAATGAAATTTATCAAATTGAGTTAGTGTAAATGTTTGAATATTTAAACTTCGAAACCTATTTAATTGGAAGTGGTTTAAATTTGCAGTTCAAACCTAGATTTGAAATCAATATAAATTAAAAATGGTTCTAATGAGAATTTGAATTGAACCTTTAACCTTTTTAATTGAAATTGTTAAACTGAGATTGATTTAAATAGAATTTTAGAACTAAAGTTGATTTGAATTGATTTGAGAAATTGGAAGGAACAATTCTAATTTGAAACTATTACATATATATATATATTAATATATAAACTATTTTAATATATATATATATATATATATTATTTAGTCAATAACCTATTTTTAAATATAAACTATTTTTATTGTATAATTTTTCCAATATATAAACTACTTTCAAACTGTTTAAGTTGGAACTATTATGATTTAGATTTAATGGATTTAAATGCGAATATTTTGATATAATGATTCCGAAAATGAATATGATTTAAAGTGATATGATTTCGAAAGTGATATGATTTCGAAAATGAATATGATTTAAAGTGATACGATTTCGAAAATGAATATGATTTCGAAAGTGATATGATTTTGAAATGAATATGATATTTTGATATGAAGTATGAACTGTTTGACATGAAAAATTACCACGGTGTGAAATAAGCGTTTGGTTGTTAAAGAGACCGGGATTGGATATTATCATACTCTCTACCAATACCGAAAACCACTTTAACAACTGTGCACATGGTGGAGATTCCAGAATGAAGTAGGATGGTTTGGGGAACGTCTGTATGAGGTATGAACGCAAGCCTGACTCCCTTGAGTCAGCTTGATGTGGCTAAAACAGGAGCTATACCAGGCCAAGTGGGGTCGCTCCCCCTATCGGGCACATTTCTTTGATACCATATCTATTACTTTGTGATTTGATTGGGTGCACCTTTGATTTGGGAGTGTGTCTCGAGGTGGGCGGTAGTAGCTACTTTGCGTTACCACCAGTTCGGGAGAGAAAACGGAAGAATCCTACCTTGGCATTGCCTCGCGTGTTGTCACATGCCTTATCGCACCCTCTACAAGCTTGGTTTGTGTCGTACCTATGGAGTGCTCCCTGATAGCCCACCGTTCGGTGGAGTTTACAGTACTGTATAGACTACTACATTTATATAAAATGTGTTAAGGGGGATATGAGTAACGCCTTAACGCTATTTTAATAGTTTATTTCCTACAGACATTATCTATGTAGTGTATTGTACTATATATGTAGATAGTTCCACAGATCCTTAAGGGACGGAATCCCAACATCCTTTAAGTTATATTGCATTTCACTTTGACATTTCACTTGAGTTGATTTACTTGCATAAGAATGTTAATCCTGACTCGAGTGTTTTGTGTTTTGTGTTTTGCTTTATGCTTGGGTCAGACTGAGTGTCACAGCATTTGAGACTCACCTTTGGAGCTTGGAGCTTTGCTTGAAGATCCGTCTTTATCTATTCAGCCTTCAATTATTTCAGTTATTTCCAGTTGTTTATGTTCAGACTTGTCAGTTGCTTTTGTATTAGTGACTTCTATGTATTCGAGATTCTGTTGTATTTTGTTTTAGACTCTGATGTTCTGTAGTAGCTTCATGAACTACTATTTACCTATTCCGCTGCTTATTGTTATATTATTCCGTGTCTATGATTCTATGATTTATTTATTTACTGTATATGCTAAGTTTTGCTAATTATAAATTAACAATCTGTTGTTTTGAGCAATTCAAGGCTGACATGTGTGGATTATTGTCGATTTGAATGGTTCGAAATAGCCAGTCATTACATATTCTCAATTTTACATAAAATGAATTCAACTAGTTTGTTCTTCTGCAGTCAGATAGACATATGAGTGTTATGCAAGATCTATGAAGATCTATGAGAAAACGATTACAGTTAATGTCACAAAACAAAGAGTTACCTTATGGTATTGACACATTCTGCTTTTTTCATTAGATTTTGAAAAGTTAAAGATAATAACCAAGTATTTGTTTTGATTATAGAACAATAATGGGTTTTTATTTTCTTTATTTGATTTTAATAAATACGAGATAAAAGCAAAAGTTTTCCTAGGTCAACAATCCATCTATTCAAAGTAAGTTTACACCGATTTCTTCCAATAGCCTTTTGTATAATTAAAAGTAGGATTGCACCAAGGTTAATATGCATACAATCATTAGAGTACAATAATCAATAAATCAATATGGACAGTTATTATAATTTGTCCTCACCGGTGCTGACTATACAGTCTACGCACACAGTGGAATATAATCAAATACGTGATATATGCCTGAAATCTTTCAGATCGTCTCCTGAGCTCCATAGCATCCTAACCTGAATCTCTAATACTCGGTCTGACCCGAGCATTATAATAGAATAACACCCGAGTCAGTCTGCAAAACCAGCGTGAAAAACACACTCAATTTGAATTATTACTATTCTCAAAATCCTTTGAAAAACAAAGGTGTCTCGTAAGACCACGCCACACATATACACGACGGGTTTTTACCTTACGATAACCAAAACATTTTATATCAAAATCATCTGATATTATGATAGTGCCTATAGAAAGTAAATTAGAAAATAGCTGAAATGCTTGCATCTCACGTTTCAGCATAGTTTGTATACAATCAAAACAATACAGGCTCGTAGTGGATATTGGATTCCATACAGTGACTGGGCTATTGGGGTACTACCTGCCACAGTACATCTCTAGAAAAATATACCGAGATCGTACCTAACGATCCCTGCCAACAAAAAACCGGCCTACCCCTTACTAGATAGTACCGAATATGTTATCACCCCAGGTGTTCCTACCCTTATCGAGCGCTCTCTTCTTCCATGCACAACCATATCCATAATTATAATATATTCCGAGGGTATCAAGAAAAGCGATAACATACCCTAATAGGGTGCGACCCACTTAGCCCTGCTGCATATCCCCTGTTTTAGTCATTTCCGGTTGGTGAGGCTTGAGGTTACGTTTACCTTTTTGAATAGCATTCATACTTGGAATGCTAACACTGCCTTCCAGGCAACGATGTAATGATAGCATTCGTCCATACAAGTTGTCCTGGGTCTAGACAAACCGAATCACCATCTTCACTATCTTCACGATATCCATTCGTAACGCTCAAATCGGATCGAAGTGGTTTTCGAATAATTAAATTCGATCCCGGTCTCTTCGAAACGATCAATGAATTTGGCCAAAATTGATAGTCGGTAATTTAACTATCAAATAACATCCATAAGCAGTCATTAGGCTATTATTTATAATTCTTTAAAATATTCATTTCAAAATATCTTTACAAAGATATATATTCAAATCTCTTTTAAAATTTTGAATATTTGAAAACATTTTCGAATAACATTTTTGAATACTTGTTTCTATAACAGGATATTTCCACCCGTACCTCACTTCAACACTTAGTGAAATATTTCAAACTTCGATTTATAATCCATTACTTAGAAAATATCTCGATGTAAATCCTTCGTCTCTAAATATTTCAAAAACCTTCTATTTCAACACATAGGAAAATATTCTAAGTCCATTTTCCGAAATCATTTCAAATAATTCTCCTTATCTTATCACCTACATTTCCGGAATTTATATTAATTCCTTTTACATTTTCCAAAGTCGATTATACTCACTTATAATCTCGTGTATCCATTTACAACTTCTTTATGAATCTAGATTTAATCTCGAAGTTCTGGTTTTCTAACATTTTGAAAATTCCTTAAACTCCCAGATTTTCATTATAAGATTTTCTCTTATAAAATCACATCTGTTACATAAACCCCGTTTCCAAACCTCGAGAAGACTTATAAATAAATTTCAATCATTTCAAAACTCTCTATATATATAATACGTATTTTTAAAGAATAATAATTTTATTATTTTTAAAAGATGTTTACGTACTTATTTAAAAATATTAAACTCTTTAAATAAACATCAATTACTCAATTCCAACTCATTTTTAAATAACAAATCAATTTTCAAAGCTGATTTTAAAAATTAGAATTTATTACAATAAATATTAAATATTTGAAAATTTTGCTTTTCGATGTATTTCAATTCTACTGGTTCAAAATTCCATAGTTTGATAAATAAAACTTCCCTTTAAAAAAAACACTTAACTTCTTAAAAATGAAAATACATTTTCAAAATCTCAATAACCAATTAATTTATAAACTCCTCTCAGTTCACAACCCATCGATTTCATTCCGATTCTCCTAACCATTTTCACATTTCAAAATAGTATCCATTATTTTCCTCAATCCTATTTCCATATTCTAATATAAATTCACCCCATGAATTTCATATTCCCAATTTATCAACTGCTATCGTTTTCCTTATTTATAAACATCGTTTATAATTTTTTTATAACTCCTTAGGATTTTACTTATTTATAAAAACAAAACTTATTTATAAAATTTCATTTTATAAATCCATTTCCTTATAATTTCCATTTATTCCACCAATATAATTTTTAATATCAATTTCAACCCCTTTATACATTTTCCAAATATCATTTAAAAATCCTCTATATAGATTATTTTTAAAAATCCCTATTTAAACAATTATCGAATTTATTAAGCACAACAAAAAATCAAATTATTGTTTTATTAAATCAATTTCTTTTTAAAATAGTCCAAATTTCGATATAATTATTTTTATATTCAAAATCTCCTTTTAATTCCTTCAATTTTTAAAAATAATACTTATGGTATTTAAAATACCAAAATCAAGGTCATTGCTACTATAGCATCCAAAATTCAATCCCAACAAATCTATATCAGATTTATTCACACACATCATATACCTATATATATTAAGAATTAATTATCTTTGAGGAATCCAGTTGGATCCCTCCAACCTGTTTACCTACATCCACAATGTTAGATAACACAAAAATACCAATACCACTTCGAAGGTGATATCGTGGTAATATATGGTCATCCGCTATTATGCGGGGCGCATAGGGTCTCATCGCTCCAACGGCGGAAAATATATCCAACTACTAATATATATACTACTATATAAAATATAACATCCAACTAATAATAATAATCATCAATTCATCCAATCAATCAATACATGATTTTAACATTTTTAAAATTAACAGCAGTAATCCAAATGACCAAGATTTTACTCACCTTGATTTTCGAATCTGTTAATCGTTCTAATTCTAAATTGTAGTGTTTTCCATAATGACTCCAACGCAACTTATTTCATGATTTTTGGACCTTCGATCGAGATACAGCTTCAAGATATCGCTTCTCCACTGCTCGCCTTCGACAATCGACCGCACCTCCCCTCTTTCGCGATCAGTTAACCCAGGCTGTCTTCAACACTTCGCGCCATCACCTGGACCCTACTTCGCCGCTACAATCGTCCAGACCCCATGCCCTCTCTTCCATAATCAACTATCCAACAGCCTAACACCACCAGCGAGTTCCCTATCCTGAACTCGATACACTAGCCACCACGACTTCCTCTCCGGCCATCCCCTATCATTCGCGACACTCCACTTTTGCCTGTACATTGTGCCGCATATTCCAAAACTCGACCGAACTTCGCCAAAAATTCCCCACCGCCTCGACATGCTTCCTTGAGTTCAACACGGCCTCACCATCCTCTAATTTACCACAAAACAATGCCAAGACCTAACCCTAAATCAGACGCGACCCCCTGCCACAAGCACAGCGCTGCCGCGCGCTTCACAGGCGATTTGATCGCCAGGCATTTGTGCGCCTCCTACCTAAACACGATTCGACTTCGTGAATCCTTTTTTTGGTTCGAATTCGTTTTCTTCATTTCGAACTGTAAAAGGGGAGACACGATTTTGATAAAAAAACAGGGGGAAGTTGTACGTGATTTTGTTTAACTGAAGAAGGAAAGGAGAGAGGCTCGCGATTTATATTAGTATAAATTTTTTTCTCTTTCTTTTCACATGATTTTTCGAACTGATTGATGAAGGAGAAAGGAGATCAAATTTAAAACAGAGGAGGGTGGCTATCTACAGGGATAGGTTGGCTGAAGTAATATAGGTTGGCTGATAAGGGCGGCTATGACTTGGATTGAACAAGTCTCGAGGCCTAACTGGCGTTCCTAATGTTTACCGCTATTCCGAACAAAATGGAACAAGTCTCGAGGCCTAACTCGATCGTATGGAGAAGATAACCTTTTAAATCGACTATTTAAATTAAATCAAATCAAATCATTTCTAGGCGTTTTCAGATCGCAAGACCAAATGGTAAATCCAATCGCTACAAAAATTGAAATCCGATAATAATACACTATTACGGATCCAATGGAACTAGCTTTGTTGAATTCCGAGACGGTACCCCGGATCGCTATTTTAATGCGTCGATTAAATCGACGGCTTTCAAAAATTTACGAAATCACTAGAAATTCCAGTTTTAAAAACTTACTAACTAATTTCTAATTCAAATAGAATTTATATCAACATTAGAAATCGTTTTGGTTCATATTCGGCTCAAATTCCAGTTATTCACCTTTTCCGTATTACGATAAATCGTTATATTTGAATTTTAAATTCATTTCATAATTCCATTCTACAATTACAACCAAAATCTTCATATTAAAATCAAATTATATTCCCAATCAATATTTAAAACCATTTAAATATTTAAAATCAAACGTCGTAAAAATCCGGGTCGTTACATAATGGGCTCACAGCCCATGAGATTTAGGGAGCATAGGCATTGATTTGAGAGAGGTTGGAGGCGACACAACATAGGATTGGGGTTTGGATATGTGTGGCTAAGATCTAGTGAGAAACTTACTTAATTTGCTCTCTTATCCTACAAATATAAATACTAATCTCAAAAACTAGTCTAAGGCTAGTTTCATTTTTAGCCGCCACTTTCTTCTTCTTCTTCCTCACTTTAATGGCAGCAGCTACCCTCTAAAACAATCTCAAAAATTCTTAAGTCCAATTCAAATTAAAAATGAATACTAATTTGTTGTAGAAGGTCTCAAATCCTGGATTACCAACCTGACAGATTGGGAATTATTATAAGAACAGAAATCATTGTTCAACGTGGACACAAAGGCTTCATTAAGAGGTGAACTTTCATTTTTTTTTTTTTTTTGATATCAAGTTTATCATATAAAAGTTTATTTACAACCAAATCATCTATTTGTATTCACATCTGTTTATTGTTTAGATTATGTGAGATTTTTTGGGGTACATATGTTTGTTACAATTGGATTGGTTATGTGCTTGTTGTAATATTTTATTTATTGATTAATTATTGAATTAACTTTCTGAAAAAAAAATTAAATTTTTTGATTTATACTAATTTGTGTGTTTGTATATATATATCTTTATTTATTTATTTAGATTAAATGTATAGAGATCTGCAAATTGTCAATATGTATAGTTGTATATATGATTGTATATCGTATATAATTGATCTTAAAATTTTCTTATGATGATTTATACTTATTATGAATCATAAAATTAGAAATATTTTATTGATTATGTATATACATATTTTATTATTAGTTAATGATTTTGCATGTTGTTTATTATGTATAAAATAATTAATGGGTCAAACTTTCAGTTTTATATTTTTTAAATTTGCTACAAAAAATAGGAAGCTTACCGTAAAATTTTCAGATTTTTAAAAATTTATTTAATATTTTTCAAAATACATTTACTTTTGACTTACAATTAATTATTTATTAAAAATATAATTTCAGTTGAGAAAATTTTAGAAATTTCGTAAGCCTAAAATTTCTCTCTGGTACATTTACAAAAAATTTCAGATTTTATAACTTAATTTACTAATTTTATAATTAATTTGTTTACAGTCTGCAACCAATTATTTAATTAAATATATAATTTCAATTGAGAAATTTCCACAAATTTTTCCTAAGCCTAAAATATATCTTAGGTACCTTAAGGAAATGTTTTATAATTTTTTAACTTGATTTATTATTTTTAAGAATCAATTTTATTTTGGGCTGTTATGAATTATTTAATGATAAATACTATTTTAATTGAGAAAATTCCATGAATTATTTTAAGCCCAAAATGTGTTTCTAGATTTTCTAAAATTATAAAAATTGTAATTTTTCATATAATTATTTTACATTAATTTATTATGGCAGAAATTGTTTTATTCAATAATATATGTGTGTGTGTTATCTACATACACACACACTCACACTCACACACACACACACACACACACACACATATATATATATATATATATATATATATATTCATAACATTTATTAATATCTTGTTTTTCCATATTGTACGGGCACATATTTGGATCAATTACAGTACACACAAAATGAGCTAATGTGTCCGTTGCAATGTAAATCCCAACATCTATATACAAACACATTATACCCTTCACGGATTATCATGTTACACATGCGTGCGCTCACATACAAAAATATATATGTGGGTGTGTGTGTTTGTGTATGTGTATTTGACACACACACACACACACATATATATATATATATATGTAAATTAATTCTAATCAATCAATTCAAATTAAAGAGAGAAATGAAAGGTTCATCTCTCCGTTTAATGCAATTAATGCTCTCAATTAATTATGTTTTAGGGAAAGAAAAAAAGGTTTCATTCCCTATATATGCATTAAATCTTATCAATGCTCTCAATTAATTACTTGTTTAGAGAAAGAAATGAAAGGTTTCCTTCCCTATATATATCAACTTTTATTAATAAATGTTACCTGTATTTGATACACTATACATTTAAAATTAAATTTGTTTAACTTCCCTTTAACTAATTTAAATAAAATAAATGATTTTATTTAAAACAAATTTAGAAATGTTCTAATTAAATTAGGCTTCATAGGCTCAACTAAGATCCATAGGGTAAAAAAATTTGAAATTCACTTATTTCTTCCGCTGCGGGCTGACCTAGTTTCAACATTATGAACTACCCTCGTGATTTAAGTGTCGAACTTATAGGAAATCAAGATATATGTACGATCACGTATGTACTTATTTATTAAGTATATTATGAATTTCTTTTAGGTTCCGCCTTTAGTTTATCTTAATTAAATCACATTTAATTAATTTTATTGATTAACACTTTAATTAATTTGACATTGATATTAACATTTATATCCATTAATTATTATACATTATAACTATTACAGTACAACACATATATTATATACATGTGTAATTTAATTAATTAACTTTTTAGTTAATTTATTTAATTAAACTATTTTAATGAAATTATATTAATTTCAAACTTCATTTCATACACATGCATATATACTTATGTTATTTTAAACAATTTAAAACAACATAACATATACCTCAATATATAATACATGCACATGTTCATTAATTAATTAACTTATTTAATTAATTTATTTTTATTAATCTTATTATTAATAAATTTGAAATTTGAAATTAATGTGAATAGGTTTTCAAACATTTTGCAAATTTATCTTATATTTTAACTACTATAATAAACATATTTTTTTAAATTTAATTTTCAAAATGATTTGAAAATTAATCCAAGGCCCAATTCAAGTTAGGCCTTTTCGGGCAACCTTTGGGCTCACTTCACCTTTCAAGCTAGGCTGGTAACCAGGTAGGACATGGTACTTGATTACCTAATTCCAATCTTAGACATTATCTTTCTAGACACCGGAATAAGTGGGCAAGCTTAATTAGTTAGTTCTAATTTGACTAATTTAGACTACATAGGCTATTGGACTCCGATACCATTGAAGGAACCGGGCCAGCCCGCAGTGGAAGAAATAGATGAATTTCAAAAAGAAATTCCATTTTGGATTAATGGGCCTATGAAGTCTAAATTTCATTTAGAACTTTTCTAAATTTGGTTTAAATAAAATCATGTATTCTATTTAAAATAGTTAAAGGGAAGTTTAAATAAATATAATTTCAAATGTATAGTGTATCAAATACATCTAACATTTATTTATAAGAGCTTATTTAGGGAATTAAACCTTTCATTTTTTCCCTAAAAGAAAAATTAATTGAGAGCATTAATTGTATTAATTGGAGAGAGAAAGCTTTCAGTTTCTCTCTTTAATTTGAATTGATTGATTCGTTAAATCTCATTAATTAATAATTTATTCATGGCAAGATTTATTACTATATGTCCAAATGTATTCTAATTATATAAAATATAGTTTGAAAATTATTAATTTTTTTGTTTTATTTATTTATATAAGTGTGTGTGTATATATATATGTATCATATATATATATATACACACATATAAATGTGCATGCAAGTGTAACATCATAATCTGTGAAGGGTATAATATGCCTGTATATAGATGTTGGGATTTACATTGCAACAAACACATTAACTCATTTGGTACTGTAATTTGTCCAAATATGTGATTGTATAATATGTTAAAGCAAGATATTAATATATGTATATGAATATGTGTGTGTGTATTTTATTGAATAAAACAGTTTATGCCATAATAAATTAATGTAAAATAATTATATGATAAAAACACAAGTTTACCATTTTAGAAAATATACAAACACATTTTGGGCTTAAGATTAATCTATGGAATTTTCCCAATTGCAATTATATCTTTTAATTAAATAATTAGTTAAAGGTCAAAAGTAAATAAATTAAATAAATTATTATATTAAGTTATAAAAATCTAAAATAAATTCTGAAGGTAGCCGAGACATATTTAGGGCTTAAGAAAAATTTCCAGAATTTTCTCAACTTAAATTATATTTTTAGTTAAATAATTGATTGTAGACTGAAAGTAAATTAATTTAAATAAATATTAAATTAAGTTTTAAAAAACTGACAATTTTACAGTAAGCTTCTGACATGGTGCAGCAAATAAAAAAATTCAAAATTGAAATTTGAACCAATAATTAATTTATACACGATAAACAATTCACAAATTCATTAAATAATAATAAAATATGTATATTCATATTTAATAAAATAATTTTATATTTTATGATTCATAATAGGTATAAATCGTTTGAAGAAAATTTTAAGATTAAATATGTACGAAATATAATCATATTTACAATTATACATATTGACAATTCATAGATTTGTATACATTTAATCTTGTTCTGTATATATTAATATAAATCAAAATTCAAAAAAGATTCAAAAAATTAATTCAACAATAAATCAATAAACAAAATATTACAACAAGTTCATAACCAATCCAATTGTAACAAATGCATGTACCCACAAAAATCTCACATAATCTAAATAATAAATACATCTAAATACAAATAGATGATGTAACAACCCGCATATTTTACGATTCGTATATTTAAATGTTTAATTTAAATATAGCATCGTTAGTTGGATTTTAGTCCGAAAAAGTCACTATTCGTAGAAGAACAGTCGAATTAGTGAAAAGTCTATGTGGGTCGTGCTATTTGGAAGTGCCCACTTGAAAACAAAGTCAAACAGAAATTCAGAAGTCTGAAATGGGTCGTTCAGACGTCTGAAATTGTTCGAATCAAACCAGAAAGGAAATAGGCCAAAATTGCCATTTTCAGACGTCTGAAATGGACGATTCAAACGTTTGAATATTGTTCTAGACAACTTCTATTTTTCCAGATTCAGACGTCTGGTTTGGAAATTTCAGACATCTAAATCAAAAATGAAGTTGAGAATCAACAATTTGGACTCGAGACCATTTCCATTGAGTTCAAAATGTCGTTTGTGACTTTTTTGAGTATAAGCTTCGATATGTTTGGAGTAAGTTGAATTTTGCTATTTTCACTTAGGGCTTTGGGCTTGGGTTTGGGTTTCACCCAACTCATAATATACCCTAACTCAGCCCTCTCTCCTCTCCATTCACTCATTTCATTTCCTAACACTCAAGCTTTAGCAAAAATGGGGGAAAGAATGGGAAATGGAAATTCCTAAGCCCTAGATTCATTTGCAAACTCAAATTCAAGTCCAAAATCCAAGAGAAGCTTAGGTAAGTATTCTCTTCTCCTTCTCCATCTCAATTCCTCTTCGATTTCTGAAATTTCCTAAACCCTAACTTAGGAAATATTTGTTCTTGAGCTTAGATTGAAGCTCCTTGGGTTATAATTGAAGAGTGATTGTTCTTGCCTTGCTCTATAGCTTCTCTCTTGAGTTTTTGGGTTAAAAGGTGAGTTTTCGAACTCACGTCTACATCTATATCTTTGATAGTGTTAGGTAGCAATTCCTAACATATATTCCTTGTCCATTTGTTGTTGAATTGAATTGGTTTAATGAATATTCTAATTTTTGGCGTTTGAAGTCAAAATCTATGAAAATTCTTATATGGTTGTTTGGGCATGTTGGTCGGAGTGTATGGGTGAGTCACTAAGGTTGGGTAGTCATTTGGCGTAAACCCCTAGCCATCATCACTCATCCGATTGCTTCCGATATGATTTGGCCATCATTGGCCTAGGCAAAGTATTGCCTGAGCCCCAGTTTCAGACGTCTGAAATATACGATTCAGACGTCTGAATCTGCTTGTCTCAGTCCAATTTGCATATTTTGCTTGATTCTAATTTTTGATCGATTCTTCTTTCTCCAATTAGTTGTTTCACTTTAGTTGACTTTGATGATTCCTTTTTGATTTCATGCACGGGTTTTTATAAAGTGATCTTTTTGAATTGTATTAAAAGCTCGTTTCTCCAATTTATAATTTCTATTTAAAGCACACACACAATTTTGCACTTCGAGCGAAGAGGGAGGAGAATTAAATGATTAAATAAAATGCATGCTATGAACACGTGTGTTTATCTTTTCAGTTAATTCCTAATCTATTCGTTTGACCATTTTGACCTTTGGGTCTAGTTTACCGATGAGATGAGGTGAACTTTGTACTGGTTTGAGTGTGAAATTGACTAACGGTTAGTAAACCGTTTAGTTCGAACGTGTGGTATAGGACTCACGTTAACATTTTTTGGGTTCCTTTCTGAGAGTTGCGACACATTCTGCCAGTTAGTGGTGTCTAGTACTCGGTCTCCGGACCTTCGCCACTACGGTTTGTTGCCTTTGGGCGTTGCCTTCGGGGTTTTTTGCCTTCGGGCTTGAGCCTTCGGGGTTTGTTGCCTTCGGGCGTTGCCTTCGAAGTTTGTTGCCATCGGGCTTGAGCCTTCGGGGTTTGTTGCCTTCGGGCGTGTGGATCCTTGTTATACAGTACTGAGCTCGAGCATCTTTTGTTTCTTTGACAATTATATTTCCCTAGTGTATCGCCTTTCGGGGTAGGTTCTTTGAACCACAAGATATATAGCGATTACCTTGTGGAAACTTGTGTTACCTTTATTGGTATTTGTTATTTGACTTTTGGCTTGTTTTGGGATATGGTATCCTTTGTTTATTTTGAGTTGCCTATGATTTGAGGCTTGTTTTGATTCATCTTTTGTTAGATGATTTGGTTATCTCTTTTGGAGATATTTGTGGTACTTTATGATCTTGTATGTTCATTATCATTTAGTTTATCTAACTGATTTGTTTAGCTAGACTGACCCGTGTATTTTATACTCAGGTCAGACCGAGATGTTTCAGGTTAGGTACATTGGACTTAGCCTATTTTGCTTCCGCATGGACTATTCCGCTAGCTCCTTTTTGTTATAGCTTTTTGTGTAGTCCTTTTTGTCTGTAACTCTGATATGTACTCTATTGACTCGCCTGTATATTGTGGTTTGCTTTACCACTTGACATGTTTCATTTTGTAAACTCTGTGATGTATCTATATATGTGAAAATGTATGTGATGATCTACTGTTCTGTGATGTGTATTACATTTGAGTTGTTATATTTTATTCTGATAGATCCTTCAGCCACCTATGGCTTTGTATTAAGTATTTTTTGGATATGTCGATCCATTTAAGTAAGAAGTTGCAATTGTCGGCGTATTCAATAGATAATTAAGACAAGGTTATAGATGGTCGCTCCTATCCAGCTCTATTCTCCGCATTAGCAGACGGTGTTACCTAGTAATACTCTTTGCTAATGTGGGTCTTGGAGTGGGGCGTTACGGATGATTTAAATGTAAATCAACTTTTATATGATAAACTTGAAATAAAAACAATAATAATAAATGAAAGTTCACCTCCGAATGAAGCCTTTAAGTCTACGTTGAACAATGATTTCTCTTCTTAGAATGGTTCCCAATTAGTCAGGTTGCTAGTTTGGGATTGGAGACCTTCTACTACAAATTAGTTTTTTTTAATTAGAATTGGATTTGAAAATTATTGGGGATGATTCCAGAGGATAGTTTTTTTTTTGAAATGATACTTAGATACAACATGTCACTAGGATAACAAACCACAAATCATGTGTCGATAAATGTTCGAATCACGCTACGCAAGTTTCGAACTTGTGACCTCTCGCACCAGAGTCGAATCACTTAACCACTGGGACAATGGTGCTTGACACCAGAGGATAGTTGCCGTCATCAAAATGAGGAAGAAGAAGAAAGTGGCAGCTTAAAAATGAATTAGCTTCTAATTAGGGTTTTGAGATTGGCTTTTATATAGACAGGACAAGAGAGCAAACAATGCTCTCAACCACACATCTCAAACCCTAATTGCACACACATGTAGCCGCCCCTTCCACTTGCTGGACCAGCCGCCTATCCCTTTAAGATGCATGGGATTTGTGAGCCCATTTAACCCAATTAAATATACACAATTATATTTAACTAAATTTATTATTGATATCTCATATCGATCAACATATTTATAACTTTTTATAAATATGCAACAAATTTATTTCTCAAATCATATACAAATTTTATAATTAATATTTCATAAATATTAATTAATTGATAACAATTATAGACTTAATTAAGTTGTTTGGTCTAAAGAGAATTCATTGTTTCGCTTGTATGACTCTTGGATGTAAATTCGGTCAGTGATTAATATCGAACTATTCAAACATTAACATTCACACTTCACTTAGCAGGTGGTGTGGTACTATGACCAAATTTATCACTTACTCATTTTCGAAAAAATCTCATTTTAATTTAATTAGCATTACCCAGTTGTGACAATTATTTATACCAATTCTCTTCATCAAAACTATATCACTTTGGACTTATTGAATTTGGTAATGGTCAAAATTCCAACATCGTCCACATTCGACTCTATAGTCCAAACACAAAATCTTTGGTTTAATTATAACAATTATTTTTAACCGAACTATTCTGACCAGATATTTTGACCTTGGGTTGTCTTGAGTTGACCGTGATACCAACCCCATATACCAAGGATACAAATGCTCTTGAATAGCGCTTCACTTCCAATACTTCCACTCGACTCAATTATAGCTACTCGGTGGACGCTTTGCCATGATTTAACCGTGAACCGTGATGCTGACCCATGTAACTGAGAATGTTGCGATTATGGCCTATAGGTTGATTAGCCCCCCTTAATATCCAACCGTTGCTTCCTTAGAGCATCTCCAATCGTTCGAATTCAGCCCTGAATATTACGAATCCCTTCCCCACTCGTGAATTCAGCCTTGAATATTAAGGCCAATATTCAGTTTTTCAATTGAGAAAACTGAATTGAGCTTAGGCGCCCATTTATTGGGCACCCAAGCCCTGGCAGGCGCCAGGGCTTGGGCGCCCAGTAAATGGGCGCCCAAGCCCCCCCTCCAGCAAACCTATTTGAAGCTTGGAGGGGGGGCCGACGTCCATTTAGGCGCCCATTAAATATGCGCCTGGCCACTGGAATTTCCAGCCCAGTTAAGGGTTGAATATTCAGTTAATATTCAGCCCTTAACCCACTGGAGATGCCTTTACCCACACATCCCATACCCCCATTTTTTTGTTCCCTCGTAGAACTTCTTATAAATAATTCCTCCCACTCCTTTCCCTCAAATTAGTATTGTCTCTCCCACCTCTGTACCATTGCTTCTTTTCTTGATCTTCCCTCAAATTCTCAAACTCCTAATTCATCAAAAAAAATTCACATTTGTTCACCTAAAATTTTCAATGTGTATTACGCCTATGTTTGCAATTTAGCTATAAACAATTTTATAATAGGTCTTTTTTCCTTTTCAGATACTTTCCCAACCCAATCAAAAAGTCTAAGGGAATGATACTTGCATCTATGCATTTTCATCCAAAGCATCGACTATGCAGGTTTGCTTTTCTATTTTATGTAATCAGTTGGAACGAATGGTCAAACATCATTTTATAAAAAAATTCATTTCAATTTTTTTAATTTCACCTTTGCATATAACATGCATGGTCAAATGGGTTAAGAAGAAAGTATATAATTTTAACTATAATATACTATGAAATACTTTTAACTATGCATTATTTGTAGGTCTTACTTCCCGATCTTTATGTTGTGCAAAATTTCAATTAATTTGCACTAACTCCAAAACTGCAGCGGAATGCTAAAGTGCAGAAATAATCAAAAGAAGGATCTAGCTTGTCGATTAATTATCAACCACCAATTCAATGAAAAATAATCACCAACAAAGAAAAACAAAAGAGCGGAGAACACAAATATTTAACGTGGTTCGGCTAGATTGCCTACGTCCACGGATCCAACAACTATTCTTTATTTCATTGAAGTAAGAGAGTACAAAAGAGAGATTACAAAATTATAGATAGTAGTGGAAAGACTAACCTATAATTACAAATGAAATAATCAATTTCTCCAAAGACTTGTTTACGCTAAAAACCCCTAATTGATTGACTGTAGAAATTATGGTTTACTGAAGAAGAGAATAATGGTGGATGCTCTCTCACACT
Source organism: Allium fistulosum (assembly GCA_030737815.1). NCBI lineage: Eukaryota > Viridiplantae > Streptophyta > Magnoliopsida > Asparagales > Amaryllidaceae > Allium > Allium fistulosum. Next base: position 191,507,585 of record CM060907.1, read on the forward strand.
TATATGAAGATGAACTTCTTTAATTTAAATAGGCATGAAAATGAAGGATGCTTCGAGATGAAGAAAATTAATTTCCAGATTATGTGACAACCTTTCCAAGTTACTTGATTTGATTCCAATGCACATAAATGACAAAAAATTTATGTTTCCATAAATTTTCATTGCTTAAATCAATCTTCATGATAAACTCGTCTATCTTCATATAACTGATCTGACTAATTAATTGATTAGAAATTAATTAGTTTCCTTTCTCAAAAAGATATCACACATATCCTTCCTCTTTATCTTTCCTTATATAGCCTAATTAATTGATTGAATGAATCAACTAATTATTTTCTTGTCTTCTTTGGAAATATTTGAATCACATAAATTCAACACTCCACCTTGATCTACATATAACAATCTCTCTGCATCACCACATCTCGACAAATTGTTGGGTCTACGTCAAAAAGCTCAATGTGAACTATTTTGGGTAATATTGCCTAAACAGTGCTTCCAAATCTTTCCCATGAACAAGAAAGATAGTATGCACATCAACTAACAAAATGCATACGAGCAAATACCAAAATTATTCAACATATCTGATGTAGGAGATGAAACTGTAGATACCAATCTTTGAGAGACCAATGGAGACATAACAGCATGCTTCAACTTCTCCATCCCATATTGAGTGAGGACGTACTCAACATCATCTACTCCAATCTCCTCTACAAGAATTTTGCTAGACTTTCCTAAGTCAACATTAGCAGACTCACCAACAAGCTCCACAACATTCGAAGCATAAGATGAAGAATCATCGCTACAAATATGCTTACAAATAGGGCCAACTGAACCAAAAGGCCTTTCCACCAAGTGAGCTCCACTTAGAGTTTGAACCTCTGTAATCTTCTCATCAACCATGGTATCATCGGATATACCAATATCTCTACGAATATGGAAACAATCTGATGACTCCAAATGTGTTTGGCAATTTTCTGTCCTCCCAATGTCATCATTTGATAGAGGCTCCACCTTCAACAAAGACCTCTCATCAAATATCGCATGCCTGCTAGTCACAATTCTTTTGGTTGTTTTACACCACAACCTATACCTCTTCACTCCTTCTCTATAGCCTAACAAAATGTGCTTGCTTTCTCTAGGCTTCAACTTATCATGTCTCTCATCTTCTAAATAAGCTGAACAACTAAACACTTTAAGAAATGAAAAATCAACATGCTCTCTTTTCCATATCTCTTCCAGGATCTTCATATCTATGGAAATTGAAGGTGTATGGTTGATGATAAATAATGCCATAGATATCACTTCTGCCCAAAATCCCTCTTCTAGACCAGCAGTCATTCTCAAGCTCATAGCTCTCTCCTACAATATCCAACACATGCTCTCCGCCACTCCATAACAATGTGACTCGATAAAAATAGAAAAATCTCTAATTACATGCTCAGACGCACAATAGTTAGTGAATTCTTGTGACATAAATTCACTACAATTTCCAACTTCAAGAACCTTCAAACGCTTCCTCGACTGCTTCTCTACCAAGGCCTTCCACTTACAAAACTAGGCAAATATTTTGTCTTTGGCCTTTAAGAAATAGATCCAGACCTTACGTGAGAAATCATCCACAAATAAGACGAAGTAACTGGCTCCACCAAAAGATGCAACTGGGGTGGGTCCCCGCACATAAGAATGAACATACTCTAGAAACTCTGTAGCTCTAGGTCTCCCAACATCAAATGTGATGTGCTTCTTCTTTCCAAAAGAACAATCTCCACAAGAGTTTGGCTTTGACCGACAAACACCATCAATCAACCCACGCTTCTTTAATACTTTAAGACTCTTCTCATCAACATGACCTAAACGAAGATTCCATAACCGAGTAGAATCTGGAATACTAGAATCAGTAGAAACTATCGACTCTTCTAAGACCGTCTCTCCATGAAGCACATAAATATCATTAACTCGCACCCCTTTCATCGCTACCAAGGAACCCTTCACCACTCTCAAATTCTCTCCATCTATTATTATCCTCATACCAAGTCTACTCAAAGCTCCAATTGATAACAAACTTCTACGCAGCATCAAAACATGTCTAACATCCGTGATAGTCCTAACAACACCATCATGCATCCTAAACCTCACATTTCCAACGCCCACAACATTACAAGATGTTGACAGGGACGCGGAAGATGATCTTAAGGCTATTTAACACTAGAGGGGGGGTGAATAGTGTTTTAAGAATTTCTTTAAAACTTCTTTGATTTAAATTGATTTAACTAATCTTAATGCAAATTCACAATCACAGATCAAATCACAGAATCACAAACAGATGCAAATATAAATAAAAAGCAAGTAAAAGAAAGAACACACCAGGAATTTGATACTGGTTCGGTGTTACCCTACATCCAGTCCCGCACAACTCATACGGCTTTCTATTCAATAATAATCTAGATTACAATCCCTCGATTCCAAGGCAACGAGGTACACCCTCCAGATTCTCAGGTCTTTGGGTAGAACCACTTGATTCACAGGACACAAGTTCACCCGATCGATTTCCAAGGACACGATCACACCTTTATAACCCTAAACAAGTTTCTTTGAGTACAAATGTATCTATAACTCTGATAAGCACTGAGATTCTTTGAAGAGAGTGGCAGAGAATCAAACTAGAGATATTCTGGTTTGATTCACTTAAGATTTCGGCAGAATGTGGATAGGATGATTAGAAAATAAGATAAGAGAGTAAAGAGGAGAGAAAATAAGGAAAGTAGTTACTGGAAAACGTCCATAACAGTCTTTATTTATAGAGAATGAATGGATGTGTCCATTCGAAGAGGTTTAAGCGAATAGACACTTCTTTTGAAAACAACCTTTGCTATAACGGAAAGCATGTCGACATGACAAGTAAAGAGGATGTCGACATGGTCTAGTAAAAATGATGATTTGCTTTACTTTGAAAATGATGATTTAAAACATATGCAACTTTATTCAAATGGACTCTATGTATTTGTAGAAGGTATTTAGAAGTAGAAATACTTATGAATGTATATATGTATATATACTAAAATATATTTAAAATCAAAGTAAATAAACTAAAATATAATATTAAAATAGATTTTGAGGCTAAAATATCAAGGACAATTTTGAAATCAAAATATAACAAAATGATAAATATGATTTTGAGGCTAAAACATTTTTGGAAATGTGAACGAAGGTTTTTCTTTTGAAAAGGAATATTTGAAAATCATTTTATAAAACAAGAGATAATTTTGAAAATCATTTTGAATCAAAATTAGTGGATAACAAAATAGGGCTACTATCCGTTCCACTAGATATTTCGTGAGTTCCATCTCACTAGGGTTCCATCCCTTTAACAAGAACGAAGTGGATTCCATTCCACGAGTGTTATCCCGCTTTTTGGTCAAAGCCGGAATATCAAACAAATCGACAGGAAAGGATGGATATCAGGATTGGAAGTCGATTGGAAACAAGGCTGCGATGGATGTCGTCAAAATTTGACCGGGCTCCGATCGGGACGGAATCGATTGGAGATGATGATGAGGACTAAGAGAGGCTATGTTTCAAGTTTCAGGTCAATTGGAGTTCGTACACACAAAATATGAATGGATTAAAATACACTAAGCACAGTTCGAATCGATGTACTTCGAATCGATGGATGATGATTCGAATCGATGAAGGTTCGAATCGATTTAAGTCCACCACACATCGTATCGATACGGTCCGTATCAATGAAGATGGATTCAGTCGTTTGCTCTGGGACAACATATTCGAATCGATCATTCTCATCACGCCTCGGTTCGAATCCATGGACTTCGCATCAACGTCTTCGTATCCATCGGCAGGAGCTACGTTCGAATCGATCGCCTCCGCATCAATCAGAATGGCAGAGACCCCACACACATCTGGCTCGTATCCATCAAATTGAGTTCCTTCGAATCCATCCAGTTGCAGTGCTTCGAATCTACCCTATGGAGACAACTTCGAATCGATCAATACTTTCTTTGATCGATTCGAACGAACATCCATTCGAATCGGTTCGAAGAAGCATGGCTTCGAATCCATTGGAACCCAGAGGAAGCAGCTGAAACCCAGGATTCGACCCAGTAAACACGGCGACAAAGGTGGATCGACCCCAAGGATTTCGCGACACGTCATCGATGCGCACGTGACCGATCGAGTCGGAGGAAGTGGATTCGAACCAATGGATTCGAACGCGACAGCACTCACGAAAAACCACAACTTGAATCGACCATATCTTGAGATCTACAAGTCCAAATGGTATGAAATTTTCACAGTAGCTTGAGCACGTGTTGAAGAATGTTCAACCCAAATTTCAAGTCAATCGGACAATTTCTCGATCGATTCGAACGTAGCTTCGAATCGATCCCAAAGTGGGCCCGGATTTCCAGAAAGCGGGCATGTGGGCCCCCTGACGTACCAGAACTGGTCTCCCCTCATTTTAGGCGAAATATCAGCCTCCTACACCTATAAATAGAGCCCCTGGTCATTCAGAAAAGTGGTCGGACAATTTTGAGAGATAAAGAGCGCCCAGACTCTGCCAGATTTACTCCAGATCACCATTGCTGCCTTAGATTCAGATTATAATCATAAAATCCGTTGTACTACGCGATAGGAAATTGTAATCTTCAAGCATCGATCAATAAAAGATAAAAACTTTGGAGTGGACGTAGGCCGGAGATAGCCGAACCACTATAAATCTCGTGTTTTTGTTCATTATTTCTGGATTGCTGTTTGTTGTTTGTTTAGATCTGAGATTTGTGTTTGAATATTGCCGATTTGTATTCATACACTGGGGCTTTCACAACATTCGGGGTTTGTGACCATTTTTGGCGCAAACACTTTGGTGCTTTCACTGAGAAGGACTAGCACCCGCTACACCGGATTCAGAGTTCAGATTTGGAGAGTTTGAAAAGTTTGGATTTGAAGACAATGACTAGACAAACAAGACAGAGAGTTGAGAGAAGCCAACAAGGAGGAAGTCAAGAGGCATCCTCCGGAGCTGGAGAAGGACAAGCTTCGATTTACATTACCAAAGACGAAATGGAAGCTATGGCAAATTCATTGCATGAGAGGTTGCTGAAGAGTCAACAGGATATGATGCAGACTTTCTTCGAGCAGATGAGAGCTGCAGGAACACAGAATCTTGGACCAACTACAACGACCGCAAATGTGGAACAAGGAGCTAGGGTTGCGGAACCCAATGGAGGACAGAATACAGAACCGGAAGGCAATCAACAAGGGCTTGGGGGCAGGCCCACAAGATCCAACGCAGAAGGACCTTTGGAAGGAGTTCAGCAGGCTAGAGCCAACGTTGCGGCTAATGAGCCACATGAAGAATATGTGCCGGAGTTCCCTCGGGAGCATGGGGGGCAACACCTAACAGGTAATGCTGGATTAATGGAAATCATTAGGAAGACTATGCGTGGAGGTTCGACCAATAGAGACTTGGAAGGGGTGAACAGGAGTCCGTTCGCTCGGGAAATCAGGATAGCTCAGAATCCACCTAAGTTCAAGTTACCTAGCGTGGAAGTATATAATGGAAAGGCTGACCCGACTGATCACTTGATGAGATACACTAGACACATGGAAGTGCTGGGGGCATCGGACGAAGTAATGGCCAGATGTTTCCCCTTATACTTGACAGACCTAGCGGCAATGTGGTTTAGGCAGCTGGAGGAAGGATCTATCAGGAATTGGAGGGAATTGGTGGACAGGTTTTTGGGACAGTTTCGGGTTCATATCAAAAGACCTAAGAACGTGATGACGTTAACATCGGTAAAGCAAAGAGCGGACGAATCGCTTAGAGCATTTTTAACTCGATTTAATGCGGCGGTTTCTTCGGTGGATCGGCCGGATCCATCGATGGTTTTGATGGCGGTAGTGTCCGGAGTTAGAGAGGATTCAGATTTTAAGGTATCTTTAGTACGAGACCCGCCACTGGATCTCGGGGAATTCTTCCATGAAGCTGAAAGGTTCCTTCGGCAAGAAGATGCATGTATGGACTTAAAGTTAAAGGAGGTAAATGTGACTGGGGGTGGAGGACCGTCCAACGGAAGCTCGGATAAAGATAAAGGAAAAAGGAAGCTGGATGACGATTCAGGAAAAACCAGGAAGCAATGGAAGGATCCAAAGTTTTCCACATACACAGAATTAAACGAGACGCAGGAGCGGATATACATGGAAACTCGGAATCGCCTTCCTTACCGGAGGCCGGCTAGGAGAGAACCATCCGAGCGGGAGAGGGCATCAGGAAAGCATTGTCTCTTCCACGATTTGGACGGGCATGATACCAACAGCTGCAGGCATTTAAAGGACATAATTGAGGAGCATGTGAGGAATGGACAGTTGAGGCAGTATGTTGGGGCTCGGAATGCAGCGGTGGAGCAGGAGCAACCACACCCTACCTCAAACCATGAGGATATGAGGCATAGGAATAATGGTCGATTGGTCATCAATTGATCAGGATAATTTGAAATAAGTAACAAACCATTGGCGAGCAACCGAGTCATTTACACATGTATGGGGACGGAGATAGCCCCTAGGCATGCTCTGAATGATGATAAAATGTGAAGCCATGGTTTGCGAAATCTGTTTTCTTTTGTTTTTGGATTGGACACTTATTTTTCTGGTTTGGTTTTTGGAGTTTGGATTGAACTCCTGATTTTGCTCGTTTCTCTGGTTTTGGCATTCACTCGGATGATTGTTCTCCGTTTTGGATGATGATTTTGATTTCTGGTTTTCCGATTTGATTTGGATTTTGGATTGGATCTTGATTGGATTCTTTTTGGTTTTTGATAAACGGTCGTCAGGTATGGATTATGCCTGGCAAGGGGTGAGTCGTTCTGCCCGAACGCGGTAAAGTGACTCATTCAGGTCGTCGAGTATGGACTATGCTCGGCAAGGGTCCGAAGTGACCAGGATTCGGCCTAGGACTTGGGCCCCCTATTATTGATTATTGTCTCAGGTCGTTGAGTATGGACTATGCTCAACAAGGGTCCGGAGCGACCAGGACTCGGCTTAGGACTTAAGCCACGGCATTACTAACGTCCAGGGACACTGGACCACGGTCGTCAGGTGTGGATTGCGCTTGGCAAGAACCCGGAGAGGTTAGCTCAACGTCCAGGGACACTGGACCACGGTCGTCAGGTGTGGATTGCGCTTGGCAAGAACCCGGAGAGGTTAGGTCAACGTCCAGGGACACTGGACCACGGTCGTCAGGTGTGGATTGCGCTTGGCAAGAACCCGGAGAGGTTAGCTCAACGTTCAGGGACACTGGACCACGGTCGTCAGGTGTGGATTGCGCTCGGCAAAAGCCCAGAGAGGTTACGGATTTGGATATCGACCCGGAGAGGTCTTGGATTCGGTTGTTGGATAGGAATGGATTAATAACTCAGTCTTCGAGTACGGATGGACATGGAATTGGCTATGGACTTTGAATATCGGATACGGAATTATTCAAAACACGCCTTCTTATCACAAGGCATGTTTTGGGGGGCAAATGTTATCCCGCTTTTTGGTCAAAGCCGGAATATCAAACAAATCGACAGGAAAGGATGGATATCAGGATTGGAAGTCGATTGGAAACAAGGTTGCGATGGATGTCGTCAAAATTTGACCGGGCTCCGATCGGGACGGAATCGATTGGAGATGATGATGAGGACTAGGAGAGGCTATGTTTCAAGTTTCAGGTCAATTGGAGTTCGTACACACAAAATATGAATGGATTAAAATACACTAAGCACAGTTCGAATCGATGTACTTCGAATCGATGGATGATGATTCGAATCGATGAAGGTTCGAATCAATTTAAGTCCACCACACATCGTATCGATACGGTCCGTATCAATGAAGATGGATTCAGTCGTTTGCTCTGGGACAACATATTCGAATCGATCATTCTCATCACGCCTCGGTTCGAATCCATGGACTTTGCATCAACGTCTTCGTATCCATCGGCAGGAGCTACGTTCGAATCGATCGCCTCCGCATCAATCAGAATGGCAGAGACCCCACACACATCTGGCTCGTATCCATCAAATTGAGTTCCTTCGAATCCATCCAGTTGCAGTGCTTCGAATCTACCCTATGGAGACAACTTCGAATCGATCAATACTTTCTTTGATCGATTCGAACGAACATCCATTCGAATCGGTTCGAAGAAGCATGGCTTCGAATCCATTGGAACCCAGAGGAAGCAGCTGAAACCCAGGATTCGACCCAGTAAACACGGCGACAAAGGTGGATCGACCCCAAGGATTTCGCGACACGTCATCGATGCGCACGTGACCGATCGAGTCGGAGGAAGTGGATTCGAACCAATGGATTCGAACGCGACAGCACTCACGAAAAACCACAACTTGAATCGACCATATCTTGAGATCTACAAGTCCAAATGGTATGAAATTTTCACAGTAGCTTGAGCACGTGTTGAAGAATGTTCACCCCAAATTTCAAGTCAATCGGACAATTTCTCGATCGATTCGAACGTAGCTTCGAATCGATCCCAAAGTGGGCCCGGATTTCCAGAAAGCGGGCATGTGGGCCCCCTGACGTACCAGAACTGGTCTCCCCTCATTTTAGGCGAAATATCAGGCTCCTACACCTATAAATAGAGCTCCTGGTCATTCAGAAAAGTGGTCGGACAATTTTGAGAGATAAAGAGCGCCCAGACTCTGCCAGATTTACTCCAGATCACCATTGCTGCCTTAGATTCAGATTATAATCATAAAATCCGTTGTACTACGCGATAGGAAATTGTAATCTTCAAGCATCGATCAATAAAAGATAAAAACTTTGGAGTGGACGTAGGCCGGAGATAGCCGAACCACTATAAATCTCGTGTTTTTGTTCATTATTTCTGGATTGCTGTTTGTTGTTTGTTTAGATCTGAGATTTGTGTTTGAATATTGCCGATTTGTATTCATACACTGGTGCTTTCACAACATTCGGGGTTTGTGACCATTTTTGGCGCAAACAACGAGTAAATTGGATAAAAAAAGAATGATAGTGCTTTCAAGGAGTTTTAACAAATATCTAACCTAACTATATTATTTGTCTTGAACTCTTGAATATCTTGAATCTCATGAGTCTTCAATCTTGAACTCTTGATCTTTGTCTTCATCAATTTTGTCTTCTTTACTGTACAGTCTTCTTTTGTTGATACCTGCATATAGATTTCCTGCACATATATATTTTATAACACTTCTATAGTTGTTGTCATCAAAACCACTATCCTATGGACTAACATTCTCCCCCTTTTTGATGATGACAACCTTTGTTTATAAAATATTTATATTCTCCTTATAACTCCCCCTAAATCTAATAACTCCCCCTTAATCTATGCCTAACTAACCTATTTTATACTTCTCCCCCTTTGTCATCAACAAAAAAAATGACACTAACTCTAAACTATATAACTCCCCCTAAAACTTATCACTCTATGACGTGTGATTATAATGATAGTGTTATCATAAATAATAAACACTTAGATCTAAAACTAAAACTTAGTCCTAAACCACTAACTATAAAATTCCCCCTTAAACTTAATACTAGAACAAAGTATTGTAAATGAATTGTGAAAGATATTAACTTAATTATACTATAATTATTCAATAAATATGTATAAATATATTTCAGACAATATAATCAACACATACATCAAAACCAATCATGTCAGACAAGTCAAACAAATCAATCAATTCAAACAAGTTAAACAAGTCAATCAAGTCAATAAATTAAACAAGTCAATCAAGTCAAACAATTCAAACAAGTCAATCAAATCAATCAAATCAACCAAAAACTAATAATCCTACATTATAAGACAATACTACAAACTCCTCCTAAATAAGATACACTTGTTATGTATACATGTATGCAATATGTAGTTTGTAAAGCAGTATGAAGTGTATAACATATGCAATGTAGCATGAGATAATATGCGAAATGAAGTGCGACTTGTGATGCAAATGATTATGATATGCATTGTAATTTATGATGTAATATGCAATGAAATGTGATATGAAATATGATGCATAATGATATGTAATAAAATGATAATGAAGTAAAATAATTTGCACAATGATATGATGATATATATACTATGGTAAGAGATATTCAGACTATAAGGTAAACATGAGTGATAAATAATATCTAATTGGCAAGCATATATATATATATATATATGTGTGTGTGTGTGTGTGTGTGTGTGTGTCTATGTATGTATTCATATATCAAACTATTTATTATACTTCAACCAAACAAAGGTAAAACACACCAATTACTAAACCTAAGTTAAGGAAACTAATGAATGGGATAGAAAGAGTTGTAAAGTAAGAGTTTAAAGGTAATAAATGGTATTAAAACTATAACATATTCATGAAAGGTAGTAATCAAACTCAATATCAAAATTAAATTGCTAAGAGATATGGACCTAAACTATATATATATATATATGATCAAATATAAAAATTAATAGCCTACTTAAATAATTATTTTAACTTGATTGTTTTTATTTTATTTTTATTTTTAAGAATCCAAACTTCCATGTTTATAAAATACTTAACTTAGTAATTAAAACCTTTATATTAAATTTTTATTGACTAAAATATTTAGAAACATGTATAAACATCTTTTTAAAAAAAATATCATAATGAAATATTAAAAATAACAAAGATTAAAAAAACTAAAATAAACATGTGTTATATTAAGGCCTCTTTCATTTAAATTTTAATTAATTACTAAAGAATATCTAAACATTAATTTTAAATATTCTAATATAAGTTAGAAAATGATTTCTAAAAAGAATAGAGAAAAATACTTAGTTTAAATATCGTTATTTTATAATTTAAAGTTTTAAGTAGAAGAGACAGCATTTACAGAATGCTATAAAAAGTTTTTGCATTAAAATATATATACAAAGCATTATAAAACAGAAACTGCAGTATTTACCAAATGCTGTGAAAAGTTTCAGAAATACTACAGTGTTTCAAAGCACAGAAATGCTATAAAAACGTATTTGCAGTGTAACAAAAGCAAAGACAACATTTCAGAAATGCTATCTAAAGTTCTGGGCAAAAATGGTGATTTTTGGCCCAATTTTTATAGTAGTTAATATAATTAAAGTACAAAAAAAATAATAATAATGAGAATACATGTGTAAAGATACTTGGCATTATGCATGAAAAAAAATGCTTTTATTAAAATGTATGTCACTATCTACTTATATGATAAGTATCATGTGAGGTGATGCAATCTTATTAATTGAAGAATTCTATAAGTAAAGCCTTATTCTAACAATCTAAATTCCTTTTACTAATTTCTTAAAAATATAAAATTAGTATCTTAAAAGAAATATAGTACGAGAAATAAAAACAACATTAGATAAGTTAAAACTATGAATGAAGGTATGCTTACTTTCTTAATATAGTTGTAATAAATTAGTTGTAAGATTTTATTCGAAAGAAAACACATTTTAAAAGACTTTTAAAACATTAGACTTGTATATTGATATTTATACTATGGTGTGTCAATATATGGACCAAAATATCAAAACTTATAAAAGTGATAAATTTCTATACCTAACTAAATGCATAGATATATATATTCCTAAATGCAACAATAAAGATGAAATAATATTAAAGCATACCAATTTTTGCATTCCATCTTTCTAACTTTGTCGTTCCTCCATTGTTGTGATCCACACATTTATATCTTTTCGAATTTGACAATGAAATCTTTTCTATTGCGACGGGCTCGTTTTTCTGATCAACGTAGTATATTCATTTGCTGAATTTGAAGACCATATGAGAAAGATACGGATGATTTAGTAGATTGACCAACTTGGCGCCAAAACTTTGAATTCGAATTTTGAATGAATGGACACTTCAACCACTATAAATAATCCCAACGGTCACCACTTTTCATAAAAATTCCTCCTCTTCATCTTCTTCCCGTTTTTCTATATACTATCAAACTTCTAGAAGTCATATCTCCTTCGTTTCTTAACGGAATTGGATGAAAGCAGCGGCAAGTCGAAGAGGAAGGTAAGGGCTACGATCTAGTTATAGTTTGGTGTCGAATTTGGATGGTATTGTGATGAAACAGGCCGAACAGTAGAAGAAATGTTGAAGATCCCGTACACAGTTTTTCAGTTTTGGATAGCCAACTTCAAACTTTCATATCTCACTCAATTTTGGTCGGAATTTGATGATCCACCCATCAAAATGACCACGAGAACAAGAACTACAATCTAAAAAGGAGTGGGAACAAAATATTCAAATCTCTGGATGAATTTTGAAGAATATCTTTGACGGATTTGCCTTCTTTTTCTCTTTGTTCACCAAAACTTCATTTGACCATAACTTGGTCATTTCTTGACGGATTCTCACGAAACCAGTGACATTGCGAAGCAGATAGAGAGAAGTACAGTATCAAATCAAGTTGTAGATGAGAACCCAAAGTTTTGAATTGATCTGGTACCCATTTCTTTGTCGATTTCCATTATATATCCATTTGTACATAACACTTCTCCTGCAAAACAAGATAACAATTTTTAAAGAATCAAGTGACTTTTCAAAATAACTAAATATAATTTTAAACAACAATATCATGATGATTCTGTGACATATTCAAATGAAAACAGTGTTAATAATTTTATAAAAAATTGCCATTTTAAAAATTTTCAAAATTCAGATTATGAAACTTTTGAAAACCTTGCTCTGATACCAAATGACAGGGACGCGGAAGATGATCTTAAGGCTATTTAACACTAGAGGGGGGGTGAATAGTGTTTTAAGAATTTCTTTAAAACTTCTTTGATTTAAATTGATTTAACTAATCTTAATGCAAATTCACAATCACAGATCAAATCACAGAATCACAAACAGATGCAAATATAAATAAAAAGCAAGTAAAGGAAAGAACACACCAGGAATTTTATACTGGTTCGGTGTTACCCTACATCCAGTCCCGCACAACTCGTACGGCTTTCTGTTCAATAATAATCTAGATTACAATCCCTCGATTCCAAGGCAACGAGGTACACCCTCCAGATTCTCAGGTCTCTGGGTAGAACCACTTGATTCACAGGACACAAGTTCACCCGATCGATTTCCAAGGACACGATCACACCTTTATAACCCTAAACAAGTTTCTTTGAGTACAAATGTATCTATAACTCTGATAAGCACTGAGATTCTTTGAAGAGAGTGGCAGAGAATCAAACTAGAGATATTCTGGTTTGATTCACTTAAGATTTCGGCAGAATGTGGATAGGATGATTAGAAAATAAGATAAGAGAGTAAAGAGGAGAGAAAATAAGGAAAGTAGTTACTGGAAAACGTCCATAACAGTCTCTATTTATAGAGAATGAATGGATGTGTCCATTCGAAGAGGTTTAAGCGAATAGACACTTCTTTTGAAAACAACCTTTGCTATAACGGAAAGCATGTCGACATGACAAGTAAAGAGGATGTCGACATGGTCTAGTAAAAATGATGATTTGCTTTACTTTGAAAATGATGATTTAAAACATATGCAACTTTATTCAAATGGACTCTATGTATTTGTAGAAGGTATTTAGAAGTAGAAATACTTATGAATGTATATATGTATATATACTAAAATATATTTAAAATCAAAGTAAATAAACTAAAATATAATATTAAAATAGATTTTGAGGCTAAAATATCAAGGACAATTTTGAAATCAAAATATAACAAAATGATAAATATGATTTTGAGGCTAAAACATTTTTGGAAATGTGAACGAAGGTTTTTCTTTTGAAAAGGAATATTTGAAAATCATTTTATAAAACAAGAGATAATTTTGAAAATCATTTTGAATCAAAATTAGTGGATAACAAAATAGGGCTACTATCCATTCCACTAGATATTTCGTGAGTTCCATCTCACTAGGGTTCCATCCCTTTAACAAGAACGAAGTGGATTCCATTCCACGAGTAAATTGGATAAAAAAAGAATGATAGTGCTTTCAAGGAGTTTTAACAAATATCTAACCTAACTATATTATTTGTCTTGAACTCTTGAATATCTTGAATCTCATGAGTCTTCAATCTTGAACTCTTGATCTTTGTCTTCATCAATTTTGTCTTCTTTACTGTACAGTCTTCTTTTGTTGATACCTGCATATAGATTTCATGCACATATATATTTTATAACACTTCTATAGTTGTTGTCATCAAAACCACTATCCTATGGACTAACAGATGTGTCATTCCCCATATGAACTGCTCCGCCATCAATTTTCTTGTAACTGACAAAACAGCTCCTATCTGGCGTCATATGAAAAGAGACTCCAGAATCAATCACCCAACTATTATGCTCTAAAGGTGAAATACTTGTTGAAAATAATGATGTATTACTATCACTTCTATCCACATCTGATCAAACTGCTGGAAAAACTGAAGCTTTCTCCTTCTTCTCTCTCTTCTTTTTAAGAGCTGAACAATCCCGTATGAAATGCTCATTCTTCTTATAATAATAGCAAGCACTCATTCTAGTACCCTTGAAGTGGGACACATGCATATCTCTTCTACCTCCAAGGTGCTTCTGGTTTTTATCTCTTCCTCTAGATGAACAAAGTTGTTGCTGAAGAACACCGTCATCAGTCTTCACCTTCCATGTCCCTAAAACTCCTTTTCTAACATATTTGGTGATGCCATGATTTTTCATACCACTACTAAAAGAATTTGCCGTTGATAACTAATCTAGAACAAGACAGCTAGCTCTGATACCAATCTATTGTGCAAAAATTTCAATTAATTTGCACTAACTTCAAAACTGCAGTGGAATGCTAAAGCGCAGAAACAATCAAAAGAAGGATCTAGCTTATCGATTAATTATCAACCACCAATTCAATGAAAAATAATCACCAAACAAAGAAAAACAAAAGAGCAGAGAACACAAAGATTTAACGTGGTTTGGCTAGATTGCCTACGTCCACGGACCTAACAACTATTCTTTATTTCACTGAAGAAAGAGAGTACAAAAGAGAGAGATTACAAAATTATAGGTAGTAGTGGAGAGACTAACCTATAATTACAAATTGAATAATCAATTTCTCCAAAGACTTGTTTACGCTCAAAACCCCTAATTGATTGAGTGTAGAAATTATGATTTACTAAAGAAGAGGATAATGGTGGATGCTCTCTCACACTCATATGAAGATGAACTTCTTTAATTTAAATAGGCATGAAAATGAAGGATGCTTGGAGATGAAGAAAATTAATTTCCATATTATGTGACAACCTTTCCAAGTTACTTGGTTTGATTCCAATGCACATAAATGACAAAAAATCTATGTTTCCATAAATTTTTATTGCTTAAATCAATCTACATGTATAAACTTGTCTATTTTCATATAACTAATTTGAATAATTAATTGATTAATAATTAATTAGTTTCCTTTCTCTAAAAGATATCACACATATCCTTTCTCTTTATCTTTCCATATATAGCCTAATTAATTGATTGAATGAATCAATTAATTAATTATTTTCTTGTCTTGTTTGGAAAATATTTGAATCACATAAATTCAACACTTTATACCAATTAAGTATGTTTTTTTTGTTTAATTTTATCAATTAATTGATTGAGTTACGTAATAATATTTTTGTATGTTGAATCCATAGTCCATCTATAAGGAATTTCTTCTATATTAAAAGGTTAGTTTTTATTTACATCCTTCTAATATGATTGTTTTTCTTTCTTAAACATGATGCTTCTATGGTTGTACATGTATTGTTATCAGGATGATTGATGGTTTGATTGCTTGATTTATTAATGTTAGATAATTCCGATGAATTTGACTTTAATCATTATAGATTATTGTCTAATGTTCAAGTGATTTCTCATCGATCTCATTTATGAATCAAAAACCAGTTTTTAGGAAAAGAGAGTTTAATTGAATGCTTTTAATTTTGGTAATACATTTATGTATACCTTTAATTGGTTTTCATTGGTTTTAAATCAACATGCTTAAACACAAAAATTTGGAACTTCTGTATTTCGCATATACCCATATTGATAAACTACTATTATGATAATTCAGTGTATGTTGAGCGTAAAATCTCTTTTCTCTTTGAATTGATAACATCTCCTCCTACAACTCGTTGGTGTGCTGCTCTTCATAGCTCTAGCCACTTTGACCATATCTACTTACTAGCCACCATAGGAATAGGATCCAGAGGTTTCACATGTTTCAATTGCTAAATTTGATTGGCAGCATTAGTTTGTGAATAAAAGCATGCCCATAAGGTGTTAACTAGGTTGCTGCTGTAAGATTCATCGATTATTTCTCTCTTTTATATATATATATATATATATACATATATTTGTTTCTTATCTTATTATTTAAGAGGTTGATATTAGTAATATTGGAATGAGAGGCACTGTGGTTAAAATTAATACCATAAGTTGATGGTAAAGTGTTGGATGATGCTAAGTTGGAAACATAGAAACAAGGGTATGATGTTGAAATTGTTTTTATCCTTTCTTCATGCACACACATTGGCATTTATTTAAGCATTAAATAATATGAAGCTTGGGGAATTACTTGCAGATCCATGACTGAGGGAACATTAACAAATGGTACAAGCTGGAGTATTGGACATCATTCTATTTGAGACTGGAGACCTTTATTGAATACAGAAGCTTTGATGGCATTTTCAGTAGGTCGACTACAATCAAAGACTTAGTGAAGAAGTGAGCGAAAGATTTAACTGTTTCGATTCACCAAAAAGGCATTTGGAATTGGGTTATAATGGACAAGGAGTTGAGAGAAAAGACGTGACAATTCCTGAATAAACAAATTGTTATAATTCTTTAATTAATGCAACAAGATGAATATATTTGGTGTAGCAGTAGATGTGTAGAATTATGGTTCTTCAATAAAGCCTTTTGGTGGCTTGAATAGTTTGTATAGCATTATTTAAAATGATGTACATAATATGGAGGCTAGAAGAATGAAACCGTTGTAATATTTATTAGTAATAGGGGTGAATATGCTAAATGGCAAAGGATATTATTGTAATTTCCGTTGCATTTGGAGTATATAAATAGAGAGCTCGTTTGTAAATGAATAAAAATGTCACCACTCTAATGGTTTCTGTTTTTTTTATTTTATATCACGTTATCAGGACGATGCTCTGGACATTTTCTCTTTTACCTATTCTACTATACTACCTATTCTCTAAGTGGATATTTAATCCTCTATGCCAACTATATATTGTAGCTTTTACTGATACAATATGATAGTACTCGCTTCTTTTTATCTCTTTGCTCTCGTAAAAACAAGGTAATAGAATACAAACTTCTCTCTACTTATATTATTATTTTACCTTTTTAGCTTCTGTCCCTATAATACTACAGTATTATGCTGTAAAGTTTTCGCCATTATTTCTCTAAATCAAACTCTACCTATTTTATTTAAATTTCTTCAACAGCAGTTATAATTTATTCTTATATCATTTTTTTGTTTTGTTGCAACTATCATCTAAACATTAGGTGTCAGTTTCCTGCTCCATCCATACATATTGTTCTGTCCATTCTATCACATCAAAGAAATAAAAATTTTTCCTCGGTACCTAATCTTCATAATGTAATTTAGGCCATTTGCAATCTCTCTATTGCTTAAACCTGGTTTCATATTCTACCGCATTAATATATTAGTTTTTTTTATCACCCATGCCGTCAATACCCATTTATATATTCTGGCAACTTTATGCTATATCATGCATACCCTTAATACCCTATGAATATTTTATTTATATTTTAAGTTATTTATATTGTGATTTATTTTATGATGCTCAAGTACACAGATCAATAAATACACATTCAGTGATTTTATTTTGTGATGCTCAAGTATGTATTTAATAAGTTATTTAAGTATACAGTTTTCAAGTGATATGATATTAAACAATTTTGTAGATGTAACATTTAATACCATTTTTATAGTACGTTGATGTCCTTGTCATAATATGAAAACATTTTTTTAAAAGCATGTTTTTTTCTTCTTTCACTTAGTTTTGCTTACATTACTGTTTATGTTCACATTTCTTACTCTCTCTTGATTTGAATTTCTAAGACTACAAATATATATTTTTTCTTTTAGTGTCATATATATTTTCCAAAACCTTTGGTTCATTTATTTTTATTATTGTTGAACTTATCCCGTCAATTGTTCTTGACAGTAAAAAAATCATGGCAAACATTGCTAAGCTTGAATTCAAAGCGTTGGACATATCTGGAGACAACTATTTGTCATGGATAATGGATGTTGAGATCTACTTGCACTCTCAATGCTTAGAAAATACCATTAAAAATGGTAATAATATGTCTCGGCAAGACAAAGCAAAGGCTCTGATATTTTTAAGACGTTACATCCACGATGATTATTTAACGGAAAAGGATCCTCTCCACTTAAGTAACTCTCTGAAGGAGCGTTATGACCACCAGAAAACGGTCATACTTCCAAATACTACGCAAGAGTGGTTGAACCTGAGGTTCAAGACTTCAAATGAATTACTTCTAAACTAAAATTATGTGGAGAAAAGGTAGAAGATGCACAAATGCTTGAAAAGACATTTTCAACGTTTCATGCCACGAACATACTCCTACAGCAGCAATATCGAGAGCGTCATTTTACAAAATATTCTGAACTCGTATAATGTTTATTAATTGCTGAACAAAATAATGAATTGCTTATTAAAAATCATTCCTCAAGACCAACTGGTTCGGCTGTGTTTCCAAAAGTTAATGCTAATTTTTCCCATCCGGAAGAGGTCGAGGTATAGGACGTGGTCGTAGCCGTGGACATGGATATAACTCCAGGAGAGACGGTTATGGTGGTATTAAAGGCAACAAAACTATCAACTTTAAAAAGCAACAAAAGAAAAATGAGCCTGAAAAGACTAATGATTTAACTCCATAAAATAAAAGGCACTACGAGGAAGTTTGTTATAGATGTGGACGCTCTGGTCATTTGTCGCGTATATGTAGATCATCAAAGAAAATAGTTGAAGAATACCAACGTTCGAAGAATATTGAAACAAATAACACCGATGGATTGTTTGATAACACTTACTTGAAGCTAGATGATTTCTTCGAAGATGATGATGGAAATTTCATAAATGATGAAAATCTCAACGTGATGATTGATGATATGACCGATCTGATCAACTAGAAGTAGCCTGAAGCTTGTTGTGTGGTTTTTACATTTTATTTTAGTTAGTTTGAAGTTGATGTTTGTTTGTTTGTTTTATTTTTCTAGAACTAGTTGAAATAATGTGTACTGATGGATATTAATTTGAATTAGTAGTTTGCTTTGTATTCCTTTTTAGAAAATATTAGCATGTATTTATGTTCAGAATTATTTTCAATAATTGACTAACTATATTGTCTTTAATTCTTAGGTACGAACCATTAATACTTGAATGATGATATATGATATATGCCTACTAGATAATGCAACTACTTGTACGATTTTGAAAAACCAAAAGTTTTTCTTTAAATTATCTGAAAATATTTCAGTTAAAATTTCCACCATAGCTGGATCTGCTTATATAACTGAAGGGTCGGGAAGAGCCCATATAGTATTACCAAATGGTACACATGTCTACATTCAAAATGCACTATACTCAAGCAATTCTAAAAGAAATATGCTAATCTTTAAGGATATAAGAATGAATGATTATCATATTTAAAATATAATGAAAACAATAAAGAATATCTTGTATTATTTCAAGAATTGGAAGCTAAAAGCTTATTTTACAAAAATTTGGAACAATTTCGACTGGATTATATTTCACGAAAATTGGAATACTTGAATCTCATTCTATAAACATGAGCCAGAAGCTCACAAATACCAAGACATTGATTCTTTGGCATAATCGCTTGAGTCATCCTGGGTCAACCATGATGCGTAAAACCGCTAAAAATTCAAATGGGCATGATTTATCAAACCAATTGAATTTACCAAGTGATTACTTATGTGCTTTGTAACGACCCAGAATTTCAGTCATTTGAAATTGGAATATTTAATTGATTTTAAATATTCACAAGTTAATTTTATAAGTTGAATAACTTATATTTGAAATATACTGATTTAATTGGATAATTTAATTGTTAATTTAATATTTGAAATTATAAAAATAATTTGATTTTGAATTTTATAAAAATAAAATGATTTATAAAGTTGATATAAATTCTATTTCAATTAGAATGGAGTTAGGGAACTTTTAAAATTGAATTAAAAGCGATTTAATAGAAATTGGAAATTTTAATATTTAATTAACGTGTAAAAATAGTCAATTTTGACATGGTCTCGGATTTCGATGAAACTAGTTTCATTGGATCCATAATGTTATATTATTGTAGGATTTCAAATTTCATATCAATCGGACTTACGGTTTGGTCGTGCGAAGCTGAAACGCGTAGAAATTTATTTAAGTAAATTTTTAATTAAAATAATTCGATTCGAAAACCTATCTTCCAAATGGAATGAAATTGGCCTCCAATATATATTCCATTGTGTTCGAAATAGGGGTAAAACATTATAAACACCTGGCGGCACGCTTCGATTGGAGTTCGGAAAGTTTTCGGATGAATAGTGTCGTTTAAATTAGTATATAAAGACCCAAACCCATTTCTTTTTGCCCAAAACCTTAATTCCCTAGGGCATAGCCGCCACCATGAAATGCACGGCCAGAAAACTCGATCGCTCTTACCTTTTTTTCTCTCGATCCATCTGCTTTTACGAAAAACCTTCAACTACAAAAATGAAGAGCACACCGAGATCTATAACTCCAACGGTCATGATCGAGATTAGGGCAGTGGATCGACGAGGTTTGCTTGTGAAGTCGTTGCATTTGCAGTCATTTTTCTCGACGCTAGTAGGCTTGAGTTCATCGGCATCATGGCCATAGGTGGATCTCGGGTAGGTCTTTCGAACGATAAGTTCTGATCATCGTCTAGATGATCGTGGAGGCCGCGACAATAAAAAAGTTGGAACGGTGGCATATGGGTTTCTTCGAACAGTTGAACGATAATGGAGAAGGAAAAATAAGCGGCCTGGATTTCGATTTGTTAAGCGTGTGGCCAGATCTGAGGTTAATTAAAATAAAATAAAATAAAGATTTGTAAATTATATTATTAAATCGTGTGATGTTTAAAATTGTATATCTTTGTCATACGAGGTCTGTTTTGCACGAAACAAGCGGCATTTGGTTCGTATTTCTGAACACTACACGATAGAGCTGGTTTGGATTGATTGGATCTGCTAAGATTTTGGGTAAAATTAAACGTCAATTTAATTTTATTCAAAATAAAACGCTGCAACGGCTATTGGAATCAAAGTGAGTACAACTCCCTCTTTCTGACTCGCTTATATTTTTATATAAGCGAGAATAAATTTATTTTATGCTGATTGATGATTGTTTGGATAATATATGATATATTACATATATATATTGATTGGTTTGGATATATTCCCGAATATTTTAGCGGATGAGACCCTATACGTTCCCGTGTATGAGCGGATGACCTTTGGTACGCGCGTCTGCCTCGAAGCAGACATTGTACATATTTTCTCATATGTATATTTGTTGTAGGTGACAGGTTGGAGGGATCCAACTAGATTCCTCACCAGTGTTGATTTTTATTTACAGATATTGTTATATATGTTGTTATCATGTGATATATGGTGTTTGGATACCGTGATTGATGTGAATCACCTTATTTAGTGCTTTTGTAGCATTGGGCCATATTTTTTGGTAATTTAAAATATTAAAGTGATGATTTCAAATTAAAAAAAATTCAAAGTTATTTTGAAAATATATACGTTTAATTAATTTTTGAATTGTTAAGGAAATGAATTTATTTTAAACTAATATAAAGTTATGATTTTTATGTTATAAAAATTATGATTTTGTGAAATATACCTAAATATGATTTTTGAAATATGGAGTTAACTATTTTGTAAAATAAGTTAAATTGAGATTTTTGAATTTATTATAAATGGTTTATATATAAGATTTATAAAATTGGTATTTTATAAATAAAAGTAATGGGATTATAAACAAGTTTTGTAAGTGTTAAAATGAAGTTATAAATTGAATCTTATAAGTAAAGAAGATGATTTATAAATTTATGAAGTTATAAAAAGAATGAACTTGTAAATAAGAGATTTATAAGTAAATTAACTTATAATTGGATTTTGGCATATAAATGAGATTGGTTAATAAAGGAATTTTATATATGGAAGTTTTATAAAATAGAAATGTGAATTATAAACATTGTTTTATAAATGTGAAATCAATTTAATTTGATAAGTTAAATATGAAAGTTTATTAAAGAGAATTATATTCACGATTTTGGACAGTGAATAATTCTTTTAATTAAAAGTGTAGAGGTAATGAATTTGGATAAGAGAATTATATTCATGATTTTGGACAGTGGATGATCCATTAATTTAAATGTGTAGAAGTAATGAATTTGGTAAGAGAATTATATTCACGATTTTGGATAGCGAATAATCCTTTAAATTAAATGAATGTTTTGGGAAGTGATATTTTAAAATGAAGTTTGAATGGTTTGAAAATAAAGTAAATTGTGAATTCACTTATTATTAAAATAAGTATATGGAAATGTTTTCCAAATAGTGAAATGTTGAAATAGTTTTGAGAATATATCTTTTTAAAGATAATTTTAGGTAAATGATTTGGAAAGTGAATTAATTAATAAATGATTAATTAAAAGGGCCTAGTGATTGCTTATGGTGCTAAATATTTAATTGTTGCTTTAGTAGTTAAATAACCAACTATCAAAATTTGGCATTTTAGTTTCTCGACTTGATGTAGAAACTAATTAGTCGTACACTTAGTACGTAACTGATGGTGTAGGGTTGATTATCGTTTGTGTTGAGAATGTCGATTCATGTAGTGCGGAGTGATTACTCCAATATATCAAGTTTCCTTCTTGGTCGAAGGATAGCAAGTTGAAAGTTGGAGACGTGATAAGTCTACAAGAGTTAGTTTCTGTGTGAGGTTGATAAATGCTTTTGCGTTGTTGGTGCGGAGAGACCAGGATCAGATTTATCTAAAAACAACTTCGGACCAATGTATATTCGTTCGATTGTGCAAGTTATTAAAGATATTGATATTTAGGATTTTCATAGTGAAGAACTTCTTGTTGATCGTTTGGGATTAAAATCCCAATATACATCTAGTAATAGTAGTCTCTTCATTATGAAATATCCAATGCAAGGGCTATTCGCTACTGATCCTAAGGATTTCCCGACAGGATATGATAGGAAAGTGCCTTCGGTTTGTCCTGTTCCTGGATAACTTGTATGGATGAGTGTCCAACATTGCATTTCTAAGATTACGTATATTGGTTTTTACAAACGTACATCAGTGGTGGCGGAGAAGGCAACTTCTCTTAGCTTAACACCCTCTTTGAGACGTACGGGCTCAAGGGTTGTATTTTTATGGAAGGCAATTTATAGTCAACGGAAATGGCAATGTGGCATTCAATGTGACGTGATATGTGATATGTGAAAGGTAATCGTTACCTCAGGCCTCGTCAACAGGAAATGACTGAAACAGGGTTAGATTGGGCAAGGCTAAGTGGGTCATTCCCAATTAGGATATGATCATCTCCTTCTAGATATATTTCTTCCCGCTATGACGTTCGAGATGTAAATTAATGTGGTTTGTATGCTATGAGGGCACTCGGAAAGGTCGGTAATGACTGGGGATGATATATTCGGTACTACCTAGTTATAGAGGTAGACCGGTCTTGTGTTGGTAGAGGATCCTTTATGATGGTCCTCGGTACATTCCTCTAGAGATGTACTGCCGGAAGGTAGTCCCTTTACCTGGTCATTTGTATGGAAATCCAAACTCCACTACGTGCCTCACTACAAGAAATTTTATTTTTGGTGGCGCACAAAAAACGCTACCAAAACTTATTGTAAAGACCCGCAAATCCGTCTTCCGAAAACTCGACACCGATAAGTCCACTGTACCCAATGTCGAAAAATCGAATGGCGAAAACGCAAAACTTTAGGGTTAAAAGAAGAGGTAGAAGAAAAGATAGAAGAAAAAGAAAGAAGAACAACACAGAAAACAAAGAACAGAAACAATATCAAAATCTCACATATCGCAGCGGAACAATATATAATAGGTAAATCAATAATCTTTAAAACAAAAGACTATATCAGTTTATACATACATCAATCATCAGAGTTTACAACAATGGACAGTTATATAAACTTGTCCTCATACAAAATACACAGCGGAATAAATAACAAGTACGATAGTACGCTTCGCCATCCAACTCATCTCCAAAGCTCCAGAATATCCAGAATCCTGATAAAATAACTCTAGGCTGCCCGTGTGGAAAATTATGGGCACCCAGAGTTTAGAAAGGGAACAATAAACTCCAGGTCAGTCATGGTGACTGGTGTGAGATCGTAAAACAGTTATTTTCGCAAAGAAAATAAAACAACTTCGCAATGCTTTTGGAAAATGAAACTACCATAGGGCCTCCCACCACACACACAATGCAAACGCAGAATTGGAGGAGATTTCTCCTTATGATAGTCAAAAAATGCTTACTACGCAAAATCAGTTGATATTATTATTAATGTCTAGTGTGGAAAACATTTCGAAAGTATAATATCAATCTTAGCCAACATACAACTATTGTCGTATGCCTACTATAGCTACTACGTTCAATAGCAGGTTACCGCCACATTCCATAGCAGGTAATACAATTAAAAACCGTACGGGGTTCGTATTGTTTCTTTGGATTTCCAACAAATGATCAGGCTAAGGAACTTCCTTACCGAAATAGAAACGCCTCTGGAAAGACGCCCCGGATCCTAACCGGATCTCCGCAAACAAAGGCTGACGCTACCTCACGCTGTACAGCTGTAACTAGGTAACTAACACACTGACGCTACCTCACGCTGTACAGCTGTAACTAGGTAACTAACACACACAAATATGCCATCCCCCGGTCGTAACCAACCTTTATCCGAGGATCCTCAATCGAAAGCGACAGTCACAAAGTATAATCAACATAGGTAAAATATCTGGGCTCCATACCATGATATCACCTTTTATCCAGAAGGAAATGGCATACCCTAGGGGCGCTACCCCTACAAACCTTTGCCGCACATTCCTGTTTCGACCATTACCGGGTTGTGAGGCTCGACGAAGTCTCGTCCATAAAGCTACGCTTTTTCACAAAGCCACGCTTTTTCACAAAGCCACGCTTTTTCACAAAGCCACGCTTTTTCACAAAGCCACGCTTTGATCCACAAATGATCATCAGCACTTCGTGTGCCACATTACCAATTTGGGAATGTATCACTAGTAACCATCAACTACATAACCTCTAAGCTCGTACGTCTCAGAGAAGGGTGTTAAGCTAAGAGAATAAATTCTCCGCCACCAACAGAAATGTATTTGATAGAAACCAGCTTTACATCTCAAAGTGTAACGTCAGACACACATCCATACAAGTCCGTTCCGGGATCGAACGGAACCGAAGGCACTTCCAAAGAAGCCCTTGCAATCCGGATATTCACTAATCACGTTCGGACTTCCCAGCACAAAAAAAGTGATATAAATCTCTATACCGGAGCAACTCGGTGCAGAGACATTCGACAGGTTGTCCTTTTATTTTCATAAATATCCGGTCTTCACACCGGTCTTCAAATGCTATCCATTCGCGACGTATCACTATTCGGAATGGGTTATATGACACAAAGGTCCTCTCCCGGCTTAACCGAATAATGAGCGTTTGTTTTAAAAACAAATCAAGTGTCATTTCAAAGGCAAATATTGATAGTCGGTTATTTAACTATCAATAACATTCATAACAAACATCCAATTCAAATAATTTTTCCCAAATTATTAAATTTCAAATCTTTTCACAAGATATATATTTTCCACACTTCACATTTGAAAATCCATTTTAAATCATATTTCATACTTCCCGTTTGAAAATCAATTTCAAATCATATTTCATACTTCACGTTTGAAAACCAATTTCAAATCATATTATGGTCCATTTAAACCAATTTGATAAATCCTTATCGATTTATTTCAAATTTACATTTCAAATTTGTAAATTTATTTCCACACTTCATCACTTTGAAAATCCGATTTCAAATCATATTTTCCACACTTTAAAAATAAATCAGTATTTATTTTTAAAACAAATCTCCCTTTCCTTTACAACTTCTATTCGGAATTTACATTCCCAAAAATCCACTTTTACACGATTTTCAAATCGTTTTCCAAACATTCATTTTCAACTCCGAATCAACTTTAAAAATTGATTTCTCCATTTTATTTCAAATCCAAATCGAATTCCAAATTGATTTCTGAATTTACTTCAACACCGAATCACATTTCAAATTGATTTTAACTTTAATCCCAAAGACTAAATCGTTTTCACAAATCGATTCCCAAATTTATTTTCCAACACAAAAATCAATTTTTTTGTCCAAACACCAAATAGATTTTTATATCGATTTCACAAATTATTTATTTCAAATACCCAATCAATTATCAATTTGATTTCAAACAAATTTATCTCCTTTAAAATAAATTCTTTTATTTTCCCAAACCATCAAAAATTCAATTTTAATTTCAGAAATCCAATTTCATTTATTTCTGGTATCCAACGATACCAAAAACACATTCGGCTAAATTATAGCTCTCAACAAATTCAATCACAGATATAATCATACACAGATTATAAATAATCAATTAAACAACATATGAAATCAATTCAAATGTTTTGAGGAATCCTGTTGGATCCCTCCAACCTGTTTCCCTACATCCACAGATATTAGCACAATACCAATTCCACTTCGAGGTGGAATATCGCGGTATATGGGTTTTATAAAAATATCATCCGCTTACTAACGGCGCAATAGGGTCTCATCCGCTATACGAGGCGGGAAATCAATCAATCCAATATATACATATGCCAATATGTATATATTGCTATATATATAGATATATCCTACTATATCTAATATCACATCCAAACAGTCAATCAATCAATCAATAACTGTAAAAGGAAATCCACTTTCATTTGAGTGAGAAGATCTCACCTTAGCTTTTATTTGCAATCCATTTTCCATTTCCGACTTGATTCTCGATCTCTTTTAGACCTTGTATAAATATTTATACCGTTCATCAATATTCGAAATAATCGAGTAATCAATTTCTGTTTGGTAATTTTAATTATTCAATGGTTTTGTTTTAAACCAATTTCTATTTAACAAACATTTTCTTTTCTTTTTCCTTTGAAACCCTTACTTATAAAATAAATTTATATAGATTCGAAAATCAACTCTACAAAATCTTTCAACCATTTTAAACTCCTATATCTTTTTTTTTGTTTTAACCAGAACCTACATGTGGAGATATACATGTACAAATATACAGAGGATACTCTATATTTTTATATTCACTTTTCTATGTACATAAAATTATCACAGTAAGCTCCCTATATTTTTTTTTCTTCCAGAAATCTTATATATATAGATATATATCTATTTTCAGTTTTATATAACCCAATTCTTCCTTTTAAATATTTATTTAATTTAAATTTAAATTTAAACAGACCTGGGACAAAAAATACCTCACTGCAATTTCGAGAACCAGTCTCCCTCGCGATAAATTCGCGAGTAATCTACGGCCCCGACCGTGCTTCGCCGCCAAGCCCTAGCTGCCAAGGCCACGCATCACCAGAAACTCGCGTACGTGACAGCGCCACCACGCCTTCCATCGCAGTCCCCAGCCTTCGTCTTTGCCATGCCGTTTCCATCACTTCGATCAACGATGGCCACCGCCATGCCTACCTCTAACTCGCGCGATGTCGACCTCGAGCAGATCTGGCGACTTCGAAATGGCTGTCGAGCCCCTCGCAACTTCGTGACATCGGTCGCGCCTTCCCATCAATCGCGACTACGCCTGTCCTGCCGATGCAATCGTGCCCTAGCACGAGCCCCCACGAAGTTGAACGCACCTCCATGCCTTGGTTTACGAACTCTATCGAACTGTCGTTCTCGAACTCGAACGCGATTTGTTTTTCGAGCAGTAGACCGCCATTTTTTTCTTGTTTGATTTCATTTGGAAGGGAAGTTGTGAGTTTCTTTTGAACGAATAAGTATTGGGTTTGCTTGGCCATTTTGTTTTCTTTGAACGAGATTTGTCTGCCATTTTTATTTCGTTCGTTTTATTTCTCTTTCGTTTGAAATGTTTTGAACAGATAAAGGAAGAGGGGGGAACGAGATAATGTTGTTTTGTACGAGAGGAGACAACTAGGTCGACGGAAATCAGATGCTAGGGTGGCTACTGATTTAACCTTTATATTTTATATTCAAAAATATCTTGTTATATTATATCAACGCGTTTGCTTATCGTACGATCACACAATAACTCTGAAAGCCACGAAAACAAAAATCTGACAATAATAAAATATTACGGATCCAATGGAACTGGTTTCGTCGAATTCCGAGACTGTGCCTCGGAACGCTATTTTTAAATTCAATTTAAACGGTATAAATTCAAAACTGAGCAAAACAGTTTCAATTTCAATTCTGAAACTTTTATTGTCTTCGGTATTATCAATATAAATTTTCTAAGCCTTCAGATTATTTTTAATCAGCTTAAGATTGAAGATTCAAATTTTTATCCAGTTTCAATAATTAAATTCAACAATTTAATCGCTAAATTCATTCTGATTTTTGAATTTCAAATTAAATTACCATTCGAATATTTAAACTCAATTAAATATTCACTTTTCAAATGTCAAAAATTCAGGGTCGTTACAAACTTCCCCCCTTAAAAGAATTTCGTCCCGAAATTACAAGTTAGGAAAAATGGTCCTCAACTCGTCTACTATTTTCCATAATCTAAATAGTTTTATCAATTTATCCAAACAAATCTTTCTACTAAAGATTCGTTATTAATTCAACTAAACTTCCAACTTCAATTATAAGTTTCAAACAACCTTGTTTAACTTCTCAATTCAAATTCGAGTTTAAATCCAGATTTTAAACTTTCAAAATTTCTCTAAAATTTTCTAACACTCGAAATTTTCGAAAAATTTCGCCAGCGTCTCCTTTGCGCGGCTAATACGGTACGACTACAAAACGTCCCTACGGACTCTCAGATCTCAAAAGAAAACAAAATGCCAAGTGGCAAAATCAGAAACTCATCAAATTTCATACTGAAATTTAAATACATACCTTTTTGTCGAGCAATTCAAATTATCTTCAAAATTTAATCCAATTCCATTTTCCTATCGCCTTTACAATCCCTGTATATTTTACTGAACAATAATGTCCAAATTCACTTATTGGATTTCCCAATACCAATTTACTTAAGAATTTCATTCATTCATTTCTTAAGTGCAATATAAGTATTACATACTTCTTATATTTGTTTTCACTTCATTAACAAGGTCATATTCATTTCCATTCAACTTTACATTTTCAATTCCATTTGAATTCAATTTACAAATTTCAATTCTATTTGAATTCATTTTATCTTCAGATTATTTTCATTTCGAATTTTTACTTGAATTCGATTCATCTTCTAATTCTGAATATTGGGTTTCATTTACCTTTATCTCAAATTCAATTTGAAATCACTTGTCGTTAAGTGAAAATTTTCAAAAATTCCAAATTTTTCTAACTCCCAGTGAAAACACTTAAAAAAACTTTTTTACAAATGGATATGGAAAGCACGTTCCCCCATGGATCACAGTTACTCGGCGGTTTCGCTACTATCCCAGTAGAATCGCTCGTAATCTGTAGATTTCTCATCTCTTAAATTTCGCCATGGTTGTTGCCATAGATCGTAGTTCACACAGCAGTTACACCACTATCCCAGTGGAATCGCTTATAACCATAGGCATCTCGCCCCTCGAATTTCGCTGTCATACATCGTGATCAATCAATATGATCCCATCACGATCAAATGGATACTCATACTGAGTTCCAACACCTTCACAATTTTTTTAATGGAAGGTACTTTTTCATATCCTTAGTTTGGAAAACATATGTCATATATGTATAGTACTTCATTTCCAATTGATTCCATTCAATTTTAATTGGCATTTCATATTCACATTCACCAACTTAGAATATTTTCAATATCAAATTTACTTAAGAATTTCACACTTTTTTCTTAAGTTCAATACAAGTATTTTCCATACTTTTGATATTAATTTTCAATTACCACTTATTTTTAAACTGGATTACCAATTCCATATAAATCCAATCAATATTTCATTTATAATTATTGAATTCAATTCGTTTCGAACCTTCTTCATTTTGTCAATCTTCAATTAGCTTCACTTACTAATTTTAGTTTAATACATCACTTCGTTTTCCAAAAATCAAGTTCAATTCCAGTTCTATTTACTTACAAATTCAAAATGAATTTTAACACTCAATTTCATTTTCTTGCACATGCAGTTGCAAATTTATTTATTCATTCACAAATTCATTCATTTTCAATTTGAATCTCATTCCAATTAGATTTCAAATATTTTATAAGTTATCAAACTTATTTACATTCCATTAATGAATTTATTTCAAATATTCTTTCTGAAATTTTATTTCAATTTGTAAATTATATTTACAATTCACATTCCCAAATCTCATTTGTATATGGATTTATTTCCTTATCTTTCAATTCATATTTATAAATTTCATTTGTTAAATGAGTTTATCTCCAAATCTTTGGTTATTATTTGAATTTCTTATTCAATTCCATATATCAATGATAATACTTCAATATTATCTCTTCCTAACAACCAAGCATCCAAATACTATGATAATTTATAGAAAATCATTTCTTTTCTATACAAAAATAGTTTTGGGCAAAATTATTTCATTTGCCCTATTTAAAACAATACTGTGTCGGTTTATCCTGTTTAAGAGTTTAGAAACCCCTATCGATTACAGTTGGCCACCCTGCATCGACCAGAATCTATAAACAATCAACCGATAAGTCAACACAATACAAAACAAATTTTGTATTCACTAACAAATACGCGCTCATATCTATTATTACACTCACACTCACTCTAGAGTACTACTGACTCTATCTCTAATGAGTAACACCCAACAGAGCAGGGTTGTCGCTTAACCGGATGCTCTGATACCACTTGTAAAGACCCGCAAATCCGTCTTCCGAAAACTCGACACCGATACGTCCACTGTACCCAATGTCGAAAAATCGAATGGCGAAAACGCGAAACTTTAGGGTTAAAAGAAGAGGTAGAAGAAAAGATAGAAGAAAAAGAAAGAAGAACAACACAGAAAACAAAGAACAGAAACAATATCAGAATCTCACATATCGCAGCGGAACAATATATAATAGGTAAATCAATAATCTTTAAAACAAAAGACTATATCAGTTTATACATACATCAATCATCAGAGTTTACAACAATGGACAGTTATATAAACTTGTCCTCATACAAAATACACAGCGGAATAAATAACAAGTACGATAGTACGCTTCGCCATCCAACTCATCTCCAAAGCTCCAGAATATCCAGAATCCTGATAAAATAACTCTAGGCTGCCAGTGTGGAAAATTATGGGCACCCAGAGTTTAGAAAGGGAACAATAAACTCCAGGTCAGTCATGGTGACTGGTGTGAGATCGTAAAACAGTTATTTTCGCAAAGAAAATAAAACAACTTCGCAATGCTTTTGGAAAATGAAACTACCATAGGGCCTCCCACCACACACACAATGCAAACGCAGAATTGGAGGAGATTTCTCCTTATGATAGTCAAAAAATGCTTACTACGCAAAATCAGTTGATATTATTATTAATGTCTAGTGTGGAAAACATTTCGAAAGTATAATATCAATCTTAGCCAACATACAACTATTGTCGTATGCCTACTATAGCTACTACGTTCAATAGCAGGTTACCGCCACATTCCATAGTAGGTAATACAATTAAAAACCGTACGGGGTTCGTATTGTTTCTTTGGATTTCCAAAAAATGATCAGGCTAAGGAACTTCCTTACCGAAATAGAAACGCCTTTGGAAAGACGCCCCGGATCCTAACCGGATCTCCGCAAACAAAGGCCGACGCTACCTCACGCTGTACAGCTGTAACTAGGTAACTAACACACTGACGCTACCTCACGCTGTACAGCTGTAACTAGGTAACTAACACACACAAATATGCCATCCCCCGGTCGTAACCAACCTTTATCCGAGGATCCTCAATCGAAAGCGACAGTCACAAAGTATAATCAACATAGGTAAAATATCTGGGCTCCATACCATGATATCACCTTTTATCCAGAAGGAAATGGCATACCCTAGGGGCGCTACCCCTACAAACCTTTGCCGCACATTCCTGTTTCGACCATTACCGGGTTGTGAGGCTCGACGAAGTCTCGTCCATAAAGCTACGCTTTTTCACAAAGCCACGCTTTTTCACAAAGCCACGCTTTTTCACAAAGCCACGCTTTGATCCACAAATGATCATCAGCACTTCGTGTGCCACATTACCAATTTGGGAATGTATCACTAGTAACCATCAACTACATAACCTCTGAGCTCGTACGTCTCAGAGAAGGGTGTTAAGCTAAGAGAATAAATTCTCCGCCACCAACAGAAATGTATTTGATAGAAACCAGCTTTACATCTCAAAGTGTAACGTCAGACACACATCCATACAAGTCCGTTCCGAGATCGAACGGAACCGAAGGCACTTCCAAAGAAGCCTTTGCAATCCGGATATTCACTAATCACGTTCGGACTTCCCATCACAAAAAAAGTGATATAAATCTCTATACCGGAGCAACTCGGTGCAGAGACATTCGACAGGTTGTCCTTTCATTTTCATAAATATCCGGTCTTCACACCGGTCTTCAAATGCTATCCATTCGCGACGTATCACTATTCGGAATGGGTTATATGACACAAAGGTCCTCTCCCGGCTTAACCGAATAATGAGCGTTTGTTTTAAAAACAAATCAAGTGTCATTTCAAAGGCAAATATTGATAGTCGGTTATTTAACTATCAATAACATTCATAACAAACATCCAATTCAAATAATTTTTCCCAAATTATTAAATTTCAAATCTTTTCACAAGATATATATTTTCCAC
This sequence comes from Allium fistulosum, assembly GCA_030737815.1. Lineage (NCBI taxonomy): Eukaryota > Viridiplantae > Streptophyta > Magnoliopsida > Asparagales > Amaryllidaceae > Allium > Allium fistulosum. Next base: position 191,540,819 of record CM060907.1, read on the forward strand.
ACTTCACATTTGAAAATCCATTTTAAATCATATTTCATACTTCCCGTTTGAAAATCAATTTCAAATCATATTTCATACTTCACGTTTGAAAACCAATTTCAAATCATATTATGGTCCATTTAAACCAATTTGATAAATCCTTATCGATTTATTTCAAATTTACATTTCAAATTTGTAAATTTATTTCCACACTTCATCACTTTGAAAATCCGATTTCAAATCATATTTTCCACACTTTAAAAATAAATCAGTATTTATTTTTAAAACAAATCTCCCTTTCCTTTACAACTTCTATTCGGAATTTACATTCCCAAAAATCCACTTTTACACGATTTTCAAATCGTTTTCCAAACATTCATTTTCAACTCCGAATCAACTTTAAAAATTGATTTCTCCATTTTATTTCAAATCCAAATCGAATTCCAAATTGATTTCTGAATTTACTTCAACACCGAATCACATTTCAAATTGATTTTAACTTTAATCCCAAAGACTAAATCGTTTTCACAAATCGATTCCCAAATTTATTTTCCAACACAAAAATCAATTTTTTTGTCCAAACACCAAATAGATTTTTATATCGATTTCACAAATTATTTATTTCAAATACCCAATCAATTATCAATTTGATTTCAAACAAATTTATCTCCTTTAAAATAAATTCTTTTATTTTCCCAAACCATCAAAAATTCAATTTTAATTTCAGAAATCCAATTTCATTTATTTCTGGTATCCAACGATACCAAAAACACATTCGGCTAAATTATAGCTCTCAACAAATTCAATCACAGATATAATCATACACAGATTATAAATAATCAATTAAACAACATATGAAATCAATTCAAATGTTTTGAGGAATCCTGTTGGATCCCTCCAACCTGTTTCCCTACATCCACAGATATTAGCACAATACCAATTCCACTTCGAGGTGGAATATCGCGGTATATGGGTTTTATAAAAATATCATCCGCTTACTAACGGCGCAATAGGGTCTCATCCGCTATACGAGGCGGGAAATCAATCAATCCAATATATACATATGCCAATATGTATATATTGCTATATATATAGATATATCCTACTATATCTAATATCACATCCAAACAGTCAATCAATCAATCAATAACTGTAAAAGGAAATCCACTTTCATTTGAGTGAGAAGATCTCACCTTAGCTTTTATTTGCAATCCATTTTCCATTTCCGACTTGATTCTCGATCTCTTTTAGACCTTGTATAAATATTTATACCGTTCATCAATATTCGAAATAATCGAGTAATCAATTTATGTTTGGTAATTTTAATTATTCAATGGTTTTGTTTTAAACCAATTTCTATTTAACAAACATTTTCTTTTCTTTTTCCTTTGAAACCCTTACTTATAAAATAAATTTATATAGATTCGAAAATCAACTCTACAAAATCTTTCAACCATTTTAAACTCCTATATCTTTTTTTTTTGTTTTAACCAGAACCTACATGTGGAGATATACATGTACAAATATACAGAGGATACTCTATATTTTTATATTCACTTTTCTATGTACATAAAATTATCACAGTAAGCTCCCTATATTTTTTTTTTCTTCCAGAAATCTTATATATATAGATATATATCTATTTTCAGTTTTATATAACCCAATTCTTCCTTTTAAATATTTATTTAATTTAAATTTAAATTTAAACAGACCTGGGACAAAAAATACCTCACTGCAATTTCGAGAACCAGTCTCCCTCGCGATAAATTCGCGAGTAATCTACGGCCCCGACCGTGCTTCGCCGCCAAGCCCTAGCTGCCAAGGCCACGCATCACCAGAAACTCGCGTACGTGACAGCGCCACCATGCCTTCCATCGTAGTCCCCAGCCTTCGTCTTTGCCATGCCGTTTCCATCACTTCGATCAACGATGGCCACCGCCATGCCTACCTCTAACTCGCGCGATGTCGACCTCGAGCAGATCTGGCGACTTCGAAATGGCTGTCGAGCCCCTCGCAACTTCGTGACATCGGTCGCGCCTTCCCATCAATCGCGACTACGCCTGTCCTGCCGATGCAATCGTGCCCTAGCACGAGCCCCCACGAAGTTGAACGCACCTCCATGCCTTGGTTTACGAACTCTATCGAACTGTCGTTCTCGAACTCGAACGCGATTTGTTTTTCGAGCAGTAGACCGCCATTTTTTTCTTGTTTGATTTCATTTGGAAGGGAAGTTGTGAGTTTCTTTTGAACGAATAAGTATTGGGTTTGCTTGGCCATTTTGTTTTCTTTGAACGAGATTTGTCTGCCATTTTTATTTCGTTCGTTTTATTTCTCTTTCGTTTGAAATGTTTTGAACAGATAAAGGAAGAGGGGGGAACGAGATAATGTTGTTTTATACGAGAGGAGACAACTAGGTCGACGGAAATCAGATGCTAGGGTGGCTACTGATTTAACCTTTATATTTTATATTCAAAAATATCTTGTTATATTATATCAACGCATTTGCTTATCGTACGATCACACAATAACTCTGAAAGCCACGAAAACGAAAATCCGACAATAATAAAATATTACGGATCGAATGGAACTGGTTTCGTCGAATTCCGAGATTGTGCCTCGGAACGCTATTTTTAAATTCAATTTAAACGGTATAAATTCAAAACTGAGCAAAACAGTTTCAATTTCAATTCTGAAACTTTTATTGTCTTCGGTATTATCAATATAAATTTTCTAAGCCTTCAGATTATTTTTAATCAGCTTAAGATTGAAGATTCAAATTTTTATCCAGTTTCAATAATTAAATTCAACAATTTAATCGCTAAATTCATTCTGATTTTTGAATTTCAAATTAAATTACCATTCGAATATTTAAACTCAATTAAATATTCACTTTTCAAATGTCAAAAATTCAGGGTCGTTACACTTATGGTAGTGTTTTGATAAACGCCGTGATAAAGCCCGCAACTAAAAATCCATGAGTTTTAGTTGCATTTATTTCAACGCCGCTATAAATCCTTTTATTGCAGTGTTTCTCGAATGCCATCATAAATCTTTTTGTAGCATTTTAAAAACACCACCAAAAAGTTTTTTTGCGCTACCAATAGAGTTTCCAACTTTACCCCTACTTTACGGTTGCGTTTACTCAACGCCACTATATGTATTTCTAGCGTTTTTGAAACGCTACTAAAAGTTGTTGATCATTTTGCACCATCTTTTCATGCTATTATTTCCTGTTGATAGTCTATTTTGTTTCTACTATATCAATCAACAATCACTCACATAATCATCATATTCAAACAATTAAGAAAATATATTAATCATATAATCAAATAAGATATCCATAACCATTCTAATACGATATTTTTTTGATACAATGACCAAACTCGCATACAATAACCATTTGTATACAAATTTACACACCTAGTACTAATAAAATGTTATACCTAACCGGTGCTAACAAAATGCTTGATTACCCATAACTTTTTGTTGCATGCACAAGTGAAAGCTAGCACCATAAAAGTCCAACCTTGATCTCTTCGAAAATCCAATGTCTGCACAAGTGAAAGCACAACATATAGTCAAACAATTATGTTAATTCGTAGGACTTCAAATCTAATATCAAACATCTACAACATTGTACGAGTATACATATTATAAATAATGTCATATAAATAATCAAAGTTATAAACGAAATGAAATGAATAAAGTCCAATCTCACAGTTATTCTAGTAAGGAATAAAGGAAAGCAGTTGTCAAAATTTATGAAATATAACAAAACTCATGAGATTAAAGTTAAAGATCTTGTATAGATACAAGTGTAATTTGTGTTTATTTAGCAAATGACGTATAAAGAAGGAAAAATCTCAACACTCGGACACGAAAAATTTGATGGCACTTTAATATGCAACTCCAAAATTTGATGATACAAGGTGATTTGAATAATTAAATTCAGTGGAAATATCTAACCTGAACTGAAATTGCACCATGAAAAAGATACAAGGTGATTCGAATAACTCGATTTCACGTAAGCCCCTAAACGGTTTCTCTAGCATTGTTTAGTGCATTGTCGCTTCCGAGTTGTTTTCCAAGTGCATTCTCTAAACCTGCCATTTCAAGTACGATTCTCACTACCTCCCTACAATGACTCACATACCTAGAGAAAATAGTCTCTGCATCACTTTTGCTGCTCCATAGTCTCCATCTGCTCTGTTCAATACATTATATCAAATAATATATTAAATTTGCTCCATCAGTGACCACTATCGCAGTGTTAAGATATATTTAATAGTACTTGCAACTCAAACAGAACTATACTTACTTCAACAACTATATGAACCATTAATTTTACTTTTTCTTTGAAAGGCATATCATTTCTAACCGCATTCGCCAACATTGTTGAGTCCATAATCCATATCAATGCATCTCCTGATCATTAACACTTCTATTAAGTGCAAACTGCACTTTGAATTCATAACTGTCAATCAATAACCTAGTAAAAAATATTATGCAAAAATTATGAGTATTGAGAATAAAATTCACTATATGCACAACCGATAGCATACCTTCTAACATCAATAGCCTGACTCCTGCAGATGCTTATGATAAGGCTCCAACAGTGTAAATTCGATTTTGCTTATGATACAATACCTTAAAAGAAACTACCATTTTTCTTATGATACAATGCATTATGGAAATCAGATTCATTTTAAATCATAACTACTTCTCTCATCAAATTCTGATAGTATAAAACTATTATCAATTTAATCAATAACGTTTTTCAGGTTTAGTATTTAGATGGTTGATATTAACAAGGAGATGAGTTTAGTACTTCAGCAAGTAATGCAATAGTGCAGGCATTACTCACATACTACACTATGCCCAATTGAGTTTGACATTCACTAATCTTTATGCATGCCCATGTTTCTTCACCTGTATAGATGATATGAATTTAAAGTACAAGGTTCTATGTCATACACAATGCACATTTCAATACACACTAACCACAGTCTTAGATTTTCCATAGCAGAACAACATCAACAACAAAGTATGACATTCACCATAGAGGGATGGCAGTAAGAGAATGACTATGGTGAAAACTGTGTAACAACAGACCTGGAGCTGCAACAACTCAGAATGAAGCAGCACCGATCAAAATATGCCAGATGCAGGAGGACAGAGCATGCATTCAGAAGAAGCATCAATAGGAGTCAGGCAGTGATGTGTCGGGAAGCGTATTACTAACTAATTTTCTAACCAAATAACCAATACCAAATACTGCCGGCTAACTTCATTATAAGAACCATGACAGTATTTCTCCTAACAATATGTTGCCATATGTGTAGGTTGCTTAGGTAAGGGGTCGTGGGTAGGTTGCTTCTACTGTAAATGGCACCTTGTTTTTTTCATATAATTTTATTTTAGTTTTATGAAAGAGTGCAAAATAGGTATATAGTAAAAGTATTGCCTTAAGAAGAAATACTTTTACTTCGCTAAGCAGTCACTATATTTTCTTCGCTTTTTTGACCAAAAATATGCGGTAATCGAGAAATAGGCAAAACAAATATCTCAATAACTGATGGGCTTTATATATGGAAATCAACAATTCTTGATAACTCATAGAAAACATATATGAAAATCAACCATTTAAGTAACGCCCTCGTAGTTCATCGATTATTATTTAAGATAGAAAACATGCAAGGCAGGTAGCGACTGATAAAAAGCTCTATAATATAACTTAGACAGAGTAAAAGCATTTCTTACATAATAAATAATTCTGTGCATGAAAGGAGTCCCTGTAATTGGATAGGATTATTGTTGACTTCATATTTAACCAATGGAAGCTTGATTTTAGAAGCCGGTAACATGGGTATCTTGAAAGAAACTTATTGTACCCTAGCTATGATGGATAAATTCATGCCAAATAAATATGGCACACTTACAAAATATTGGAAGGTACCTAGTCAACCGTTATTAGGTGAAGCCAACATGCCTCCATTCTTTATGAGGTAACACATGTAATGATTAATTATGCATAGAAATGTTTGTGCATAACCTACATGATGTGTGTTAATTTTGCAGGTTAACTATGATGGTATAATAAGTTACTGGAAAAGCAAGGTAGCAATTTAAAAGTATTCCAAGTTACTGGAAAAGTGATTAAACTGTGTACCTTTCACCTTATAAGAAACCTCTTCCTCCCTGAACAATATAAGTACACTACACAATATAGGTGGAAAAGTGAGATCTACACCATTTGTTTAAGCAAAAAAAATTTGAATATCAAACCAAAATTACTTTATGTTGTGTAGCAACTCTCACCTGATTCCTACAATTGATCAAAAAAGCAAACACTAATGGCAGTATTTCAAGTTATATTAGCAATTACAGTTTTGAGGAACCAAAGTCTTTGTTTTAAAATCTGTAGCCCTTACTTCCACCATATGATCCTTCTAAAGCTATGATAGGGCAGTCTTTAGTAGTTAAATTCCTTTTAAGGTTTGTGATTAACTAAGCATAATCTGCAAGGGCTTGTATAGAACTGCAATAACCCAAGGTGCTGCAGTTTCGATATGCTTCTTCTTTTGAGCCAAAAGAATTGGACTGCCCATAATACTGATGCTATAAGTAGAAAATCATTAGACAATTACAAGAATAGCTTAGAATTTATATTTTTCAATTAAATATGGTAATATCTTAAGTTTCACTAGTATTCTTTAACTACCTATTGCATAATATATGTTGTGCATCACCAACCAATTTAATAAACAAGATTGTTAAAAAGCAATATTTAACTAGCTGAAAATAATGATAAAAGATAACTTTTATCACTACTAATGCATGAAAAGTGTAGCATTGTCAAGCATGAACCCAACACTTAAGTCTTCTTCTAATTCAGATTCATCGCTAGTGTAGACTAAAATTAGAAAGTTGTTTTTAGCACCACCCCAATACTCCTATTAATGGCATATCTTTGTAGAAATGTAGCATAACTGTTTGGATAATAATTGAAATGACCAAGCATTTGTGTGTAGTTATATACATTGTATTCACTAATTTTAGTGTCTAATGTTTTTCCTGTTTGAAAAATGCCAAATTAACGTCATATTTGAAGAATGCTTTAGGCTTAGCGCTAACTGCATGCTTAAATAACAAATCTAAGCTTATTTGTTATGGTTAAAGAAGAATATAGCATGTCCATCATGTTGCTAGCAGCCCTACCGAGTTCAGCTTGCCTTCATTATTAACATGAAGTTTCACAACTCCGACAAACTATTATATTTTGAGTAATCATCTATTAGCCCAGGGTATTTCTGAGCACTTCGGCAAACAAGAAGAATATGGCATGCCTATCATGTTGCCAGTAGCCCTACTGAGTGCTTCAGAACTTGTTGCCAAATGCCCATATACACCAAATATTAAGTAATGACCATCATATTGTATCTAACTTTTGTTCAAACCTTCATTTATGTTCTTACTACTTAGTATCTAGCACCAATTATGTCTATACTTATACATCATTCTTGCTTCTTCTTTTTTCAAATGAATGGGTTGGCCACATAAATTCTTTGTTTCTATAAGTTTCTATCCTGAGTCTGTCTACCCTTGGTTAAGTTCAATGTTTTTACATCATTTTTAATATTTTCTCCATATTAATTTCAGTCAATCTTTTTGTATAAAAATTATTTAATTGTGCCTATAATGGAACGAGGGTGCATACATATTGACTTGAGTGCACATTTTTTTTATAAATTTACTCAGAACATTACTTTACCTTTAAAGAAGCTTAAGCAATTATAAACGCTCTTCATGCTCGTGGTCCAGCTTTGGTGGTGCGTAACATCACGTAGGTCCTCTACCACATATTCCTATACATATGTATTATTCCATCTCAAATATATAGTGTAACTAAACAATATCCATAATTGCTTTGCTAGCTAATAGACTATGAATGATAAAGAGTTGAGAACCATTGTCATTGAAGTTAATAGTGGTGGTAGAAATTAGTGGTTCATTTATTAATTAAAACGCTAACATCTAGTAAAATGCTCTTGAAATTGACTGAACTCGCTGAACATCCATATGCGAAGCTCTTGTTTTATCAGTTGGTGATCCACCTTGGATCCATTTCAGACTGGGATTGGTGAATCCTTCCAGTTCCTGCTAGTATCATCCCATTAAATAGAAGAAATATTAGTAAAATAAACTCAAAAATGATTTAAAATTGCATATATACTACCACTAAAGATATATTAACCATAACAAATTCAATTACTTGATTGGTGCAAAACCTGGATTAACATGAAGTGCCTATTGAACCTCAGGAAATAAAATATATAACACACATTCATCCATCATCAATTCAACTTTCTATCAGTAACACACATTCCATCTAATTCAACTTTCTTCCTAACATTTATCTATGCCACCAATTAGTACAACCGGACAACTTCTACTTACTCAATTTAAATTCCAACCTTATAACAAATAAAGTCGAACCATATCTTATAACAAGTAAATAAACAAATATAACAAAAATCAAAATCGAATTCTGAATTCAAATCTCATTCAAATCTGGAAAAAATTGAACAAAGTTTGAAAAATCAATGAATTTATAAAAATCTCACCGATTTAGCATGCCATAGGAGGTTGAGAAGTGAAGCAATGCTATGGAGGCGGTAGGTAATGATGGAATGAGGTTCTAAAATGAATATTTTTCACGAAGAAAGATTTTTTTTTCTTTCAGGCTTGAAAAGTTTGTTTTAGGGTTTTGATGGAAAGCAAAGAAGCGACAAGGAAAAAGGAAAATAATAAAAAGGAAGTGGCAAGGATTCACCGGCTTCTAAATGTGTTTGGCGGGTTAACTATAGTAGCATTTAATTTTTTATTTTCTTTTATTATTTATATCAACGGTTGCACTTAGTCATAAATGTTGCTATCTATTGCAACTAATTATTAATTTTCTTGTAGTGCCTGCCATTTTATTTGTAGAGCCTAGTATGCTGGAATTTAATAATGGTAACAATTTCGGCTTTTTTAATTATTATTTGTATACTAGACACTAGTATAATATAATGTTATTTGATATGAAAGGTTTTGGTTATCGTAAGGTAAAAACATGTCTGTGTTTATGTGTGGGCGTGCCTTACGAGATACTTTTGTTTTGAAAAGGAAAGTTTTGGTAATTTAATAAATTTGGTTGAGTGTGTTTCTCACGCTGGTTTACCAGCCTGATCCGGGCGTTCTTCCCTTTCAATGCTCGGGTTAGACCGAGTATATTTACAGATTCAGATTTGGTGCTTTTAGAGCTTTAGTAGGCGAGCTGGAGATCTTTATGTCATATATGTGTATCTATTTATTTTCCGTTGGTTTGTTATTTTTATTATCAGCAATTGTAAGAACAGGTTATTATAACTATCCAGGCTGATGATTAGTGATTTATAGTTTAACTCTGATGGGTGTATGTATTTGATATTACAGCTCTATTTTGTAAAGTTTATTAATCTATATCATATGTTATTCCACTGCGATGTGAGATTCTGTATTGTTCTATGTGGTTCTTCTCTTCTTCTCTCTTCTTTTCTTTCTCATGACTTTCCATCAGTCTATGCTTTTTGGGTAGGACATGTGTGCTTTATTGTCGATTCAAAGGGTATGGATTTGCGGGTCGTCACACGTGGTATCGGAGCTTAGGTTTAGTATATTCCTAGGCTTTGATGTGTACTCGGTATAGATAGGGTCAGTAGCACCCTAGATTGAGTTTGAGTGTATTATATATATGAGCGCGTATTTGTTAGTGATTATAAAAATGTTTTATATTGCGTTTACTTATCCGTTGAGTTGTTTATGAATTCTGGTCGGTGCGTGGGACGTCATGTTATCAATAGGGGTTTTCAAACACTTAAACGATTCAAGTCGACATAGTATTGTTTTAAATTGAGTAAATGAAATAATTTTACCTTGATTATATTTTATATATAAAGAAACAATTTTTCAGAAACTATTATAGTGTATATAAATGAATTGTTTGGTTGTTTGAAAATATAAATATATATAAGTTAATAAAAGCTGTTTGGATAATCCAAAATAAAAATAATAATTGTAAAAGAATAAATTATATAAGCAAATGAATTATAAAGTATGGAATTATAATTAATATGATATACAATTGTGAAATAATCCTATATATAAGAAATGAAACTACATAAGTATATTTATAAATATGAGTTATAAATAAAAATGGATTTAAACTAATAATTTGAGAATTTGAATCCCGTTGATTTTGAAAGTTATTTTTTAAAGTTTGAAAAGGTTATATTAGTATAAAACTAAATAAGATAAACAAATTTGGAATGAATCTTATATAAGTAAAGTGAATAAGTGAAATTATATAAGTAAAAATTTATAAATATGATTTATAAATAATAAAAAGGATTTTTAAAAGAATATAAAGCACTGAATTCGCTATCGTTGCTGGAAAATAATAAGGGTGATGACTGCAGCATCATCCGTATCATTTCCGAGTTTCTGTGTGATGGATTTGCTACCAATAGTAAATTGAAATTGAAGTTATGTTGTGATAAACAAATTTGAATTTAAAATCCAAGTATGGTTTGATTTATAAGAAAAATAAGTTTTGAACTTATAATTGGAATTGGCATAAATAAGAAAAAGAAATTTTGAAAATTTAAGTGTGAAATTGAGATATGAAATTAAAATTTAACATAAGTAAGGTTAAATTGAATTGAGTTAGTAAGTGAATTATATAAATTGAAGCTTAACTTAAGGAAAGTTAAATAAATTGAATCGGATTCGAACTGGATGAGGTAAGTTACGAAAATGGAAATTAAACTTAAGTGGTAAGTGATTATATAATATGAATTTGAAATTTTAAATAACTAAGTTGTAAAGTGATTATATAACCATGATTTGAAATTATAAAGTGAGTTTGGTGAATGGAAGTGAACTTAGGTAAATGTTCATGGAATTATAAATATATAAGTTGTATAAGTTATAAAATGAGAAAATGTAAGTAAAACCAAATATTAAAATGGTTAAACAATTTTGTTAAGCAAAACAAAATCTAAATTTGAATACTGAAATGAAATTTGACTTAAGTAAAAGTCAAATAAAATGACTTTAGAAATGAAATCTAAGTTAAGTTAAAAGAAAACGATCTTTGAAAATGAAATTTAACTCAAGTAAAGAAAAGAAATGAGCCATTGAAATGAGTTAAATAAAATAGAATTTGATTTAAATTAGTAGTGAACTTAAGTTGTATAGTGGAAGTAAATGTAAGTGAGAATGAAATGAAACATAACTTAAGTGATGTTGAATGAAGTTGAATTTGATATCAAAATGAATTAATAAAGTGAATTAATGAAATGAAGTAATTAAATGAATATGAACTTGAGTTATATAATGAAATTCAACTTTAGTTGTAAAATGAACTAGCAATTGAATTAATTAATGAATTGAATTTAACTAATGAAATTGGAAATTGAATAATTGAATGAAAGTCAATTATATATCAACCAATCAGAATTAAAAGTGTTAAACCAAATTGAAGGTAAACGAAGTAAATATGAATGTTCGAGTATAAACTAAATAAATTTGGTAATGTTGGTTATACATTGGTTGTTAGTTGGATGTCAGTTGGTTGTATAGAAATTCATTAAATGTTAATGAAATTGAAAACTAAATAATTGAATTCAAATTGGAAGTAAAGTGAATCTAAATAGAATTGAATTTGATTTAATATGGAAGTGAACAAACTTGAATGTAAATGAGTGAATGTAAACTAATTGAATATGAATAAATGAATGTTAGTAAAATCCAATGTTAATGAATCAACTGTGAATAAATTAAAACAAGTTCAATGAATATTAATGAGAAATGAATGTATATTGATTTGATTATTGATATATCGGATAAAGATTGGTTTGTTGGATGTTAGTTTGAATGATAGTTGTTTGATGGTTGAATTTGTTGCTTTTGACTGCATTTGTTATATTGGCATATATAATTATTGTATTGGTATATGTTGTATATTGATACTACTTTCCATATATACATGTACTTATTGTTTGTTGAGTGTTTAGTAGGTGCAGATGGCGTATGCTTTGCATTTGGAGCTCGCTTTCGCGCTATATTAGCCGTATATGCTCGCTAATAATATATAAAGTACATATCTCGGATTACATATCGTACTTTTATATTTTTTCCTACGGGATGCCTCATCCTCGAAGATGAGATGTATATTTGTGATATTGTATATATTGTGATTTTTCTGGATCGAACCGTGCAAAGGAGGCTATGGTGAAATTTTTTGAAAATTTAAGGCATTAGAAAATTTTGAGAATTTTGGAAAAAAATTTTGATAACTAAAATTTTGGTTTTTGAGTTAAAATTTAAACGATATTAGTAAATTTTGAAAAGATAATTATAAATGGATTTGAAAAATTAGAAATGTTTTTATAAGAAGTTTAACTAAATGATTTTGGAAAAAGTTAAAAGGTTTAAATAATGTTGGTAATCTTGTTTGGAAGATTTTTTTTGTAAAGTTAATGGATTTTGTGCCTTTTTCTTACTTAGTAATTTCGAGGACGAAATTCTTTTAAGTAGGGGAGAATGTAACGACCCAGAATTTCAGTCATTTGAAATTGGAATATTTAATTGATTTTAAATATTCACAAGTTAATTTTATAAGCTGAATAACTTATATTTGAAATATATGATTTAATTGGATAATTTAATTATTAATTTAATATTTGAAATTGTAGAAATAATTTGATTTTGAATTTTATAAGAAAAAAAATGGTTTATAAAGTTGATATAAATTCTATTTGAATTGGAATGGAGTAAGGGAACTTTTAAAATTGAATTAAAAGCGATTTAATAGAAATTGGAAATTTTAATATTTAATTAACGTGTAAAAATAGTCATTTTTAACACGGTCTCGGATTTCGATGAAACCAGTTTCATTGGATCTGTAATGTTATATTATTGTAGGATTTCAAATTTCATGTCAATCGGACTTACGGTTTGGTCGTGCGAATTTGAAACGCGTAGAAATTTATTTAAGTAAATTTTTAACTAAAATAATTCGATTCAAAAAACCTATCTTTCAAATACGATGGAATTGGCCTCTGATATATATTCCATTGTGTTTGGAATAGGAGTAATACATTATAAACGCCTAGCGACACGCTTTGATTGGAGTTTGGAAAGTTTCCGGATGAATAGTGTCGTTTAAATTAGTATATAAAGACCCAAACCCATTTCTTTTTGCCCAAAACCCTAATTCCCTAGGGCATAGCCGCCGCCATGAAATGCACGGCCAGAAAACTTGATCGATCTTCCCTCTTTTTCTCTCGATCCATCCACTTTTACGAAAAACCTTTAACTACAAAAATGAAGAGCACACCGAGATCTATAACTCCAACGATCATGATCGAGATTAGGGCAGTGGATCGACGTGGGTTTGCTTGCAAAGTCATGGCATTTGCAGTCATTTTTCTCAGTGCTAGTAGGCTCAAGTTCATCGGCACCGTGGCCGTGGGTGGAGCTCGGGTAGGGCTTTCGAACAATGGGTTCTGATCATCGTCTAGATGATCGTTGAGGCCGCGACAATCAAAAAATGGAACGGCGGCATATGGGTTTCTTTGAACAGTTGAACGATGATGGAGAAGGAAAAACAAGCGCCCTGATTTCGATTTGTTAACTGTGCGGCCAGATCTGAGGTTAATTAAAATAAAATAAAATTAAGATTTGTAAATTATATTATTAGATCGTGTGATGTTTAAAATTGTATATCTTTGTCATACTAAGTCCGTTTTGCACGAAACAAGCGGCGTTGGGTTCGTATTCGCAAACACTACGCGATAGAGCTGGTTTGGATTGATTTGGAGCTGCTAAGAATTTTGGGTAAAATTAAACGTCAGTTTAATTTTATTCAAAATAAAACGATGCAACGGCTATTGGAATCAAAGTGAGTACAACTCCCTCTTTCTAACTCGCTTATATTTTTATATAAGTGAGAATAAATTTATTTTATGTTGATTGATGGTTGTTTGGATGATATATGATATATTACATATATATTGATTGGTTTGGATATATTCCCGCATATTTTAGCGGATGAGACCCTATACGTTCCCGTGTATGAGCGAATGACCCTTGGTACGCGCGTCTGTCTCGAAGCGGACATTGTACATATTTTCTCATATGTATATTTGTTGTAGGTGATAGGTTGGAGGGATCCAACTAGATTCCTCACCAGTATTGATTTTTATTTACAAATATTGTTATATATGTTGTTATCATGTGATATATGGTGTTTGGATGCCGTGATTGATGTGAATCACCTTATTTAGTGCTTTTGTAGCATTGGGCCATATTTTTGGTCATTTAAAATATTAAAATGATGATTTCAAATTAAAATGAATTTCAAAGTGATTTTGAAAATATATATGTTTTATTAATTTTTGAATTGTTAAGGAAATGAATTTATTTTAAATTAATAAAAAGTTATAATTTTTATGTTATAAAAATTATGATTTTGTGAAATATACCTAAATATGATTTTTGAAATATGGAGTTAACTATTTTGTAAAATAAGTTAAATTAAGAATTTTGAATTTATTATAAATGTTTTATATATAAGATTTATAAAATTGATATTTTATAAATAAAAGTAATGGGATTATAAACAAGTTTTGTAAGTGTTAAAATGAAGTTATAAATTGAATCTTATAAGTAAACAAGATGATTTATGAATTTATGAAGTTATAAAAAGAATGAACTTGTAAATAAGAGATTTATAAATAAATTAACTTATAATTGGATTTTGGCATATAAATGAGATATAAATAAGATTGGTTAATAAAGGAATTTTATATATGGAAGTTTTATAAAATAGAAATGTGAATTATAAACATTGTTTTATAAATGTGAAATCAATTTAATTTGATTAGTTAAATATGAATGTTTATTAAAGATAATTATATTCACGATTTTGGACAGTGAATAATCCTTTTAATTAAAAGTGTAGAGGTAATGAATTTGGATAAGGGAATTTATTCACGATTTTGGATAGTGGATAATCCTTTAAATTAAATGTGTAGAATTAATGAATTTGGTAAGAGAATTATATTCACGATTTTGGACAATGAATAATCCTTTAAATTAAATGAATGTTTGGAGAAGTGATATTTTAAAATGAAGTTTGAATGGTTTGAAAATAAAGTAAATTGTGAATTCACTTATTATTAAAATAAGTATATGGAAATGTTTTCCAAATAGTGAAATGTTGAAATAGTTTTGAGAATATATCATTTTAAAGATAATTTGAGGTAAATGATTTGGAAAGTGATTTAATTAATAAATGATTAATTAAAAGGGCCTAATGATTGCTTATGGTGCTAAATATTTAATTGTTGCTTTAATAGTTAAATAACCATTTATCAAAATTTGGCATTTTAGTTTCTCGACTTGACGTAGAAACTAATTAGTCGTACACTTAGTACGTAACTGACGGTGTAGGCTTGATTATCGTTTCTGTTGAGAATGTTGATTCGTATAGTGCGGAGTGATTACTCCAATCTATCGAGTTGCCTTCTTGGTCGAAGGATAGCAAGTTGAAAGTTGCACTACAAGAAAATCTATTTTTAGTTGCATTAATTGGTGGCGTTTTAAATTTTGTGCAACTGTTGGTAATTTTATAATATAAAAATAAACAAAGAAACGCGACTAATTCTCCCGCCTGTTATTCGTGGAATTTTTCGCTAAAGTTTTCCGTGGCCGCTCAAATTTCCTTTACCCCTTTTTCTTTCCCAAACGCTCCACTTAAAATAATTATTCGTCTCTAACCTAAAATCATGCCGCTGCTTGATGGAAATGCCCACTGCCATCGAAAAATTTATTCACTTCGGCCAATTAATTCAACGTCGCAATCAAAAACCGGCCACAGTTCAACCTCGCCATCATCTAAAAGCTTATAGCACCCGCCTAGAGTTTTAACGCGTTCGCTTGAGGAATAATCGCTTGAGATTGAAAGCCGCCGCCGTGATCTGAAATTCGAAGATATCATCTATTGGAAATCGCTTAGTTGGAGATGCGGTCCTGGCCAGAAGATTGTCGTTGAGCCGATTAGATGTGGCTGTGGCTGGAGTTCGCTGAAAATCGTCATCGTCATGTTTGAAATCCAACTATCTCTCTTCTAAGCAGGCATGTTTTCCTTATTTCTCCTTCTTTTGGAATTTTCTGTAAACTTCTTTAGTCTCATTCATATTTGCAATTACTTCTCTAGTAGAAGTATGAAAATTATCTCATAGTCTCAAGTCAAATTGAAAAGGGAAAGAATATTGTTTAGAATGCTTAAGAGTTTCTGATATAATTTTTATTTTTTGTATTTGTTTTTCTGCACAATTATTTGCAGGATAATGCTGCACAACTTAGCACAATGGTAGCTGAACATGTATAGTATTTCTCTCTTGGTCATCAACAACATGAACTTATGTTTACCAACCATCAAATTTACATCATGCCTCTGCCACACTGATTTCCCACTTTTTCGTGTGGTTATGATTATCGGTTAATGCTCTAAATACTTAATTTTTTAGGATGTTGGTGGTATAATGTCTATTTCAGTTGAAGCAGCCGCAGCGCATGATTCTTTAAGTGATGGAAGAGAGCTAATCCACACATATAAGGTACCTCAGTTTGTACCATCTTGTTATATTACAATCTCAGTTTTTTTTTGATAAATGTCATGATAACGAGTACAATGTTAAGCTTTTATGCCTTTTGTAAATTTCAGAAATTGACAGTGCTTGATGGTGAAAGGCAGGTTTGCATTAGCAATTAAATCATTACACAAAGAAGAGGTTGGCAGAATAAGGTTATTACAATTGCACTTACATTCAGTGTTTCATACTTTAGCTATATAAAATAAAATTTTAAGAAATCATGGTAATTTAAGTAAACTAATCCGTTGTTCCAGTATACTTTGTTGGGACTTACTTATCGGTTTTTTCCCTAGAGTAAACTATGTTTGTTATTACCATTTCTTAAATGGATAGTTGAATACCATATCAGATTCAAATCTAAAGTTTTTTCAGGCTTTGTCATTGTGAAATTTTTACGCAGGCGATACAAATAAGAGTCCAATATTGAACTGATATGATTTCAAATCGATTTAAAAAAGCTTGAAAATGACATAATAAGTTTATTGCAATCTTCCATAATTTTTTTTAATCTCTGTTAAATGTAAACTCATTTTATCCATTTATTAAACCTTCTATATAATAATTACTTGGAATAACAGAATACATTATAATGTGTCAGATAGTAGAAACTCCTACCTCTGCTTTCTATTCCATACAGCAAACATTCATAAATTATTAATAGTAAAAAAACAAAAATAATATTATAGTATGTTTGATTAAAGGGAGTCCTATCACTAAGTGCGCAACGCCGAGTCAACTCTAAAGATCTAATAGCTGGTTTCAGAATTGAAAATCACCATTGATAAAGGTAAACTCTATGTTCCAAGAGATGAGTAAATATAATCTTTTAGATGTTTTCCTAAGAATTTTTTGATTGAGTTTTGTATAAATGTAATTTCATAATATTTTACCTCGCATCAATTTAGATGATTTAATATGAATTGTGGATCATAAATTTGAATCCTAATGAAGTTAATTTATACAGAATAATGTACACGGACCCTTGGTAATATGAAAAACAATCGAGATGGAGGTTGCTATTGCAGACAAAAGAACCTAAGCAAAATCAGCCAGATATGGGATCCTCTGTGGCTTCATCATAATTTTTCATTTCCACTCTAGGTGAAATTATTATATTTATGAAATTTTTGTTAAGAATAGGATGTGAACCTTACTATTTGAATCTTGAAGTTGAAGTATGTTTATAACTAGTGATAGAAACGAGAAAGAAGCAACTTATATTAAAGCATGTAGATTACTATTCATGGTAGCTAATTTAGATTACTTGATATTTTGTGATCAAGATATCGTCTCTTTTGAATATCACTTATCCTTTAACAAAATTTTAGCAATGAAATACTTAACATTTGGAAATGGTTAACTATCTAGCTATTGATATTCTAATTCGCCAAAGACAAACATAGAGCTAACTGTCACTAATCCAGCTATAGATAAATACATATTTTTAATTGAGTTAACTGTCACAAACATATGCCTCTATTCTGATAAGAATCATATTGTTATTGAGTTTAAGGTTTCTTTTAAAATAAAAGTTTATCACTCGAACATCAATAGCAATGGCAGCATCTACCCGAATACTCTCAAAGAGCAGTGGAGCCTTCCTGCACATCTCTAAGGTATGTATTATTTTTCAAACATGCATGCTTTCTACTAAAAGTAGTACATATGACTAGCTAGCCTCACTACAAGTCTAACATAAATGGAACACTGAACAAAATTGTGGCTAGTTAGCCTCACTGCCACCTATACACAATAATTTGGGTATAAGTCTATCCATTATAATAAAGAGCCATCATAGTCAGGTAAATATATTGCTCTAATTTGAGATGCAAACAAAGTTTAAGTATAAAGTAGGATTCCATATATGCAATGTAAAGTAGTTTAGACTTATCCTTTAATTTCGTCCCTATTCCATACTCCAAAGTTGCTACTTTTTATTGACAAGGTTAAGCTTATCATTTGCTTTCAATTTACAAACATATATTTTTAAAGAGCTAATGAATTAGTTCCATCAACAAAGTCGAATTGATGCTTCTGGTTGTTTCTTCACGCTTCTAAATCTTCCCTGATTGTTCCGAAACCTCTTTACTTGTTTCAACTGCTTGTGATGGTATGTCGAGCTTTATTTACCAACCTGTTTGATGAAATTCATTTCCAACTTGATGCACTCTAGGTGTTTGCCGAATTTCCTAGGTGTAACACTCTACTATGACTATACAATCATCAATTTGCTGCATACAACAAGACCTTCCTTTTACGATTCCTTTCCACCGTCTGCCATCATGCTGGCCACATACTATTGTGATTTGGTTTACTTGTTAGTAAATTGAAGGTGTCTAGTTTGCAGGTAAGCATATATACTATCTTGTATATATTGTAAATTGTGTATGGTGGTATTTGCTGTGTGTATGTAGTTGGTGAGGGAGGCGCAGTTTTGTGGTGAATTATGTATGGTGGTATTATGGTATTGTGGCAGTTTGGTGGCCTAGCTGCAGTGAAGCGGTGGTGCAATAGTGGGATTGGGGGGGAATGTTATAGTAGTGGATGGTGAAGGTGAATGAAAGTGGGGATGTTGCAGCAGTTAGGTGTGATGAAGCAATGGTATTTGTTTGATGGGGTAGACGCAATGTACAGGCAGATGGGCTGTTATGGCAGGGAGGGGTGGTGATACCATCTGTTGTTATTGTTGATGATGGAGTATAAATATGGTCATAATTGTAAGTATTGGTGAGAAGTTCAATGATGGTGGGAAGTTCAGGTTGTACTGTAGTTGATGTGAGTGAAGTATGATAGTTGGCAGTGTATGTAGTTTAAGAGTAGGAGTGGTTGCACTGGAGATGTATTGTTGTTGTTGATGTGGTTGTAGTGGATGTGAAGTCACTAGGAGTTTGGTGTGGTCAGTTTGAAGTGTAGTTGTAGGTGATAGCTGCTGTGATGGATTTGCACTGGAAGTTGGAGTCAGAGAAGGGTATGTAATATGATGTAGTCCTACGAATTAACATAATTGTTTATCTATACGTTGTGTTTTCACTTGTGCAGGCATTGGACTTTCGAAGAGAGCAAGGTTGAACTTTTATGGTGCTAGCTTTCACTTGTGTATGCAACAAAGAATTATGGGTAATCAAACGTTTTGTTAGCACTAGTTAGATATAACATTTATTAGTACCCGATGTGTAAATTTGTATGCAAATGGTTATTGTATGTGAGTTAGGTCATTTTGTCGAAAAACTATTGTATTGGAATGGTTATGGATATTTATTTGATTATATGGTTAATGTGTTTTTTAACTTATTTGAATATGATGATTATGTGAGTGATTGTTGATTGATATAATAGAACCAAAATAGACCATTAACAGGAAATAATAGCATGAAAAAATGGTGTAAAATAATAAACAACTTTTAGTAGCGTTTCAAAAACGCTACCGAAATATATATAGTGGCGTTGAGTAAATGCAACCGTAAAACAGAGGTAAAGTTGGAAATTCTATTAGTAGCGCCAAAAAATCTTTTGGTGGCGTTTTTTAAACGCTACAAAAATATTTATGGTGGCGTTTAAAAAACGCTGCCAAAAATGCATATATAGTGGCGTTAAAATAAATGCAACAAAAAATCATGGATTTTTAGTGGCATGTTTTCTCGTAACGATTATCAAAACGCCACTAAAAGTTTTTGTAGCGTTTTTTTAGCGCTACAAAAAATAAAATTTCTTGTAGTGTTTGAGACGTGATAAGTCTATGAGACTTAGTTTCTGTGTGAGGTTGAGAAACATTTTTGCGTTGTTGGTGCGAAGAGTCCGGGATCAGATTTATCTGAAAACCACTTCGGACCAACGTATATGCGTTCGATTGTGCAGGTTATTAAAGATATTGATATTTAGGATTTTCATAGTGAAGGAATGCTTGTTGATCGTTTAGGGTTAAAATCCTAATATACATCTAGTAGCAGTAGTCTCTTCCCTTATGAAATATCCAATGCAATGACTATTCGCTACTAATCCATGGGATTTCCCGATAGGATGTCGTAGGAAAGTGCCTTCCGTTTGTCTTGTTCTTGGACAACTTGTATGAACGAGTGTCCGACATTGCATTTCTAAGATTACGTACATTGGTTTCTTACAAACGTACATCAGTGGTGGCGGAGAAGGCAAATTCTCTTAGCTTAACACCCTCCTTGAGACGTATGAGCTCAAGGATTGTATTTTTATGGAAGGCAATTAGTAGTCAATGGAAATGGCAATATGGCATTCAAAGTGATGTGATATGTGATATATGAAAGGTAATCGTTACCTCAGACCTCATCAACCGGAAATGACCGAAACAGGGTTAGATGCGGCAAGGCTAAGTGGGTCATTTCCAATTAGGATATGATCATCCCCTTCTAGATATATTTCTTCCCGCTATAACGTTCGGGATGTAAATTAATGTGGTTTGTATGCTATGAGGGCCCTCGGAAAAGTCAGTAACAACCGGGGGATGATATATTTGCTACTACCTAGTTATAGAGATAGGCCGGTCTTACGTTGGTAGAGGATCCTTTCTATTGGTCCTCGGTACATTCCTCTCGAGATGTACTGCCGGAAGGTAGTCCCTTTACCTGTTCATTTGTATGGAAATCCAAACTCCACTACGTGCCTGCCATTTTGTTTGTAGAGCCTAGTATGCTAGAATTTAATAATGGTAACAATTTCGGCTATTTAATTATTATTTGTATATTAGACACTAGTATAATATAAAGTGATTTGATATGAAAGGTTTTGGTTATCGTAAGGTAAAAACATGTCCGTGTTTATGTGTGGGCGTGCCTTACGAGATACTTTTGTTTTGAAAAGGAAAGTTTTGGTAATTTAATAAATTCGGTTGAGTGTGTTTCTCACGCTGGTTTACCAGACTGATCCGGGCGTTCTTCCCTTTCAATGCTCGGGTCAGACCGAGTATATTTACAGATTCAGATTTGGTGCTTTTGGAGCTTCAGCAGGCGAGCAGGAGACCTTCATGTCGTATATACGTATTTGTTTATTTTCCACTACTTTGTTATTTTTATTATCAGCAATTGTAAGGACAGTTTATTATAATTGTCCAAGCTGATGATTAGTGGTTGATAGTTTAACTCTGATGGGGTGTATGTATATGATATTACAGTTCTGTTTTGTAAAGATTATTATTCTATATTATATGTTATTCCGCTGTGATGTGAGATTCTGTATTGTTCTGTGTGGTTCCTTCTCTTCTCTTCTTCTCTTTTCTTTTCTTTCTCATGACTTTCCGTCAGTCTGTGCTTTTTGGGTTGGACATGTGTGGTTTATTGTCGATTCAAAGGATATGGATTTGCAGGTCATCACATGCTCCATGTGCAGAAGAAAAATTAATCACTCGACCTTCATATAGTAAAATCACTTCTGAATCTCCAATATTTCTACAAAGAATTCAAGGTGATATATGTGGCCCAATCCACCCAATATCAAGTGCCGGATGCATTTAGTGATGCCGCAAAAACAACTAAATCTCACATTCCAGCAGCAAATGCACCAGCTAGAATTGAAATCCCAGAAGGACCAAAAACAGCAAATGAATCTAAAGTAAGACAAAAGCTTGGAAGATCAATTGGTTCAATAGACTTAGCGCCTAGAAAAAGAAAGTCTAACGAAAAATCATCAATTGATAAACCTCCCGAAGAGGTTATAAATGATCTAAAAGACAACTTAAATGAAAATCCTAATTCTCCAAAAAATGCCGAAAAAACTATTATCCCAAAAGAAATAATAGAAGCTTCCAAAAATAAAATGGTACCTAATAATAATGAGATCTCAATATTTTATACAAACTATGGAGAAATGTGGGATCGAAGTAAAATAATAATTGATGATGTATTTTCGTTCGCAGCAGCTACTGAAATAAATGAAAGTCATGACTATAATGAGAATAATGATAATGAACCAAATAGCTTAAATTAATGTCGAAAAAGACATGATTGGCCAAAATGGAAAGATGTAATCCAAGTTGAGCTAGATTCACTTCAAAAACATGGTGTGTTTGGACCAATAGAGAAAACACCAGAAAATGTTAAACCAGTAGGTTATAAATGGGTATTCGTTAGAAAACGAAATGATAAAAATGAAGTCGTGAGATACAAGGCACGACTTGTCGCATAAGGTTTTCTGCAGAAACCAGGTTTTGATTTTAAAGAAACATATTCTCCTATTATGGATGTCATAACATTTCGATACTTGATAAGCCTTGTAGTTTCTAAAAAACTAGATATAAGATTAACTGATGTTGTGATAGCTTATCGTTACGGTGAATTGGATACCAGTATTTACATGAAGATCACAGATGGATATAGGTTGCTTGAAGAAAAATCAAAGTCGATGTACTCATTAAAACTGAGATGATCACCATATGGTTTGAAATAATTTGGAAGAATGTGGTATAATCATCTTAATGAATATTTAGTAAAAGGCAGATATAAAAACAATCTCATTTGTCCATGTGTCTTTATAAATAAATCGGTAAAGGGATTTGCTATTTTAGCAGTTTATGTTGATGATATAAATTTGATTGGGACTCCAGAAGAGATTGATGAAACAATAAATTACTTAAAGAAAGAATTTGAAATGAAAGATCTTGGAAAAACAAAATATTGTCTCGGTCTACAAATCGAGCATAGTACTAATGGCATACTGATCTATCAGTCAAACTACATTGAGAAAATCCTGAAGCGTTTTCAAATGGATAAAGCATATCCACTTAGTACGCCAATGGTTGTCAGATCTTTAGATACTAAAAAGGACTCTTACCGCCCAAAAGAAGATGAAAATGTGCTTGGTCCAGAAGTACCATGTCTTAATGCCATTGGTGCATTATTATATTTAGCCCAATGCACGAGACCAGATATTGCATTCTCGGTAAATCTTCTAGCAAGATACAGTTTAGCACTAACAAAAAGACACTAGAATGGTATAAAACATATCATGAGATATCTTCGTGGAACGACAAATTTAGGCTTGTTTTATTCTGACATAGGTAATAATCCAAATCTAGTTGGCTATGCTGATGCAGGTTATCTTTATGATACACATAAAGCAAGACCGGGTATGTGTTCAGGAACAGTAATGCAGCTATTTCATAGCGATCTACGAAGCAAACGTTAGTAGCAACAACATCCAATCATTCTGAAATCTAGTAATACTACATGAAGTAAGTAGAGAATGTATTTGGTTAAGATCATTAATTGAGCATATTCAAAATATGTGTTAGCTCCCCTTAGCTACAAAAGGATCAACTATTATTTATGAAGACAGTGCAGCTTGCGTAGCTCAGATTTAGGCAGGTTACATCAAGGGTGATCGGACGAAACACATTTCTCCTAAGTTTTCTTCCCACGCGAACTACAAAAGGATAATAAAATTGAGGTGAAACAAATTCAGTTCTAAGAAAATCCAGCAGATCTATTCACAAAGGCACTTTCAAAATCAACGTTTCAGAAGATGGTGTATAAAATTGGTATGCATCAGCTGCATCAACAGACTAGCTGAATAATGTGTTATAAATCAAGGGGAGCATTCAAAAGTATGTTATAATGTACTTTTTTCCTTCACTAATATTTTCCCACTAGGTTTTTGTTAGTAAGGTTTTGATGAGACATTACCTTGATCCAGAAGCATCAAACCTCACAAAAACATTGCAAAATATGTTACCTAAATATGAAATAAAATTGCACTCTTTTCTTATGATTTCCCATTGGTTTTTCATAATATAGACTTTTAATGAGTCAATTATTTTTACCGAACGCATATTCAAGGAGGGGTGTTGTAATATATATTAGTAATATGGCTAAATATGCTAAATTGCAAAGGACAATATTGTAATCTTCATTGCATTTGAAGTCTATAAATAAAGAGCTCATTTGTATTATAGATATATCTAAATGAATAAAAATGTCACCTCTTTCTAATAGCTTCTGTTCTTTTTATTTTATAACATAAACATGTATTGTTACATTATTATTATATATTGTTTTTTGTTACAATCACATATTTCAAATCTCAGTTTTCTACTAAAACTTTTAAACTAAAAAGACTTCAATGCCGAAAATTTCAAAGTCAATGTAAACAAAGTTGAAACTGACACCAAATAACACAAAAAGATGCAAATATAGCAACGAGTATCCTTTAAACAATAATTTTCAACAGAATGTTAACTTTCATCAATGGAAAATACTGAATAACTCACCCCCACTGACGTTTTTCTTTCGGTCCAAAAAGCCACACACTTCAATGCGCTGTATTTGACTGCATGCACCACAAATTGCTTTGCTGGGAATGTAACCATGCTAATTTTACCGACCCCTCACCTGACATCTTGCAGCTGCATATTATAAAAATACAACCCACTTTACTTCACTTCACTATATTATGAACATGATTACGATATGACTCATTTAAACATAATGATCATGTATACATGTATATATATATGTATACATGTATATGTGTGTGTATTAGTTGATGCTCATGTAAACACAATTTAGCTTTTGCAATATGTTCTCTTGATGGGAAGCCTTTTCTTGAATTTTTCAAAACATATATATAATTACGTATACAAGTTCAATAAATACAAAAAGAAATGTAGTATAGTGAATAATCTAGCATGGAAAGACCATGGTGTCAGTGTATGGGAAAATAACAGAGAGTCCTGTACTTATGATGTGCCTTCAACGGAAATGAACTTAGGGAGGTAGGTTGACCTTAAAGTAAATTGCTTGATGCTCATAACACTTGTATTAAACATGGTTTTCCTTGAATTTTACATTCATAAGTAAATTAGTACCAACATGCTATATAATTCTTTAGACGTTTAAACCTTAAATCAACCGGCTTTCAAGACAAATCCCAAATTTTGACATGTCAACTGTGGTAAAGTACAAGAATTTATAAATATGCATCAAAAGAAGATAGATTAAAATTTACCCAAGGGAAAGAAATTGAATAAACACGTTTAGAAAATTACCGAAATTGAAAATATCATCTACTTTATATATTCTTCTTCTTTTTGAATTTCCAAGCCAGCAAACAAGCAATATTAACAACTTGTTATAGTCTTGCTGTCGTGGGTTCAATAATTGTATATATAGCAAGTTCCTTTTCATTTCACATTGGAAATGTGGCTATATACAACCAACCGGTTTAACTCTTGCTCTCCCATTTCGTTATATACTGACAATGAAGCAATCACTACTAGAACGGCTTCAGTTTGCGACAGTTCTTGGCGACAGCTAGCGACGACTAAAAAATACGGCTGTGCTAGCCGTCGTCTACCTGAATAACTCACGAACCAAGGAACATTTTAGCATTTCCTCCCACCCCCTTTTCTTATCTCCTTCTTCTCAATTTCAGTCCCTGCCACCCCCAGCTGCCACCAGCCGCCTTTAGCCGACACCGACGACCCCTTTCCGCTGCGCACCCCTTCCTCCTTCTCTTTATCCTCATTTTTTGAGGTATATTGTTTTAAACCCTATTTATAAAAAAAATTAGTATTTTTGGTTTGAATAGGTTAGATTAATTGGTATAAATGACGGTATAGTTTATTAGTTGATTTGAAGATAAAACTAAAACCCTAATTTAGAAAATTAGTTGATCATTGATTTGAAATTGATGATTATTGTGTATTAGTTGATGACAATAGTGTGTTAGTTGATTTGTGGATGTTAGTAAGTGGTTTGATTGTTTAATTTGTAATTAAAAATTAGGGTTGATTTAGAATTCAAAAATTAGTATTATTGATTAATATGCTTATTGATAAGTTTACGTGAATGTTTGTTATAGAAAAAAACGATGTTTGTTACACTTGACGTGAAAATTACTGTATAATTATTGATTAATATGCTCCTAAGTAGGTACGGGTAAACATAAGTAATATTCTTTAATTAATTAGTGCGTGGTAATTACAACTGTTGGTACTTAGTATAAAATTAATTTATTTTAATTTGTTATTATTAGTGCTAACTTCTAATTTTAGCTTACAAATTCTGTAAATTAAAATTTTATTAGTTAAAAGAGTTTGAAAATACGTTATAAAGTGTATAATTTAGTTAACAAAACGTTAAGAAATATTATACTTAAATCGATTTTGTAAAAAGTTAAGAAATGAAGATAACAACGAATATTGTACTAAAATCGAGTTTGTAAAAAGTTAAGTAACGAATATAACAACAACAAATATTCTACTTAAATCGATTTTGTAAAAAAAATCAAGAAGTAAATATGAAAATAACAAATACTGTACTCAAATTGATTTTCCAAAAAGTTAAGAAATGAATATGACAAGAACAAATATTGTACTCAAATCGATTTTCTTTAAACTTAAGAAACGAACATAACAACAAGAAATATGCTACTAAAATCGATTTTCCAATAAGTTAACAAATGAATATAACAACAACAAATAATGTACTCAAATCGATTTTCTAAAAAACTATGAAATTTATATACAAGAACAAATATTGTACTAAAATCGATTATCTAAACAAATTTGGAATGAATATAATATTGATTTGAAAATAAGTGTTAAGTATTATTATAACAAATACAACAACCACAATTAAAAAATACAACAACAAAAATACTTCTCTTGGATGCAAAGTTTGCGTAGAAGAGAAGTGAAGTGCTGTCGAAATTAGACAGAAGTGTGGTGTGTAAAGTCTTTAGTCCTAAAAGGTTTTACTTTATTTTAGAGAATAAAACAACAACAATTTATCACTTGGGTGAGAAGTTGTGCATGGAATAGAAGTGAAGTGAAGTGAAGTGAAGTGCTGTCGAAATTACTAACCTAATTTTTTAAATTAGGAACAATGTTTGATTATTTTGTCGACCATACATGGATGTATGAAGTTAGAACTGGAATGAAAGGCTCGGTGAAAGAACATTTCTACAATGGTGTATAGGAATTTATTAGACTCGTTGTAACGACCCAGAAATTTTAATGATTTTTATAAGATAATTAACTGAATTTTTCTTGAAAATAAAACAATTAAATTTAGCAATGAAAATTTAATATTTGAATTACGTCTATTTTAACATAACAAGTTGTAAATTTTTATCTGAAAATATGAAAGTTGGTTATGTTGTGTAATTTCCAATTTCAATTTAAAATCAGTTAAATTGATGGAACTAAAATAATTTTGAAATCTGAATATTTTATATAATAAAAACGTTTAACATTTTCAGAGTGAGGCGTCGTATTTCGTTTCATCAAATTTGGACTGCTATAGCCCCGTTTACCTTATTTTCGGCAAAATAGCAGCAGTTTGGCAGCGAATATTGACTTTTGATAAGTGGGTCGTATTACTCATATGTGTACCATTCTGTTCATCCCGTCGTGCTGATCTCCGCAGTATATTCATTTGTGTGTTTCGGTGTCCGGTACGCGGTGAAATTTGCGAAACGGTTTGCCATATCGGCACCCGTTTTGGTTTCAATAAGTCCATTCGTTTGTCCATCGGCTGAAACAAACAGCCATCTGCTTTTAATATTTGTTGTATCCAACGTATTGACTTTTGTTATTCCACCTTTTCATTTATATTTGCTGGTTCATTTACCTCCCTGGTCCGTTCGTTCTTTTCAGACAAAAAGATATATATATATATATATACAAGTATGGTGGCACGTCCGTTGGACGTGTGCATAATAGGGAGAGAGAAAATTTTATATTTGTTATAGTTGTCGTTAGAGTTTATGGTAAAGTGTTTGGTAGTGGTGGGGAAAAGAAGGAAATGATTTGGCAACCAAGTAGAAATAAAGGATGAAATTTGACACGTGCGATGCACGTGCGCAAGAGTAACCGGTGTTAAAACCCATCATTTGCGAGCTTTCATGGATCTTATAACATGAATTTGAAGTATACATACCCTTATATATTTTTATATAGAGTTCGGATCCACTCTATAAACGTGTGGTTGAAATCAAAAGGCCAGGTGATGATGCTAAATAAGAGGACTGTTGATCCTAGCTCTTATACACACTCACAAATCAACTGTTTATCGAGACAGTACTAAAGACCAACTTATTTTAAAAAATAGTAACACATGGAAAGAAAGTAATTAATTAATATATTAATATTTTGAAAAATGCAAACTGTTAGTGCTAAGTAGTGCAAATCAATACACTAATTTTACAAAACTAAAATCTCCAATATTTTGAAATGACAAAAATTATTCAAAGCAACATCAAAAGGCGGTAAACATAATCTAATACATAAAACAAACTTCTAAAACAGAATATTATTGAGAACAATGTAGCCCAACACATACAAAAACAAAGTTGTCAAGAAATAGAATATAACATGACATTGAAGAAATTAATAGCTCCAAGCATCCAGCAGCATAATGAAAGCCCTTCCAGGCTGACGGTTGGTAAGAGGGCCGTAACATCCTATCAGCTGAATACAAAACAAATAGTGCATTAAACATAGTAAAAATATGAGAAACTGCTCATATTGTTTGGTATATATTTATTTAGGTTGAGAATTTCAGGCACAACATTGTATTTATGATAGTTTATAAGGTTAAGGTATTGTACTAATGAGAGTGTGCAGTTTCAAGAGATTTACTAAATTGTGGAGTAAGTAAAAGTTTAGAGAAAACTTTGCATGTTGTCTGTAATGACCACTGATAATAGTGGAAAGATTCACTGGCTAGCTAAGAGTGTTACTTTCAGTTTCGCCTAGGCAAGCATAATATCCAAATCTTGAAGGGGAATAAAATGTGTTCATATCGTACATGAATATTATTATTCCTGTAGAATAATTGTACTTATTTTTTCAAGCAAGAACAATGTACTAAGAGCCACGTAATGATGCAGAGACTTTTGATATTGTTGTTTAGTTATTACAAAAAGGAGTCGCAATGATATTTTCTGTCAGGTGGATGTCGATTGTATGACAGCATGGTCAAAAACTGAAAATAAGACATATTCTAACAATGTCTTAATGGTACGAAACGGAAAAAAAACCTGAGTGAGCTTCTATTTCATAGCACAATCAACTACAATTTTGTATGCTTGCATTTACTTGTTGATCTGCTGAACTCACTAAATGTAGTTCCAAAAATTAGGTTTAGTTCGTATTTCATTTTGCATTATCCAAAAATTATAGTTTCAGAAGAT
Organism: Allium fistulosum; assembly: GCA_030737815.1. Taxonomy (NCBI): domain Eukaryota; kingdom Viridiplantae; phylum Streptophyta; class Magnoliopsida; order Asparagales; family Amaryllidaceae; genus Allium; species Allium fistulosum. Next base: position 191,570,701 of record CM060907.1, read on the forward strand.
TACAATTTTGCATGCTATCATATTTCTTCATGGAAGAAGTATAGTCACTTTTATACTCGTATAATAGCTTAATAATATTGATTGTTCAAGGAACCATAGATTTTTACATCACATGCATGGGTGTTCAATTCATAAATGTAAAAAAACCAATATATAAGTAAACGATGCGCGCACACACACCCACCACTACTTAGGCATGTCTCGGACATCTTCAAATATTTTCTATGTTTCAAGATAATGAGTATATATTTGGAATTGTATGTAAATAAGTATTGAATTACACACATATGATGAGAAAACGGTTCTGGACCAACTGTATATTGCACTGCTAGGGAAAATTCTCACATTATTTGTTTGGTAAAAGGTCACTTGATGTAAGTTGTAACTATTTTCTAAAACACCTTTTTGTTTCTAGTTTACATTCATAAAAAAGAAGTGACCTGCATGAAAAACGTTTATAACTGAAATTTTAAAATAGTTTAGAAAGGTATTTCTCAATATTAAGACATGGTAATAGTCTTTGACCTAAAGGCAAAAAAAAATGGTACTGACCACTCATATCTGGAATTGTTACTAAAGAAATGGTAATAGTCTTTGACCTGCAGGCAATAAAAAAATCTTATAGCCATCGACCTGCTGGTAGTTTTGATAATAAAATCTTACAGTTTATAACTCATAAGAAATATAAAAATGAATATGATAGTGCATGAAAAACTATTAACACTAATACTTTTTGAAAAATTGTCAATGCATTTCTGTAGAATTATTAATTAAAACAGTAATGGAAATAATGATCAAATCAAATGTGCATATATAAACAATAATAATTTTAGGTAAAATAATCAAAACAGTACCCGATTAAAACAGTATCTGATTTGCAACCGCTAAAACGACGGTAATAGTAGAAGCAATTAAAATTCTTCCCTCGATTATAAACTTGGTTTCTCCCATTCCTCTACAATCACGTTTGTCTAGTAGTTGAATATTAAATTGTTATTTTAATTTCATTTATAGCCAATAGAGTGTCCTCTAGAATCGAAAAATTCATCTCAATTTCAAAAGTTAACAGAGCAAACCATATTTGTTACGATTAATGTCAAAAGAACGCAGTAAGCAAAATTTCACATTTTTATGAATTTACCTGAAAACAGTGAAGTGCTTAGTCCCATCTTTCATCTTCTTTTACCGGACACCGCTCATTCGTCTGCATTTCATGAAACATCTAATATGATGGCAGGTCCAGGAAACATAGCAATGAATACAAAGCACAATGTTATGAAAATCTGTAAATTCGTTTAAAAATATGTATAATAGCAAGTACAACATTAAAGTCCCTTCCCAAATTACCTCGTCCAGACATCCCCAAAGCAACACCAATGGCCGGTAGAAGACCAATAGCCATGAAGCATGACTTCAGAACTGCCAGCATTTCTTTGGTAACAATTCCAGCACGATTTCTTATATATAAAATTGAAAAATATACTGCCACATACCTGCAAAGAAATCATCATGATATAAACAAACCTCACACTATGGATAAAACCATACAAAATACATGTATTAGAAAAATGGATGCATATCGATATCTTAGAACTAATGTATAGACATAGAGTAATTACAGATACAAAATGACATACTGATATTTCTCAAACAGTAATATTTATATGATCCCAATCAACGAATTACATGACTAAATATACATGCAAGCCAGTATATTTTGTACAATTTATGACATAAAATGGAGTGAAAATACCATAAAGCGATAATTAAATCAGGCAGTTAAGGGAAGTTAAGAGCCATCAAGCACAAAAGGCAAAACAAAAAAACAAACCAAAAATAAATACAATAGGCAGAATATCCCAAACAGATGAACACCCCTAAAAGACTTTCATTTGCAGTTAAGTCTGCATTAACATTGACTTCTACTTGATTCAGCTAATATTGTGATAATTAATATTAGGGGGTCTATACAGTAAAATCACAAACTTCAATGTTAGTTTCATTCGAAATCAATTTTCCAAATTCAACAAATAAAATTAACTGCAGTATTTTCCAAATTCAATTTTAGCAGAAGAAAGAGAAGGGAGAATTTTCACAGTTTTTCGACGGGTTTTAAGGGGATCGTCTTCGTCTTCGCCATCGTCTTGAGTGACGATTTCCTGGTGCGCCATCGTCTTCGCCGCTGTGCTCTTGTCCGTGGACCGTCTCCTTCTGTAGATCCAACTGAATCACTATTTTGTGTGCGGAAATAACATCATTGAAACAGAGTTTTAAAATTAAAAAATTAACAGTAAAGAGTAGAAATTGCAGCTGAATTAGAAAATCGATACCGAGTGAGTATGACCCAGGGCGCCATCGTCTTCGCCGCAGTGGTCTTGACATTGGATCGTCTAATGAAACCGTTGAACCTTTCGAGGTGGATATCGCAGTGGTCTTTGCAATTGGGGAAGGGGAAGTAAAGCGGTTTCCAACCGAGAGGAAAGGGAAATGGGGGAAACGTGGGAAGTTCAGTCGGTAAAACGTGGATGACATGGTGTTTAAAATACAAAAGTACCCATAAAGTTTTCTTCATTTTCCACTTGCGCGGTGAGGGTAATTTGGGAAATGCCAAAAAGGCTTCAGTTTGACCGGTTGACCAAAGGTTTTTTATTATAGTATAGATATAATAATAATAATATAAAAGTATTGCATTCTTATTTTATAAACCTACTGCTTCCTCTTCATGCCGAAGTCGACCCTCTTCTTAGAAAATCCCTCCTCCTTCCTATTATCAACCACCTTCAACAAGCCCTTCCCACCCATCACCTTCCAAGCCTCTATCATCCACCTCCACGTCGCCTCTCCTCCCAACAACCCACCACAGCCGAACTGCCACATCACCCAAACACCAAGGTAGCCACAACAGATCACATCTCCAACGTCATCACCCAAGCATCCTCTCCAGCACACAAGCCAAGCAACAGATCTGTCGTCACCATCTCCTGGCCAGTCGGCCCGCGAGCAAACCCATGCCTCTTCCTGTCCTCCACTAACTTAAACCCCTATAGCCGCATATAAAAAAACAAAAAACAAAAGTAAACAAACAGCCTTCCGTGACAGCCTCCAACTCGCTCAACATCACCACCTAGGCCGGCCTTCCCTTGCTCACCGATCTCCGCCTTAGGCCACCTCCCTACCTACCGAACCCATCAGCCAAATTCCCCCTAACACAGTTGTTCCACCAAACCATTCTCCTCCACTCTCTGTCATGCCCATGCTCCTTTCTTCTAAAAAAATTATAAAAAAAATATATTGATATATGTTATATACCATGATATATATCTTGTCCTCTCCTTTATTTTGCCTGGAACCTCACCACTTTTACTTTGGGAAGCTACTCGTACCCATGGCCATGACCGCACAGTACCCCTTCACCACGCGACTGTAGCTCTGATCCCCATAGCCTTCCATTGTCGAACGCCTACACAAACCATCCCAAGCCCTTCATCCGACCACCTTCCCCTCCTTGCATAGCCTAAAGCCCTGCAGTGCCGCCTTAGCCCGTCCAGCATCCGCCTCCTTGCTCCTCACCACTCACGGCAGCAGCACAGTCAAGCTTCCAGTCTGCGCCTCCTCCTCCTTGTTCTAGTTTGTCATTTATACATATGTTACCTATATCTGTTCCATTTTTGTGTGCTGTCTATAAAAAAAAGTGTGTGTGTGTGTGTGTATATATATATATTATATGTTTAAAAAGTATATGTATATGTTTCAATGTTTTATTATAGATCTGTTATAACATAATGTATATATATTATTATTAAATATATAGTTGAGAATTTTGAAAGGAAATATATGTATTTTAATAAATATTGATTTTCAATATAATATGAATATGTTTTATTTTAATATGTGTTTTAAATTAAATACCGGTTTCAAAATATATGAAGATTTATTTGATATGTGTTTTATATTGAATATTGATTTTAAAATATAATTTATATAGATATGTATATTTCATACAAATATGTATATATTTTGTTTCCCATCGAATTCAAGTGGTTCGGTCGCTTGCTTCATCGCTATCCAGTTTGTTGTTTTGTTCGTCGCTGTCCGGAAAGCTCAGCAGCTTTTGATTTGCTTTGTTCGTGTCCATATCCGCGTCCTTGTCATCATCTTCATCGCATCTTGTTCTTGTTATTTCTCTAGCCTTGAAAGGTAAGAAATCACTCACGATTAACATTCTTATATATAGTAAATTTAATTTACATGAAATGACGATTGAAATATGTTGTTAAATTTGAATTGTTAAGTTATTTAATTGCTAGATATGATATGTCATTAATTGTAACTGTTTACCTATGACATATGACACCATAACATGTTGTATATATTATATTTAAATTTGTTACTGATGATATATGCATGTTGTTGATATGTTATATTATTATCGTATTTGTTCTCACTCTGCATGTTCCCTATTAGTTTATATATCCCTATGGGTTGAAATGATACATACCCGAACGATAGTTTAGAATAGAGAAAAATCGTTATGGGTTGAAATGATAAACCCAAGCGATTTTTATTTGAAGTGGGTTGAAATGATATATACCCGTAAATATTAAATTATTGCAGATTGAAATGATAAATATCCGTATCACTTGACTATGGGATAGAAAATTATATACGGACACCGTTGGTCTATTTTTGAAATGATTTCCAAGGTTTGAAAGGAAATATATGGGTTTAATAAATATTGATTTTTGAAAATAATATAAAGATTTTAATTTTAATATATGTGTAAAAGTTAGATTTTTTTTAAAATTATATGTTTTGGATATTTTAAATTATAAGTTAAGTTTTAAAATGAAAATTATATAATTTTACTTGTAACTTTATTATTTATCAAATATATAAAATAAGATTTAAAATAGATTTAATGTTAATAAGATTTAATTTAATAATAACTAATATAATAAAATTTATTGAGAATTTAATTTAACTAATAATATATATATAATATGTTAAGTATTTATTTAAATTAGATTTTGTAATAACTTTTAGTAAATGGAGGTTGGAAAGATAGATTAAATAAGAATTGATTTGTAATTTAATTTGTTAAGAATTAAATTTAAATAAAAATTGATTTGGAATTTAATTTGTTAAGAACTGAATTTAAATAAGAATTGATTTATAATTAAATTTGTTTGGAATTAAATTTTAATGAGGTTTGATTTGAACTTATTAATTTAAGATTTTAAAGATATGATTGTATAACTTGATAACTTGATTTTGATTAAATGTGAATAAATGAATATTTTTAGATTTAAATAAGATTGAAATTGAATATTTAAATTTGATTTAAATTTGAATTTGATATTTTATTTAAATGTTTATAAAAGTTATTAAATGAATATTTTCAGAATTTAATATAATTGAAGTTAGATATTTAATTATTGATTTTATTTAAATTTGTAATTTGAGATTTCATTTAAATGTTATTAAAATGATTAAGTGAATGTTTTCAAATTTAAATAAAATTAAAGTTGAATTTTGAAATATAAATGAGATTTATCAAATTGAGTTATTGTAAATTGTTTGAATATTTAAACTTTAAAATCTATTGAAATTGGAGGTGGTTTTAAATTTGTAATTCAAACCTGATTTTGAAATCAATTAAACTAAAATGGTTTAATGAGAATTTGAATTGAACCGTTAACCTTTCCAATTGAAATTGTTAAATTGAAATTGATTTAAATTGAATTATGGAATTAAAGTTGATTTGAATTAATGTGTGAAGTTGGAAGAAACAATTCTACTTTGAAACCATATTTAATATATAAACTATATTTAATATATAAACTATTTAATCTATAAACTATTTTAAATATAAACTATTTTTAGTTTATAACTATTTCAATATTTAAACTGTTTAAGTTGAAACTGTCATGGTTTAGATTTAATGGATTTAAATGCGAATATTTTGATATGAAGGTTTAAACTATTTTGTGGTTATGATTTTGGAAGCGAATATGATTTCGAAAGTGAATATAATTTTGAAAGTGATATGATTTCTAAAGTGATATGACTTTGAAATGAATATGATATTTTAAATATGAATTATAAATTATTTGAAATGAAATAACCATGGTGTGAAATAAGCGTTTGGTTGTTAAAGAGACCGGGATCGGATATTATTATACTCTCTGCCAATACCAAAAACCACTTTAACAACTGTGTACGTGGTGGAGAATCCAGAACGAAGTAGGATGGTTTGGCAAACGATTCTGTATGAGGTATTAACGTAGCCCTGACTCCCGTTGTCAGCTTGATGTGACTAAAACAGGAGCCATGCTGAGCCAAGTGAGGTCGCTCTTTCGATCGTGCACATTTTTTCAATACCATTCTATTACTTTGTGATTTGATTGGGTGCACCTTTGATATGGAAGTGTGTCTCGGGGTGGACGGTAGTAGTTGCTATGCGTTACCACCAGTCCGGATCCGTAAAACGGTATAATCATACCTTAGGCATTGCCTCGCGTGCCTTGTCACATGCTTTATCGTGCCCACTACGGGTTTGTTTTGTACTGTACCTATGGAGTGCCCCTGAGTATCCCACCAGTTTGGTGGAGCTTACAGTATCTGTATAGACTATGGGAATATATAAAAATGTGTTAAGAAGGATATGGGTAATGCCTTAACACTATTTTAATAGTTTACTTTACTATAGACATTATATATGTAGCGTATTGTACCATGTATGTAGATAGTTTAACGGATCCTTAGAGGATGGGTATCCCAAACATCCTTTGAGTTACTTGTATTTCACTTGACATTTCACTTGAGTTGATTTACTATATAAGAATGTTAATCCTGACTCGAGTGTTTTGTGTTTTTCTTTATGCTCGGGTCAGACTGAGCGACACAATATTTGAGACTCACCTTTGGAGCTTGAAGCTTTGTTTGAATATCTGTCTATTCAGCTTTCAGTTATTTTAGCTATTTTCAGTTATTTATGTTCAGACTTGTCGGTTGCTTTTGTATTAGTGACTTATGTATACTTGGGATTTTCTGTTGTATTTGTTTTAACTCCAATGTTCAATAGTAGCTTCATTAACTACTATTTATATATTCCGCTGCTTATTGTTGTATTACTCTGTGTTTGTGATTCTGTGATTGATTTATTTACTGTATATGCTAAGTTTTTCCAAATATAAATTAACAATCTGTTGTTTTGAGCAATTAAAGTCCGACATGAGTGGATGATTGTTGATTTGAATGGTTTGAAATGCCAGGCCGTTACACTCGTAATATCTAATAATCGAAACAACGAAGAACTCCGTTGCCCTTGTAGTAAGTGTCAACATTTAAAGCATTAGAAACCAGATATAGTTAAAGTACATTTGTATAAATCTGGATTTGTGCCAAATTATTATTTATGGGATCGTCATGGAGAACATGTTGCACCTACAGCGGATCCTGTTGCGTCAGAGGTCGATGTTGTTATAACAAATCCAATAGAAGGTATGGTGGAAGATGTAGCACGATCAATGTTCTCTATCGTTCAAGTTGACGATGAAGACGTCAATGTCGAAGAAGAACCGAATATGGAAGCAAATTTTTTTTATGATTTATTGGACGCCACTAAAAGACCGTTGTGGGATGGTTGTAAAAGTGGAACCGAATTATCAGTAACCGCTGAATACATCACCATTAAATCAAAATTCAACTTTACAGAATCTGGATTTACAGCAGTTGTACAAGATGCAAAACGACATATGCCACCCAATAATTTGATGTGTGACAGTCATCATAAAGTGAAAACACTTATATCAACTTTCGGTCTGCCTTACCAAAAGATAGATACATGTATAAAAGGTTGCATGATGTATTGAAAAGATGATATTAATCTTAGGAACTGCAAAATATGTAATGAGGAAAGATATAAACCAAGAAAAAAGAAAGGAAATAAAGTTCCATATAAGAGAATGCATTATTTACTAATTACCCCTAGACATCAAAGGTTATATGCGTCTTCAGCTACAGCATGTCATATGCGATGGCACAGCGTGAGAAGACAGGCAGAGGGAATTTGACACATCCATCCGATGGAGAAACATGGAAACATTTCGATAAGACGTATCACACATTTGCTGCAGAGAGCCGTAACATCAGACTTGGTTTATGTACGGATGGGTTTCGTCATTCTCTAAGTTTGGTAGAAAATATTCATCTTGGCCTGTTATCGTTACTCCTTATAATTTACCTTCGTGGATGTGTATGCAAACTCTATACATGTTTCACACTATTGTCGTTCTTGGCCCTGATGATCCGACATAAGGAACCGATGTTTATCTACAACCATTAATCGAAGAGCTAAAAACATTATGGCTTGAAGGTGTTGAAACATACGACATTTCACAAAAAAGGAAATTTCGTATGTTCGCTTTTTTGTTATGGACTATTAGTGATTTTCTTGCATATGGGATGCTTTCAGATTGAGTACGGCCGGTCGTCTAGCCTGTCCTTATTGCATGGAAAAAACAAGATCATTTTCTTTACGGTATGGAAGGAAAATTTCTTGGTTTGATTGTCATCGGTGTTTTCTCCATCCCAATCATACTTTTAGAAGAGATAAAAAAACTTTAAATCTAACAGAGAAGAGAGTATGCAACTACCAAAGATTTGGTCAAGCGAAGAAATATATGAAATCGTAAAGGACTACCCGAAGATGCATGAAACTGGAGTACATACTGAAATTCCAAGTAAATTGGACGTTCATAATTGGAGCAAATAAAGTATATTTTGGGAGTTACCTTATTTGAAAGATCTCCTACTTCGACATAATATTGACGTGATGCACAACAAAAAAAAACGTGTTTGATAACATGTTTAATACAATTATGAATGTTAAAGGGAAAACTAAGGACGATCTGAATTCAAGACTCGATATAGCACACTTTTGTAAACGTTCTGAACTTCATATGAAGCCCAATGACAATAAAAAAACTCAAAGCATGCTATGAGCTAGATAACAAGAAAATAAAACTCGTGCTAAAGTGGGTGGAAGGACTAAAATTCCCTGATGGGATGTCTTCTAATCTCCGTAGATATGTTGACTTTAAAAACAATAAATTGAGTGAGATGAAAAGTCACGATTGTCATATCATGATGGAATATTTGTTATCAGTGGTTTTCAAAGAACTGTTGCTCATAAAAGTGTGGAGTGTTATAATATAATTAAGTCTGTTTTACAAACAACTTTGTTCGACAACATTAAAAATTGACCGTATACGTAGACTTGAAGTAGAAATCCCTATACTGCTATGCAAACTAGAGAAAATATTTCCGCCGGGTTTCTTTAATGTAATGGAGCATTTACCTGTTCATCTTTCATCCGAAGCTCTTCTTCGAGGTCCTGCGCAATATAGATGGATGTATCCATTTGAGAGGTAATAATAAATATATGTAAAATTGTTGTTAGTTTAAAATTCAGATTTACATAAGTGCATTTAAATTGAATTAATTTTGTAATGGGTACTTGAATCATCTGTAGTAAAAAACTTAGACAGAAAGCACGAATTGAAGGTTCAATTTGCAAATCATATCTTGAAGAAGAAGCTTCATTCTTTTTCTCTCATTACTTCAGTGACCATGTGAACTTATCACTTGTAAGTGATCCTCGTAATGATGTAGCCGTTGAAGAAGATTATTCTCAGACCAACATGGCCGACCTGTTGGAATATGTGAGGAAAAATGGTTAGACGATAGAGATCAACATGTAGCACACACATATGTTCTTTTTAATTGCGCTGAAGTTACACCATTTGTTAAGTAATAATAAATTCATATTTATTTCAATGATACTTACATATTAATCGTAATGTAACATATAGTACATATATATTCGCAATATTTACGAATCATAGCATCCATCTGGCGATCTCAGTAAGGAATTTTCTAAATGGTTTTCGAACTACGTTTATGATCCAAGAAACAACATCGTCGATGAAGGATTACAACATCTTATGCTCGGACCAAAAAGAAATGTCAAGGCTTATCCAATATTCTTCATCAATGGATTTAAATTCAACACCAAGGATTATGGTGCTGAAAAATTAACATATAACAGTAGTGTATTTGTCAAAGGTAGTGACGATCTAAATGAGCATATAAAAGATTTTTGTGACGTCTTAACACAGGTTTTAGATTGACATATTATGTAAAACCTTCAGAAAAAGTTTTTTTTTATTCAAGTGCAATTGGTTCAGCAATATTCTTGGTTCTGGAATCAACGTGCACAAAGATTATAAACTTATAGAAATAAAGCACACCTCACATTGCTATAAGTATGATCCTTTCGTATTGGCCAAGCAAACATTACAAGTTTATTTTGCTCCGTATCCGTCCTTAAAAAGTGATAAAGCAGATTGGTCTGCTGTTTTTAAAACAAAGGCAAGATTTATGTATGGAATTAATATTCCAGAAGAAGCAGCATATCAAACGGATCTTGGGCTAAATGATGAAATAATAATAACTGGTGATATTAATTTGGGTTTGTTAAATGACGAATCAAATGTTTTAATAGAAGCATTTGAGAGTACAGAAGAGAATGATATAGAGTACGAGATAGAGACTGAATCAGAAGACGATGAAGACTGAAAATTTTGAATTTTGTATCAGTTATTGTATAATGTATATTCAGAGTTTCAGCTATTGTTAAATAATATATACTCAGGAGATCTTGTCTCATTTGTGACGTTTTAGTGCAACTTTTATGTGATGATGATTAATCGAACATGTTTTGTAATAATGAACTGATATTTTTATCATTATATGAAATGATATGTTTGTAACAGATATGTACAGGAGACACTCCAGCAGATCTTAGCCTTCTCCTTCCGCTGGTGCGGGTGCCAGCGGCATAGCACCGGATTTACATCCGGCGGCCGAGGTAGTCCCAAAGAGTGTTGGGTAAGTATTAAATTTATTACATGTTCACTATTTAAAATTTATTAAAGCCGTCATCTTATTTTATACAAGGGGTTTGAGGTCCAACCGTCCGACTTTATTTTGCAAGTTTCCAGGAAAGCGTTCATGAGTCGGATGTCAGGATGCTGGGCTCACTGGGATGACATTCCCGATCATATAAAGAATGTCATATCTGCCAACTTGATGGTAAGTTTAAATTTATAATTTATTTGTAAATTAATACAATGTATATACTTCAAACCAATTTCAATTTAAATATGCAAGCCGCTGTTCATGTAGACCCGCAAGATATTAATACAACGATAAGTTTGAGTTTTTTTTTCAATCTGCGATTATATTAGATAAGAGAAAGAGGGAGCAAAAGAAACGGCGCTTTGAACGAAATGTAGTAGGGAAAAGGAAATATATAAATATTATATTAGAAAATATCCCACAAAAATTCCGAACTCCAAATGACGCACGCCGCTTGGCGTTTATAATGTTTTACCCCCATTCTGAACATAATGAAACTAATTTCGAGGTCTAATTCGATCGTATGCAGAAGATAGCTTTTCAAAATCAATTATTTAAATTAAATTCTGAAATTAAATTCTACGCGTTTCAAGCTCGCACAGCCAAATGACAAGTTCGATCGCTACGAAACTTGAAATCCTACAATAATTTACTATTACGGATCCGATGAAACTGGTTCCGTCGAAATCCGAGACATAGTCCAAAATGGCTATTTTTACACGTCAATTATAATATAAAATTTTCGATTTCTAAATATTCACTTTTAAATCCAATTTTAAATGTTAACCATCTTCATTATTGTTTAAATAAAATTTAAATCAACTTTAAAAATCATTTTCATTCATACTTAATACAGGATTCAATTATTTGAATAATTTCCAATATTTAAATTCAAATGATTTAATTATCCAATATTAAAAATCTCAATGAATTTTAGTTATTGACAATTAGTTTAACTTCAGCTAACTGAGTCAATATTTATTATTCAATCCAAATATTGATTATAAATACATTCAACACTTATGATCCAATTCTAACTGTTGATTATAATTTTATTTCAATATAAATAATCCCTAAATTTCCGAAATTGTTTATTTCAAGACTTTATCCAAGTTCATATTCAATAACCACATTAAATTTAATAATTTAAAATAGTTAAAAATACGGGTCATTGCGTTCTCTCCCACCCAAAACTTTTCGTCCTCGAAAAGGGACTAAGTACAGAATTTAACACTTGATATATTTTCTCAAAATAATTAACTTATAAAGCATAAACATCTTATTTGCAAAACTATTACTACGCTTCTACTACGCCACTCCGATATCAGTTTTATGGAAAATATAACTTATATATAAAAACAAGCTATAAAATTTTTAAATTTTCAAAAAATTTCTAACTCTCGGATTTACGGAAAATTTCGGCAGTGTCTCCTTTGTGCGGCTCGATTGGAAATTTTACAATATAATATATAACACAAATATACCCAATATATATCAAATATACATCTCATCTCAATGATGAGGCATCCCGAAGCGAAAAAACATAAAAGCGTTGTATGTAATCCGAGATATGTACCTTATTATTAATAATACGAGCGAGTTCGCTTGTATTAAGCAAGCAAAAGCAAAATACGCGCATGCGAGCTCCAAAAGCTAGCATACGCCCTTCCGTACCTACTAAACACTCAATAATAGATGAGAATATGTATATGGAGAGAGAAATCAATATATAACATAACTATACAACAACTATATAAGCAAACATAGCCATGCAATAAAAGAAACATCCGAACAACCATATTCATGCAAGTTTTATTCATAACCATACTATTATTCAATGTCAACATTTCAATTAACATTTTAATTGACTCAGTTTCAATTAATTTACATTCACATCATATTTATTTGCATTCACTTTACTTACTTCTTAATTGATTAACATTCACCTATTAATATTCATTTCGTTAATCATGCAATGGATTTACATTCAATTCATTCGCTTTTAATTGATTTACATCACTACAAGAACAACACTGGTTTTCGACGGCTCAAATCCGTCGGCGGCCGTTGGAAGACCGTCGAAAACCGTAGGAATAGCTGTTGGAATACGAATCTCGTTTAGTAACGATTTCCAACGGCATCAATGGCACATTTCCGACGGCTTACAACGGTAATCTTCAACCGTTTCCAACGGCAAAAATGTCCATGTGGCAATCCTAGAAAACCAAATAGCCGTCTCACGCGTCGTAAATGGTCGGAAATTGTCGTTGGAAGCCGTTGGAAAAATATGACCTATAAGCCGTCGGAAACCGTTACAAGCCGTCGGTAATCTGGGTAATCTTTTTTTATGAATTTGAACCTGCCGCCTTCCAGCCACCCTACATCTATCAATACTAATAACAGCTCCTTTTCGAGCATATATAAACCAATAATCACATAGAAAAGCATACATAATATTTCATCCGTAAAATCCATATCAAAATCCAACATAATCTACAAACTCAACATCCAAATCCACAAACTCAACATCCAAATCCACATAAAATAATATACAATCCATTAAAATGTATCAAACACATCCTCACCCACTCGAAGCGTATATATACAGACAAAAAAACATAATAGAACATACCTAGCATCATTGATCATCATCCCCTACAGAACCACCCGACGAAGGAAACCTCCCATGCTGCTCCATATACTTCGCTAAGCGCTGGTTCAACTGCTCCATCTACGCAGCACGACGACGATCATGCTCCCGCAGCTCGGCGATCTCGGCTCATAGCGCTGTAATTTCTTCTTTGTTTTGAGCCATCTTATACGCCTTCTGCGATGTTCTAGCCTGCGAATATAATTAAATTGTTATACTACCTCCAACATCATAAACATAATTTACATAACTTTAACTGAAAAATATGCAATATTTGAATTTAGTTTATTTTTTGAAAATTACCGCTTGGTTCCCAAATCCATAGCGCCTGCTGCGGGATGGTGGATCCATGACAGACTCTAAAATAGCGTCTTCTTCATCAGCTGTCAACTCATCCCGTCATGTCTCAGCCAGCAGCTGTGCCCGTGCTTCCTGAAACTTTTTCTGTAATGCAAAATATTGAATACAATTTAGTAGACTAATCGCTATACTAATTGACAAAAAGTTGAAATAGTCACTGGTATAAATAACACTAATTAATATGTCTATAAATGTGTACTTGATTAATTAACTGATGACTTTTAACTTAATTTTACTATACTTACATAGGCAACAGTCGCTTTATCACCATGCTCCCATGAGTATACGACTAAGCCCGAATCGTCGGTCTGTTTCAGGGTATGAGTATGAGCAAAAACATCCCAATACGAAACAGCACCTCCTCGCGTTCTTTCCTGAAATATGTGTATATATATATATATATTGTTTTATCAACTATCTATTAACAACTTATAACTTAAAATATAAAAATGTGAATATAAAAATTTACCAAATCCTCGCGATGATGCTGGAACGAGTTGGAACCACCGCGATGTGTGACGGGATTCTTATTTCTATTTGCAGAGTTCCTATTTGACTCCCTCTACAAATTTCAATTGGAAATAACATTACAGTTCTAAATTATGTATTAAATACACACAACAATTTAAAGTAATTAATATGTGGTAAACTTACCTGGAACTCCTCATTGCCCCACCATGCGACCCAGGCCTCCCAAATGCTAGCACTCATCCAGTTGGGTTTTTTCTCCGCTCTTCTCATTGCGGACACTGTATCCCTATAATTTTTGGCGATTTTGCTATTCCAATGCCGCTGCACCAGGTATACATCGGTCTCTTGTAGGTTGACCGAACCCTGCACATTTAGAAAATGAAAGTTATACATTTTTATAAATAGTCTACAACATATAAAGTGATCTATGATCAAAGAGAAAGTGCGAAATATAAATTTACACTTACCAGAAAATCCTGCCAAATGCTCTCCCGAACGTTATTGGATAGGTCTTGACTTTCCTTTTTGGTCCCATAGTTAAATGTTTCAATCCTTCATCGACCACACAGTTTGTCAAGTCGTAAACGTAATTTGAAAACCATGTAGCGAACTCATTGCCGATATCACCATTTAGATGTTGTGATTCGTAAACACTGCAATTATAGATGAAATATTGCATTATAATTAACACACACGTGTGCATATGTATATATATGCATATGTAGACGATATAATGCATCAAGAAGAATATATGTGCATTACCTAACAAATTGTGCAACTTCAGCATAATTGAGAAGAATATATGTGTGTGCTACATGTTAATCTCTATCGTCCAACCATAATTCCACACATTTACCAACAGATCGGCCATGTTTTTTAAAAATAGATAAACTCGCTTGACAATCATCTTGATCAATGCCTTCATCATTACGCGTAGCACTTTCAAACGATATGTTAACATGATCACTAAAATCATGAGAGAGAAAATACGAAGCTTCTTCTTCGATATATGATTTGCAAATCGAACCTTCAACTCGTGCTTTCTGTCTCACTTTTTTCTTTAGATGATTTAAGTACCTATTAAGAATCATTCCAAATTAAAATTTATTTATACATGAAGTAAACTAATATTTAACGTACTAAACATTAATACCTCTCGAATGGATACATTCATCTGTATTGCACATGCCCTCGAAGACGTGCTTCAGATGGAAGATGAACAGGTAAATGCTCAATTACATTAAATAAAGGGACAGTTTGGCACAGGTCCCTAATAAGTTTCAAAATACACAAAAACCCCAGTAAAAAAAAGTTTGTAAATTAGGTCCCTAGAATTAAGTTATCGAATAATGGCATACACTTATGCAATTATTCAGTGAATAATTGCAGAAATTTATGCAATTATATCAAAAAATTGCAGACATTTCCATAATTATTCATTGAAAAATTGCGGAAATTTCTGCAATTTTTTCAAAAATTTGCGGAAATTTCCGCAATTATTCACCGAAAAAATTGCATAAATTTATGCAAATTTTGAATATAATTGCATAAATGTCTGCAATTATTCAGTGAAAAATTGCAAACTATATGCAATTACTTAGTAACTTAATTCTAGGGACCTAATTTACATACTTTTTTTACTGGGATTTTTGTGTATTTTGAAACTTATTAGGGACCTGAGCCTAATATTCACTTAAATAAACCTGGAGGAAATATTTTCTCTAGTTTGCAGAGCAGTATGGGGATTTCTTCCTCAAGTTTACGTAGACGATCAACTTTTAACGTAGTAGAACAAAGCTCCTTATAAAATAAACTAAGTTTAGTTAAAACCGTCCAAACTTTTACGGGCAATAGTTCTTTAAAAGCAACGGGTAACAAATTTTTCATCAGAATATGACAATCGTGGCTTTTCATCCCACTAAGTATGTTGTTCTTATAGTCGACACATCTACGAATATTGGAAGAAATACCGTCAGGAAATCATAATCCTTCCACCCATTTTAAAAGTATTTTAACTTGGTTATTGTCTAGCTCATAGCATGCATTTGGTTTTTTTGTGTCATTTGGCTTTATATGAAGCTCAGCGCGATTACATATTGCTTCGATATCGCGTCTAGATTTCAAATCATCCTTCGTCTTCCCCTTAACATTCAAAATTGTATTAAAAACGTTGTCAAACACGTTTTTCTCGTGCATCGCGTCAATATTGTGACGAAGTAGTAGATTTTTCCAATACGGCAACTCCCAAAATATACTTTTTTTTTAGATCGTGGGGAACCTTAAGATCATGGTATTCATTGATACTCACTTAAGTAAACCCCACGCTGTGTGTCTACCCCGCTTTTATTTAGTCGTCGCACACGGATGCGTAACGTTGAAACTCCCACTGATGGTTTGGTGCTGGGATTCGAACCTGCCCGAACACAGTCCTTTGGTTCCCATCTCCCAGCTCCCAAACCAACCGAGCTACGAACGGCGGGTCTCCCAAAATATACTTTGTTTGCACCAATTATGAATCGTTGATTTACCTTGAATTTCAATTTGTTCTCCGGTCTTATGTATCTTTGGAAAATCTTTTACAATTTCATATATATCTTCGCTTGACCAAACCGTTGGTGGTTGCAAGGGCTCGTGTCTATTAGCTGTATAGTTTTTTTGTCTCTTCTAAAAGGATGATTAATATGGAGAAAACACTGATGACAATCAAACCACGAAATATTCCTTCCATGCGGTAAAGAAAATGCTCGTGTTTCCTCCATGCAATAAGGACAAGCTAGGCGACCGGCCGTACTCCAACCTGAAAGCATTGCATATGCAGGAAAATCGCTAATAGTCCACAACAAAGAAGCTTGAAAATTCTTTTTTTTGAGATGTCGTATGTTTCAACTCCTTCGTACCATAATGTTTTCAACTCTTCAATCAACGGCTGTAAATAAACATCGATTCCTTGTGTCGGATCATCAGCACTATGGACGATAATTGTGAGAAACATATATGGAGTTTTCATACACAGCCATAAAGGTAAGTTATAAGGTGTAACGATTATAGGCCAAGATGAATATTTAGAACCAAATTGAGAAAATGGTGAAAACCCATCCGTACATAAATCAAGTCTAACATTACGGCTCTCCGCTGCAAAATTATGATATTTCTGATCAAAATGCTTCCATGCTTCCCCATCAGCTGGGTGTGTTAACGTATCTTCTTCCTGCGTTCTAACACTGTGTCATCTCATATGATGCGCGGTTACAGAAGATGCATATAACCTTTGATGCCTAGGGGTAATAGGTAAATAATGCATACGTTTATACGGGACTTCCTTTCCCTTCTTCTTTCTTGGTTTATACCTTTCCTGATTACATATTTTACAATTCCTAAGATTGATATCTTCTTTTCAAAACAACATGCAACCGTTTAAACATGTATCTATTTTTTGATACGGTAAACCAAAAGCTGACATAAGTTTTTTCACTTCATAATGATTTTCGCACATTAAGTTGTCGGGAGGCATATGCCGCTTCGCAGCTTGTACAACAGCTGTAAATCCAGCTTCTGTGAGGTTGTATTTAGATTTCATCGCAGTGTATTCTGCAGTTATGGGATGTCACGGAGTCGAGGATAAGTTATATCATTTCATTTTTTTACATTTTGTTAAAAATTCGTATATTAGGTGCATTAATTTAGTTAATTGTGCATTTAAATTTATAGGAATTATCGGCATGGAACCGTGCAAATAGGGCTAAAAATCTTGCTTTGCACCGCGGCGGGTCGAAGTCCTTCCAACAGCATCACAGGGAATTGGTAAAGTTATAAAATGCGTTTATAAGTAGTTGTAAGATAATTTAGTCATATCGGTAACATTATTCATTTGTATATATAACTTCAGTTACAGAAATATAATCATGAGCCTACACTGGCTGAGATCTTCACTCACACACATGCCATCGAGTGCATGAATGATGAGGGAAATATTTTATATGAATTTACGGACGATAAATCTGAATCTGTGATGATAAATTTGTTTAATTTTTTTACTTCACATTTGATAAGTTCTTTATTAATTATTATTACAAACTACTGCTCGTCATCGCAGGAGAGAAACGAAGTAGAGAAAGCTCGAGTGACGCAGTCCACTGGCCCTGAGTTGACCTTAGAGGAGGAGGACCGTATTTGGGATGCTCTCATTGACCCGCCTACTCAAAATACGCGTTATGGTTATGGAAATCAGGAGGTAAACTGCTTAATTCACTAATATATAAATTATATTTAATCCCTAAGCAAATTATATTACAATCAAATAATTTACAAGTGATGATGACCCAGAGGGCTTATAGGAGATCTCAGACCGAGGAGGAAATAGCTCAGCTGAAGCAGCAAATGGCAGAACTCAATGACTGACGGAAGGGCGGAGGGCTAGCGCAGCTGCTGAATGAGCGAATTGCGGCCTTTTTAGCAGAACTTGGGAGGATGCCTGGTGAGGATGGGTCGGGAGATAATGTCGATGAGGATGAGTAAGTACGGATTTTTTTTTTGACTGTCTGTGATCGTTTTGTTGTGTAATTATTGACTTGTGTTGATTGAGTGGATACTTTATTGATGGTTGTGTACTGTGATGATTGTGGATTTGATAAACATGAGTATTTGTGTAGATATGATTATGTTGGTTGATGGAATATTGGTTTTAGTTGATGAAAGTTTATGTAAATATTGATATTTGCGTTGTGTTTTTAATTATTTGTGATATGTATGAGATTATACGTTGCATGTGATATTACTGGTTGTGAAATTAATTTTATATGTCTTGGGAATGAAGTGAGATTGAGATATAACGTTTATTGGAAAAGCTGCTCTGGCCATTTTCCAGTTTTCAGGCTCGCGTCGGCTATCGATGGCCAAATTGTTCTAGGATAGCGACGAAAAGCGACAACTAGCGACGACCAAATTGTTCCAGGATAGCGGCGACTAGTTTTTTCAAGTTAGCGGCGACTAGTTTTTCCAGGTTTCCGTCGCTAAATGTCGCTAATATGACGACGACGCCATCGCTATTTTGCTTACGTCGTGTGATTTTGTTACGGCTTTTGGCGACGGTTGGCGACGGCCAGTGACGGCCGCAGATAGCTTTTTGTCGTCGCTAAACGAAGTCGTTCCTGTAGTGAATAATTCATTCTTATTGTCGATGGCATTAATGCAAAAATCATATTTGACAATTTATGGTTGTATATCCTTTAGATTATCATCCAAAACATATTTGCAATATAACCCATGTTAGTGGTTGCTTTTCTGAAAATAAAATTAAAAATTAAAATAACTTATGGTATAAAATCTAACTTTTATGAAAACTAAAATTAAGATAGTTGTGTCGTTATAGATTATGCTAAGAAAATCAAACGGATATTATGTGTAACTAAAAATCGGATGCCAGGGAAAAAGTTTAGAAAATTACAAAGTTAAAAACATACTAGAAATAAATAGAGAATAGCCAACATATATATTCGATCTTTTATTAACAATAATATTTGTTTCTATTTAGGAAAGGACAAAGATACAAAAAAAAAAAAAAAAGAGTTCCATAAATCGTAAACAGTATCTATTTTAAATATTTTATAGAAGTAAACAAATGATCAGGCTTGTAAATTTGTAATTTGAGATTGATATGAAATACCACAAAACAACATAATTGTAATGGAAGGAATTAATAAGACCAGTTAGGATAACCGCAATCATATTTGATTAATTATGCAATACAATAATACTCTCCCGTTCTTATTGAAATGCTAAAATACGCAAGTCATAACTTATTGACATGATAAAAGTTGTAAAATATCACGCTAAAATAAGCAAGTCTTGATTTTTTGTTGCTATAAAAATTGTAAACATGGTAAATTTTGCAAATATGTCAAACAACAAACAGTTACCAGTACCAAATCTATCAAGTTCAGTTTCGTAGAAACTGAATGACCTTTTAATTAAATACATATAACCAGTATACAATGTTAAATCTGATATAGCTAAGCTTTCACATAAACTATGCTTAGAAAAATAGCTTTAAAACACAGTTTAAACCCTCAAGTCATGCTATCATGTAATGGAGATACTTGGTTGCATTGCATTAAACAAATGACCAGCTTAGTTGGGAAAATTATACAGGGACAACCTTAACTTAATACCTGATTCCAAATGACCACCTTAATTTGTTGTGTTAAACAAATTACCCTCAGGTGATGCTTTAAATGAATATCTACAGCTTGATAACATAATGAATTTTGTTTCAAAAAAGAAGATATCAACCATAATTAATGCCAACAAAGCTTAAAATTCTTTATAATCCCAAATCATATAACAAAGCGAAAAATAAATCATTCATAATCAGCACTAAATAAATCATTCGCAATAACCAAAATATCTCATTTCGAGAAGAAAATTAAGTAGAAGCAATTACTGGAGTTGAAATTGAAGTTTAGTTCACAACTGGATGACGAGTTAGATTAGGAGATGTATATGAAAGTTTATATCCATAGAGATCTGCGTGCGGTTTCTTTTGAAACTCGAAGAATTTATTTCTCTGTAAATCCTAATTTGAAACGAAGGATAAGAGGGAAGCGGTAAGGACTTTTAGGATTGTAGTTGGTTTTATTTATGAGTAAAAGCAGTGTAGTAAATTAAAGAAAAAATTAAGGTTTATTTTGTATAGTTAAGAGTCTTAAGACCAAAAAAGTTGGAAATCCTCATGATTTAGGATTTAATTCCAAAAAACATAATAATAATAATAAAACGTTTCAACTTTTATAAAATCCATTAAATAATAGCAAAGCAGATGAATTTCTAGATCTTTCATTGATTATAGAAGCTCTCTCTTCTCCTTAGCTCTCTTCTTAAATATTTAACTTTCAAATTCTTTAATTTATCACTTTATATTTATTTTACCAATTCTCTCCCATCAGTTTACATTTTGGTACGGACGTTCTAAAATCTATATAATTATTTACATATAATTTATCGGTTATCTCCTAATATTTTATATTTAAATCCATACATTTAGGTTAATTACATAACCAAAATTTAATCTATTTAAATAAATTTAGTCAACTAATATTTATTGATATTTCTTGCAAATACTAAAAAAAGACAATTTAATGCATACCACTTTAGTAACAACCAAAATGGTAAAATGCTTTTTTCATTCAAATATTTATCATATATTCATTGTAAATTCTACTTTTAACTTAAAATACCTACATTGAAAATTACTGCAGTTATTTACAAAACTTGTCTCACTTTTCTCCTAATATTTTACATTTCATTCCATATATTTCAATTAATTTAGCGACCTTAAATTTAAACTAATTAGATATAAATCCAATTAACTAATATTTGTTAATTTGTTTACTAATTTATGAAAATATGAAACTACAATGTGTACACCATATTCATATAATAAAACTGATAAAATTATTATTTTCAAAGATGTAAAGATACATAGGTCACATAACTTAAAGTATGTACACATACAATAATAACAAATACAATTTACATCTTATCTTAATAAATTTATCATATGCTGTATAACAAAATTACGTTTCTTTTTACTTTAAATACCTACATTTTAAAATTTTATATAATCATCTACAAATCACCCTCAATTCCCTTTATGCATTTTACATTTACGTTCATATAATAGAATTAACTATGTAATCTTAAAGTTGTTTAGATAAATTTAGTAAACTATTATTCGTTGATTCGTCTCATAATTCATAAAAATATGAAAACTTCAATATTTATACCATGTTTATAATAACAAAAAGGATTAAAAAAATCATTTAAATATATAAAACAAGGATAATTTAACATAAATAATAATCAAAAATTTAATTTATAATTCATCTGTAACAATATATTTATCATGCATTGCACTATTAAATTCCTTTTTTAACATCAAGTACCTACATTTTGAATTTTGTATAGTTATTTACAAAACTTTCCTCAGTATCATTTAACATTGTACATTTAAGTCAATGTATTTAAATTAATTGAATAATCTTAAATTTAAACTATTCGAATAAATTTAAGTAACAAATATTCGTTAATTCATCTAATAAATCCTAAAAATATGACGCTTTTAACATGTTTATATTATATTCATATCAATAAAAATTGTGAAGTTAAATTCAAATTTAAAGATATATGAGTCACATAAAATAAATGATATACATAAACGGTATTAACAAATTTAATTTATTATTAATTTCTCAATAATAATTTTCATACATTGCAATGCAAACTTCTATTTTTAGCTTCAAATACCTACATTTTAACATTTCTACGATTATTCACACCTCCTCGATTCTATTCAAATATTTTATATTTAAATCCGTGCACGCATGTGTGTGTGTAAAACTACTTACGAAATCACTAATTTGAACTATTTAAATAATCTTTGCATATATTTAGTTTATTCCTCTATAAATCCCTAAAAAAATATGGCAATTTCAATATATATACATATATGTGTGTGCACTACGTTACGAAATTCTGATTTTAATTTCAAATAACTAAGCATTGATATTTCTACAGTTTATAACAAAACCCTTCTCAATTATTTCTATTATTTTCCTTTAAATCCACATATTTAGGCTAATTATGTAAATTTTAATTTAGCATATTTAAAAAAATCAGTTAAATGTTATTTGTTATTAATTCATTCAATAAATCATTAAAATATGTCGTTTTAACATGTATACCATAATCAAATTAATAAAAATGATGAAGTAAATTTTTGCTCAAATATAAAGGTAAGTAAGCTACATAACATAAATTATACATAAACAATAATAACAATTTTAAATTATAATTCATTTATTTCACCGAATTTATCATACGTAACATAACAAAGTTCTAGCTCTTTTATTGATTCTATGAGTTTTCACTCTTCCCCTTTTATACTCTCTTAATATTATATTTTTAAATCCCTTTAGTGTATCAATTTACACATATTTTACCATGTCCCATCATTTTACATTCTGGTATTGATAGTTTAAAGTTTATACAACTATTTACAAATAATTCATCAATTACCTCCTATATCTATATTTAAGTCCATATGTTTAGGTTAAAATTAAAATTTAAACTATTTAAACAAATTTAGTTAACTAAAATTCATTAATATTTCTTATAAATACTAATGAATACAATTTCAGTATGTATACCAATATTATAACAACCAAAATGGTAAATATTAAATTTTCATTCAACTATAAAGATATACAAATCAAATAAAAATTAATAACAAATTTAATTTGCAATTAACTTATTTCAAAATATTTATCATACACTACATTATAAAATTATACTTTTAATTTCAAACACCAACATTTAAAACTACAACAATTATTTACAAAACAAACCTCACTTTTCTCCTTATATTTTCCATTTCGGTCCATATATTTAAACAAATTAGATAAATCCAATAACCTGTATTCGTAATTCATTTACTAAATTATGAAAATATGAAAATTTCAATATGTACACCATGTTCAGATTAACAGAAATTGTAAAATTATATTTTCATTAAAGTAAAGATACATAATTCACATAACATGCATATATACGTAAACAATGATAACAACTTCAATTTATAATTTATTTATCTCGATAAATTTATCATAAAGTGCAATACAAAATTATGTTTTTTATTTCAAATACCAACATTTTAAATTCTCGACAATCATTTACAAAACCCTTCTCAATTCCTTTCAAATATTTTATATTCAAGACCATAAATTATAATTAGTTACATAACCTTAAAACTATTTGAACAATTTCAATAAACTATTATTCATTGGTTTGTCTACACTACAAGAAAACTGCGGTTTACCTACGCCAAATTGGCGTAGACGGGGCGTAGGTAAATGCATTAACTACGTAACACCTACGCCAATTTTGGCGTGGGTAAAACTTGCGTAACTAATAAAATACCTACGCTTTACCTACGTCATCCGTTGGGTTGTTTCCTACGCCTTTCCTACGCCATAATTTTCTTACGCCTTCTCCACGCCATGTTGTACCTACGATTTTGTTACGACATTTTTACTTTTTTAAGTGCTCACGTCTTTCCTACGTCATTTGTTTACCTACGTCTTCCCTACGCCCAGTTTTCCTACGCTTTCCCTACGTCATTCTTACATATTACGTTTTCTACGTCTTTTCTACGTCATTTATTTATCCACGATTTACCTACGCATGTGTTTTTAATGTTTTTCCTACGCCATGCATACGACTTTTTGCTGTATTAATATTTCATTTACCTACGCCTTCCCTACACCTTCCCTACGTCTTTTCTGAAGCAATTTTGATATATTACTATTCTATTTCATTTCACCACATTAAATAGAAACTAAAATCAACTTATTTTATATATATACACATTCCAACAAAAAGATTAATGTCAAACCATTCATCTTTAATTCAAAAAACAAATATCTCATTCATATTACAAAGTCAAACAATATTAATCAAGTTCCTATATGTTAAAATAATATGATAATATGTTCATGATACATGACATCATACAGATACCATTAAAAAGTTTTCAATACCCTCATTCCTCATGACGATCGTTCGGCTCTTCATCAAATCGATGTCGAAGCATCTCGGTGAGTTGTTCATACTGCATCTTCAGCATTTGAATCTCCCCTTCTTGACGCTCCACCTTTTCATCTAGTTTGGCTCTAGTCTGTGCTTCTCCCTTATTGATGCTATAAGTAGCATCTTTGTATTTCTGCATTTTATCAAATATTGCATCAATTTCTGTGTTTTAAACTAATTAAAATAATGTTTTGTTGAAAGTTTAAATACTTACTCCAGGGATATTGCCATAATATGGCCTACGGTCAAACATCATACTGAAGATGCATATTTAGTACAGATTTTGTTTTACCTCATTTTATGCTATATTTTTTTGTTCATAGATTGATTTTTGAGAAGTTTATAGAAAATGGACAATCAAAATGTATCATATAATTATCTATGTTCTTGTGTCTGATTTTTTTTTTTTGAATATAAATTTGTTTGTAAAATTTATTTTATTGCAATTCAAACAATTTGTCGATTATAACAAAATTGAACTTATATACTATTTTCCCATCAAAACAAAATTCTGGCTTCATCAATGATATGATCATAAACTTGAAAGTCAAACCTTTCAAATATATGCACAAGCCATGATTCTAGAATTTAGTAGCTAACTGTAGTAAAATAATCCATCTCTTCCACATTGGTGGTTTTTTTTTAAATAGATAAATGCTTAAACTAGTAAAATAAAAGTCTCTAAAAGGTGAAAACTGGAATAACTTTTGCACCCTAAATATACCCCAAATAAATATTCAACTGAAATACACATACATCTTTTTGCAGTGCTGATTGACGCTCGCGCAATGCTTTCTTTTTTCTCTCTATGTTTTCTCGTAAATTTTCGTTAGCTTTTACCTGAATATTTAGCAGTATAAATATCATAATCCGAAAGCAATCGATAAAGGATGGCATTAATATTATATACACAAAGAAACAAAAACCAACCTCCTTTACAATTTTATTTTCCAGATCACCTTTTTCTGTCTCAAGCTTCTGAATAGCAATCCTGGTAATTTTAAAGATCCCATGATGATATTTCTAGAAATTTACCAAGTTGAAAAGAAAGAAATATAGGTCGAAGATACAGATAGATCAATAGGAGATATTTGACTTACTCATCGTCTATTGAACCCTTTTTTTCTGTTGGAAGATCTTTTTTTGTCTGAATACAAAAAATAATCACTTTTAAGAGATACTAGAGGGAAAATAATAACGCAATAAAAATTGGTGCTCACAGAGGTTCGTCCCCATTTAGTTGGTTTCCTCATACTAGATGTGGCCTTACTAGACCTATTTCTGAATTTTGCAGAGCTTCCATTCTTAGTATAAGTAGCAGACTTTTGCAATCTGAAAGTATGAATATTATCAACAGACTTTTGCGAACTTGGTGAAGAATTTCAAATTCTGAATCGATAGGTGATTTTTTGTATATTCCTTGGCGTTGAAACCCCACTCCAACAATCATTATAAAAGAAAACATCACCGTATATCTTGTCCCACACGCAATCATGAAGGTGACTGGACATATTATTATAATTAACGAAACCCATGCTCTGAACCATGTGTTAACACATAAAATTCAGCCACATCTTTAAATCCATGTACAATATAACTTGTTTATTAACAAAGCTACCAACCTCGGCCTTACCAACTTGCAATTTTTTTATGACATTAATCTCCTTATTAACATCCGAAAAAGTTACTGCTATAACCATATGCTTCTCACTACCATCAATCTTGAAGGTTAAATAAGCCACTACTTTGGATACGGTGGGCATAAAATAAAACTTAGATGTAGGAACATAGGAAATATCACTAGAGGTAATTAGGCACAAGGACAAACTTTGAAAAAATTTTAGGCTCAAGGACACAAAGTTTTATTTTTGGGCTGAAGGACAAACTTTGAAAGAAAATTAGGCCGAAGAAAAATGCTAAATACAGTTAGCATTTTGTACAGTGCAAACATTGTATAAAATGCTAATTATAACTAGCATTATATCCAGTTTTACATTGTACAAAATGCTAGTTGTATTAGCATTATCCTTCAGTCTAATTATCTTTCAAAGTTTGTCCTTCAGCCTAAAAATAAAACTTGTTGTCCTTCAGCCAAAAATTTTATGAAAATTTGTCCTTGTACCTATTTTCCACATATCACTATATATATTAATGTCTCTGTGCACCAAAACTCCCTGTGCATTAACAAACAGAGCCTTATTCTCTTGCGCATAAATAACATCAACACATTTATCTACCATATCATTGTGCACGCTATCATCTTGAGTACTAAACTCCCTATCACGGCAAAAACAATCATCTCTGTGCACTTTATCAACAACAGCAACAACCTCTTCCATCCCATCAACAACTCCATCCACGTCATCAGTGTAACCAAACAGTTGACCTGAATTCCAACCCGAATCGTCCAAACCAATAAGACCATCAAAACTATTAGAGGTGGTGATCACAAAGTTCGAATTACTGCAGCACTTTGCAGTGAGTTTTTTGTTTTTAATAGAATTGCAATGAAAGTTTGAACAGCCATTTCTGTTCCTGAACCCTTCGATCACCTTTGCAGCTTCGTTACTATCTAAAATAGCCATTTCATGGCAAAGAAATTCTGACATGTTATCCATTACTATTGGATCAAATAGTAATGGATCAACATAAGAATGATCAGCTACATTCATAAATCCATCCAAAAAATCACCTATCGATTCAGAATTTGCAATCTTTTCGTTTTGTGTATCGTTAACTTTACTTGCACTGCTCTCCTCAGTTAACTTAGCATCTTCAATTTTTGGGTCTTGGCTAATATTTTTTACTGAATTAGTGTCATTAGATGTGACTTTAGGTGCCTTGGTAGCTGCAGTGTTATCGGTATACTCGTGGGAGGAGGAATTCGAGTTATGATCCTCTTCCTGCATGTGAAACGGGTAAGTCAATCTCAATCCAAACATGACAAACAAAATGTATTTATTTCAAGCTATATAAAATGCAATACAGGATTGTATGCAAGGACAGAAAAACATGTCATTATTACATTATTATTATTATTATTATTTCTAAAGAATTGTTTTTTTACGTCATCCAGAAACAACCACTTGTACAGTAACAGCTTACAATTTCTTGCTAGCAAAATTAACAAGCTACCACATTATACTTATCAATTACTGATTTCGACATTATTGACCATCCGGCATGCACTTTTACGCTAGGAAAAACGAAAGCAAACGCACATGAAGGAGAAAAACTATGCAGCCTAAAGATATAGTCCAATCATTTCAATAATTCACTTTTTGTTTAAATTTATCAACCTGCCTATCAAATTTCAATGTCATATAATCCTTCTGATATGTATAACATGTTGTACTATAAGTATTATTTGGGATGATGGGGTTTTCATTTCTGAACTATAGTTGAAAAGAAATATGAAATTACCAGCTCTCCATGAGGATCTTGTCTTGATTCATCAACCCAAGAGCAGCAATAGACACACCATCTTCATTTTTGGTTAAAAACTTAACTACCGGAGCAGCTCCGTACTTCCTCACTGCTTTACCTTCTTCACTGGTCTCCAATTTACATGTCAAAACATTATAACTGGCAAGCAGCCTCACTATTCGATCGATCATGACAGGAGCTTGTGGATTCTCCGTAGGAAATTGAGAAAAAAATTCTGATGGAGAAAGGTAAGCATTAGGCCCTGCTTTTACAATTATTTCAAAAATATCAAGTTCAATTGCTGCTTTTAGAGTCATTGGTAGTACTGAGTAACTGCATAGTTGCATTGCATATAAGCATGCTTCCTCATCTGTGGATGGAGGAGCAGGAGTATGGGAGGTAACTAGAATACATGCAAACAAAGTTCAGTAGCATAGCTTCATTTGGGAAAACAAAGCTAATCACAAAATTGAACTTTGCATATACAGAGCTATTACACATCAACCCCCATACATGAAAAAATTGATTTTTCAATTCCTATTTCTAATCAGTGTGTACTATGCAACATAAATGAAGAAAACAAAGACCGTCTATTCTTTGAATACGAATACAGCAAGTATGTATGGCACTGGGGTGGACTAAAATTGAAATACCAATTATCTAAACAGCCAACCCCTTAAAAATCGAAATAGAAACCATAAATCCGAGCTACAAATTCCATAAGAAAACAAGAGTGTTTGAACTTGCTAAAATTGCTACTTCTTGCTCAGTGTGGATGCTTTGGGGAGAAAGAAATAACAGAATTTTTAATCAGCTCCATATGAACAAACAAAGTTTATGCGAATCTATTACCAAACGATGAAAAATTCTCATGTAAAAATCAAGCAGAAAACAAGTAAAAGTGAAAATGAAAAGCAGATTTTAAATCAGAGGGATACACCAAACTCTGATCCATCAATTACCTACGATCCCCCTTGAATTAGCCATTAGTCAGTGTACTTAGTAGCTACTGCAACGCCACCAAACCCATTTTAAATCGCCAGAGGCTAAGAAAGCAAGATTTAAAGATTGATAATGGCAGCGGCCAGTACTATAAGTATTATTTGGAATAGCCGACTTAATTAGACAACTCAAAACAAGAAATTCGCATACTTAATTAGCAGTGGCAGTATAAAGAGACTGTAGCAGACTTCAAATCAGCAGTAGAATCGCGTAGGAAGCAAGGAACTGTAGCGGACTTCAAATCAGCAGTAGAATCGCGTAGGAGGCAAGGATGAGCCGACGATGGCTGATGGAATAGCCGAGTATGCAGCGATGATTATTTAGAAGTCGTTGATTTTTGAAACCCTAGTTTTTTTGGGTTCAAGCATCGCCAACATGGAGATTGCACCTGAATCGAAAACCCAAAACAAGCACCTGAATCGAAATTCAATCAAAACAAATATAAAAGGAGGGGAAGATAATTTTTATAGAATTAGGTTTTTTTTTATTCGGTAAAAACTGAGGTTAGCAGAAGGGAAGTATACGGTTATTAACGTAAAAATTAAAAACTTTTTTTTGCATGTGTAGGGACGGCGTGGGAAATTTCCCACGTCTTTTCTACGTCACGTCAATGTGGAATTGTATAAAATTAACATAGACGTGGAAATGGCGTAGAAGATTATCTACGCCTTTTCTACAGTATCATTTTAGTGTAGACGATTTCCTACACCTTACTTACGCCTCGATTTTTTTTCTACGTGTTGAATTTGGCGTAGGAGAAGCGTAGGAAATTTCCTTACGTCTTCCCTACGCCTTTACCTCTTTCTACCAGTTTCCTACGCCTACCCTACGCCCCGCCTTTTGGCGTAGGAAAGACGTCGGAAATTTTGTGTAGGAAACTGCAGTGTTTTCTAGTAGTGCTAATAAATCAGATCAATTGATCCATATTCAACTTAACAGAAATGAAAAAAAGATTCATTCAAATATATAAATACATCAATCACATAACATAAATAATAATTAAAAGTTTAAAGTTTAATTCATTTATATCAATATATGGGGGAATTAATTTGAATGACAAAAATTTGTATATTTTTAGCCTCAAGGACACAACCTCAATATTTTAACCACAAGGACAAACATTCTTCTAAAAATTATTCATAAGGACAAACATTTTTTCAAAATTATTCATAAGGACAAACATTCTTTCAAAACTGCTACCGAATTAAAAACTGATACCTAAAAACTGCTACCGATAACTACAAACTGATACCTAAAAACTGCTACCGATAACTAAAAACTGATACCTAAAGAAAGTTATCCTTTAGGCAAAAATATTGAAGGTCTGTCCTTGAGGCTAAAATTCTAGGATATTTTGTCCTTCACAATAATTTTCTGTCAATATATTTGTCATGAATTGCGTTCTAAAACCCTTTTTTTATCGTCAGACACCTACAATTTGAAATATATATAGTTATTTACAAAACACTTCACTATATCATTTAACATTGTACATTTAAGTCAATATATTCAAATTAATTATGTGGTCTTGAATTCAAATTATTTAAATAAATTCAATTAATAAATATTCACTAATTCATCTATAAAATATGACGGTTTTATTATTTATATCATATTCATATCAACAAAAATGATGAAAGTAGTTTTTTATTCCAGTATATAGATGTATAAGTCATATAACATAAAATAATATACATAAACAATATTAACAAATTTAATGTATTCTTCATTTATATCAATAAATCTATCATATAATGCATTGAAATTTTGTTTTTAGCTTCAAATATCTACATTTTAACATTTCTACAATCATTTACTAAACTCATTTCTATTATTTTCTAATATCTTATATTTAAATCCATATATTTAACTACTTACAAAATCTCAAATTAAATTATTTAAATAATTTCAATGAATATTTAGTCCATTATTCTAATAAATCCTAAAAATATACGGCAATTTTAATATATATATATATATATATATATATATATATGTATGTATGTATGTATGTATATTCATATTAACAAAAATCGTGAAACTATTTTCTCCATTCAACTATAAAGGTATATAAATCACATAACATGGATTTGTGCACAAATAATAATAACAAAGGTAATTTGTAAATCAGTTATAATTCGTTTATATCAAGAATTTATCATAATTACAAAATTCTATTTTTAATTTCAATAACTCCACGTCAAATTTATAAAAAAATTCACGAAACTCTTCTCGATTCTTCCTACTATTTACCTTTACTGCATATATTTAGAGTAATTACATAATTTTAAATTTAACTTATTTAAACAAATTATGTTAAATAATATTTGTTATTTCATCTAATAAACCACTAACACATGTCAATTTCAACATGTATACTATATTCAAAATACTAACAAAAATGATAAAATTATTTGATTTCTTATACATACAAGTGAATATAAATTTGGCATAAACAAAAATAACAATTCTAGTTCATAGTTTATTTATTTCACTGAATTTATTATGCACTGCATAACAAAGTTCTCATTTTAACATTAAAAGTATAAATATCATATTTTACAATATTATCGTGTGAAACGCACAGATTACACACTAGTATAATAGATGATACAAAATGCACATTGGTGGATCTGAAGGAAAAAAATCTTTAAATTCAAAATAATAAAAAAGATCTCGGGAGATATTTTCACACAGCCGGATCGTGCAAAAAAGAATTAGAAGACAAGTAGTACTTCAAATTTACACAATTACCCCTGCAAGTTTACATTAGAAGGCAAGGATATTTTAGTCAATGCTTACTCTCACGCTTCTCACAAATGAAAATAGCTTTCTCTCTCGTTTTAAACTTTTCATTTCTTCTCCTGACTCCATCAATAAAAGTTACTGAAGAAAAAATAATTCAAATTTCACTGAATCTTGTACCTATTTACTAACTCAATTTCATCTCTATTCTTAGGTTGTTATGGTAATGGTAAATGTACCATTAGCATACCAATATCAAACAGTTGACCACTAATATCAAGTTACATAGGTATACCAATGTTGTCAGTTTGGTAACGGTAAATTTAACATTATTAATGGTAAATGTAGTGGTAAAGCAATGTCAAAACCAATGATAAGAATAAATTTACCAGTCATATTAATTTTTTTTCACTATTTGAACTAATTCTGACCATAAAAACTTTTGAAAGTTTATCGCATTTTAAACAGATGCTTGTAGTATTATTTATGATGATAATTCATTTTGCATTTATTAACATCAAAGTTTAAGATTATCAAAACTATTATTTCATATTGTTGTAAATAACTTATAACGAACCAAGAAGATTTACTATATCAATTAAAATAAGTCAAAATGTTTATATAAGTATTAATGGAATTAGAATTAATAACAAAATATTTATTTTTTATCATTGTCAAAATTTTAATGTAACAAAAATTTAATAGTTTATGTATCGGTAAACTAACCATTACCAGTCAACGGTTTACCAGTTTATCGGTATACCAATGAACATTTTACCAACGGTAATGGTACTATTGGTAGTCATTTTTGACTTACCAATAGCATCGGTATGGTAAATATTCTTCTGTGTCGGTAATGGTTACTATTACCATAACAACCTATCTTTTCTGTAGCTTTGTTGGAGTGGTTTGGCTTTAGAGGAGTGACGAGGGTTTCAGAATCCAATTGGATTGGTTAGTTTCCCTGTCCGGTTTTCATTTATGTTTTGTTTTTTGTTTTTGTTAATATTTATGTTTTTGTTTATGTTTTACAGGAGGTGCATGCCGATATAACAATTCGATTAATTTTCAACAATGGACTGAGTTGGGGAGTGGAAAGGCGGGATTAAGCGCCGCACTTTTCAACTATGGATCAAGCTACGGTGATTAATCACATTTTGAATTTATCATGCTGAAACCCTTTTATTTAAGGTAAAATTAAAGTTTTCTCTCCTTCAGAGTTTTCAATTCACCTCTGCTTGTTTACTTTTTCTTTCGCTTTATCATAAAAATGGTGGTAAAACTAAAAAAATGTTAATTCATGACATCAATCGAAATATTGTTCTAAACTTTTTGTATATCCTTGGCTTTCACGTTTTTAAGTAAAGCTTCATTTTGTTTAAACGATGGGTTTTAAATGTTGAATTTTGAATTTTGAATGTTCATCACTGAATGCGGAATACTTAAAATATTGTTTGATTGCTTGTTGTATCAATATTTGCTTTATTAGAAAGATTGGTATTTTGATAAAATTGTCCTTTATTATTGGTTTGATTTATCTTTTAGTATTTAAGACGCTTCACATCATATAATATACAAGTTAGAGCTGAAATTTAGTGCCGAGGCCCAAAAACCCAAACTGAACTAGTCTGAGAAGATCCAAACCCAATCTAAATTCAATGGATCTTGGGTCGAGTTTGAGTTGTGAAAATTATCATTTAGACCCAATCAAACTTGACCAAAAGATCCAACCTAAAAGCATAAAAATATATGCATTATACGTGTTATCATTCAACCAGGTTCGAATCGATATGATGCAAACCGGATCTCGGTTGAAATGGGTTTAGGTTGTAAAATATATGATTTGAATCCAACAATACCTGACCCATGTAGATACGAGTCCCGCCTGAATCGGATCCGATCCGAAATATCTAATTGACACTTCTAATACATACCTACCTCAAAACTCTATAAGCAATATCACATAAAAGTGCATAATTTAACCAATAAAAATGTGCAACATACATTTACCAAGGAAACTGTGTAATTGTACTTTGTACTTTAGAATAATGAAAACATGGTGTGGAATATTGCTTATTTAACATGTAAATAAATTTGAGCACAAAATCTCATTTTCTTCAAAACGACTATGTAAAAATCAACACCGTTGTACCCTAAACAAGTTTAAAAAATAACAAAATTTTTGAAAGATATTTAGTTACTGTCTATACAAGTTAAAAAGATAACAAAACTGCTTGAGAAGTATTTAGTTGTTGTCTTCAAAAGGAGAAAAATAAAGCTTCATTGATGTTTTTAGTGGGATAAAAAAAATGAAGCTGGTCCTATCCTAATCCTAATTAGATATACAAAGTAAGGGTATTCATTGTAAATTTGCACCATTCAGATCTAGAATATGAGAATAAGCAATGTTTTTTCGCTTAACAAATTTGTGTTGAATTGACTTATACTACTGAACACTAATACCATTGTACCAAACAAGGTAAATGGTCTGAAACGCTGAATTTTTCTTCATTCAGAACTTGAATCAGCGTTTCCTTTTCAAAACAAACACTGCCTTATTCTTCTTTTTCTCTCTCTTTTTTATTTTTATATATATTTTCCATAGAATTTCTACACTTTACCATCTCTTCTGCCTAAATTTTATAACCAAGTATTTCTTTTAATTATTGGAAAAAAAATCGCACTGTTGATTCAATTCTGACCATACATTTATAAGCAAAAACAAATGGAGGCCCAATTTGTGGTTTTATATCTGATATCATATCTTAAAAGAAACAAACACAACTGGAAGCCTAATTTCATTTTCCGTTTGTCAAATTTGTGTGTACATATACGTACTTTCTGACATACTGTGTTTTTTTTTCCAAATTTGTTTGTATGTATATACATATACATAAATATGTGTGTGTAATTAAGAACACATAAATACGTACTTTTTTAAGACGAACTGAGTAATTGGTTGAAATATGTATTGGATGAATGCACCTATAAGTAAGTATAACACCTGCTAGACAATATCACTTAAGTGTAGTCTTTATCAAGTGCGCTATATGTCATATTTAATCTATAACTTCAACGCATTTAGACGGTTAACATTTGAAAATGTGGATACCTAGTTTGACACATGTAACAGAATTTGGTCACCTAAATTTGATTTCAGCCTGCGTAAACATGTTGTGACAGCTTATTTATTCATGTTGTGTCAGACTTCTATACCCCAAAAAACAAAATGACATGTTTGGGTGTCTTCCTGGGAGCATTGTGAGAGAGGTTTTTGATAACGCATACTCTCTCTCTATATATATATATATATGAATAAGTTAAAACCATTTGAGATATCAGACTATAAAAAATTTGAATACTTAAATCTGGAAATAATGAATTCCCCAAAAAGAATAGTCTCTACAGACAAACAGAAACATATTTGTTATATAAACAACAATTACAAACATATGTTACATTCAGAATCGTACCACCTAAATTCAATAACAGATTTAATTATTGAATTAGGAGATTCCCTACATTGGTATAATGAAAAGTTCTATAGATTAGTAGAACTGATTTCAGAAAGCATGGCATCAAGGAATAAAAAACTACAACAAATACAACATAATCAAAACTATCTGAAGACAGGACTACAAAAAATAGATAAGTTTGATAATACCTTGCAAAAACTAACTAAGAAATTCAAAGCTTTACAGCTCAAGAATTTCCCAAATAAACAAGACATAATTTCTTTAAAACAAATGATTGAAGAAAACAAACCTAACGACATCGAAGTACAGTCTAAAGATCTAATGCTGCAAATTAAAAACCAAACTGAGGCAAATAAAAAGCATTTTGAACTACAAATACAAAGGCTTGAGCAAATGCTGCAAGAAATAAAATATATACAACTAAATTAATAATGGGATATGATAACAAACATTATTCTGAAGCTAAAGAATATGTTAATATGCTATTAAAACAAACAGATACATTAACAGCAGGATATAATAAAGACAACTTTACAAGTAAAGCAGACAATGTAATATGCTTAATGGCTAATACCATAATAGCAATGCTAACACAAATACATGATAGACTAGACTTGATGGACAAACAAATTGTAAACCTAGACAGGAAACTAAATAATTTAGATAAATCTACACAAGAAAAAGATTATGATATTAATCAACTAACAGAAAGAATATCAAACTTAAATTTAGGACCAATAGACCCAGACAAAGGCAGAAAAACTAAAATAAGTTTTTTAACATTTAAAAAATTAGATAATATATGATGCATAGGAGATCTTTCACAGGAACGTCCAGAACCTTAATGGACAGATCCATAGAAAGTAATAACTTAGCCACAAATACTTGAATAGATAATATTCTAAGGAGATCTGTAAGTTCACAGTCCCAATTAGAAGAAATAATAAATATAGAAAATGACATAGAAGTATTTTCAAATAACCAACTAAATACCCTAAATCCAAGAGAATTATATAGGATAGGCGTATTTACAATAAATACAGGACTATATAGACATCATAGGGAGGAGATTCTTTCCCTAAGTGATGGAAACCAACAAATTATAAATTTAATGTCTAATGAAGCTATTAGACAATTAAAAATACAAAATTATAAATTGATCCATTTAGGACTAATTGTTATAGGAATAAGAGGATTGGTCAGACAAAAAATAGGAGCCAAACTACTAATAGTACTAGTTGACGATAGACATCAAGACTTAGATAAAGCCATATTTGGAACAATAGAAGTTGATATGAACAATAACATTGGTATTGTTTATATATCACCAAACTTTACAATGACATTACAAGATTTTTATAGACATATAAAGATAGTCATCCAAACCAAAGGATTTGAAAACTTTAATGGAAAAAATATATTACTTGATATAACATTTTTGGGAAAATATATGACAAAATATACTCCGAAAATAAAAATAAGACTTGATGAGGTAATAAAAACACTAATATCCACTGGTATAAAGTTTTTAAGGCCAATGGAAATAGACTCATCTATATTAGCAGGACATGAATGGACTATCCAAAACCCTAACGAGAACAGAGATACACTTAAACC
The DNA here is from genome assembly GCA_030737815.1 of Allium fistulosum. Classification (NCBI taxonomy): domain Eukaryota; kingdom Viridiplantae; phylum Streptophyta; class Magnoliopsida; order Asparagales; family Amaryllidaceae; genus Allium; species Allium fistulosum. Next base: position 191,608,072 of record CM060907.1, read on the forward strand.
AAACGATGTCGTAACTTATACAAATCCTAATGGGTCAATAGCTTTAAGATTTAAGGATTATTGACCCTCTAACCAAAAAGATATAGACACTGATGATGAATCCAACTCTGAGCTCCAAAGAAATTTATGATGGACAAAATAATTTTTCCAAAAGAATTAGGAATGGTTCTTGAACCATTTGAATTATATGAATTAGAACAACAACTTAAAAAGAACAACCAAATAGACAATAACACATTTATCTATATAGATGATGAAAGTAATATTAGAATTAAAACAATACCCACGTTAGAAACCTTCATAAAAAATTCTAAAGAAACAATCAAACAAAAAACACAAGATATTAATGACGAATTAGATAGCGAATACACATACCATATAGAACTAATGGAAGGACAAGGAGAAAGTTCTACGGTAACTTATCCTAAAGAATCCCCCCATAAAATGGACTATCCATTAGGACATCCTTCTAGGATAAATGTAAATCCCAATAATAATGAAAACAAAAATCTCAGGACTATAGGAAAAAGAATACCTACTGAGAAAACATTTTTCGGAAAAGACTCCGTAATACTCAATGTTACAGAATGCCATCCTCAATTATTAGATACATATTTAGAACAATGGACTGCTGCAATAACAAGAGATTATTGAGCCAAACACACAAATATAATAACAGGAGAGGAAATGGTTAGAATAGCGGAGAACTATTTAGGAGACATAGCTAAAGGAATGTGGGAAGCATACAAAAGTAATTTTCCAGATGAAATAGCCTCCCTAGTAGCACAAGGAGGAAACATATACAACTTTGTTTATCTAGTACATAGAATAATAACAGGAAGAGAAGTAAATACTGGACTTCCCTTAGACAACAAGAAGCAATGAGAGACTTAGAACAAATACAACTATTAGATTGGAAACATATAATAAAATTCTTAAATGAATTTTTGTACTATGCCACAACTTCTGGCAATTATTATTCTAAAGAAATAGGAGATAGATTATTTTCAAAATTACCTGGAGATTTAGGGAAAGAAATACATAAATCCTGGAATGAAACATATACCAACATCCCTAAAACTTATGATAACATAGGAATTAGAATAACTCATATCATTTCAGAATTAAAAAAGAAGTGTACATATATACAAATTCAAAGAGAATTAAAACAGAAGAATTATGGATTTTGCTCACAAATATATACTCCTCAACAATATGGATCTAAAGACCCTATTGTCAGGAAATATAAGCCCAAGAAACACTATACTAAGAAATATTATCTCAGGAGATCAAATGCAAGAAAGCCATACTTAAACAAAGAAAAACATGTTAGAAAATATAACCCAAAGAAAACATATACAAATACTATTACATGTTTTGCATGTAATGAAAAAGGACATTTGTCCTCAACATGTCCTTAAAAACACAACTTATATACTAGGGAATCTAACTTAGTTGACTCGGTTAAAGAAGATTTACTTGAAGTAGCCTCAGACGTATCTGAGACTTCTACAATATACTCTATTGTATCATTAGAAGGATTAGAAGAACAAGAAAACACTTCTAATTCAAACTACTCTTTAATAGAAGAACTAACAACTGAACAAACAAAATTAGCAGATTATACAAATTTCCCAATTGAACAATTTCTGAATCTGATGAATCATGAAGAATGTATACATGATTTCAAGTACAAAATGGGAACTGACACTACAAAGTGTTACTTTTGTCCTTGGTATCCAGCCTTTGACAAAAGATTTAAATGTATAAAATGTACCACAGAAATATGTTATAAATGTGCTAAGACATATTTTAACTTAGAAACTCCTAATCAAAATAAGTTACAATATATTGATAAAAATAGAATCAATGAAGACAGAATAAAAACCTTAGAAGATAGAATGAACAACTTCGAAATAGAAATAGATGAAATACGAAACATGTTAGTAGAGATAAACAAACATGATAGAGGCAAAGGTAGTACAACAAACTTACAAGAAAATAACCTCACTAATACAGACGATATAATACAAATTCCCTTAATATGTAATCCTGAGGTTTTAAGAGAACTTCAGATATTAACCCTAATAAACATCAAAGGATTGGAAATTAAATTATTAGCATTCATAGACACGGGAGCAACCAGCTCAACAATAAATTCTGATCTAATACCACAATACCTAATCACAAAGGCTAACAAACCAAAACAAAGTACCCAATTTGATGGTACAACTAATATTATAACAGATATAATTACTAACGTCCAACTACGATTTCATACTACTTGTGACAATTGGTCACCACATTATCACTTAAAACAATTATGGGTTACTAAACTGAATTTAGGAAATATAAACCTAATACTTGGATTAGACTTCCTCTTAAGCGAAAACGGAAGTTTTTCCTTTAATAAAGACTATTTACAAATAGACAAAAAGACAACATTAACACCCCTTATATCAGAGTTTCTGCCTGAGAAGCGTGGTGGAGATGACAATACCAAAACCCAAAGACAAAAACCAGAATGTACTTATGACATTCCTGGCCAATGCCAACAAAAAGAAACTGATGAAAGAACAACAGAACAATTACATTGCTATGAAAATATACAAGATATAGAAATAGACCTAATCCAACCAAACAAAATAAGCAATATTCTTCTAACAACTGATGATATAAACCAAATTATAAGTAGACTTGAAAAAATAGAAATAATAGGAGAAAAACCACTAAAATACTGGGAAAAAGACTCTATTTATTGTAAACTAGACATAATTAACCTAGATATTACTATAAAAACCAGATCACCCAAATATGACAACTGGATGATTGAAGAATTCAAAATGCACATAGACATTCTGAACAAATTAGGTATCATAAGAAAATCAGACTCTAGACACAGAACCTCAGCTTTCATAGTACAGAAAGAATCTGAAAGAAAAGGAGGACAAAGTAGAATGGTTATGGATTACACCAGACTTAATGATAATACAAATGAAGACGGATATTGTATTCCAGACAAAGACGTATTAATAAATAAAATACAAAATAATTATTGGTATTCTAAATTTGATTTAAAATCTGGTTTCTGGCAAGTTAAAATGCATCCAGATTCTATACCATGGACAGCATTTACCTGTTCGGAAGGACACTACGAATGGCTTGTAATGCCGTTTGGGTTAAAAAATGCCCCACAAATATTCCAAAGAAAAATGGATGACATATTTAAACATTGTAGTAAGTTCACATGTGTATACATAAATGATATATTAGTTTTCTCAAAAACTAAAAAAGAACATTTGTCTCACCTATACACAATATTCAAACTCTTTGAAGCCCATGGTCTAATAATTTCTAAAAAGAAAATAAAATTATTTAAAAATTCCATAGACTTCTTAGGAGTAAAAATAGGAAAAGGACAAATAGAACTCCAACCCCATATATCCAGAAAAATATTGAAATTTCCGGATAAAATAGAAAATTTAAAACAGTTACAATCATTCCTTGGACTGATAAACTATGCAAGACCTTTTAATACAAAACTTATCCAAATATACAGGACCCCTATATAACAAAGCAAGTCCTAAAGGAAAAAGAGAATTCAACAGTGAAGATATAAAACAGATCCAAAAAATTAAAGACTTGGCAAAAAACCTAAAACCACTAACGTTGCCATTAGTTACAGATTATATAATCATAGAAACAGATGGTTCCTCTTTGGGATGGGGAGGAATATTATTAAGTAAGAAACACAATACTGACCCTAAATCTACTGAAAAAATTTGCAGATATACTTCAGGAACATATAAAGAAAAAGGCTACATGACTTCTTTAGATTATGAAATTTTAGCTATAATATATGTTTTAGAATCGTTTAGGCTTTTTGTAATATCACAAAAAGAAATTACAATAAGAACAGATTGTGAATCTATAGTAAAATACGCAAACAATAAAAAAGAAAAAAGTATAATAAACAATGGATGGTTAAAATTTAAAAATGCAATTTTAAATTGTGGCGCTAAGATCATATGGGAACATATAAAAGGCAATTCAAACATATTACCAGATAGGTTATCAAGACTATTTATTGATTTCATAAATGAATGTGACTTTGTCAACAGAGAAGAAGACACAGGTATGTCTCTTACAAATTAGTCTACAAATAGCAGGAAATTCCTGAAGACATACGCACAAAACAAATTTGTCACAAATGCTCAACTGACAGATGAACAACAAATGGTATTAGACAACATATGGAACTTATCCACGGCACCACAAGACAACAAACAAAAACTCAGCATTTTATATACACTTGTTGAGATTTTTACAAAATCTGAAACTACAAAGAAATTCACCCACTACTGTCTGTTCAAAGGACCCAGTGCTGGTATATATATCTCTTGGGAAGAGATGGTTCCTAAGCTCAAGGAACTTGAACAAAGCCCTAAATATGGGAGGCCATATTACAAAGGTTTCTACACATATGAAACTGCACAAATTGCCATAGAAAAAATTCTTGGCAAAGACTACAAAGTCTCAGACAGCATACAACAAATTCAAGCTATATCCACAGGAATGAAAATAAAGGAAGAGCCAACAAATATAACAGATATAAGTCTAAGAGCAAAAGCATCTTTTGTGGCAATTACAAAGGAGGTGACCCAAAAAGGAAAAATGGTCCAATTAGGCCACATCCCCCAAATTGCTTCCACACAAATAAACAAACCGGTAATATCATTTCCGAAAACCTTCAATAAAGAAATCCAATTTCTCCAATCCACAAAGGAACAAAATGCTGCTACATACAAAGAGATTTATTCTCTATTGACAAAAATCTCTTCACAAAGAATCCCTGGATTCAAAATAACATGGGAAATATTGAAAAATCCAAATATTCCCTGTACAAAACAATTTACAGACTGCCAAGATTTTTCTACAGATTGTAGGTGCACTATAATTGCATCTATGCCACTTATAAGCTTGAAGCTTTCACAGTACAAATATTTGGTACATAACAAATTTACTTTGGATCCAACAACGTTGCTAAACTATGGTTTCATAAAAGAAATGTACATTGGAGGATGGAACCATACAGAACTCTTAGAACCCCTTGGTTCTACTACAGAATATTTTACAAAAGTCCTGGACACAGACTTCCATCTTGATATTACTACTGTTCCTCCACACTTTGGCAATGACATAATAGATCCTGCCAGACATATTATCAAGGTAAAAGCCTAAAATTTTGAGATAGACTTTCCAGAATGGGAAGATCCTACAGATTTCCTGAACAAATCTACCCCCAGGATGAATGAGCAACAACATTATGAAAAATACAGAGCCTATATAATTAGCAAAAATCTAAACTGGGACAGGGCTGATAACAAAAGCTTTATTTTGTATGCTGAGTCCCCAATAACAAAAATTTACATATCTACATGTATAGAAGAATTTGGCCCAGGATATAAGCCATTTGACATATTTCATCCTAGACCAAATGCAATAAACATCTACAGAAAGCTACAACAAAAACTACAAGAAGATAGAGAAGAATCAAGCAGCAGTAGAACAAAGGACGAAGAAGACCTAATGACATGACATAATACTAAATGCACAGATTTTTCCACTGAAGGTACAAAGGTGGAAAGTAATAAATGACATAAAGAAGAATGACGTGATACAAAGGACAGTCGGTGGAAGAATATTGGGAATAATTATTTCCCACCTAACATAAAGTATTATAAAATAATGTAGTGGAGAACCTTTTTCCACATTTTCTTTTGAGTGCTTTGTAAAGCTGCCGGTTCTTGCTGACAGCTGTATGTTTATTTATCAATTGTATTGCCTATATATATGGCATTAGTTTGTATGAGCGAGATATAGAATCCTCTGCTGTAAGTTTGTATTAAGTTTATAAGCAATAAAATCTTCATGTTTTCATTTTCTTTTCCAATGGCGAATTTCGCAAACATGAGCTAAATTTCTAAAGACTTGAATCTAAGACGAACAGTGAAGCGACTCAAGTATGGTTATTATTTATTATCTTTCTGGAAAGATTATTGATGATGATGAGGTGTTTGTATTTTAATTCTGTTCTTAATGTAACCTAATCCAATAGACGTAAGCTCGTTTGAAAGAGCAAAGTACCCATTTTTAGTCGTTAGCCATGAGGGCGTTAGGCGTTTTAGGGGAAGTAACTCTTAGAGCAACAAGGTGAGGATTCGTTACAAGAAGAAGAATAAAATAAAAACACCCAAGATTGTGCCAGTATTAGGTTGAGAAGGTAATAAATAATTTCAACCATATATAATCTGCTTTCACTAAGTACTCTAAGATTCATGTCTGCTTTTCTCATATCAAATTTTCTAAAAAACTAGTAAAAATTACAAATCTTTTAATGGAATTTCTACAAAATCACCTAGAAGAAGAGTTTCTCACAAAAATACTTTTTGTCCTAAAAAATACAGACTTAAACCAAAAAGACCAATACTCGATTGCAAGCATATTTAAAGACAAATATGTAACTGAATTTATAGACATAAAAGATTCTACATTGAATTTATATAATATAATAAATGAAGTAGATATATTTCATTATCTTACTTGAACAAAAAACAAAAAGGTAACTTTGAGCCAAAGATTTCTAAAACAATTTCATAAAGAATGGATGAACATGCTAATAGAACATGAAGAAAAAACAGATCTACAGAATATGATTTTGATATGGATCTTTACCATGACTTGTAAAAATCTAAAAATGGGACTGAGAGACTACAGGAGTCTAAATAAAAAATTAGGAGACTCTGACAATAAAAACAGAAACAAAAAGATAATAAGGTTCCTAATTCCTTATTTAGACTTCCACTTAGTAAACACTTGGGTTTTAAACCTCCAAGCTGCTACTAAGGCAGTTAGTTAAATCTAAATGTTATATCTTTTTACAAATTTAATCTTATATCTTTTTACAAATTTATATGAAAAATCTTTATTCCTCACTCCCCCCATATTCTGGTATCAGAGCTAATGTATCCATCCTCATTTTAAAATAAAACAATCCGCTTCTCTCATCTAACTCTCTCTCTCTCTCCCTCTCATGCATTAATCAAATTAAAAGAACCATGATTTCTAAGTTCCCTAAATTCACTTTTGCGAAATCCAAATTTTAATTTCCAAACTTTTGAATGTAATTTTTTAATTATTTGTATATAGAAATTTGGATTTAATTTTGAATATTAAAACATAAACTATTTAAATTTTGATGTTAGTTTTAAACTTGATTTAGTAAGTTAAAAGAGAAAAGAATTTAGTGCTCTATGAATCATACTAATGGAATTTAAAATTTAATTTTAATGTTTGATTTGAAGTAGAAAATGTTAAGTTTGCATGAGTTAAAATTGGATGAATATAATTTGATACCTAAAAGGAATTTGAATTTAATTCAAGATGGTGTAAAGAAATTTTAATTAATTTATGAATGGAAATATATTGATTTCATACAATGTGGACAGAGGATTTGCATACTATGAATTTTTCATTATTTAGTATATTATTTTTATTAAATACAATGATGGTTTTATCTTAAATCTTATTAAAATTTAATGGTGTAGACAAAATAATTTATGGCATAAATATATTTTGCTTGAATTTAAAAGTTGTGAAATCACTTAATTAGGCTTAAGAAACAGAATCGCCAAAAGATGTTAAATGCATTAATGAATTGTGACTAAAAATAACGTACGAAGATCTCGATACATGGGGAAACCCTTAAGGGTGTTATCGTCGTTTTTCCCTGGACATAAAAGCAACGAAAAACCTATGCACCGTTAGATTATCAAGTAATCTCAATTTTATAATTCCAATAAAAGGAAAAAAGAAATAAATAGATTTCTTCTTCTGAGTCAGGTAAACATACGAGTGTCTTATTAAAGATCCATGAGAAAACGATTATAGTTGATGTCACGATGCGAAGAGTTACCTTATGGTGTTGATGCATTCTGCTCTTTTTATTGGATTTTGAAATGATGAAGATAACAACCAAGTATTTGTTTTAATCATAGAACAATAATGGCTTTTTTATGATATTGATTCAATTCTGATAAATACGAGATAAAAGCAAAAGCATCCTTTCATTAGAATTGAATCAATAGTGTAAAACATTTCAAAACCTAATAGAAAAAACCAAAATGTATTAATATCTGATAAGAGAACTCTATGCATCGCGACATTAATCGTAATCGTTTCTCACGAAATTTTCATAACACTTAAATATGTTTGACTAATTGCGGAAGAAGAAACCCATTGCATTCTTTTTCTCCTTTATTAGAGTAATGTATAATTGCGATTACTTGATGATCATGCGGTGCATATGTTTCATGTTGCCATTATTTACTTCCCAAGAAAAAATGACGATAATACCCTCTAGGGTTTCCCAAAGTATGGGGATATTCATATATTAATTTTAGTCACAATTTATTAATGCAATTCACATGTCCTAGTGTTTCTTTTTCTTAAGCCAAATTAAGTGACTTATTACACAACTTGTGAATTTATGCAAGATATATTCAGCAACCATAAATTAGTTTATCTGCACCATTAAATTTTTAATAAGATTTAAGATAGAAATGTCATTGTATTTAATAAAAATAATAATATTAAATGATGAAAAATTAAGTCATTAGATTTATAGATTATAAACCTTATGTTTCTTTGATAGCTAGTTGTACTAAAAAAATAAATTCCCATGTTCACATAATACCTTGTAATGCCAAGTTATCAAAGAGTTTATTTTCTTTTCTTTTTTTTTGCTTATGATATTTACAACCTACGGTAACTTGTTATGCCCTGTTATTGTGAAATTGATGCCTTGTGCTGGTTTTTGTCTTTTGAATATGTTGTAATATTAATCAAATTTGGCTGCGTTCAATAGCCTAATACATACAACCTTATTTAACACCCTAATGTTTAGTTAGTAACTTTACATTTACAAGCTAACAAATTAACTTCCTAATATATAACAACCTGCTATAATAATGTTTAAGTTTAATGGCCTAATATGCTAATGGGTATAAAACTAAAAATTATATATTAGCACATGAATATTAAACTTACCATGCTAGGAAGCTTTTCTTTACTGAAAGCATGAAAACATTTAACAGAGGACTAGAAATACAACTCTACTATTTTCTAAACATACTCAAACCAAACATTAAGCAGCCTGACATTTATGTATCAGCTCATGTTACAACACCGTTATTATTTTTTAATTGGATACTTAGATAGTAGTACATAATTATATTACAAGTTTTCAGTATTATATAGCGTACTATAAGTCAACGTATATCCAGTGGTTTGAATCACGTGCTATGCACGATTCGAACCTATGACATCATTGATCAAAGCCAAAGCTACAATGGTGCTGGACCCATTAAACTAAACATACAATAGTCCTAACAAAATAAATAAACAGTATGTATCCACCAAAGAAGGAAAGAAAAAAAAAATAAATCATCCCAATGTTTCAATGTTACAGTACTATTTGAAAAAATTGGTACACTGCTTGAGTTGTTAGTGTAAATTAAACATAACACTTTTTACAATAAGCTGAAATAAAATATAAAGTAAATCCAAAGAGGTATCTGTGTGTACCAGTGATTAGTTCCCTTAAATCTCATTGCCTACCTAGCATTACATGCGTAATCTCATAATATTAAGCTATACAGAATGGGTACATGTGTTGTTTTAACTATAACTAATTGAATTGAATAGGTCAAATGAATATATAATCAAACGATAAAACTAAATGAACTGAATAGAATTGATTACATGTTCAATTTGTTCTAATTCTTCAACTTCATTCTTCTCAGTTTGAACGTCAGCTGAAATTGGCTTTGCTCTGAACCAATTTTGAGAACAAACAAGTACCTGATGCATATTAAGATGAAATTATTTATGAGAGTATTAGATAAGTCATATTAGCAGTATGAAAGAAAATGTACCCCCACTATCTTAGGAGATAATGAGCTCTTGTAAGGACAAATAACTCTGCCATTGGTGCTGAATATCAACTCAGAAGCAATTGTCGAGACCAGCCAAGACAAAACTAGCAACATGATAAAGAATGGGATATCTGTTGCCATTGACCTTCCACCAAGCCAAAACATCAAAGCTCTAAGTAAATTTCTCATAAGTTTCATCCAATTATCTTCCATCTCGGTCATGTTTACTGGATTCTCTCATCTTCTTTCATTCTCATAGCTACCCTTGAAGCAAGAAATTTCCACTCTCATCAACTTGTTTGGACTTTGATATTGATCAAAACCACCTACATCATTATTTGTTTCATTATTTAAGTGATCATACAATGTGTCTTTCACTTTCTCTGCCATCGACTCTCTTTTAATTTGATCGTATATTTCATATTCATATGTTTTTGCTTATAACGAGGATCAAGAAGAGCAACCGTATACTAAATAGTTTATGTTGTCCAAATTATCCCAGTTTCTATCAAACTTAGATTTCATTCTTTGAGCCTAAATTTTACGTGATTGTCATCGCTTTTGGATTCCAACACTACTGTGAACAGAGACAATTTCAATGAAAAATGAATTAGAACTAACATTGAGTGAAGTAAATCTTAAGATCATTTGGTGATAAAGTTTCAAAACCTTTACAAGTGGCCAAGCGTTCTTCCAATCCTGTTTGCTTGGGGGGTCAATATTCTCGTTTCTTCTCCCTTCCCTCACACTAGACTCATCATCAATTTCACTATTATCGAAGTACTCAGAATATCTTTTATCATCTGCCTCGAGCCTTTTAGATGTTTTTTCATACTTCAAAGCAGCTTCTAGCATCAAGTACGTGGAATTGCATCGAGTTTCCATATTTAAACACAAGCATTGCTTACAATCAGTTTTTACCTTACCAACACACTTTCTAAATGTAGACAACCTAGCAGCAGATTACCTTATATGGTAGATAGCATTACGATCATCATGCTCATCCGATCCATCCTTGACAATGAGATTTAAATATGTGCACAACGCATGTGTATGAACTTCTGGTCCAAGAGGCACCCATCCAATCTCTGGTGACAAGTTGCAAATGCCTGATCGCTGCGTCATTCGAACTTGCATTTTCAACAGTGATAGCGAACAACTTCCCAATACCCCAATCCAATAACAATAATTCTATAGCTAATCCAATTGCATCTCTTTTGTGACTTTGAATTTGAGCAAAATATATTCTTATTCAAATTTCAGTGACAATCAATCCAATGTGCAATGATACACACATATTTTATATTTTGGTTTGATGTACATGTCCCCATCTCATTTCTTAATTGTTTTTCCCAATTTCTCTATCTCCTCCAAAAATAGTTTCATATATAATCTAGCAATTGTCATCTTAGAGGAAATCTTGAACAAAAGTTAAATAGTGTGTATTAAATTTATATAAGCCTTCATGCTCAACAATTCTAAACGACATGTCATCACAAATGACACGAATATTTTATGTTTTGGATTGATGTCCATGTATCAATGGCAAGGTTTTAAATCTCGGATTTCGATCACGTTCCATCTCAGGAATTCTAAAGACCTGATCTCGTATCCGGGAAGATCTCGGACGAGAATAGTACATCTCGGATGTCCATCTTAGATTTTGCATCTTGGGTCTTAAAGTTCATTTTGGCAACATCTAGGGGTATATGCACTGTTTTAAATCTCGGTCATCTCGGCCGATATCTCGACCTAGATCTCGGTTGAAGGCTTGGGCGAAACGAAACATGAGATATTGGTTGATATCTCCTTTCGATTATATCGGCCGAAATTTACATATATCGGCCGATATTTAAAGCGAAATGATATTCCGAGATATCCCCGATATATTGTTTTTTTTCAAAAAAATTAGACCCATCTCAGTCTATCATAAAAAATAATGAACAAATCCCTTTTCTTTCTGATTCAACTTCTCAAAAGATCATGTTCCTCATCAAAATATCGAACTCCCTCTTCTCTGGAGAAAAAATTGAATTCCCTCTTTAAAAAAAATCGAATTCCCTCTTCCAACATCCAACAGCTCGCAGTTCCTTCCAATTTTCGACTACTCGATCTCGCTTTTGACAATCTGCAGCTTCGTCTTCGACCAATCTCTCTACTCTCTACATGTATGTAAATTAGGGTTGTTTCTATTTTAATGAAATTCAAATTTTCAAAAATTGGATATACAGTATAATTTAATGTAGATTTTGCAAGTAGATTTAGTTTGTTATTTTTACTGCATAACCTTCTGCAAGTAGATTTGCATTGCCTTAAACCCTTTGACTCCTAATATTTCTTATATGCATTTGCTTTTATTTGCATCAGTTCCTGATACTGTTATTATGTTATTCTTACTGCATATATGTAATTGTATAGATACCGCTTTTATCAGTTAATTTGTCGTCTTTCATCTACTTATATGTAATTGTTAAAACTGATGATATTTTGTAGCTTGTGTTGAACAATTTCATATAGTTGAAGTATAATTGCATTATTTTTTCAGTAAGAATAGTGGAGATTGGTTGCAGTAATTCATTAAATGTTAAATAAACCAATACCATGCATTTTTTCCTATAAATTATGTGGTGTGATATACTCCAATATGGTCCCGAGATGAACTTTAGGTCCGAGATGTAAATCTGATATTGTCGTCCGATATGCACTCGTCTCATCCGAGATCTCCCCCGATACGATACCGAGTCACTAAAATCGTCGAGACAAAACGTGCCCGATATCCGAGATTTAAAACCTTGGGTATATGTTATTTCTAAAAGTGATTTGCATGCACAATAATATCTATCAATACTACCTTAAAAATGATAAATTTCACTTGTTTTTCTTTTTCATTAATTCTACTTTAAATCGTCCAATTCATCTTCTAATAGATTTAGATCATCTCTTGATCCAATATTAGATTAAACATAAAAAATCGAGAAATTTCATAAACAGGATCTCTCTTGCCAAATTCAATAAAATTACATATAGTAAAGTTTCCATTATTCTCTAACAAATCAAATCAACATGAAATTACAATTAAACCAAGGTTCGAGAACTCGGTTTCGGTCTCGGTTTCGGTCATTTGAAAATTTGTTTGTTTCGGTCAGTTTCGGTCATTTCGCTCGTTTGGGTTTTTGTTTCGGTTTCGGTATTGATATTGGATTTTTGCATTTTTAAAGAAAACGTAACGATAAACGATTCAGTCGTATTGAAATGACTTATTTTTAGAAAGCAAAATTACAATAACGAATTGAACATTTTGTCTAAATCAATCAACACATAAAACTTATGGCATTTATATGTGTAAAAATAGTTATTCACGGCATTGATGGTTATATATGTCTAAGTCCATTAGCTAGTCACGGCATCTCTCCATTTCTTATTCACGCGGCCCAGTAAAAAAAACGATCGCATAAATCACGAAAAAAATTACCCAACTCTTCGATCGAACTTCGCCGCGCTTCGCCTCTCGACTTCGCCGCGCCTTTGTTTTGCCTTCGCCGTTGCAGTCGCCGCTTTCGACAGTGGACAGGGAAGAGAATTAGGTAATGTTTTTAATTTTTCTTGCTCGATTTCGACTATATTTTTACACACAAAATCGAATCGAATCTTTACTGTGTGCTCACGTTATTTCTATTGTTGATCGCGATTGCTTTTGTTTTTCGATCTCGTGTGTGCTTTCGGTTTTGCTTTCGCCTTTTTTTTTCAACCTGTACTTGATGTCGCTATTTCTGTTGCGTGGTTTTTTGAACAGGCGATGGCGAAACGAAATTAGGGTTTAATTTCGTTTCGCCTATCGCCGAGAACGATACGAGATAGCCGAGATTTCGGCGTTTCGAACGATACCTCATACCTTGAATTAAACCTCTTTCTCATCAAATCTAGTCATCGCATGATGAAATATAATCATCTTCTAGTATCAAATTCAATCAAACACCGACAATATTTATCACATGAAAGTATGATAGGAAAATAATATCCAATCATGGATGCGACGGATTGATTAGGGTATTTACTCACCGATTTCTCCTAATCAATATTACATTTAAATTCTCTTTTTAAGTTTTTTTCCATCCCACTATATAGTTCTATTCTCAAATAGCAAAGAAGATAGAAATAGAGAGAATAAGGTGTTTATGACTCGTGAAATTTTGACCTTAAAGTCAAATTATCCAATCCCATCGAAACAAAAACTAATTCCATCATATTTTTAGAACCCTCCCTTATACCAAAATCCAACTGGATAAATTTGTGTAAATCTTAAAACTATTAGTTTCTTTGCAACCGATCATATTTTAAGTTATGTGCATTCAAAGATGTTTTGGCTTGTAATGTTGCTTTTATTGATGTCAAAAACCCCTATTTCAACTGGTCATATGCACATATAAATGTTTGTTATGTTATTTATCACACAATTTTAATATTCATCAAAATTCAAACTCACAAAATAAATCTTAATATCGGTCGAGATATCAAAATTTGACCACAGTCGAAATATTAGCCGAGATACCGAGATCTCACCTGATATATGGAAAACGAAATTTCTGTTTCGTTTGGCGAAACTTCTCATTGAGATTTCGGCTAAGATGACTGAGATCTGAAACAGTGATCAATGGTAATACACACTATCTCAGTATTTAATCGTTTTTTTTTCAATTTCTCGGGCTCCTCTAAAAATAGTTTCCTACATTCTCTAGCAATTGTCGTTCTATAGGGAAGCTTGAACAATGGTAAAATAGTATGTATAAATTTTTTAAAGCATTCATTCTCAACAATTCTAAACGAGATCTCATCATAAGTGATCGCTTTAGCCAATTCCCTCTTAGCATCACAAGTGATCAATGGTCAATACTATTTGAAGCACTATCCCCCCTCTTTATATTTTTTAAGGTCAATATTTTCTGATCTTTTGGTACTTTTCTATATGGGGACTTCACATATCTTTCAAAATGATTCCCCAGGTTTGAAATTCCATGTGATTTTGATGGGCATAGATATTTTGATGAACAATACTTACACAGACTCGGGAGGACGTACAATGTAATTATAGTGAGCCCATACCCATGAAGTGAGCATACCTTTGCGTCCACTGCACTTTGGAAGGTTGTCCTCTCTATCATTATTGGTAATCTTCTTTTCAAGATTAGATTGGGACGTTGGATTCAAGATCGTTCTCCTTCATGCTAGTTGGATTTTCTTCGGCCCTTGAATTTTTCTCTAGATCAACCATGACTGCACAAATCAATTAAATACATAGGTCAGTTGATTTTATTGATGAATATTTGAATCATACTAATATTCAGTTTACTGTATTAGTTTGTTTTCAAATTTTTATCTAAGTATTCATTGCATTTCATTGGATATACACACTGTAAACATGCTAGTCATGAGTACATCCAATATATAAATCAAGCTTTAAAATTTTTACTCCAATAGAATAGATATTTTATGTTTTTAATCATCGAGGAATAAAGAATCGCATGAGCAAAAAATATCCAAGTTAATCAAAATTCTATAAAGTTTGGTAACAGGTCATACGTTGTCCATGTCTATGATAAAAGAATGCGTTGTCAAAAATTTAGACATGCTTACTACTACATTATCAACAGTTAAAAATGGCTATTCATTTTTCTCAAATCGTACATTCTAAAAAATCATTCAGATATCCAAATCTTAGATGGCTAAAGCTTTGTGAGTTGTCAAAATGAAAGACTATGTATATGAATTCATTATACATGCTTAATACTACCATTCATGACTTGTTAAAAGGACTTGTCAGCATATCAGTCTATGGTTAAATTCAAATATCCAAATTTTGGATATTTTAGACTGGACAAATACACATGGTTAAAGTCAAAGAATGTTAAAAAAACAAGTACAACAATAATTAATCATCAACTCATGCTGTGGTAGAATCCAATTTTCAGAATTTAAAATTTTACTCTTCTGTGTTATAATCTCCTGATAACAAAGCACATCAAAAATACAAATATTCATACATGATAGATAAAGTAAAAGAAAACTAAAAATTAGCATCATAGATCTAACACAAAACCATAATAATTCAGAATAACAATAAACCAATGCAGATTCAGTAGGTCTAACGAATTAATTTAATTTCACCATGTCTAAAACATTTAAAAATTCCAAACATCTTAATAAAACAATACCTGGAGAAGAAGGATTATTAGCTAAGTTGATTTCATTTTCCCTAATTTCTTTGTTCTGCATCAATTCGTGCATCAGTGAGCAGGAGATAACTAATTTGAGTTTTAAAAATTAGGGCTAGGGTTTTAAAAGCTCGTTGGTTTGGGAAGAAGAAAGATGATGAATAATGAACGCGTAGAAGGGATGACAATGACATTCGAGCAATTAGGTTTTACCACTCTATTATAGGGTGCAATTGCAAAGACCTGAACAGAAATCTGAATAAGTTTTTTATTTGTTTAAGTGGCCTGGATTGATGTAGGGTTGGGTTGATTGAATGGGTTAGAAATTGTATGTCATACTAAGTTAGATTGGATTAAGTTGGGTTTAAATCCAGTTGGGTCGGGGTTGAATATGAGCTGTCTGCACCCCTATAGAATCCGCCTAATTATTTTGCATTGAAAGTGCCTGAAAGAACCTTCCAAACTGTATTTTACATTTTGTTGATTTTGTAAGGGCAAAGAATTAGTAGTTGCCAAAAGCCTTCCATAAAAGAATTTACAACATGTCTTTAGTTTTGACATGCTAGTAAAACCGCACAACGATGGAAATAACGAACGTTCATGATGTAATATTGAAAACAATAATATTTTATTGTTTTCCGTTTCTGTTGGGTATAAGAGTGTGTGTATACATACATACATACACACACATATACATCTTTATTAATAGCTGGCTTGGAAGCGTAAGCTTTTGATCGGACCGCGAATTTTTAAAATTGTCCTTTATACGGGACATGGAAAAAAAAATATGTTAATATATAGTTAACTTAAACAAATGAATATATCTTGATTTATTTTATACCATATATAGATATTTATGAATTTCAAGGTTATGTTTTAAACTGTAGATAAATGATACAAATATCAAAACGGAAATGTTTTTACAATGTTAGAAACGATTTAATTAGTTGGTTCCAGTTAATTAATTTAAACAAATGAATATATATCTTGATTTATTGTATACCATATCTGGAGATTTATGAATTTTAAGATTATGCATTACAGTGTGAATAAATGATAAAAATATCAAAACGTATATGTATGAGAAACTTAATGAGTGTAAAAATAGATTTAAGGAAAGATGAATAAAATGTTGAAAAGTGGAATTAATAAAAATTAATTCAATAATGCCGTTATTATATCAATTTACTGCACCATCAAGCAAGTGACTGATATAACGTTATACAATTACGAGAAGAGGATTGTCACTCAAAGGGATTCTTTGTGACGGCACTTCTGAAAAATTAGTTTTAAGGATATTTTTCAAAAAAATGATAAATGAAGTTATCATTTTCAGTTATACAGAAATAATGATAAATGAATTTATCATTTTCCTTTATAACTTAAAAAGATAAATGAATTTATCATTTTTCTTGTAAATTATCTTTAAAACTAATTATTCAAAAATATTGTCCTTAAAACTTATTACTGTGGAATGAGAAGCCCTTCAACTTAATTTCCACTTATGAGAATATGAGAATAAACGCATAGAAAAATTAAGGGCAACAACCACATAACGTTTTACAACTATGGGCGGTAACCATATAACGTTATACAATCATGTTTATAAACTGAAAAATATAACATGTTATATGTATAGCAATGATACCGCTCTATTAACTTTTCAATAAAAAACTTATTAGAGTATTTATGACAATTAGATATCACTCGGTAGCATATATCATGTATAGCATTACATAATATTTGACCATATCAGTCAGATAAGTTAAAATAGACGTGGCATGCATATCCATAACCCTTAATCGATCCAACATAGAAATATTCAAACTTCATAACATAAATATAACATTATAGGAATATCTACCAAATCATATAAAAGTCACTCACTTTATCCATCCATATTCACATCACTTTCCACCCATGTTCCTTTTCCACTTCTCTCTCCTGTCATCTCCATTCAGATCTCTCACCACCATTGTTTCTTTTGGACACGCTTCATTGAGTTGCTCGTCGTCGTTAATCTCTGATATCACAGTTTCAGGTTAGTGTGATTATATCACTAAAACTGTGCTTTACACTATAGTAATCTTATTCTATAGGAAAAAAGATTATTTTTACGACTGCAACTTCTACACTTCTGTGTTATAGTAAAAGGGTAATTTGCATTTTTTTAGAATTTGTTTGTATTGTTTATTTAAGTGTATTGCTCTGTGTATTTTCAAAATAATATCATAATTATATGTTATTTACGGACATAAAATCAACAGATCGAATTTTTTTTTTTCATGTTATCTTTTATTTTTAAATATATTTCAATCTTATTCTACAGAAGAAGAAAAACTCATTTCTACGACTGCTACTTCTACACTTTGTTTTATATTAAAAAGGTAATTTGCACTTTTTAGAATTTGTTTGTATTGCTTTTAAGTACATTGCTCTGTGTATTCTCAAAATAATATAATGATTACATGTTATTTACGGACATAAAATCAACTAATCGGTTAAAATTTATTCTGTTTTCATGTTATTTTTTATTTTTAAATATGCATAAAGATTATGCTTCTAATAAAAAATGTTCAAAAGTACATGTCAGTCGTCATGTTATTATTACTTTAATCTATAAACTAAAAAATTAATTTCAACATACAACACAATTTATCGGTCAACCAATTAATGGATATTAAACACTCTGATAAGTAGAGGTCGACTCAAAAAGATGATATATCTCCAAAAGCATCTTCAACGGAAGACAGTATACATGTTCAGAAATCAACAAATGACGATAAAAAATCTTTAAAAGGTGATTATGGCTGGAATGATAAATTTACTTCTGAATTAGTAAGTGATATATCATTCAAAAATTTTGAAAAAATAATATAATTAAATTTTATTATCTTATAAGTTTTCTCTTTTTGTTTTTGCTATCAGTGTAAACTTCCACAAACGCATATATATAGACAAGCGTTACGGCACGTGCCTCACGCGTGAATTGTTTTTCTTATAAACTCACTACAAGATAAAACGGCTATTCCAATGGTTCCTAGCCGTTGGCGGCCGTTGGAAACCGTTGGAATAGCCGTTGGAATAAATCACACGCCTTGCAATGCTTTCCAACGGATCCAACGAACCATTTCCAACAGAATTTCCAACGGCCGCTAACGGCTAGGAACCGTTAGAAACCGTTACAACAAAATGACCAATAAGCCGTTGGAAACCGTTGGAAGCCGTTGGAAATACTGGGTCTATTTTGCTGTATAACAGCAGGCCTATTAACCTTCCATCCATACCATTTCCAATCCATTCAAATTCCATTCCATTTCCAATCAATTTCACACATATATATCAATATCAATACAAACAACACACATAAATCAATAAAACACCAATATAAACAAACCAAACCGATCAAACATCACAAAATATACCATCAACGTACATACCATCAACGTACATACCATCAACAAATGTCAATGTACCATGTACATGCCATCAAAATATTTCTCACCCACTCCGTACCAATATATACAACATCAAAACATCTCCAAGTCAATATATACATTGTTCAAGCACATATAATCAAAAACATACCTCCTCAAGGATCCTCGTCGCCTCCCGAAGCACCAGACGACGAAGGAAGGGTACCATGATTCTGCAAATACTGCGCAAGCTTTTGATCCAGCTGCTCCACCTGGATGGCTCGTAGACGATTCTCTTCCCGTAGCTGCTCAACCATAGCTCTAAGCTCCTTGATTTCATCTTTGTCTTGGTCTTTTTGAGCTTGTCGAGCCTGTCGAGCCTGCAAATAGAAATAATAGCAAAAGGATTGTCTCAGCATATAAAATACTATAACATTATATATCTAAAACGCTGATTTTTTGTAAATACGTAAAAGGATTAATTATTTACCGTTAGGTTCCCGAAGCCAAAACGTCTACTCCGTTGCGCCGGATCCATAACAGCAGTAAAAATGTTATCCTGCTCCTCCTGTGTCAGCGCATCACGACCTGATTGCTGAAGCGCATTAGCCTGTGCCTCCTGCAACCTCGACTAAAATGAAAAAAAAACAATTTCAGTTGAAAAATAGTAGCATGTAATTATTTCGCATAGCTAGAAATTAATAAACTTATCGGTGTAAGTATTAGAAATTTAAAAATGCATACATATGCCTCGGTCGCCCTATCTCGATCACCCCACTGATATATGATATTGCCAGCCTCATCTACTTGCCTAGACGCGTGGGTGTGAGCAAACACGTCCACTAAGCCAACAGAGCCTCCACGAGCACGTTCCTGCAATTGATAATTTGGATAATTTAACTGTACATAATTAACTTATTACTGAACTGATCAATATACATAATAGATAAATTTACCAAATCTTCGCGGTGATGCTGGAAAGATTTGGAGCCTCCACGGTGTGATACAGGATTCCTACTCCTGTTTGCCGAGTTCCTAGCTGACTCCTCCTGCAAATTTACAATGATTAATTATTTATTAAACGGTAAAAAATTGCTGAGATTTATTGTAGAGTTACCTTGAACTCCTCAGAGTTCCACCACTCAACCCACTTCTCCCATACAGTCGCGCTCATCCACTTGGGCTTCTTTCCTACTTTTTTAGTCTCCGACATAGTCTCCCTATAGTTCTTCGCGATCCTGGAGTTCCAGTGTCGCTGAAATAAATTGACGTCAGGCTCTTGCAAATCTATGGCGCCCTGTACAATGAGAAAATATTACTAATTATTTATTTGTATTTAATTAATCATCTTGTAAAGCGGTATACACTTACCAGAAAATCTTGCCAAATCGTCTCTCTCACGTCGTCGGGGATCTTGCCCCACTTGGGCCAGCAATCGGTCATCCTAGCCATGTACGCCTGCTTCGAAATGTTCAGAACCACTTTGGATGGCTCCAACTCAAATCCACTGCGTTAAATATAAAATTGAACTTTAGACAATTATAGATATATCATGTACAATTAAAAAATTAAAATGTTATGCTTGCTAATTATGATACTTACGTCTCATCAGCCTTAGGCTGCAAGTAAACAAGTGGCCGAGCTGGTTGCTCACCACTACCCTCTCCAACATGACGTGAAGAGCCACGTCGCCGAGACCCAGAACCAGAACCGGACATAATAAATATACCTGCCATATATACATACATATACAATTCATAATAATCATGATATGATGAACCATTAAAAAATATAATACACTTATTGTCATTAAAATTGTGTAAATTGGATAAATGCATTATTAATCAGAGATCAATGTAATGTGAATACTTTTAAAAATTACCGGATATTACTCAATCGTCCTCATCGTTTTCTGATTCAGACTCGGTTTCGTGCTCTATGTCGTTTTCCTCTACACTCTCAAATGCTTCGACTAATACATGTGTCTCATCATTTAAAGGTCCAAAATCAGTTTGATCGTCTGTAATTGCTATTTCAGCATTTTCCTCCAGATCTGCTTGATAGGCTTGTTCGTCTGGAATATTTTGTCCATCGAACGTAAATCTTGCTTTGGTTTTAAAAACCGCAGACCAATCTGCTTTATCCCTTTTTAGAGATGGATAAGGGGCATAGTAAGCTTGTAGGGCTTGTTTGGCTAGTATAAATGGGTCGTACTTTTGATAACGCGAGGTATGTTTAATTTCTATAAGATTATATTGTGGATGCACGTTAATACCAGAACCTGGAACATTGCTGAACCAGTTGCATCTAAACAAATAAACATCTTCCACGGGTCTTGTAAAATATGTCAACTGCAATATCTGAGTTAACACGCCATAAAAATCATTTATATGATTATTAGGGTCATCACTGCCTTTAACAAATACACCAGTATTGTTTGTTAATTTTTCAGCACCGTATTCTTTGGTGTTGAATTTATATCCGTTAACAAAAAATATTGGATACGTATTAACTTTTCTTTTCGGTCCAAACGCCAAATGTTTCAGTCCTTTATCGAGCACATTATTTGTGGGATCAGAAACGTATTTCGAAAACCAAGTACTGAAATCTTTGCTTAAATCGCCGCTTGGATTTTGTGATTCATAAATACTGCAAACACAAACATGATATATTACATTATTATTTATTCACACGTGTAGTATTAAATTTAACAAAACTTGGAATGTGCTAATTACCTAACAAATGGTGCAACTTCAGGACAATTAAGAAGAATATATGTGTGTGCTACATGGTATTCTTTATCATCTAGCCATACTTCCTCACATTTTCCAGCATGTCGGCCATGTTGTTTAAAAATAGATAATACTGTTTCAGAAGAAGAATCTTGTTCAACGGCCTCATCGTCATTACGCGGAACACTTACAAATGATAAGTTCACATGGTCTTTAAAATAATGAGAGAAAAAGAAAGAAGCTTCTTCTTCGATATATGATTTGCAAATAGAGCCTTCAACTCGAGCTTTTTGTCTCACTTTTTTCTTTAAATGATTTAAGTACCTAATAAAAATTATTTGGGTTAAGTATTAACTACTATATTTATACTTAAATCAACATTTGCATACTCAATATAGTAACATACCTTTCGAAAGGATACATCCATCCATATTGCACAGGACCTCGAAGACGTGCTTCATATGGAAGATGAACAGGTAAATGCTCCATTACATTAAAGAAACCCGGAGGAAATATTTTCTCCAGTTTGCAGAGCAGTATAGGAATTTCTTCTTCAAGTTTAAGTAGACGGTCAACTTTTAACGTAGTTGAACAAAGCTCCTTGTAAAATAAACTAAGTTCTGTTATTACCGTCCAAACTTTTACCGGTAACAATTCTTTGAAAGCGATGGGTAATAAATTTTCCATCATTACATGACAATCATGGCTTTTCATTCCACTCAGTCTCCCATTTTTATAGTCGACACATCTACGAAGATTAGAGGAAATTCCATCGGGAAATCGTAATCCTTCCACCCATTGTAACAGTACTTTAACTTGGTTGCTGTCTAGTTCATAGCATGCTTTGGGTTTTTTATTGTCGGGAGTCATATGAAGCTCGGGACGATTGCATATTTGCTTTATATCACGTCTAGATTTCAGATCGTCCTTAGTCTTGCCCTTCACATTCAAAACTGTATAAAACACATTATCAAATACGTTTTTTTCGTTATGCATCACGTCAATGTTATGACGGATTAATAGATTTTTCCAATAAGGTAATTCCCAGAATATACTTTGTTTGCACCAATTATGAAACGTCGATTTACCTTGAATTTCTTCTTGTTGTCCGGTCTCGTGTATCTTTGGATAATCTTTTACAAGTTCATATATATCCTCGCTTGACCATACCGCTGGTGGTCGTAGAGTCTCATGTCTATTAGCTATGAAGTTTTTTTTGTCTCTTCTAAAAGGGTGATTAATATGAAGAAAACATCGATGACAATCAAACCATGAAATTTTCTTTCCATTTGGCAAAGAAAATGCTCGTGTTTCTTCCATGCAATAAGGACAAGCAAAACGACCGGCCGTACTCCAACCCGAAAGCATTGCATATGCAGGAAAATCGCTAATAGTCCATAACAAAGAAGCGAACATCCGAAAATTTTTCTTTTTTGATATGTCGTATGTTTCAACTCCTTCATACCATAATATTTTCAACTCTTCAATTAACGGTTGTAAGTAAACATCAATGCCCTGTGTCGGATCATCAGGACCAGGGACAACAATCGTAAGAAACATATATGGAGTTTTCATACACATCCACGGAGGTAGATTGTAAGGTGTGATTATTATAGGCCAAGATGAATATTTAGAACCAAACTGAGAAAACGGTGAGAAGCCGTCTGTACATAAACCTAGTCTAACATTTCGGCTCTCCGCTGCGAAATCGGGATATTTCTTGTCAAAATGTTTCCATGCTTCTCCATCGGATGGGTGTGTCAACGTACCTTCTTGAGGTGTTCTCACACTGTGCCATCTCATATGATGCGCTGTTACAGATGATGCATATAATCGTTGAAGTCTAGGGGTGAGGGGCAAATAATGCATACGCTTGTACGGAACTTCTTTTCCCTTCTTTTTCCTCGATTTGTATCTTTCCTGATTACATATTTTACAATTTCTAAGATTGATGTCTTCTTTCCAATACAACATGCAACCCTTTAAACATGTATCTATTTTTTGATATGGCAAACCGAAAGATGACATAAGTTTTTTCACTTCATAATAATTTTCGCACATTAAATTATCGGATGGCATATGACGTTTAGCAGCTTGAACAACAGCCGTAAATCCAGCTTCTGTAAGGTTGTATTTTGATTTCATTGCAATGTATTCTGCAGTTACCGATAATTGAGAGCCGCTTAAACATCCATTCCAAAGGGGTTTTTTAGCATGATCCAATAAATCATATATTTTTTTAGCTCCAACATTTGGTTCCTCTTCGATGTTAACATCGTCGTTATCAATTACAACGGTAGGGAACATTGATCGTGCTGCATCTTCGACCATATGTTCTATGAGATTCGTACTACCTTCTTCGTTGATGACCTCCACCGACTGTTCTTGATTATTAGGGGCTACAATTTCTCCATGACGATCCCACAACAAATAATTGGGTACGAAACCGAATTGGCGCAAATGAACCTTAGCCATATTCGGTTCTAAATAGTTCAACAATTTGCATCTACTACACGGACAACGAATTTCTTCATCGTTTCCAATATTACTTATAGCAAATTCGATGAACACTTGTACCCCTTTTAGAAAATGTTCGCTTATTGCGCCACTAATTTCCCTTCTTTGATACATCCAGCTCCAATCATTAAAGTAATTGACCATGTTTCCCTACTAGAAAACCTATGATAGAGTAAAAATGTTATAAATCATTTGTTTTATATTTTACAGGAAATTTTCAAACGGCTTCCAACGGACGCAAACTGCTAATTTCACAAACTTTATTTTAAATAAGCAACTATTGTTTCATTACCACTAATGTGTCTTTCTTTGATGGTCGGTCATCCTACTTCCCATTACAAACACAATAGTAATTATATTCCGTAAATCATATCATTTTAAACGATTTACAAAATTTCGGCAGCATTTCCCCCGTGTTCCTTGTATCGTACACAAATGCGTGTACACAAGGAACGTAAAGGAAATGCCGTCGAAATTTTGGGAACCGTTTAAAATGATATGATTTACGGAATATAATTACTTTATAGTGTTTGTAACTTGTCCAATACTGGAACAAATCCGACAAATGATGTATCAGATGAATAGAGTTGTCCGTTTTGTGGAAAGACGGATAACCCTAAAACGATCATATACAACACTTGTCAGACGGGGCCGAATAATATCTAAGGATTTAAATATTTGTTTATATTAAATTTTAATATATAACTCATTTAATTAATATTGGTTCTAACGGCTTCCAAATGTTCGCGTGTTCGCACAAATACAAAGCTCGTGTTCGCACAAATGCAATATCCGTTCTAACGGCTTCCAAATGCAATAAACTCTATCACACACATACATTTAATATACTTATAACCAAATAAACATAAACTAATGTAATATCCTAAATTACAAAATTTTCAATCAATTATAATAACTTGTTCATTATGTTATAATAGTTGCAATTAGGGGATAACATAATGTAATATGCATACACTAACAATTAGGAATCAATCAACATTCGAATTAAACCCTAAATCTAAAAAAACCTAAATATTAGGTTTAGAAAAATTACCGATTTGGAGAGCTAGAAGGGTGGAGATTGGCCGGAGCAGCTTGTAGATGGCGTCGGAGGCTGTCGGGTTGGTGCTTGGGGCGGCAGCAGTTGGGTAGGAGGTGGGGGAATTGGAGATTTGGGGAAAAGGTAAGTTGGGGAAGAGATAATGAATTGCAGGTTTGGTCTCGGTCTGTTATCTCAGGAAAATTTCCAACGGCTACCAACGGCCGCAAACGGCTTATTTCCAATGGATTCCAACGGTTTCCAACGGCTACGTAAAAAATTAACGGACCGTTGGAAACCGTTGGAATAGCCGTTGGCGGCCGTTGGAAATGAGGCGTTGGAATTTACTGTTTTCCTAGTAGTGACTGTATATGTTTAGATCAGTCAAAAAATGATTTTTATTTTCAAGTGATATTAAAATTTGTATATTTGTAAAGAAATATTTTGAATTTGCAAAGAAAGTTTAATTTTAGATCCTATTTTTAGAAGCGTTTTAAATTTGTAAAGCATGTTTAATTGTTAGATCCTACTTTTTGGGGCGTTTGAATTTGTAAAAAAAAGTTTGATATTATATACTATTTTTATATGATTAAGATTTGATAATATACAGATGGGCATTTTTGGTAGTTCACGTTGGTACCAAAAAAGTGTGACACCAAAAAAGTGTGACACCAAAGCTATTACAACTATTATTAAAAATATTACCAAATGTTACTATCACTTAAAAATAGGATCTAGCAACTATACTTTTTTACAAATTCAATATGCTCTTCTATATATATTACCAAACTTAGTGTCACTTAAATATATGATCTAACAATTAAACTTCATATACATTTTCACTCTTTATTAATTGATAACACAAAAAAAATTAAGTTCCAACTTAGAAGTGAAATTCAAACTAATCACACATAATTTCAACGCAAAAACACAGCTACATATTTAAGAAAATTATTTTTTTTAAATGTGTTCACTACAAAACAAAGCGGCTTTAGCGACGGCAAAAAAACGTCGCAGGCCGTCGTCGGCGGTCGCTAGCCGTCATTAAAAGCCGTCGCTATTTAGCCCGCCGTCACAAAGTAAATCAACGGCTTTAGCGACGGCTCCGTCACCAAAATATCGACGGTTAGCGACACCTTGTTGGACACGTGGAAATTAGTTATCATAGGGATGGCGCCTCAAGTCATCACTAGCCGTCGCTAACATGAACCAGTTAGCCGTCGCTAGCTATCGCTAATCTAGGTCATTTGGCCGTCGCTAACCTGAGACAAATTTTCTGAACCAATTTTGCCATTCATTCCATCCAACCACACAATCAAATTTATATCTCTTTCCAACACATATACATTCAATTTCACAACTAATACCACTTCATCTATCATATAATCTCACACATATCACAAATAATCATATATATAACGCAACATATAATTTTACATAGATATTTCATCACCACCATATAAATATATCATAACAATCAAACAGAACATTTCAAATTCATCAAAAAATGTAACCATACGTACAAATACCATCCATCAATCACATGTACACTACAACAAAATAGCCATTTTACAACGGGCAATGCCCGTTGTAATATGCATTTCGCAACGGGTATGCGCCCGTTGTAATAGGTCGGTCATATTTTACACTGGACAATGAACGTTGTAATACACCTTTTTACAACGGTCATCGGCCCTTGCAATAGGCTCTATAACAACAATTAAAGCCCGTTGTAATAGACTATAATACAACTGGCATAGCCCGTTGTAATACATGATATTGCAACGGTTTCTGACCATTGCAAAATAAATGCAAATTTTAAAAAAAAATTGCAGTAGCATCCATGCAGTACATCCATACCAATAATGAATAATTTAACGAGTAATAAATATTATCATAAAACAACCAAAATCACATAAGAAAATAGTAAAAGCTAGAGTCATAAAATTCCAACACATTCCAAAAAGTTAGATAAGTTTACATCGACGTAGTTCTAATATACACATGACAACTAGTTTCATAACAACCAAATACATAAAGCATTAACACATAAGCATAAAGCTTTTGTCAACGAACTCATCTTTCTTTGATTGTCGCTTTCTCTTTTCACGCTCTCTTTCTCTTTTCCTTTTGTTTTTCTTCTTGCTTTTATCCATATACTAGAATGAGGCCCGTGCTTCGCACACAGAAAGTGTTGGATTGTTGAATTACATCATAGTTCAGGGACTGCAGATGTAATTATGGTTTGTTTGTTTATGGAAGTAGCTGGAGATGTTATAAATATTAGTACATGAGATATAAACTATAATGTAGTTAGTATGAGTCATAATTTGTATATTCAATAGAATTTGTAGCAGGTTGTAGTTTTTTATATAAAGATTTGAATCTCAGTCTACTTACTGGAAAAAGGATAACACCAATCTCGAAAGCTCGGCAAGTGGTAAAAACTTGAGCAATGAAGTGCACGGTTGTGTTTGTAGTATGAAAACAACACACATAAGTGCAGTCAGATATTTAACATCAGAAATTATGGTTACATGTATGAAATAGGAAATATGAATCATAATCATAAAGGTAACAATGCTTTGAATGTTAATTATTGGTAGATTAGCCAAAGGATCATGCATAGTACCAAAGGATCATGCATAGTACCGTGCATTGAATATGCAGTAAATCAAGGGTTTACTTAACCGTAGTATGAAGTAAAAAGAGAAAAGGATTTCAACCGCTGACCATATATTGTAAATAAATCCCCTTAACCAACATATGAACTGAATTAAAACCATGCAAGTTTGAAAAAAAAACGGGAAAATAGAATGTAATAATACAAGCATGCCTAATAACATATGCATATGGTGACGTACAGGATGTACAGGCAAAATTAACAAACAATATAGTTGGAAGTTCAAAGTAAGACACACACATTACAGGATACGTAGACTTAGATGAAGTATATCATTAAACTGGATGAATTATAACGTAGATAGACGATCTGGGTAGTCTATCAGAACTGGGCAGATGACAGTGAGTTGGGGGTTATCAAGCCTATTTCTTGCGACACTTCTCCTGAACCTTGTTCATGACCATCTCAGAATCAGTGTGTACTTCTTTTGCATCCTAGGTGTTGTATGTATGTAAAATATGACTGGTAACACTTTTATCACATACAATGCAAGATGAGGCTAATTGTGTCTAAAACATGTTTTTAAATTAAATCTATTGACCAATGTATAATGCCTCCACTAATCGGTCAAAATTAAATACTATTCAATATTACAGTGATAAAGAAACTTACGTTAATGATGACTCCTCCTTATCTACTTGTTTGGGCAGTTGGTAGCATGGTTTGATATATAATTTTGTCAGCAGTCACATTGTTACCATCGTCCTATGTAAATCAAATATTTTTTAGGACAATAATGTCTTTAAATAGCATTTACCGTGAAAATAAATCAAAACATGATACCTGACAAAATCAATGAACCAACGCTGAACCCCTCCATGCTCAACGTCTCCATGGAAAGCATCAAAGTTGAAGCGGATGTTGTTCACCATTCTTATGCAACGGAAGCCATCTCCCAAATCATTGCTTTCAGTCCAAAGGACAGACTCATCAAGAAACTCTAGATTATAAGGAACCAACCGTACCTAATATTCATTGTCCAAAACAGTTGTTATACAATATTTTGAAGATAAGGACATTATAGAGCATAATATTAGCAACTTGAAAGTTGAGGTTTGCTTACAGGATGTTCTTTTCCCAGAGCATGTTTCACAACTAAGCCTGTAGCTTTGTTGACAAGAGCAAAGCTAGGGAAACCCTCTTCATCCTTTACCGCTTTGCAGAATCGGAAGTCTTTGTACCAGTGCTGAAAAAAAGAAAAAAAAATCAGTTAGATCATGGTACAAAAAGTATGTGTGTGCTTTGTTCAAAAAAATATATAGAATTAAATTAAAAGTGGTAACATCTTTACCTGATAATCATCGGTAGGATCTGCAGGAGCAAGCACGACATTGCCATTTCTCACGGTAAGTGCATAATCCAATGCAGCTTTAATGTATATCCTTATTGTCGGATTACGAGTTAGCTTCAACTCATTCACATTGGGTATGATTCTCCGTGAAATAAAAAAAGAAATACCGAATTTACAATTAGTAGTTTTTTCATGGTACCACAATCATTAATTAATTTATGAATAAAATAGTTAATATAGTTAAACAAAGTGAAATGGATGGGATAAACAAATTGAGGACATGATGCAAGAAATATTTATGAACAGAAATAGCTACAGATTTTGTCAAGTAAAACCATACCATAGGGCACAATCTTCCAGCGTTGGTTCATTGATTTCTTGTACCATTCATAAAGCACAACAACCGTTCCATCAAACCATGTTAGTTGCTTTCAAGTATTGGAGGGGCATTTAACACTTTTCCCTTTGACCTTAGAAAATCGTAAAATCATATGTCATAACAAAGATAATACTACCAGGTGATTCAAATAAATAATAAAAGAGCAACTTGTATACTTGTATGTGACGGATATACGGAGAAAATCCATGCCGATCTTACTTTCAGCTTTGGGAAGAATGAGTTCGACCAAGACCTTACGCACCTCTTTGTCATACAGATCTCCAAAAGCAACAATTACAGAGCCAGCAACATTGATGTCTTCAGGTCTTGGATAGTCTCCTGCATTCACATTTTCAATGGTTGTTGGTTCAAGTGGCGGGACGGTGAGTGGTGTTAGAGTCAGATTAAGGTCCTGAACCACCACAGTGAGAAGTCCTGCCAAACACTGCGAAAATGCAAAACTCAAATTGTCCGTGTTCTGAACGTCTGAAAATGTCCCTCCCTTGCTGCTTTTTGCTATGTTATTCAGCACCTATTATAACAATAATTGGTTAAAATGATAGTGTTACATCTTAAGCATTGGCAGCTCAGATGACTGCTTGCAGTCCACTAACATCAGAGGCCAAAAAACTTCTCAGATTCAAAAAGAATTCACATATAAATCTGTATACATTCCCAAATGAATATAGTGGAAATAATGTGCAGTGGGATCAAATCCCGTGCAAAAAAGGTGGACATTCCCAAATGAGTAAACAAAAATAGCTTACAGTAGATAAATCAGTACTAGAAAGGGGCAAGTAATTTGCAGTGAAATCAAATCAAAAGTAGGAAAATGGTGCAGAAGGTAGGTTTAGGAACTAAGCAGAAATGGTTACCAAATAAACCAAACTAAGAATACCTAATTACGAACATGTACAAATATAAGAAGTAAGAAGGGATTACCCTTGAGAAATTTAAAGATCAATGTTGTGTTGGTGAGATTTAAAAATCCAACCGTCGTCAGACGTGATTCAATGAGGGCTGCAGCGATGTAAAAACTAGGGCTGCATGAAATTGAATCGATCGACAACTATGCTTTAGCGAGAGAGGTGGTGATGTCGAAGTCAGGGTTGTACGGCCCATCGACGTATGTGCTGTTGTCAGAAGGGCAGTTTCCCCTTCCATTGCTATTGTGCTCTAAATAGCATCTGACCATCTTATCAAGCGCTACCAAGCTTGGATCTGCAAAATCATCCCCACCGCTGGTGATCGTTAGCATCGATTTTTGCTTTGATTTGTCGATTCTGGTGAATAGGGGTTCAAACCAACAAAGGAAGCACTAAATCATCTTCGATCGAGCAATTGAAGATGACGGCTTCAATTTTTCCCAAAGCCCTTATTTCGAGCAAAAAGGAACGAGCGGCCAACATTTTTACAGAACAAAGTAGAGGGACGAAATAAAAGGGCCAGCCTTGTTTTTTTAATTGAAAATAAGGGTTTCAATTGGCACCTATAACAACGGACGTTTTTAGCCCATTGTAAAATTGGCACCTATTACAACGGGCCTGAATGGACCGTTGTAATAGCCTTCTATTACAACGGGCAACCAATGCCCGTTGTAAAAAGGGCACTGTATGTGGCATCTTTTACAACGGGCCTGAATGGACCGTTGTAATAGCCGTCTATTACAACGGGCAACCAATGTCCGTTGTAAAAAGGGCGTTGTAATATGATATTTTTGTTGTAGTGGTATACACAAATGTCCACTAACCCATCAAACACAAAAACCAACGAACGTGTATCAAATATATACACAAATGTCACATGACTGCAAAACAAGATGAT
This sequence comes from Allium fistulosum, assembly GCA_030737815.1. Classification (NCBI taxonomy): domain Eukaryota; kingdom Viridiplantae; phylum Streptophyta; class Magnoliopsida; order Asparagales; family Amaryllidaceae; genus Allium; species Allium fistulosum. Next base: position 191,640,157 of record CM060907.1, read on the forward strand.
GAAAATCCGATAGAAACACAAGCATATCTACTCATCGTCGTCGCCCGACCCATCCTCTTCAGGCATCGTCCCATGTTGTGCCAAGTAGGCTGCAATATGCTCGTCTAGCTGGTGCGCCAATGCGCTCTTCCTCCAATCGTTTATCTCCTCCAACTGTTTTTTCATTTGAGCAATCTCCTCCTCGGCATGGGATCTTCTGTAAGCCCTTTGGGACATTAACGCCTATGAAATAATTGATATCTAGTTATAATTTATAAACATTATAAACAGTATGAACAAAAATGTTGATTAATTATGCGACTAATATTTATAATTAACCGTTATACATTGGTTGCAATTTATTTATTTCAATTATTCAGGTTTCTTATTCAATTTATAATTGTTTCACTTAAGATTAAATTCATTTGCATGTGTAAATTAATATATTAGTAAATGAAGAGGTTTACCTCCTGATTTTCATAACTGTACCGCCTATTTCGCGAAGGCGGATCAATAATATCATTCCAAATACGGTTTGACTCCTCAAACGTTAACTCTGCCCGGCCGGTGGACTGCACTACTCGTGCCCGCTCCACTTTATATCTCTCATGCGATTACGAACAATAGTTTGACACGATAAATATTCAATTTAAAGTTTATGAAATGTGAAATTTTGTCATTAAGGATAAGCATGTTTACCATTATGGATCTAGATTTATTGTCCGTCCACTCATACGAAACGTTAACTCTCTCCTGTGTTCTTGGAAGGATTTGGAGCCGCCACGGTGCAAAGCAGGATTTTTATTCCTATTTATAAGGTTCCGTACAGATAATTCCTACAAATTTAGATACACGATTAACTAAATTACTGCAACTAACATACGAAATTTTAAAAAATAATTAACAACAATACAAAAGTATATAACTTACTTTCACTTCTGCGGTGTCCAGAGCTGGAGATACTCAACCCACACATCAGCGCTCATCCAATTGAATTTTTTACCTGCATTTTTAGCCTTAGACAGAGTGTCCCTATAATTTTTTCTCATCCTTTTATTCCAGTGATTGGTAAAAATATCCATATCCTTTGGATCTACACGCACGGCTGCCTGCATATTGAAATTAGTTTGAATTATATACATTATATTAATTTTCAACTGAAATTCAAACTTATACTTACGAGTACATCAGCACTACAAGGATTACTGTTTATTCCAACGGGGGGGGGCAACGGCCGCCAACGGCATTGACCAACGGCTTCCAACGGCAAGTATTTTCCGGATTATGACCAAGAGATTATAAAGATAGCCGTTGGACGCCGTTGGAAAATGCCGTTTGCGGCCGTTGGTAGCCGTTGGAAACCCGAACTAAAATAAACGGCAGCAGCTTCTTCTCCCCCATTTCGTTTTTCACCAAATTTTTCCCCAAAACCCTCCATCCTCCTCCCCAATTCGCCATCCACTTCCATTCCAGCCGCCAACGTCACTCGGTAGCATCTAGAAGCCCTCTCCAACCCCTAATCTTCTCCAATCAAGGTATAAACCCTAATTCCCTTTTTATTAAATTAGGTAATTTAGTGTTAGATTTGCAATTTATATGTTTGTATTGACTATTGTATGTGTAGTTTATTGATGCTTAATTTTTATTATTAACCTATGTATTGTAAGTTAATTGTATATTATAGTATGTTGTATGTATGGTGTATAGTGTATTGTGTGTATAGCGTAGTGTAGAATGCTGCTTGTATGAAAATATAGTGCGATAAGTTGAATGATGACATTAGATTATAAAATATCGAAAATGATATTTAATTTTATAATATACGGTTACTTTGATTTTTTTTAATAAGTAATATAGTGTAGTAATTTTATAATGTACGGTTCAGCAACGTTCCAGGTTCTGGAATAAACGTGCATCCAAAATATAATCTTATAGAAATAAAACATACTTCGCATTATCATAACTACGATCCTTTTGTACTTGCCAAACAAGCTCTTCAAGTTTATTATGCTTTTTACCCATCTCTAAGAAGAGATAAAGTAAATTGGTCGGCTGTTTTTAAAACAAAGGCAAGATTTACATTTGATGGACGGAACATTCCCGATGAACAAGCTTACCAAGCAGATATCGAGGAAAGTAGAGGAATAATAATAACAGATGATCAAACAGATTTTGGACCTCTAAACGATGATTCAAATGCATTAATTGAAGCATTTGAGAGTACAGAGGAACAAAATATAGAGTACGAAACAGAGTCTGAAACCGAAACTGACGAGGACTGATCAATAATCTACATTTTGAAGGTAATTATATTTAACATTATAATGTTTTCATTAAAAATGTTATGCTAATGTATGATATGTTCTCATATAATGTTTGTCTGTAACATGTTCTATAGATATGTCTTCACGTAGACGATCTGGGTCTACACATTCTGGGTCTCCCTCCTCTTCACAGAGAGGGACTATTCGTCCTGCAGATCGTGATCGCGCTGGTCCATCAGAGGAGATGCCACGCACTGCAATTTGGCTAAAGCCAAAAGCCGACGGATCTGGGTAAGTATTAAGTTTCAAAATTAAATTTTATTCTCGTACAGTCTATTATAAGTATAGTAGTCATAAAATAGTAAATGCTTTTTTTTCCTGTTAAACACAGTGGTTTTACGTTAGAGCCATCAAATATAGTTCTTTCATTATCTAAGCGTGCATACCAGAGTCGGATGAATGAATGTTGGCCCAAATGGTCCTTGATTCCAGAGAACGTGAAGGAAGCTATTTGGCAGGACTTTTTGGTATGAGTGATATTACTTGTTAGGTTTAAATATCTAATCATGTTTACACTACGCATAAAAACTATATAACTCTTATGTAATCAAACGTGCAGGGCCATGTGGACATCCAGGATGCAGATCTTTCCGTTGTACAGCGTCATTGACAGAGTAAAATTGCAAAGAACTACAGGGAGACTTTAAATGCTTTGAAATCAAGTGGAAGCAAGCCAAATTGGATGAGCACTGTTGTGTGGGAACAGTTTATCCGCTGGTGGGCCAATGAGGAATTTCAGGTAAATTTAGCATATATTTAATTTAATTTGTTCTACGCAAATAATATTTAAATTAAAACTATAAAACAATTTTTTTTTCAACTTAAATTTGCAGAAAGAGTCAACTAGGAATTCTGCTAACAGGAGCAAGAACCCCGTCACACATCGCGGTGGTTCTAAGTCATTCCAGCATCACCGCGAGGACTTGGTATATTTATTAATTAAGATAAACATTTATATAAAAATATTTAATATATATATTTATATGTGCATATTTCAGGAAAGACAGCGCGGTGGTCCTGTCAGTCGTTGGGATGTATTTGCGCATACGCATGCGGTGACTCAGATTGACGATTCAGGCTCATATTCGTACACCTGGGAAAGTAATGACAAAGCAAGGACCGCATATGTAAGTATAAGATAATGAACTAAAAGTTTTAAGTCTATTAAAATAGCATTATCTAAATTCAATTGTATTTTGCATACTAGGAAAAGTTTCAGGACGCACGGACATTGATGCTCCAGGACACCGGAAGAGCAGAGTTGACCATTGATGAGGAGAACGCAATATTTGAGTCTGTCATGGATCCAGCGACCCACGGAAGGCGCTTTGGATTTGGAAGCCAATCGGTAATTTAATTTAAATTTAAAATAATTGTTATGAAGCATGTTCATTTCGATATCATATATATAAACACTTTAGATGTGAGCTTAGCTAGAGTAAATATTTAAACGTATTTACACATATTTACTAATATTTACAGGTTGACGTAGTGCAGAAGAACTACCAGAGGGCTCAAGATAAGGAGGAGATCGCACAGCTACGAGCCCAGATCGCCACGCTTCAAGACCGTGATCGCCGCCGTGAAGAATAAATGGAGCAGCTAAACAATAAAGTGGCGGAGTTCATGGAGCAATACGGGCGGTTTCTTTCCTCCGGTGGTTCTGCTGGCGAGTGAGTTGAGGTATGTTTGAGATGTTCTCTTATGTGTGGAGTGGTGATGGTTTGTATATATTGTTGTATGGTGTTAGACATTTGGTGATGGTTTGGATGTGTTAGGCATTTGGTGATGTGTTTGGATGTCTTAAACATTTGGTGATGGTTTGGATGACGATTGGTGATGGCTTTTTATGTGTTTTGTTTGTATATATGATGACGGTTGGTTTGGATGACGTTTGGTTTTGATGTAGAAACTAATTTGATGGATGTAGAATTTAGTTTGTTTTGATGGTTTGGTTGTTTATGTGTATGATTTGATTATTATATTGTGTTTGGTTATATATATGTGATTGTTATTGGATATACGCTCAGAATGAAGCAGTTTTGATATTTATGATATTGTGTGTGGCCGGAGGTGAGTAGGAGCTGCTGGGGAAAAAAAAGTTTCAGATTTCCAACGGCTTCCAACGGATACCAACGGCCATTTGGTCATTTATAGGCAACGGCTTCCAACGGCTACCAACGGCCATAACCAACGTTTTCCAACGGCAAGTTGGTCAACGAAGTTTGCCACGTGGCCAGATGAGCCGTTGGAAATCATTGGAAGGCGTTGAAATGTATTCCAACGGCCTTTCCAACGGCTTCCAACGGCTTACCAACGGCCGCCAATGGCTTGGAGCCGTTGGAAAGAGCTGTCTCCCTTGTAGTGCAGCCAATATAGTATTCTTGATATGCGGTGGGATGTCGTCTCAATGAGGCCAACAGCTGGACATCCTACTCATAAATGCCTTCTTGGAAACTTGTAGGATGAAATCTGAAGGCACCACCTCAAAGCCCATGTATAAATTTTGATGTAGATATTTAATAAATTTTAAAAAATATACTTCAAATAAGTTTGATGCTTACCCGACGCTTTTCAAAACTACCTCCGCCAGTGGGCGTAAATCCGGTGTTGTGCCACTAGCACCCGCACCGGGAGATGGAAAAGGCTCGGATCTCTGACTACGTCTCCTAACAGACATATCTACCACAGAAAAATAATATCACAGAATGAAAAGACAAAAATTTATTAGTACAAAGCATGTTTCAGTAAAAATCACATAAAACTTCCATTAAATCATAATAAATGGGACAAGATCTCATGAATATGTATATAGAAATTTCAAAACAAAATAGTACATAGCTCAGAACATAGTCATCATTACTAATACATAGCTCAGAATAATACATTATACAACAAGCGATGCAGATATTCAGAGTTTTCAGTCTTCGTCGTTTTCTGATTCAGACTCATTCTCGTACTCTGATAACTCTAATAAACTATTACTATCATCTAATATCAATTATTCTAACATATAACATATTCAAACCCATAATCAAATTATTTTTAGAAACCTAGGTTTAGAAATTATACCTAGAAATTGAGAAATCGAAGGAGAAGGAGGGAACAGAGCAGCACCGGAGGGCGACGACGGCTTTTAAAGGCGGTTGGAGGCAGGGGTTGGAGGTGGCAGCAAAAAAATTGGAGGAAAGTTGAGAGCTGAAGTGATGAAACTGCTCTCGGCTGTGCTGTATAACCTTCGATTAGTGACGGTCGGCGACGACTAACGACGACCGTCTTTTTTAATTGTCGCTAGTGATCGTCACTAAACCAAGCCTGTTTTATAGTGGTTAAACACATATAATTTGTAAAAAAATCAATTTACTCGCGAAGCATGTGCTATCACGCATGCCATAACATTGGTACATATATATTGTGGAATAGAATTACATTATTTTGGTTCAACCATGAATTTCGAAATAGGTTTGAACAAAAACTAATATTTGCTTACAAATTGAAGCGTTCACTTTATACCCAAACGAGAGATCATGAGTCTAAATACCGATTTGAAAAAAATCTAACGTAATTGAAATGTTTATTTGCAAAAACTATTATTTACTTGCAAATTGATGTGTTTACTTGCAAATGTGTTTGTTTTTCTTTTACATTCACAATTTCTTGCACATTTTAACTGTAGTTTATTATTGCTCGGTAAATCTACAGCTAAGGATAAATTGAGTCCTTGCTTGTCTCATTGTTCTAGCTGTGTATTTAAAATATTTACATAAAAAAATCACATTTTCACATACAACAGATTACTTATCTGACACAAATTATTAACTGATACAACGAGAGTATAACAATAATACTGTAAAGTTTTAGGAAGTTAATAAAATTGTAAAAATAACTTAGAAAGCGATGGCAGAGCAATATGTAACAGATGAATGCCTTATACCACCGATATGATTTTATTTCCTATCATGTTTTGCTCAGATATAGATTGCCCATAGTAATATTGAATAGGTTAACGTGCTCCATTTTTTTTTTTCTTCCTTTTTAAAGGTCAATAACAATGTGTTTCTTCCCTGATGAGCCACTTTACAAAGCTATCTGCATATTCACGGAGCTTTGTGCTATAGCATTTTATTTAACTTGGAAGGATTTCTTTTGCCTACGTCATTTATCTACTTAAATAAGTAGATAAAGTTAGTCGAGCCTTTTTTTATGCAATGTTCAAAGTTGTTTATAAAAAGAAATACAAATCACAAGTTTTAAATTCAAACTGATTTAGTTCGAATCATGCTACAATATAAATTGAATTAGGTAACAAAACCATCTATATCTACAACAATATAAATAGCAAAATATTTGAAACATAAACATGCTACGTTGTGAGGAAATATGATGGTTGGAAATGCATTTTGGTAGACATTTGGATGCGCAAAATAAACAGTTAAAAGGAACAAATTTAATTTTATTTGGAAGCAATTTCAAAGAACCTCTTAAGGAAGAAACTATAAAGCGCACTGACCCCTTTGACGTGAGCCAACAAGTTATTGATAATATTTTCAAAAGAAAGATGTAATAAGAACTTGTGTACTCGTTGTTTCCATTTTCAGCTAGAAAGATGAATTGTTGCTTAAGCCATCATAAATAATGTTTAATGTCGTAAGGATCGGCTGCAGTGTAAAGTACATATAGTGGACCAATGCTCGAGTAAACCAAAAACCATACCAGGGCTTTGAAAAGCTAGTAAGAATGTGAGCGTCGATATCAGTCTATTATTAAATAGACGGTGTAAGGAGGATAACTAAGTGATAATAAAAAAATAAAAACAAAACAGAAGGTCAGACTGTATTACAAGCTGCTTAGGTTATCTTGACGTTTCCATGAAATTAAAAACACAACCTATATTTATCCCCAATCATCACCGAGTGGAAAACCAAGAGTAAAATATAAAGTTAAACGTCTTGCTAATATAAAGTTAAACTAATTCCACAGATGATTAAAAAGAAAGATTATAAATTTATTGTGTATTGATTTGTTGAAACATGAGAGTGGATTTGCCTTTAAATTGCTCTTTAATCTCATAGTTTATTTTCATTTTTACTCTAGTTTTTACCTCCATTTTAATACACTTTTTTAGTTAAACACTTCTCTCATTTTTGGACTAATTTGATTGGGTAATTTTAAAATTTTATTCTTTCCCTGTGAATCGATCCGTACTTGCATACGTGCTACGATTGCACGCCGTGCGCTTGCGGTTTTGATTATTACATTTTTAATGGTATTCTAATCGATAAAAAAAATTTCACGGACAAGTTTTTGACGCAGTTGCCGGGGAAAACAATTTAATTTTAATTTTACTCTTCGAATTAATTTTCTTTTCATTTGTTTTGTTATATCTTGTTAGAAAAAATTCACATTGCATTTGATATCATTTGGATTTTCACTTCCGTGCATTTGTTTTTGGGCATATGCAATTGTTTGTTTCACAAAAAAAAAACTAAATTGCTTTGCATACTTCAACAAGTACATTGCAATCTTAAAAAAAATCCGTTATGTATATTACATTCAGTTAGTTACATTTCCATATTGCATCATGTCTACAACTTCCAACTTCATTTAACATTTCACTATTATAGTTTGTTTACAACACTATTCACAGGAATTGGAAGTTTTCTTCTCTGCTACCATCATTCAAACCTTTTACACATCATCACACTCCCCCCGCCCCCTTCAGTCTGCCACACTTCCTTCTTCCTCATTAACCACTTCAACGAATCCCACCCAAACATAATCATACAATTCCACATTTTCAATCTTAAACACTCCACTACCTACTCACCTCCTCCATCACCCCAAACTCCTCCTGTATCCCCACTTCACTTCCTCATTTCACATTCTTCAAATCATCAATACCACACAACTTACACCCACCAAGAAAACACCATTGCCCACTGCCCATCTTCTACAACTCATCTCCTCACTGCCCACTGCTTCCACAAAGTATCTCCCCAATCAGTTACAATACACTTCCCCCACTTTCAACACTTCTTCACCTCACTTCAAACATCTCACTTCAAACTCCTCAACCATCATATATTTCCCTACTGCCCCACCATCATACAACTATCACACTATATACCTCACTATTACCACACTATATACCTCACAATCACACCGCAACGCACTTCCTCCACTATATACTACACTCAAACTCCTCAACCAGAAGCAGCTTTCCACACTTGAACCAACAGAACTGCACAACAGCCACCCTCCTCAAATCCGAAAACATCCCCAAACCATCACCATACAAACGCACTCCAAGTTCAACCCGACAACATTCAATAGCTTGCAACAACCTCCCTCAACATCTCCCCTACACATCAGCAACCAAAAGGCTTCCGCTACTGTTCACGCCTATTCAGCCCGCGTCCGCTTCCGAACAGTCGTGTCTGTTCGTTAGCCTACAACTGTTAAAAAACCCGGTCCAGTTTTGCAGTAAAATTAGAATCATATTAGACCCAAACCCGGTCGTACGGACGGCGGCGGCGCGCGCGTGTGGTGGAGATGCATGATCTCCCTCCTCACAATGAAGCATACATTTGAGAGCCCCAGGCCCCCAACCTCCACTTGAGAAAGCTATTAATATACTTGGCTTTCTCACTATTTTAGGCGATGTGAGACTTATGTATTTTTATCATTCACTTTGTTTGTTTTAGGAATTCCAACAATCCCCCACATGAATGATAATATATATATCCCCCACACAAAGCGAAATATCACAGAGTACATATGGAATAATGCTTTATCGTGGATAAGTAGATATTTCACTTTGAACTTTCCCTAATTAAAACTTATCGGATTTACTTGGCTAATCGGTGAATTATTTCATCTTGAACTGTCGGCCTTTATTGTATATCCAGATAATAAGCTTTACGAAACATTGATTCCCTTCTCATCCAATCTCTTGGTTTTGTTCATTTTGGTCCTGAACATATGTTGGTTATGCGAGTGTTTTAGAGAATAAAAGCCTTTTAATATTCTCATAGAGCCGACCCAGCTCACACTTACATAGGTGATCGCAACCATTAAGAGTATCCTACATATACCCCACTTGTTATTTCCAAGATATGGTCATCATTAAAAAACATAGTTTTAACCTTTAAATACTTCTGTAGGCATGCATTTATATTGTGCACCATAGGAATGGAGTTGGACTATGTCCACGCAAATGCATTACGTCTTGAGTTATTCAGAACTGGTTTGCCTATTGATCCTAGTCCGTGGGATCTCCAGTCGCTAGGATAGGTTTCCGTATAAGATAACTCTTTTTGGTTTAGGCTTTTAAACTCATTTCCCTCGATGCGCAGTCAATTTTCTCTCTGGATAACCCTTTAGTAAACGGATCCGCTAGGTTATCATTTGTCCTCACATAATCAATGAAAATAGTTCCATTAGAGAGTAACTGCCTAACTGTGTTATGGCGTCGTCGAATATGTCGTGACTTTCCATTATACACAAAGTTGTGCGCTCTGCTTAGCGCTGCTTGGTTATCGCAGTGTATGCATATGGCCGGTACAGGTTTAGGCCAGAATGGAATATCTTCCAAAAAGTGACGAAGCCATTCTGCTTCTTCGCCTGCTTTATCTAAAGCGATGAACTCTGATTCCATAGTGGATCGAGCTATACATGTTTGTTTAGTAGATTTTCATGACACTGCTGCCCCTGCTAAGGTAAAGACATAGCCACTTGTTGATTTTGATTCCTCTGAATCAGCAATCCAATTTGCATCACTATATCCTTCTAAGACGGCAGGATATTTTCCATAATGTAAGTAATAATTTGTGGTATTTTTTAAATATCCAAACACTCTCATTAGTGCTTTCCAGTGTTCCTTTCCTGGATTGCTTGTATACCTGCTCAGTCGACTTACTGCATAAGCTATATCTGGTCTTGTGCAATTCATGAGGTACATGAGACATCCTATTACACGAGAGTATTCCAGTTGCATTACACTCTCATTAGTGTTTTTATGCAGTACTTCTGATGGATTAAAAGGTGTTCTCACTCCTTTAATTCCATAGTCTTGGAATATTTCAATCACTTTGTCTACATAGTGTGACTGAGACAATTCAATTCCATTAGGAGTTCTTATTATTTTGATTCCCAAAATAACGTCTGCAACTCCTAAATCTTTCATATCGAAATTGTTAGTTAACATCTTCTTTATGGTCTCTATTACCTGAGTATTTGGACCAAATATTAACATATCGTCTACATATAAACAAATCATCACGTATGATTGTCCAATTTGTTTATAATAAACACATTTATCGCATTCATTTATACGAAAACCATTTCTCATCATGACACTATCAAATTTTGCGTGCCATTGTTTTGGAGCTTGTTTTAGTCCGTATAATGATTTTACCAATCTACAGACTTTGTTTTCATTTCCTTTGGAAATAAAACCTTCAGGTTGCTCCATGTAGATCTCTTCATCGAGATCTCCATTTAAGAATGCCGTCTTTACATCCATTTGATGAATTTCTAGACCATAAATTGATGCAATTGCTATTAGCATTCTTATAGAGGTTATTCGTGTTACTGGCGAATATGTATCAAAGAAGTCTACTCCTTCTTTTTGACGATATCCTTTGGCTACTAATCTGGCTTTATACTTGTCCATAGAGCCATCTGCTTTCATTTTCTTCTTGAAAATCCATTTGCAGCCAATAGGTTTTATTCCTGGTGGAATATCAACAATTTCCCAAGTTTTATTACTTAGAATTGAATCAATCTCACTTTGGATTGCTTCTTTCCAACATGAAGATTCAGAAGATGACATTGCTTCCTTGTACGTTTGAGATTCATGTTCTAACACATATATGAAAAAATCCGAACCAAATGTCTTGAAAGTCCTAGCCCTTACGCTTCTTCTTGGTTCAACTTCCTCAATCTCATGATGAGTTTCATCTTCATGTGAATTGCTTGATTCTTCTCTTGTCCTTTTAGGGACATTATTCCCTTCATTCCTTTTGTGCGGAAACACGTCTTCAAAGAATGAGGCATCTCTAGATTCCATGATTGTATTAACATGAATATCAGCTATATCAGACTTGAATACCAAAAATCTATAGGCACTACTATTTTGGGCTGGCCCTAAATAGTAACAATCTACTGTTTTTGGTCCAAGTTTGACTTTCTTGGGAGGCGGAACTGGAACTTTTGCCAAGCACCCCCACACTTTGAGGTATTTAAAACTTGGTTTGTGTCTTTTCCATATCTCATAAGGAATTGTTCCTGTTTTATTGTGAGGGACTTTGTTTAATATGTGATTAGACATATTTAAGGCTTCCCCCCACAAGTTCGTCGGTAGACCAAAAGTTAAAAGCATGGCAGTAATCATGTCTTTTAATGTTCTGTTTTTCCTCTCGGCTGCACCATTTTGTTGTGGTGAATATGGAGCTGTTGTTTGATGAATTATACCATTTTCGGCACAGAACTGTTCAAATGGTGATTCATATTCTCCACCTCGATCAGATCTCAATATCTTTATCTTTTTATTTAACTGATTTTCTACCTCAGTTTTGTATTCTTCAATTTTTGGGAAATTTATGTATCCTAATCTATCATGCCATAGTAAAATATCGTGTTCAAGCAAATAAGAAACTTTAATTTTATTAGTAGCACAATCAGAATACATAGTTTTATTGCCAACAACGACTACATTTGCCTTAAATAGGCCATCATGCTGAGAAATCGGACTCGTCCATTTCCATGTTGTCAACTATATTCGCCTCTGAGTTGCGTTCCTTCTTGTGTTTGCAATCTCTAGCGGCGTGTCCCATTTTTCCACAAACCCAACATTCACCATTAAACTTCTTGGTTTGTTTGTTGTCTTTTGGTTTGTTGTCTTAAGCTTTCCTTTTCTTCTGGAAATTCTTCTTTTTGTTTTTGGTCTTTGAATCTTCAGCTACAAATGCCTCATCACTTTGTTTTGTAATTCCACGGTTATCTGCCTCAATTTTCGATCGGACTATGAGATCCTGTAAAGAGATTTCCTTCTTTTTATGCTTTAGATAATTGCGGTAATCTCTCCACGACGGCGGCAGTTTTCCCGTGATGGCTTCAACCAAAAATGATTCTCCAACCTTATGACCTTCCGCTTCGAGTTCATGAATGAGGATTTGCAGTTCATGCAGTTGAGCGGTTACTGGTTTGGAGTCAACCATCTTGTAGTCCATGAATTTGTCTACAATGAATTTCTTAAGACTGATATTCTGCGTCTTGTACTTTGTTGTAAGTGCATTCCAGAGTTGTTTTGATGTCTTTAAAGGCTGATATACTTTGTATAGCACCTTGTCGAGACAATTCAGAATATAGTTTCTGCATAAAAAATCTGAATGCTTCCACATATTCACCTCTGCTTCCTGGCCTGGTGCAGGAATCGGTTCCTCCTCGTCGAGGTATTTTTGCAGACCGAGTGTGGTGAGATAAAACAACATCTGATTCTGCCATGTTAAGAAATCATCACCGTCTCCCTTGAACGGTTCAGGTCTGTTGTGAGTAGTATTTTTTGAAAATTCTACTGTTGCCATCTCTGTTTTAGTAAGAAAACAGTAAAAATTTTAAGATGTTATACGTCTAGTATACCAAAACAGAGAATAATCAAATATAAACTCGTCGCACAAGTTTATAACTCAGATTTCCACTACACTGGAATTCTGTATTAATTATAATAACAATATGAATGTTGTAAATAAATTACAACAATAGCGTTATACTATTTTGAATAAATAGTATAACCAAAATAAAGGATAGAATGTAGAATTCTAACCGAAATATGTCTGAGGCTCGTCGTAACGATTTCCTTAAGAATTTTATTTCAAAATTCTCCCAAGATACAACAGACGTAATCTGCACGAGATTGTGAAGAGTATGTCAACTCTGTGATATTTTATTTAGAGCAGTAGAGAAGAAAGAAGCAGAAGAAATTAGATTGTTATCGGATAAGAATGTGATCAGTATTCTCCCCTATTTATAATTTCGTCCGCATCCCTTCAAACAGTCGCGTCCGCTTAACAGGTCGCACCTGTTGCCTTTTGGTCGCACCCGCCTGCATTGTTTCGCCCGCGCCTCTTCAGTCGGGTCGCACCCGCTTGCGCGCATCTGTTTGCCTCTAACGGGTCGCACCCGCTACTGTTCACGCCTATTCAGCCCGCGTCCGCTTCCGAACAGTCGTGTCTGTTCATTAGCCTGCAATTGTTAAAAAACCCGGCCCAGTTTTGCAGTAAAATTAGGATCATATTAGACCCAAACCCAAACCCAAACCCGAGCCCGGCCCGGCCCGGTTCGGTCGGACGGACGGCGGCGGCGCGCGCGTGTGTGGTGGAGATGCATGATCTTCCTCCTCACAACGAAGCATACATTTGGGATCCCCAGGCCCCCAACCTCCACTTGAGAAAGCTATTAATATACTTGGCTTTCTCACTATTTTAGGCGATGTGGGACTTATGTATTTTTATCATTCACTTTGTTTGTTTTAGGAATTCCAACACAACTTCCAGTAACCCAAATCCTTCAAGCCAATCCACATTCCCAATCACCATCCTTCAACTCCCCCTCTTCTCCATAACCTTCTGCAACTGCCACAACCCATTCGCTATCCAATAAAACCGCCTCAAGCTCTCCTATGCTTTTCTTCAACCGCGACCAATTTCACAACCCAGGCCCGTGACCTGCACCTTCACAAACACTTCACTACACTTCGCATCTCCTACTGCTTCTACGCGATTGTAATCCCCTCCCGGGAATGCCTGAAACCGTGCCTTCACCTTAAACTAAAATACAAAGGGATTTTCAAATCACCATTCATGCATCTACATATGGGAAAAATGGTAATTTTTGTGTGTAAATTAATTTGAAGAAAATTTACTTGCACATTTCATTTTATTTTATAGGAATTTGGAGTGCAAATATGAAGAGTCTTTATGGATGTATGCATGCACATATGTTAAAGCAAAAGAAGGAAGGAAATAAAAGAATTCATGCAAATGGAGAAGTCCACATGCCCGCTTACTAATGGACCACAATTAAAAAACAAATTCACTTGTTAGTGGAGAATAAAGGCAAAAGCACATACAGATGGACCACAATTAAAAAACAAATGCACATGTTAGTGGAGAATAAAAGCAAAAGCACATGCAGATGAAGATTAATTAATTCCTTAATGACTAGTGTGTAACCCTTGCGTTGCACACGGTATGTTGTAGAAAAAAAATATTGTAACTATTTTCGAAGAATATTATTTACTACACAATATTTGATGAATTTTGTTAGGATAAATGATTTATAAATTGAAATTACCATATTTATACTGTGTATTTTTGTTATAAGATTCGTATATTTTTATATTTGAATAAAAATTAAATTATCATTTTTGTTGATAAAAATGAGTTATATATCGATTTATTATTTTTTAGGATTCATTATTTACAATCAAGTAAATGAAAATAAGCATTCTAATAAATTCTGAAATTAATATTTTTATAAAATTTCATAAATAAATATTCATGTACTTATATTCTGAAATTGACATTTAGGTTATGATACATTTGATTAAAAGGTAAATGATGCATACATTAAATTTCAAATATTACTTGAGAGAATGATGACTAATACCTAAAAATAGAAGTGTAATATCAAAGACTCAATATACTTATATGCATTTATAGTTTTTGCAGCACATATGTAACGACCCCGAATTTTACATATATTTAAATTAATAATTAATTGTATTTTTGAATAAAATAGTAAAATAAATGGTTTAAAATATAAATAATAAAATGTTGGGTAATAAAACTTTAAAAGGAATTAAATAAACACTAATATATATTCATGTATGAACAAACGAAATTTTGTAATATTGATTAAAATAACAATACAACATCACCACAAAGTAATAAAGCTCAAGACAAAGAAAAAATAAAAACAAAAGAATACAAGTATGCAATACAAGGCAGCAAGTATATATGTAAGCAAGTAAAATCAAATATTTATGTACAGGCAAGACAAAGAAGATAAGTAGAAACAAGACACATATGCAAACATCAAGACAACAAAAATATATGCAAGTATAAAACCAGATATTCAAGTATGCAAATAAAAGAAAGAAAAGTGAAGCCATATCAAATATCTCACAAAAACATTTCAGCCGAGACCAATGCAAGACAAGGAAATGAGAAAAAATCTAAGTACAAAGCAAATCGATTTGCTGTAAATAAAATGAGAAACACAAAGTACTTAATAATAAATGCAGCCTCCACAAAGAAAATATCACTAATCAAAACTTGTACAACAATATATCACCCTGTACAATATTTATCACTTGTAAACTTTTTATATACTTCAGCTTCTCTTATCCATTCGTTCACCAAAAAGAAACCTTAGCATTTTTCATTTTAAAGTTTTCAAAGACATACAAACTAAAGCTTTAATTCAACTCAAAGCCAAAATGAAGATCAGATTAAAGAGTGATTTTTTGTTAGCAGATTTCCAGTTTTAAAAAGCTTTTCCCAAAACAATAATGTGCTCTGTTCTTTCAAAATACAAGGTGAGTAACATTCCATTTTTTTTAGGGTTTAAATCTATGCAAGTGGATCTGAGGAATGTATGTGTATGCATATATAATTATCGGTATATATGTATATATGGGAAGATCGAAAATAGGTATGCAGGCTGTTGTTTTAAAATTTGCCTCTGTTTTCCAGATAAAACTCAACTGTTCGATTCAAAAATCATTTACTCTCCTCCTGATTGATGATTGAACTTAAGACTAAAACAAAACATGTTTATATCATTGTAAACTAAGTTTTAAAATTTAGTTAAGATTAAAACAACTTAAATTTATCTCTGGAAACCAAAAATCTTGAACAAACTCAAGATGGACTAAATTTCGAACTTCACAAGATATTGATTTAAATATATAACTTGAATTCGTACTGGAAGACTTGATTTATAATCATGGTATGATGATTTTTAGTGGAGTGGTTTAGGTGCAGTTCGACATTGAACGGAAGTGTTTATTTTGGGGATTTCTGGCGATCGGCGGTACTGGGGGTGTTGGGGTTTCTGGCGGAGATGAACGAGCCTACGTGGGTGCTGGGAAAAATGGACGGCGACGATCTCGATCGTCGAGGAGACCGCAGCAAGTTTTTGAAATTTGTAAACCTAATTTTGTTTGGGTCGAGTGTTTTGGTTGGCTCGTCGTCGTTAGGCGATCGAGTGCGGCGTGCTGATGGGATTTGGTAGTGGGGGTATGGACGAGGCCATGGCCGGAGGCGATAGCTCTCAGGTGGTCGGAGCCTCCAGAAAATGGTGTTGCCAGGTTTTGGAGTGGGGGTCCTCTCGAGTTCCAGGTTGTATGCAAATTCCTATATCGAGCTCGAATGCTCGATCGAGCCATGATATTGTTTTCATCGTTTGGATGATCGGGGACGAAGGTATGGGTCACTGCCGACCTATCGGAGACGGTCTCGGTGATCGGAGCATCACTATAGAGTAGTGCACGTGCACGAGAAGGACGTGGTGTCAGTTGTAACTGGTTGGGAAGGAAAGCGAAAAACTCGAAGCAATACGCGAGGAAATTGGAGGGAAACTCGAAGGCAGGCTCGGGTTGTTTTAGCATGGTATCGGGTTAGTTTTAGGACTTAGACAAAAATTTTGAAAAAATTACTCACACGGGTTAGATTGGGGGAAAACTCGAAGCACCTAGGTATTTCTCTCGGGTGTAACTCGAAGTCGGTCCCAGGTTGGATATAAAAACAGATTTTTGACTTTAAAAACTAAATTTAAATTTTAATATTGTTAACCCATATTTTAAGATAATTGATTTAGTTTAAAATCGAACTAATAAGGGTTAATTAATTATAAATTAAAGGTTAGTTAATTAATTAATTAAGATAATTAATTAAGGAGAAATTAATTAATAAAAGTGATAAAAAGATAATTTTTAAAGTTTTATTTAAACTTAAAATTTATATGTTGAAAATTATGGTTTATCTTTTAGTTAATTAAGATCTTAAATTATTAATGGTTTATTAAGTAATAAATGTTTAAAGAATAATTACTTAATTAATGATTGATTAAAGATCAAGTAAAGGTTAATAAATTAAAGATAAGTAATTAATATGATTTATTAATTTATGTGAGTGGTTAGGGACGATCACTTATTGAAATTTTATAAATTAAATGGTGAATTAAATAACTAAAGGATAATTATTTGAAAATTTAAGGTTGATGAATTTTAATTAAAGGTTAATTCATTTATTACTGATGGTTAATTAATGAATTAAAGAAAAATTAATCAAAATAATTTGTAATCTATTAATGTTAATTAACCAGAATTAGTAATTTATTCATAGAATTTAAATCTGATTTAAATCAATCAGATAATTAACTGACCTTACCTATAAATGTGTGGATTCTGTTGAATGATATGGATTGTTTGATATCCCTGATATAAGATGCTTTGTGATATACCCTGACTTATGATGTGATCTGTAATTTACTTATCTGTGATATATATATATCTGTGATCTATGATCTGTGAATAAAAGATAAGCGTTATAGTTATACCGCTTATTGCTTATCAACTATATCATGTATTTCGATCTGTGATGATTCATTGTGTTGCACTACTGTGTGAAACCCCTGGACTACACTATTACACACACAAATATGGATTTCACGTGGAAATCGGTTAAGTCACAGATAATTTAAATTTGATGTTTTTGAAATTGAAATTTTAATTTCAATTGATTTTGAAATTGGAAATTTGGGTTTAAAGTGAAAAGCTTTTGAAATGGAATTTCAAAGATAAAAGTTATTTTGAATAACTTAATCGAGTTATGAAAATTTAAATAATTTGATTTAAATTTGAATTCCAGTTTGAAATTGAATCCTACGATTTGAAACTAGGGATTGAAAATGTTATAAATGTGTTTATCTGAATTTAAACCATTTAAAAAATGAAATTTTGAGAATTTGGATTTAACCCAAGAACCTTAACTCGTATGAATAAATCAGATTTTCTGAAATGAAACTGTTTGTTTTCAAAAGATAAAAGCTTTCAAATAAGCAATGAAATTCCAATTTAAAGGAATTTCAAGTACGAATTGAAAAATGGTTTTCCAAGTTATGAATGAATTGTTTTGAAAGCTATGAATTAAATCTGTTTATTTTTAACAGATTTAAAATAATGATTGGTTTAAATCATTTGAAATGGGATTGTTTTGAAAGCTATAAGTTAAATCTTGTTTTAAAGATTTAACAAGTTAATCAAACTGAAATGGAAATTGATTTAGAAAATCTGTGAATGAATCTTTTATTTAAAAGATTTAAATGTGGAAATTGTTTAAACCGTTGAAGGTTGTTTAAAATAAATCTTTTTGTTTAAAGATTTGAAAATGGTAATTTGTTAAACCATTTGAAAAGAGAAGGTTTGGGTAATAAGTTGTGACTTAATTGAAATCCCAATATCCATATGTTTTTAAATATTACGCTCACTATTCGGTTTAGCCGGGAGAGGACCTTTGGGTCGTATAACCCATTCCGAATATGTGATACGTCGTATATGGATAGCATTTGAAGACCGGTGTTGAAGACCGGATATTTTTGAAAACGGAAGGATTACCGTCGAGTTACTCTACATCGGCTGATCCCCGGTATAGAGGTTTTATCATCCTTAGTGACGGGAAGTCCGGACGTGATTGGAAATTATCCGGATTTGCAAGGGCTTCGTGAGAAGTGCCTTCGGTTCTGTTCGAACCCGGAACAGACTTGTATGGATACATGTCTAACATTACACTTTGAGATATAAAGCTGATTTCTTTCAAATACATTTCTGTTGGTAGCGGAGAATTTATTCTCTTAGCTTAACACCCTTCTCTGAGACGTACGAGCTCAGAGGTTATGTAGTTGAAGGTTATCAGCGATATACTCCCAATTTGGTAATGTGGCATGATGAGTGTTGCTGTGTGATGATCAGTGTTTGATCATTTGCGATATGATCATTTGTTTGATCTTATATCTTTGTGATCATAGGTTGATCATCTGTTGACCCAAAGCGTGGCTTTTTGAAAAAGCGTAGCTTTGTGGACGAGACTTCGTCAGGGCCTCACAACCCGGAAATGGTCGAAACAGGAATGTTGCGGCAAGGTTATGAGGGTCGCGCCCTTTAGGGTATGTCATTTCCTTCTGGAAAGGGGTGGTATCATGGTATGGAGCCCAGATACTTACTCATGTGGATACACTTTATTATGTGTGATGTTGGTTTAGAGGCGCCTCGGATAAAGGTCCCAAAGGACCGGGGGGTGGCATATTCGTGAGTTACCTGTTACAGGGGTAACCCGGCCTTGTTTGCAGAGAGCAGTTTGTCTCTCGGGACGTCCCGCCAGAGGCGATCCCATGCGGCGGAAAGGAAGTTCCTTAGCCTGACCATTTGTTGGAAATCCAAAGAAACAATACGCGACGTGTACGGTTTTAGTTATATTACCTGCTATGGAATGTGGCGGTAACCTGCTATTGAACATGGTAGCTATAGTAGGCATACGATACTGGTCGTATGTTGGCTAAGATTAATATTATACTTTCGAAATGATTTCTACACTATGCACTAATAATAATATCAAAAATGATTTGATTTTTGCGTAGTAAGCATCTTTGACTATCATAAGAAGAAATCTCCTCCAATTCTGCGTTTGCATTGTGTGTGTGGTGGGAGGTCTTATGGTAGTTTCATTTTCCAAAAGCATTGCGGATTTCAATGTTTAAAACCTTTTGTGTTTGTTTAAAGATAAACTGTTTTTGTTGCTCACACCAGTCCCATGACTGATCCGGAGTTTATTGTTCCCTTCCTAAACTCTGGGTGCTCATAATTTTCCACACGAGCAGTCTAGAGTTGGGTTTCTTTTCAGATATTCAGGTTTAGTATATTATCTGGAGCTAGTTCATTCATCGGAGTTGCTTATCTTGGAGTTGTGGATTCATTCTTGTCTGAAGATCATTTTGGAGTTATCATTTCTATTGATATTGTTCCGCTGCTGTTGTTATCTTTTCTTTTCCGCTGCTATTTCTTGTATCTCTGATATTGTTGTATATCATTCTGGATATTGTATTCATTGGAGTTGTATATGATATCATTGATTTCTTTTCTTCCGCTGTGTTATTTACTTAATGTTGTTATAGCTCCGGCGAATCGGATTTGAACGGTCGAATCTGCGGCATTCTAGTACAATGTGAAGTACGGATGTTGATTTTCGAGCGGGCAAAACCCGAGTCGTCACATGTGGTATCAGAGCTAAGGTTGAACTTTAGCTCAGGAGTGTAACACATTAAGTAGCTCATTAGAGATAGAGTGAAGTAAACCCTAGAATGAGTATTCCTTAGATATCCATCCGAATGTCTCAGTAATTCTCTTGCTATCCACTGATAGTAAGTATGAGTGTAAGAAGAGGACGAGATAGGGGATAGGGGAAATACGACTGTAAATGGTCAATACTCTGTAACAACAAGGAAATAATTTTTTCTCTATCAATCTCTTTTGTTCGTCATCTTTTCTGAATTCTTCGATAGTTTTTGGTGGATCCAGAAAGAAATTCAATATATCAATATGGGACATAAACTCCAGATAGGCCAGAATTGTTTGTTTGGATGTATTGGTTGCTTTGTTTGCTATGGTTGGTAGGTATACTTTAGTTCTAAACTAAAAATTTTGAAATCGTATCCATATATCTATCTATTCTTTGGGTCCCAGTATGTTCTACGGATGGTTAGTTATCACTTTGAACTAACCAATGCCACTGTATATTTCGTAGATCTGGATAACCCGAGTATCGTATGAAAGAATTCAACAGATTCGTTCTTGTATCTGTTATTGATATTCTGATTTGGTAAGCCAAATGTAGAATAGATATTCAGTTTGAGTTGATGAAATATTCTTCATCTATCTTTTTGTCTCCTTGGCAATTTCGAGGACGAAATTCTTTTAAGGGGGGAAGTCTGTAACGACCCCGAATTTTACATATATTTAAATTAATAATTAATTGTATTTTTGAATAAAATAGTAAAATAAATGGTTTAAAATATAAATAATAAAATGTTGGGTAATAAAACTTTAAAAGGAATTAAATAAACACTAATATATATTCATGTATGAACAAACGAAATTTTATAATATTGATTAAAATAACAATACAACATCACCACAAAGTAATAAAGCTCAAGACAAAGAAAAAATAAAAACAAAAGAATACAAGTATGCAATACAAGGCAGCAAGTATATATGTAAGCAAGTAAAGTCAAATATTTATGTACAGGCAAGACAAAGAAGATAAGTAGAAACAAGACACATATGCAAACATCAAGACAACAAAAATATATGCAAGTATAAAACCAGATATTCAAGTATGCAAATAAAAGAAGAAAAGTGAAGCCATATCAAATATCTCACAAAAACATTTCAGCCGAGACCAATGCAAGACAAGGAAATGAGAAAAAATCTAAGTACAAAGCAAATCGATTTGCTGTAAATAAAATGAGGAACACAAAGTACTTAATAATAAATGCAGCCTCCACAAAGAAAATATCACTGATCAAAACTTGTACAACAATATATCACCCTGTACAATATTTATCACTTGTAAACTTTTTATATACTTCAGCTTCTCTTATCCATTCGTTCACCAAAAAGAAACCTTAGCATTTTTCATTTTAAAGTTTTCAAAGACATACAAACTAAAGCTTTAATTCAACTCAAAGCCAAAATGAAGATCAGATTAAAGAGTGATTTTTGGTTAGCAGATTTCCAGTTTTAAAAAGCTTTTCCCAAAACAATAACGTGCTCTGTTCTTTCAAAATACAAGGCGAGTAACATTCCATTTTTTTAGGGTTTAAATCTATGCAAGTGGATCTGAGGAATGTATGTGTATGCATATATAATTATCGGTATATATGTATATATGGGAAGATCGAAAATAGGTATGCAGGCTGTTGTTTTAAAATTTGCCTCTGTTTTCCAGATAAAACTCAACTGTTCGATTCAAAAATCATTTACTCTCCTCCTGATTGATGATTGAACTTAAGACTAAAACAAAACATGTTTATATCATTGTAAACTAAGTTTTAAAATTTAGTTAAGATTAAAACAACTTAAATTTATCTCTGGAAACCAAAAATCTTGAACAAACTCAAGATGGACTAAATTTCGAACTTCACAAGATATTGATTTAAATATATAACTTGAATTCGTACTGGAAGACTTGATTTTTAATCATGGTATGATGATTTTTAGTGGAGTGGTTTAGGTGCAGTTCGACATTGAACGGAAGTGTTTATTTTGGGGATTTCTGGCGATCGGCGGTACTGGGGGTGTTGGGGTTTCTGGCGGAGATGAACGAGCCTACGTGGGTGCTGGGAAAAATGGACGGCGACGATCTCGATCGTCGAGGAGACCGCGGCAAGTTTTTGAAATTTGTAAACCTAATTTTGTTTGGGTCGAGTGTTTTGGTTGGCTCGTCGTCGTTAGGCGATCGAGTGCGGCGTGCTGATGGGATTTGGTAGTGGGGGTATGGACGAGGCCATGGCCGGAGGCGATAGCTCTCAGGTGGTCGGAGCCTCCAGAAAATGGTGTTGCCAGGTTTTGGAGTGGGGGTCCTCTCGAGTTCCAGGTTGTATGCAAATTCCTGTATCGAGCTCGAATGGTCGATCGAGCCATGATATTGTTTTCATCGTTTGGATGATCGGGGACGAAGGTATGGGTCACTGCCGACCTATCGGAGACGGTCTCGGTGATCGGAGCATCACCATAGAGTAGTGCACGTGCACGAGAAGGACGTGGTGTCAGTTGTAACTGGTTGGGGAGGAAAGCGAAAAACTCGAAGCAATACGCGAGGAAATTGGAGGGAAACTCGAAGGCAGGCTCGGGTTGTTTTAGCATGGTATCGGGTTAGTTTTAGGACTTAGACAAAAATTTTGAAAAAATTACTCACACGGGTTAGATTGGGGGAAAACTCGAAGCACCTAGGTATTTCTCTCGGGTGTAACTCGAAGTCGGTCCCAGGTTGGATATAAAAACAGATTTTTGACTTTAAAAACTAAATTTAAATTTTAATATTGTTAACCCATATTTTAAGATAATTGATTTAGTTTAAAATCGAACTAATAAGGGTTAATTAATTATAAATTAAAGGTTAGTTAATTAATTAATTAAGATAATTAATTAAGGAGAAATTAATTAATAAAAGTGATAAAAAGATAATTTTTAAAGTTTTATTTAAACTTAAAATTTATATGTTGAAAATTATGGTTTATCTTTTAGTTAATTAAGATCTTAAATTATTGATGGTTTATTAAGTAATAAATGTTTAAAGAATAATTACTTAATTAATGATTGATTAAAGATCAAGTAAAGGTTAATAAATTAAAGATAAGTAATTAATATGATTTATTAATTTATGTGAGTGGTTAGGGACGATCACTTATTGAAATTTTATAAATTAAATGGTGAATTAAATAACTAAAGGATAATTATTTGAAAATTTAAGGTTGATGAATTTTAATTAAAGGTTAATTCATTTATTACTGATGGTTAATTAATGAATTAAAGAAAAATTAATCAAAATAATTTGTAATCTATTAATGTTAATTAACCAGAATTAGTAATTTATTCATAGAATTTAAATCTGATTTAAATCAATCAGACAATTAACTGACCTTACCTATAAATGTGTGGATTCTGTTGAATGATATGGATTGTTTGATATCCCTGATATAAGATGCTTTGTGATATACCCTGACTTATGATGTGATCTGTAATTTACTTATCTGTGATATATATATATCTGTGATCTATGATCTGTGAATAAAAGATAAGCGTTATAGTTATACCGCTTATCGCTTATCAACTATATCATGTATTTCGATCTGTGATGATTCATTATGTTGCACTACTGTGTGAAACCCCTGGACTACACTATTACACACACAAATATGGATTTCACGTGGAAATCGGTTAAGTCACAGATAATTTAAATTTGATGTTTTTGAAATTGAAATTTTAATTTCAATTGATTTTGAAATTGGAAATTTGGGTTTAAAGTGAAAAGCTTTTGAAATGGAATTTCAAAGATAAAAGTTATTTTGAATAACTTAATCGAGTTATGAAAATTTAAATAATTTGATTTAAATTTGAATTCCAGTTTGAAATTGAATCCTACGATTTGAAACTAGGGATTGAAAATGTTATAAATGTGTTTATCTGAATTTAAACCATTTAAAAAATGAAATTTTGAGAATTTGGATTTAACCCAAGAACCTTAACTCGTATGAATAAATCAGATTTTCTGAAATGAAACTGTTTGTTTTCAAAAGATAAAAGCTTTCAAATAAGCAATGAAATTCCAATTTAAAGGAATTTCAAGTACGAATTGAAAAATGGTTTTCCAAGTTATGAATGAATTGTTTTGAAAGCTATGAATTAAATCTGTTTATTTTTAACAGATTTAAAATAATGATTGGTTTAAATCATTTGAAATGGGATTGTTTTGAAAGCTATAAGTTAAATCTTGTTTTAAAGATTTAACAAGTTAATCAAACTGAAATGGAAATTGATTTAGAAAATCTGTGAATGAATCTTTTATTTAAAAGATTTAAATGTGGAAATTGTTTAAACCGTTGAAGGTTGTTTAAAATAAATCTTTTTGTTTAAAGATTTGAAAATGGTAATTTGTTAAACCATTTGAAAAGAGAAGGTTTGGGTAATAAGTTGTGACTTAATTGAAATCCCAATATCCATATGTTTTTAAATATTACGCTCACTATTCGGTTTAGCCGGGAGAGGACCTTTGGGTCGTATAACCCATTCCGAATATGTGATACGTCGTATATGGATAGCATTTGAAGACCGGTGTTGAAGACCGGATATTTTTGAAAACGGAAGGATTACCGTCGAGTTACTCTACATCGGCTGATCCCCGGTATAGAGGTTTTATCATCCTTAGTGACGGGAAGTCCGGACGTGATTGGAAATTATCCGGATTTGCAAGGGCTTCGTGAGAAGTGCCTTCGGTTCTGTTCGAACCCGGAACAGACTTGTATGGATACATGTCTGACATTACACTTTGAGATATAAAGCTGATTTCTTTCAAATACATTTCTGTTGGTGGCGGAGAATTTATTCTCTTAGCTTAACACCCTTCTCTGAGACGTACGAGCTCAGAGGTTATGTAGTTGAAGGTTATCAGCGATATACTCCCAATTTGGTAATGTGGCATGCTGAGTGTTGCTGTGTGATGATCAGTGTTTGATCATTT
This sequence comes from Allium fistulosum, assembly GCA_030737815.1. Lineage (NCBI taxonomy): Eukaryota > Viridiplantae > Streptophyta > Magnoliopsida > Asparagales > Amaryllidaceae > Allium > Allium fistulosum. The sequence continues at coordinate 191,665,817 of CM060907.1, forward strand.
GCGATATGATCATTTGTTTGATCTTATATCTTTGTGATCATAGGTTGATCATCTGTTGACCCAAAGCGTGACTTTTTGAAAAAGCGTAGCTTTGTGGACGAGACTTCGTCAGGGCCTCACAACCCGGAAATGGTCGAAACAGGAATGTTGCGGCAAGGTTATGAGGGTCGCGCCCTTTAGGGTATGTCATTTCCTTCTGGAAAGGGGTGGTATCATGGTATGGAGCCCAGATACTTACTCATGTGGATACACTTTATTATGTGTGATGTTGGTTTAGAGGCGCCTCGGATAAAGGTCCCAAAGGACCGGGGGGTGGCATATTCGTGAGTTACCTGTTACAGGGGTAACCCGGCCTTGTTTGCAGAGAGCAGTTTGTCTCTCGGGACGTCCCGCCAGAGGCGATCCCATGCGGCGGAAAGGAAGTTCCTTAGCCTGACCATTTGTTGGAAATCCAAAGAAACAATACGCGACGTGTACGGTTTTAGTTGTATTACCTGCTATGGAATGTGGCGGTAACCTGCTATTGAACATGGTAGCTATAGTAGGCATACGATACTGGTCGTATGTTGGCTAAGATTAATATTATACTTTCGAAATGATTTCTACACTATGCACTAATAATAATATCAAAAATGATTTGATTTTTGCGTAGTAAGCATCTTTGACTATCATAAGAAGAAATCTCCTCCAATTCTGCGTTTGCATTGTGTGTGTGGTGGGAGGTCTTATGGTAGTTTCATTTTCCAAAAGCATTGCGGATTTCAATGTTTAAAACCTTTTGTGTTTGTTTAAAGATAAACTGTTTTTGTTGCTCACACCAGTCCCATGACTGATCCGAGTTTATTGTTCCCTTCCTAAACTCTGGGTGCTCATAATTTTCCACACGAGCAGTCTAGAGTTGGGTTTCTTTTCAGATATTCAGGTTTAGTAGATTATCTGGAGCTAGTTCATTCATCGGAGTTGCTTATCTTGGAGTTGTGGATTCATTCTTGTCTGAAGATCATTTTGGAGTTATCATTTCTATTGATATTGTTCCGCTGCTGTTGTCATCTTTTCTTTTCCGCTGCCATTTCTTGTATCTCTGATATTGTTGTATATCATTCTGGATATTGTATTCATTGGAGTTGTATATGATATCATTGATTTCTTTTCTTCCGCTGTGTTATTTACTTAATGTTGTTATAGCTCCGGCGAATCGGATTTGAACGGTCGAATCTGCGGCATTCTAGTACAATGTGAAGTACGGATGTTGATTTTCGAGCGGGCAAAACCCGATACGTTACAACATATTTATCAAAATGATTATATGACATTATCAGAGTGTTAAAAATTATTTATTTAACTACTAAAAAAAATAAAGTGAAAATAAGACCAAAAACATTACAAATCACATTGTCATTTTAATTATATAAACAAATGATTTTTAATCCATTTTTTCATACCTTACTATTTTTATTTTATAATAAAAAATTTCAAAAAATATTTAACATTTATGTAAAAAAGAAAATAAAATATGAAAGAAAAATATTTCTAATCAAAATATAATATAATTTTTATCCATTGATTAACTCAGATTACGGATATAACTAATTAAAATGTTACTTTTTGTACAAAAATATACTAACTGAAAATATTTAATCTTTATTCAATATTACATAATACAAACATTCATCACTTATCATTAATTATAATGTTATTCTTCATAAAATATAATTTAATAATGATAAAGAGTCCATTTGAGTACCAACTTTATGAAGAAAAACGTTATATATGTTTGTAATGATGTACCAATTTTGGAAACAATTTTTTTGTATATATTTGTTTGTAATGAAATATCAAATAACTAATTTTAGAAAGAAAGAAATTTTATGAACTTAGAGTAGAAAAATGTAGAAGTATCAAAGATAATTTTGTATATAATTGTGAAAATATTAAATTATTGGACTTGGGTGAAAATATAGTTTTGCCATTTATGTCAGTACAAATGTGTATATACACTGAATTATCATTTTTTATGATTTATTAGATTAATTAATAAATATTTGTTGATTGGATTTAGTTAAAAAATTTAAATTCAAGGTCAACTAATAAATTCAAATATATGGACTTAAATGTAAAATAATATAAGAAAACTTAAGAGAAATCTGTAAATGATTGTAAAAATTGTTGAATGTTAGCATTTAAATGAAATGATAGGAGATAATATTAGTAGAACCTTGTAATAGTTTTTATATAATTGTTGAAATTTAAAACTGTCTGGATTTGAATGAAAAATTAGTTTGATCTTTTTTGTCAATATGAATGTGGTATACATTGAATTGTCATTTTAAAAAATTTATTAGATCAATTAATGATTATTCATTAGTTGTATTTATTTAAAAAGCTTAAACTTAAGATCACCTAACTAAATTTAATATACATATGGACTTAAATGTAAAATAACAGAAAAAACTTGGACGAAATTTGTAAATAATTATTAACGTTAGTATTAAATTTTAACGACGGAAGAGAGAACCAGTAGAAACATTGTAATAATTATAATAACAGTAAATTGTGAGGATGTGAAAAATAAAATATCTAGAGAGAATTAAGGAGAGAGGAGGAAATTCCTAGAATTAATAAGAGAGCTTTAAATTCTTCTGCTTTACTATTATTTAATGGATTACTTAAAGGCTACATAAACTCAATGGCATTTTGGGTACCTTTCTAAAAATGGATTAGGGTTTTATGCATGTAAATATACACCCTCTTATGTCTCATGTAGATCCTCCTCTTCTCTTTTATGAAAGTTGTAAGAAAATTAGAGAATAAAATTGTCTCTTTAATGGCTTTTTAGCCTTGTTCATGTTTATTCTCTTTTCTTTTATGTTATTTTTCTTTCATGCTCTCTTTTTATTTCATGTTAGTAATGTAGATTTCTTTTATTGCAATTAGTTAGGGCCCATTTGGCAAACAAAAGCAAAAAAACTTTTGCTTATTTAAAAAGTCCCTTTCCTTTTAAAAAGTTAAAAAGTATATTTGGAAAACTTTCGACTTATAAGTCAAAACAAAAAAAGTTTAAAATTCAAATTTGAAATTTTGAAATTTGAAATTTTAAAAATTCGAATTTTGAAATTTTAAAGTTTAAAATTTTGAAATTATAAATTGGAAATTTAAAATTTTCAAATTTTAAAAAATTTGAAATTTTAAAGTTCAAAATTTTGAAAATTTGAAATTTGAAATTTTAAAGTGCAAAATTTTTTATTTTGAAAACTCCAAATTTTAAAGTTCAAATTTTTGAAATTTGAAAATGAAATTTTAAAGTTAAAAAAATTAAAATTTTCAAATTTTGAAAATTTTAAAGTTTAAAATTTTGAATTTCGAAATTTCAAAAATTTTAAATTTTGAAATTTTAAATTTTGAAATTTGAAAATTTGAAATTTGAAATTTTAAAGTTCAAAATTTTGAAATTTGAAAATTCGAAATTCGATATTTTAAAATTTTAAAATGAAATTTTATAGTTCAAAAATCTGAAATTTAAAATTTTCAAATTTTGAAAATTCGAAATTCGAAATTTTGAAGTTCAAAATTTTGAACTTTGAAATGTTTTTGAAATTTATTGAAAATAAAAATTTTATTTTTTTTTGAATTTTTTTTTCACATAAAAAATGATTTATGTAGGTCGAAAAGCAAAAAAAAATTGCCTTTGAAATAAGTTGAAAAATGACTTTTAAAAGTTGGTAGATTTTGTTTATCCATATTGATTTTTTAACTTTTGCTTATTATAAGCAAAAAACAACAACTTGTTTATTGTCATCAAAACAGCCCCTTGACTCTCTTCTTTTAGCACTTCTTTTTCATTTATGTTTATGTTGAATTCACTTTATGTTAACTGTATTCAAATATGAAAAGCTAAACCCCTTCAATTTAGAGGTAATGAACCTCTCATGAATCATACAAAATTAACATAATGATTTCATTTATGATCTCTCTTTTGTGTTTAATGGAAATTTTGATTTGTATAGAATTTTGTTGTTTAATATTGAATTTGATAGTCTATGTTGTTCATAACAAATAGGCTATGATTAATTAAACATAAACACAAGTTTTCCTTTCATCAAAATATGATTTTGACAATGAAAGTGAAACTAGAATCAAAATTTGATGCTCTATGTTACTAATTCATAGTAAATAGATCATGCTTAAAATAGATTATATTTTTAATTTCATGTCATATTCATGAGAGCTGACAAGTGGGTTAGAGGGTGTGTTAGAGTTTGATGGTTTAATTTGTGTTAGTTAATAACACAATTAGGTAATACTTATAATAAATACATCCACTAATTCCACAAATGATTAAAAAAAGAGCTTATAAGTTTATTTTGTGTTGATTTATTGGAACATGAGAGTGGATCCGCCTCTAAATTGTTTCTTAATCTCGTAGTTTATTTTCATTTTTACTCTAGTTTTTACCTTCATTTTTCTACACTTTTTAGTTAAACACTTCTCTCACTTTTTGACTAATTTGATTTGGTAATTTTAGAATTTTATTCTTTTTCTGTTGATCGACCAGTACTCGCATACTTACTATATTGGTATGTCGTGCGCTTGCGGTTTTTATTATTACATTTTCGATGGTATTCTAATCGATATAATTTTTCGTCACAAACACGGATTATGATGGAAAAAGCTTTGTTGCGCAATAGTACGAATTCATGCTTTAAAACTTTATGGATGTCATGTATTCATTTAACGGACTAATGGAAAAAATAGAAACATTTACAAATTTTTACACAGTTTAGTCTTAACAAGCGACACACACACACACACACATATATATATATATATTTATATATATATATATAATGCTCTAGTTTATCAAATTGCAACTATTATGGTTACAACTTTAAGTATGATTAAAATTCCAATATTATTTCATCCCTTGATTGCATATATTATGATATTTAACCAACTTTTTAAGTATGATACAAATCTACAACAACAGTGGTATACATAAAGGAAATGTAAAAAATGAAAAGTAGATTGCCTACTCTCCTTGGAAAAGATCGGTAGATGAAAAATTCTTTGCTTAATAAAATGAAGCCCTCAGATGTTGATGAACTTAGTATATCCATTTCAGTAACATTCATATGACACAAAACAAAATTAAAAAGACATATAACTATATAATGATCTTTGTAGCAAATTATACTACACAGTTTATATAATTTAGAATTTGTGTTGGCAATGATGGAACTAAAATCAATAATAAAATATCGAATTGAAGTTTCTTTTCCCCTATGTATAATAGCCAAGTTACAGGAAAAAGGAATATAAATAAAAGATATAATTTTACCTATGCCAAACCCAATAGCTTTGATGGGTCCAGTAGCCAGAAAAAAAACTAGTGCAGCAAAGCCCAAAATTTTTAGCGGCCAGTGAAACCTTTTGTTCAATGTACTTGAGATTCCGAAACCATCTTCTAATATTTCGCTAGTTGAAACAACACAAACTTACAACTTTGATGAATTAAATAGTACGTTTGATCCAAACATCATTGGCATACTGAAGTTTATCTATCGGGTACATATAAGTTCCAATCCACAATGTGAAAGTTAAACTAATATTAAGTCAAAAACTCGAGTAGACATCTAACAAAATGGCCAACCGTCCCAATGGCTACAATAAGAACAATGTATGCTGGCCTGATAATTATGAAATATAAGTTATTTGATATACAATACTAATTTCTGATGCAAATTATTGATAGTTTATCTTTGAAACAAAAAGCTTCAAACATGTACGTGCTTAATATCAAATATCACAAAGTTGTCATTACAAATATGCTAGAGGCAAAAAACTAGAAAATAGTACTAACATATATATGCTTCATAGTTTGTTGCATACTCTCTGTAGTCAAACTCAACGATTTAACGGTTGCATACAAAAATATAAAAAATGCTAAAAATTTGGCATTTTACAATTGAAATATGTTGCATATTTTTTGAATATAATGCTCATAATATTTGGCAGCAAATAGTAACTAAACATTAGTATATTGAAATATACAAAAGCAAAAATTTGGATATTTTCTTGAATAGTACAATTACTATTGAGATATATATGTAATATATTTTGTTCAATAAGATCACTCCATCATATTTTCTGTAATGGAGGAATACATAAGCACTAATAGACACATCATAATCATGTAATATAATTGAATAATTTTTATTGCATGCATTTTCTTAATTAATTTTTTTCTCAAAGTAGACCGACTAAGGTTATCTTCTCGCCTCATATTTCAGTTACAAGTAACCATCAAGGCAGGTATATGCTAGGTACATATATTTTATTTATACTCAAACCAGACATATTCTACAATAATACCTTGAAAATAATATTTATAAACTTAAAGGTTGCATATGTTGAAATCACGTCCGCACATCCCTACGTGGGGGCAACATATGAGTTTGGTCGACACCTTTTAACAAAAGTAATTCCCTTGTTGTTACGTGCGACCAAACTCATATATATCTATATATATACCACTCCACTTCCATTATTTTTCATGATGTGAGACTATTTTTTTTTTATATGCGTCCATTACTCACACACAATGCGAGACACCGCAACAGATCTCCACCTTGGCTCGCATCCGTATATGCATCTTTCAATATGCCAACAACGATGCTGCACCATATTGAGACTTTGCTCTCAACAGATCTCCACCTTGGCTCGCATCCATATATGCGTCTTCCAATATGCCAACAACGATGTCTGCACCATATTAAGATTCTGCTCTCAACAGATCTCCATCTTGGCTCGCATCCATATACACGTCTTCTAATGCGCCAACAACGATGCCTGCACCATATTGAGACTCTGCTCCTGTGTCATTCTACCAGATCCAACGTACCATGATCTAGCTCCACCTTAAGCTTAAGCCTACACTGCTAGCTACCACGATTTACAGATCTCTTGCGCATTGTCCATTGTCCTAGGCATTACCATCGGCTCCGATACCATGTTGAAATCTGGTCCGAAACTTCTTGAGCATGCTTATTTTGAGATATAAAAATTCTAGCTTTTGATTGCACTACTTCTATACCAAGAAAATAATGCATCAAACCAAGGTCAGACATCTCAAACTCGACCATCATAGATTTTAAAACCGTTAATCATCGCACTGTCATTTCCAGTATAAATAAGATCATCCATATATAAAGAAACGACGAGCATCTTTCCTCCCTTTTTGGTCTTTATGAAAAGTGTATGCTCATGTGGGCATTTCGTAAATCCCTCCTTATTAAAATAAGCATCTATACGACTATACCAAGCTCTCGGAGCTTGTTTTTGTCCATATAATGCCCTTTTTAATTTGTACACTTTATGCTCTTCTCCAATTTTAATATAACCGGGAGGTTGGTCAACATATACAAGTTCTTCCAAATTGCCATGTAAGAATGCTGATTTTACGTCCAGTTGGAAACTAGGCCATGAGTTTTGAGCTGCCAATGCGATCACCAATCGAATTGTATCATGTCTTGCCACTGGAGCAAAAACTTCTTTGTAGTCCATGCCAAACTCTTGCTTATAACCCTTGGAAACTAAGCGTGCTTTGTACTTGTCAATTTCACCGTTCTCCTTCAATTTTGTCTTGTATACCCATTTCACGCCAATGCTCTTTTGCCCTTCTGGAAGCTCCATTAACTCCCAAGTGTTGTTTTTTTCTATTGTTGTTATTTCAGCATCCATAGCCTCTCGCCATATTGGCTCCTTGACGGCATCTTCGAAAGCTGCAGGATCACAATCTGAAAATAGTGCATAATGCGTAAGTGGGTCATCAGTATTACTTGTATTAGATACCTCATAGTCATACATCTATGCCGGTCTTCTTCTAACACGTTGAGAACGTAAGCTTGCGGTTGCATCAGCTTGTTCATCAACATCTGCTGTTGTTGGTGAAGTTTCAAAGGCTAAAGGAACACCATTTTGAATATTCTGACGTTTTGGAGCTGCTGAAACATTTTGTTATTGCTGTTGCTGTGTTTCATTTTTTTTTTGCATCATCAAAATCTGCTGGAAGTTGCTGCGCATTTGTGTTGCTGCTCCATATCCATATGTTTCCTTCATCAAAAATGACATCCCGACTAATAACAACTTTCTTAGTGATAGGATTATACAACTTGTAGGCTTTCGAATGATCACTAACACCAAGAAATATGCATTTTTCTCCCTTTTCATCTAGCTTTCTCCTCTTCTCGTCTGGAATATGAGCATAGGCGATACATCCAAAGGTTCGAAAGTGGTCTACAGCAGGTTTTCTTCCACTCCATGCTTCCTCCGGTGTCATATTTTTAACAGCTAGTGTAGGACTTCTATTCAATATGTAGATGCTCTAGTAAGCTGCTTCAGGCCAGAATTTTCTTGGAACACCACTTGCTTTCAAAAGGCTTCGCACCATATTCAGGCTTCGAACCATATTCATGATAGTGCGATTCTTCCTTTCACATACACCGTTCTGTTGTGGTGTATAAGCTGCTGTAAGTTGCCTTTTAATACCATGACTCGCAAAAATTTGCAAATTCATGTGAATTGTATTCACCCCCACGATCAGTGCGAAGAACTTTGATTGGATTGCCAACTTCTTTTTCAACCGGCGCTTTATAGCTTTTAAATGCAGCAAAGGCTTCAAATTTTTCCTGTAAAAAATAAATCCACGTCTTCCGACTAAAATCATCAATGAAAGTGATTATGTATCGTTTACCTCCATTTGAAGATGGAGTTATTGGTCCACAAATGTCAGAGTGCACCTACTCTAATTTCTTTTTTGCTCTCCATGAATTTCTTTTCGGAAAAGATTCACGGTGATGTTTACTAACAACACAATCTTCACAAACATCCGATAGGCAATCAAATTGTGGAAGACCGGCTACCATTTGTTTCTACTGCAAAGTTTTCAAGCCATTAAAGTTGAGATGACCATACCTGAGATGCCAAAGCCAAGCCAAATTCTTTAATTTAGCTGAGAAACATGCGTGGTTGGTGTTGTGGAGGGAAAGTGGAAACATTCGATTTGTTGTCATGCCAACTTGAGTTATCAAGCCCAACTTATCATCTCGAATTCGACAAATACCATTTTTAATGGAGAACTCATACCGTTTCTCTTGCAATTGTCCCACGCTTAATAAATTAGTTTTTATTTTTGGTACAAAAAGAACATTAGAAATAGTTTGTGTAGAACCTTCTTTGGTTTGAATGGTAACTTTTCCTTTGCCCATTACAGATACTGTCGAATTATCTCCAAACTTCACAGTATCATGATAAGGTTCATCCAAATGAGAAAACGCAGATTTATTTCCACTCATGTGATTGCTGCAGCCAGTATCCAAGTACCACTTATTTTGATGAGTTTCATCTTTTGCATGGCATATCATCAGAAGTGATATTTCTTCATCCTTTTCTACAAAATTAGATTTTTCTCCATGATTCTTATTTAAATTAGTGCGACATTCAAATTTATAATGGCCATACCGATGACCTCTATAACACTCAACTTTTGACTTGTCTACTGACTTTGGTTTATAGCTTATTGAGTGATTACCACCATGACCTCTCCCTCGAGAATAGTGAAACTGGTTATTTTCTAACTATTGGCATGGCTGTTTATAACTTTTGTTTCCTTTGCCCTCCTCTTGTGTTTCGATTTTGAAGCATATCCCACAATAATGATAAATAATAGTTTGATAGAAAGCTGAAGTGTAAAGTGCGACTCTAAAGATGTGTCCTCTTAATTGTTAGGCCTTTTAGATTTGTTGTTACCTCGCAGATAATTGTATACTACTAAAATTTCTTTTCTAGTAATCAACTTATGTGTTTAATATAAATATTATAGCTTACGAGTATATATGCACGTCCAGGTGGACCTGCATTTAACTGTTGAGCCATAATTTTATAGCATGGCTATTAAAATACAATGATAATAAAATCAGCACAATGATTGCTTTCCACATTAACACTTTCAAATATAGCCAAAATATCTTTGAATTGCCTCATGAATTGGTTCGATGTACATGAGTAGTAAGATCCGTGCGATAACAAATAAACAAAAATGTTCTATATACCCTTTTAATTTAAACCAATTATTTTGTCAAACTGTTTTGTACATGAATTTTTTGAAAGCATAATAATAATGCTTCTCAACTCTAATGTTTATTTAAAGTATTGCTTTATCTGTAATAGAAACATCATGTGAAAGAATATAGCAACATTTTTTGTATACACAATTTCTAGCCAATTCCAGCATCCAACCATTGCCCACCGTGTATATGCAACCTTACACCATAAAGCATGCAACCTTCTCTCCCAAAAATTGAAAGTATTGTTCGGATTTCCATTGTAACAGTAGAAAGAAGAAACAGTCTGTAAGTTTTACCTTTATCAAGCAGAATCTACGTAAGCAAAAGCTGAAAAGTTGTGATAGAACATAACAATAATAGTCTATAATTTTTCAGTGTAAAGACGCAAAATAGAACCGTAGTCCAAGCTAATATACATTCTTTTGTACTAATAGCATCATAGAAGTGTTTCATTATAACTTTAAGTGGCATACGTTTATCCTTCAAAGTGCAACAGTTAATTATAGCAGCTCAAGTGGAAACAGACAGTAATGCCATTTTCTAGGCAAAAAACATGGTTGAGTAATAGTAAATATAAAACCTACCTTTGAAACAGCTTAATAAAACACTCGCGTCATGTAAAGATTGCTCTGGTTGGAATTTTACCCCGTCTAAAGATTGCTCTGCTTGAAACTACTTTGCGTTCTCCTTAGAAAAATGTCAGCTACAATGAAATGCTTTGCAACCTAGAACTAAAAGCTGCACTGCCTAAGCATTCCAGATCTGATTTGAAGGTCATTGCTTCTATGTAGCTACCGCTTCTTCGCCAATGATGAGTGCGAACCCGTGCTACGCACACGATGGTGTGGTCCTAAAATTTTTTTTGCCTTCATTTTGCTTGTTACTATTTATTATCAATTCGGTTAAATTTATTATTGCAGGAAACTGTTGTTGTAGGAAACTCTATCCGAATATTTTTTTTCAAACGTTGTTTTAGATGTTTGGTGAACGGTCTGATTTGCAGTTATATCATTTAGTGATTCGTGTACATATATAACTCTATGTATGTTCCAATTTCGAGTTGGTTGGGCATGGTAATGGGCAATGATATTTATTTCCGAACAGCATTGGTAGATTAGTGCAAAATGTGTGGTCATAAATTAGCTTTGCAGTTATGCTAAATTCTGATTGCTGAACTATGAAGTCTGAATGATGGTTGTTGAATGCTGAATTCTGAATAATCACTTACTTGTTTGTTTGCATTCAATATTCAGAACTAAAAACAACATTCAACATTTATTTAGAACAAAGAATAAGCACTAAAAAAATTCTGAATTATTTTATCTGAATAGACGGCTTTATTCAAAACATTGCTAATAAAACAACATAGAAAGTTCTGATTATAAATCATAACTTGGATAATAAACGCAACCTAATGTTCATTTATTTATGTTAAAAGCAATATGTGCAGGCTAGCAGGAAGCCGCAAACAGTGGTGGTTAAATATTTTCCACCTTGTAGTAAATAACATGTACAGAATAATAAGACAATACTTACTCAATCACTATTGCATGGAATCAAGGTAGTTGTTAGAAGGCATTACAAATGTCTAATATGCATGAAATGTGTTAATGCAAATCGTTTGGAAGACCATTAGGTACAACTGGATTTAAAAATAATAGGTATATAGCATAGAGACTGTCATGAATTGAAAACATGTATAACCAAATTAAACTTGATGTCCAATGTGTTGTTCTTTCCATTATGTAGTGTCTGTAGCTTTAGTAGGTCCAACCTTTTCTTGGTGTGGATTTTGATGTCTGCCCTTGAAGTTGAACCATGTTGCTCTGTGTATGCACCTGTGAATTGGAAAAATATCAGCTCATAATGTATTTAGTATGTCAACCGATGCCTTAAAAATTTGGAACCTATGTCCGTACCAATTACCAGTTTTACACTCCAGTGATAGTTTTAAACCCTCAGGTCAATGTAATAGTTGGAATAGTAAATTATTTAGTTAATTAAATTAACTTATCATACCAGCTTAGTTCTAAGTAGATTGGAAAATGCGAGTAAGGAAACCAACAGGAAGTCTTATAAGCATAAAAACTCAAAAAGGATAAGAACTGAATCTGTATTTACTTTATAGATGTTTATAGTGTCGTGAGAAGTTAAAAATTGCAAACAGAAATGGTTATGTACATGTAAATATAGTGACAGAAAGAAGCAATAAGATACGACTAATCAAATACATTGGACATATGTTAAGCAGGCATAGCCGGATATGATAATTTGGTGGTACCAATATTCAAAGTGAGCTATATTTACCTCTTTTATTGTTTTGTTGAAGTCCCATAATTTCTTGTTCGTGCTAGGAACAACCCTCGTTTGTCGTGTAGAACTGTACTGACCATCTATTTCAGTTATATGATGAGTTTGTTAATTTAAATAGCCCAAATTAACATACCCAAAGCTGTTAGAACGCCTTGTGGTCCTATTGGTAATATCATAGCTCGTCATACCAAAGGATAATGGCTTTTAAAAGTCTCCTGTAAATCACAATCATTGACATTTGGCGCTAAGCGACCAACAAATACAGTATATTCAAGACCATCATCATCAAGTTTAAGATCATGTTCATTGTTTGCCATAATCTGGTTAGTAAATGGCTGAATAACAAACTATGTTATGCCACAGATTGCAAATTGAATAAATTCATAAACTTTTGATTGTCCACTCTGTCTACTGCAAATAACCATTGCTGAAACCCACTGTCCAATATAAGCAAAGCAGTTATTCAAACAATATCCATCCATCCAATACAGCAAATCACCAATCCAATATGCTCAAGACATAGTAAAGCTAAAAAAGATGAAAACAACAGTACCTTTTCCTGGTTTCGGTATTCAACCATGCCATTTTGGAATCAGTTATGGTCGTTATACACATGATGCATTTGTACCAGTGCCTAATATCATGACTGCAATAACATCATTATTGTAGTACCTCCCGCCGGCCAATATTCTTGTTGTATCATTGATTTATAGTTATGTAGTAGTTCAACTCCATACATCGTTCATATAATAATATATATGGATCCAACATGCCAATAGTTCAGTAGACAATGTATTCCTATATAGTAGCTTTGCATGCTCTTGGTTAAACACGGTAAATTTTCAAGTGCATATATAGGGTCATAGTATGAAAATGCAACATGCATATTAGACCACTGGAGTAAAACTATTTTGAATTGACAAAACATGGGTTGAGAATTGTCAACCATATTATAAGTGAAACTATCCTAATATCGATTCTTACATAAAATATTAAAAAAAAATCATCAAACTGTAACGACCACGACTTTCTCTCCATAGAAAGTCGTATCGCTAATAAGAAAGAAAGGGATGAGAAGTAGAAAAGAAAAGAAGAGAAAGAAAACAAACACAAATACTCACAGCGGAAACGAACAAAATATATTATATCACATAAATATTACATAGTATCATATACAACACTTATCAGAGTTACATAGATTACATATCATATACTAGATTGGAATGTGAGATGTAAGCATTTCAGCTATTTCTGTATTTTACTTGAAAACCCTAGACCCTATAATAATATAACTGGATTTCCTATCAAATGTTTTGGTTAGCGTAAGGTAAAAACTTACCCATGTTTATTTGTGGGGAGTCTTACGTGATACCTTTTCTTTCTAAAGGTTTTGAAGTTAAGCAAGTTTAACCTGTTACTCACACCAGACCCATGTCTGACCCAAGTGTTTATTTCTGTTTTATAAACTCTTGGGTACTCAAATTTTTACGAGTAGCCAAGGGATTCAGGTTTAGCTTTGACGAATATTCTGGAGGAGCAATGGAGCAGGAGGCTTCGGCGTTCGTAGATATAGTATTCCGCTGTGTTGATATCTGTGATAGTGTCTTGTCTTGTATTGAGTTGTAATGTCTAGACAGATGTTTATAACTGTCTAGTAAGTGATGTATATGTTGTGTAACTCTGTAAATTGTTGTATACTATGTAATAGTTTATGTTATTAATATAATTTATTCGTTCCGCTGTGAGATCGTTGTTGTTGTTTCTTTCTTTCTTCTCTTCTTTTCTATTTTCTACCCCTTTCTTTCTTCATAATGATGCGACTTTCTGGGCTTAGGAAGTCGGGTCGTTACATTATAAAACGTACATTATTAAATTATTATTTCACCACTTTAAACTTCATGTTCAGCCATTGATTACATTTCTCACAGATTTAAAACAACATATTAATTTTTAATACCAATTCAGCCATTAACAAACATTTGAAACATAGAGTTTGTTAAATAGGATCATGTCTTAAGGGTCAATCAATATACTGCCAACTTTTCTAGAAGGGTGCTTGGACGTTTTGGACATATAAAGATAATTAATTACATCTCTTTCCTTTCACTATTTTGGATATAAATTGAATGTGATTAAGACTAAAAATTGTTGAAGTATTCAAAATTCACAGGCATTTAACAATAAACTATTTCATAGAATACTCACAGTATGTCATACTAAAAACTTCCTTCCATGTATACTTTCTTTATGAAAGATAACACAGAAGCAGTCAATTTACCTTAAAATAGAAAATTTGATCTGTGAGCTTGGATATGAGATGAAAATTGATTTGTCATCTCTCTACTGTGTTCACCGGGCAAGTGTTCTGCCCGTGACACTCTAGCTGCCGATAAGACGTACAAACCTGAGCTATCATTGTTCATATGCTTGTGTTCAACAACATAGACTGTGGTTAGGTAAAAGTGAAACAATATCTAACTGCTGGAAGATGGATATAACAATTGTAACACATGGAACTGTAAATAGGAAATAATGGATATCAATTATGTAAATATTTTAATGTGTGTTAATAAAACCTAAATAAAAAATATATTCTTAAACCATATTAACAAAATTTTCTTATAACAACATCAAGAATAAGGACCTATAGCTCTTTTCTTGTATTTGTATTATTAACAATCCAACCAAGCAAAAAAAGCTATATAAAATTAGCCAGAAATAATCAGATACATCTATTTCTATTGAATAAAAGTGCCTGAAGCGATGTTGTAAGCAATACATGGGCAACTAATCTTCTATTCTAGTACAAAGTTGCCTATCAAAAACTCTTTATTGTTTGAGATTGATGTTTAATGGATATTAGATTAATAATGAATGATCTTTATTGTTTATTTGCATTGAACCAACAAACTCATGTTAATTATGTAGACTAAATTACTGAATCAATTTAGCATAAAGTAATTAAAACAACAAATGTACATCATGATAACATGTGAATCATCCAACTACTGAAGAGCATCATTAGCATCATTTAACAGATAAGAAGAAAAATGTTGTTACACACACACACACACACACACACATATATATATATATATATATTTCATTTCAATTCAAATATATGTGGTAAGATTTGATGAACATAATCATGACATTTAAATATGTATATATAGTGTATAAGTTGATGAACTTACCAAGTTTCATTGTACGATAATGCAATCGATGTTATCTATCAAGAGAAATTTGAATAAAAGAAGAAAAAAGCTAATTCAATCAATATCAATAGTTTAACAACTAACCCTGAATATAATTATCGCACATCTCTCTAGTTAATAATGATAATTCATTGAATAAGAATGAACATTGATTGCATAATTCCCTAAACCTGTTTCCAACTTTATGAAATTGTATTTCTCCTAAATATTTACTTATTTCCATTTTTCACCTCATAAATTCTGACAGAAAATTAACTTAATTAAATATAAATAGCAATATATGTTATACCTTAAATAAACTTTGAAGAAAAATTTGAAAATAGTAAATGTATCTCAAAGTTTTGAGAAACAAATAAAATAATACCATATATATTTGTATTTTTCTTGTATTTGAAAGTCGCATATAAATCAAATTCACATGTCTTTTCCATGAAGACATAAGTGATAACATATTTAGTTACTCTGTCTACTTTGAATCATTCAGAGAACATAAATTTTAAACTTGCCATGCCTTTTTTCCTCTTCTTTACATAAGTTCAAATTAATCGATACATACATACATACATATATATAGACACATGCAAACACACACCCAAAGCAGCTTCAAGTCTTTAGGAGATCAAAACCAATTCTGTGTACATCTTTTCGTTAACTACAGACAGTTCCACATGTTTTTAGATATTCATTAAATCTTCTCTTCTTTTATTCTTTACTGCAATGGAGTTGATTTTTGATTACTATCGCTTACTGGAAGTATTGGTTATATTACGCTTTTGTTAACTTTCTTAAACTCCATTATCAACCTTAGTTATTGGGTTATTGAAGTAATCAAACTGAAAACAATCAGTTTTAATTCGATTTCTTAGTCTCTGACATGGATCACAGTAACCATTTTCAGTTTGTACAGTGAAGATAAAGTAGTAAAACAAAATAATGAATGGCCTACTCTTTCCGTGAATAATTAAGGAACCCAATAATACTCAAAATCCGAAGTAATTAATGAAAATTGATGAATAGTTACATGCGATTCAAGTCTAATGGATATAAGATCTATGATGATTGAGGTAAATTGTTTATTTTCAGTAAATCGGCAAATTCAAGTTAGTTTCTAGCCTAATCGATAATCGCCTTTGCAGATACGACTCAAAATCCTAAGCGATTCCTGCTTAATTGATAATCATCATTATAGACACTAATCAAAAATTTCAGCGCTTCGTGCTTAATCGATAATTATCGTTGTAGATACTGATTAAAATTGAAACCAGTTACTGAAAATCAGCGAAAAATTACCTGGGTCTAAAATCGTAAAGATATCGATCAATGATGCTTGAGCTTAGAAGTGAGAGAGCCGATTTAGGTTTTTTTCCTACAGTAAGCGAGAAGGGAGAGAATGTAGATATAGAACGTAAAAGAGATACTAATCAAAATCGTAAGCAACTGATGAAATTCAATGAATAATTACCTAAGTCTGATATTGTATGGATATCGATCAATGATGCTTGAGCTTATTTGCTTAAGTGTTAAACGATAATCGCCATTAGAGATTAGAGATGAGAGAGCCAATTAGTTTTTTTTTCTGTAGCAAGGGGGAAGAAAGAACACGGAGAAGCAGAACGTAAAATAAAAAGGCACTCGGATGTAAAATGAAAGAAAAACGAAGGGTATTCTAGGTATTTTAAAAAGACACCAAGTAAATCAATGTAACGAATTCTCTTTATTAGTAGTAGAGATAAGCAATATGAAAATAAAATAAAAAAACCCATATAAAACCACTGCACATAGATATATCTATAGTATGTTTTAAAACAGATATAAAGCTCTACATTATAGATTCAAAACAATCCATTCACAATTTGAACAATTTCCGAATAATAAGATACATACCAAACTGTTCAAGTAGTAAGCAGAACATTGTAACCTTAAGCAGCAGCAAGTTTTCTATGACCCGTAATTAGTAGGGTTAGGGTTACAGTTTGAGATGAAGGAAACCAAAGTAATCTGAAAGTCAGGAGGTGAAGGGAATCACCCAGCCAGGTGAAGGTAGGGTTGGTCTCCTCCGTAATCGATTGTCTTAGTAATCGCTCGGGTTTTGCAACAGTCCTGAAATGATCGTCCATCTGTTGAAAGGCAGAAACAAGGAAAATTTGCAGATTCCCGGCCATGTTCATCAGAGGCAGCCTTGGGTTCGTCGGAGATGGTGGCTGTGGATGTCAGAGGTGGAGCAAGTGCTTGTGCTGCCATCACCATGGCTTGAGGGGAAAGATACAAGGATGTATCAGTGTGTACATGTGTGTACATGTCATATACGTGCACACTGATACGGGCTTGTTTTAAGTCTGTTGCTTTTATATTTGAAAGTCCTGTATATTTGTGAATGATGTTGAGTAGGTCATTTGTATGTGTGGTCCAACCAGTGTGAGTTGTGGGCCGGTTGAGTCAAATGATTGAGTTGACTGTGTGTGTATGTATGTATATATATGTGTGTGTGTGTATATATATATCTGCGTGTGTGTGTAGGCATTGTAAATCGTTGTGTGTGAAAACAGAAAGTTAATCTTCTTCATTTGCATTTTCAGCTAGTTTTTAATCTGAGTTCTTTCTCCTTTAATAGCTTATATTATCTCCTTTCTTTTGATTTCAGTTTAATAATATAGTTCAATCTTTTACAATTTATCCTTGATGCTGTTACATTAGATCTTGTTACTTAGATTAGCATTCTCATTTCCTTTTCATGTATTTTATTCTTGTTCTTAGATCTGCACATTTACATTTCTTAATCTTTGTTCTTTCTTATTGCATATTTCCTGTATCATTTTCTATCATTTACCATTGTTGGTATATCTTGTTATTTCATTTACTTACAAATCATTGCTTCAGTACTTTTTTTTTGCAATTTGTTCCTGCTCATGTAATGCAATTTACATTTCATTAGTAATATCAATACATAAGCTTTGTTCATCACTTTCTATCAGCAATTACATTTCTTGTTTCTGTTCATATATATGTGCACTCAACATCATAGTTCTTGATCAAATCATAAACTCTATCATATGTTCAACTCACTTTCATTCAATTCTATTTTTTCTTGCTTGAATCTTTTGCTTGCATATCCAACATTCCTCATATCATCACCAGAATTGCAACCTGTCACCATGAACAAGGAAGCAGTTCAACCTGCACCTTATAAATTGGTATCAAAGCCACTGACTGGGGCAACCTCTAACAATCAGTCGGGTCCTAACCTCACCACCACCTCTTCCCAAATCTTCCCTCAAAATCAAGATCTTTGGGCAAGGCAGGATGCCATTAATAATAGAACTACTCTCTCTTTGAGGAATTTGGATCTTATTACCCAAAAGTTGGAGCAATCTCATAGGAATTTGGAGCGATTAAATCAAGATTTGCATACAAAATTTGAAGGTATACACATTGTACTCACCACTTTAGTTCAAGAAATCCAACAAATCAAGAATCAGCGCCTCCATCCTCTTCCACAACCACTTATGCACTATCAAGATCCTCATTTGCTTAACCCATATACTACATTCCCTATGCCAGCAGCTCCTTAACCAGTACCTCCTCCACCACCTAGAATTCCTGCAACTACTCTAAGAAATCATCAAGAACCCTTTCTACATATTCCATACACCACTCCTCATGCACCACCTATGTCTACAATTCCTCAACAAGGCCTAAGGATCTCCAATTTTTCATCAAGAACCAAACTGTCACTGCCAAGAAATACTCCAGGCTTCTTGATCCACCCCTCTATTCCCTCAAGAACATACACAACTACCCAGAAATTCTTATCCAAACTACCTCAACCGAGAACCTATAATTGGAGAAATAGTTTCAGATTCAAAAAATTACTTGATATGGTTTATGAAGAAGCAACTATTTTGGAGAATACCGATAATTTTAAATATGAATTGAAATATGTGGATGAAGAAAAACAAACAGAAGCTGCTTTGTTTGTCTTCGAAGACGATAAATATGTTAAATTTTGGTGATACAAAATCACAAATAGAAGGAAACAAATATGCAAAAGGGAAAGTAATCACGTTTGTTCATTATGGAAATGCATTAATAATTGGATTGCATTTGAATGAGATGGCAAGGAAATTTATGCATGCGCACGTTATGGAATAATATATATGCAAAAGATATGCATATTATTTCTTTCTTCGTAATTGCATTGCTTTGGGATTATTTTCTTCCATCTTTGGAACGAGTGAATTACTTGCTATGTTTGCGTGATTTGTTACCATTGTAATTTGCCTCCATTATTTTATTACCATATTTTGGTAATTTGATTGATGACTCACATGAATTTACATTGGCTATATATTGAGGGTAGACTTCATTGTAAACCCATCCTGGTATTTAGCCAGCGATCTCCAGATAGAGTGTCTCTTTTTTATCCCTAATTGGGGCTTTGGTATGTAAACTCTTATCTTGTAATCTCTTGTAATTCTCTCATGTGGAATAAAATCTCTCTCCTTTGGACTGGACGTACACTATCTAGATGATAGTGGAACCAGTATAAATATTGTGTCTTCTTTTTCTTTATAGTTATTTACTATTTATTTGGAGTAATAGAATAACTGCTGCTAGATTAAGTGGTGTTCAAATTGGCAAATCTAGATCCTGTTTATTGTCTTTCCGCATTTGTGCAATTTCCGCACAACAGATTGGTATCAGAGCTAGGCGATTTGTTCAGGTTTGTGCATCAATGGCTTCTAGAAAGAGCGGTAGATCTGGTGGTGATTATGCTATTACTCATTTGGATGGAAAAGGGAGAATTTGTGCAATATGGAGTGGAGGAGATTATGTTGAGAGAGAAGAGTGTTCCAGTCTTGGAAATTTGATGATAAGGAGTTTACTGTGTTGAAGAGACATCTGGATTTGGAACTTGTATCTGCTTTATGGCTCGATGTTGATGTGAGAGTCTTATGTTGATTTTCATGGGAAATTTGTTGTTTGGCAGATAAGTGGATTTGGAAACTTGTATCTGTTTTATGGCTCGATGTTGATGTGAGAGTCTTATGTTGATTTTCATGGAAAAATTGTTGTTTGGCAGATAAGGTATGTAGAAGGAGAGAGATTTGTCTTGTATACAGAAATTTAGATTAGCCTTGTTATGTCCGTTGGCTTTTGTTTTATAGCTCTGTATTTGATTGGTGATTGAGAGAATTTTTCGGCCTTGGTGGCTTTGAGATTATTTTGGTATCTACCTTCTTTTGATTTTGGATATTTGCAACATTTTGTTGGCGGGCGGGGACATAGTCTGAGCTCGTTAGCAATGTGTGATGGGGGGTGGCTTTGCCGGAACCTATTGGGTAAATATTCATTTTTGGTCTGTATCTCGTTAAGAGATTTTGGTTGAAGGTAGAGTTTGATTTGAAGAGTTTTATGTTGAGAAGAGAATTTGACTCGAGGTGGAGTGTTGGAAATATGTGATTTTGCATCAAGGTGGAGTGTTAAATTTTGGTGATACAAAATTACAAATAGAAGGAAACAAATATGCAAAAGGGAAAGTAATCACGTTTGTTCATTATGGAAATGCATTAATAATTGGATTGCATTTGAATGAGATGGCAAGGAAATTTATGCATGCGCACGTTATGGAATAATATATATGCAAAAGATATGCATATTATTTCTTTCTTCGTAATTGCATTGCTTTGGGATTATTTTCTTCCATCTTTGGAACGAGTGAATTACTTGCTATGTTTGCGTGATTTGTTACCATTGTAATTTGCCTCCATTATTTTATTACCATATTTTGGTAATTTGATTGATGACTCACATGAATTTACATTGGCTATATATTGAGGGTAGACTTCATTGTAAACCCATCCTGGTATTTAGCCAGCGATCTCCAGATAGAGTGTCTCTTTTTTATCCCTAATTGGGGCTTTGGTATGTAAACTCTTATCTTGTAATCTCTTGTAATTCTCTCATGTGGAATAAAATCTCTCTCCTTTGGACTGGACGTACACTATCTAGATGATAGTGGAACCAGTATAAATATTGTGTCTTCTTTTTCTTTATAGTTATTTACTATTTATTTGGAGTAATAGAATAACTGCTGCTAGATTAAGTGGTGTTCAAATTGGCAAATCTAGATCCTGTTTATTGTCTTTCCGCATTTGTGCAATTTCCGCACAACAGATTGGTATCAGAGCTAGGCGATTTGTTCAGGTTTGTGCATCAATGGCTTCTAGAAAGAGCGGTAGATCTGGTGGTGATTATGCTATTACTCATTTGGATGGAAAAGGGAGAATTTGTGCAATATGGAGTGGAGGAGATTATGTTGAGAGAGAAGAGTGTTCCAGTCTTGGAAATTTGATGATAAGGAGTTTACTGTGTTGAAGAGACATCTGGATTTGGAACTTGTATCTGCTTTATGGCTCGATGTTGATGTGAGAGTCTTATGTTGATTTTCATGGGAAATTTGTTGTTTGGCAGATAAGTGGATTTGGAAACTTGTATCTGTTTTATGGCTCGATGTTGATGTGAGAGTCTTATGTTGATTTTCATGGAAAAATTGTTGTTTGGCAGATAAGGTATGTAGAAGGAGAGAGATTTGTCTTGTATACAGAAATTTAGATTAGCCTTGTTATGTCCGTTGGCTTTTGTTTTATAGCTCTGTATTTGATTGGTGATTGAGAGAATTTTTCGGCCTTGGTGGCTTTGAGATTATTTTGGTATCTACCTTCTTTTGATTTTGGATATTTGCAACATTTTGTTGGCGGGCGGGGACATAGTCTGAGCTCGTTAGCAATGTGTGATGGGGGGTGGCTTTGCCGGAACCTATTGGGTAAATATTCATTTTTGGTCTGTATCTCGTTAAGAGATTTTGGTTGAAGGTAGAGTTTGATTTGAAGAGTTTTATGTTGAGAAGAGAATTTGACTCGAGGTGGAGTGTTGGAAATATGTGATTTTGCATCAAGGTGGAGTGTTAAATTTTGGTGATACAAAATCACAAATAGAAGGAAACAAATATGCAAAAGGGAAAGTAATCACGTTTGTTCATTATGGAAATGCATTAATAATTGGATTGCATTTGAATGAGATGGCAAGGAAATTTATGCATGCGCACGTTATGGAATAATATATATGCAAAAGATATGCATATTATTTCTTTCTTCGTAATTGCATTGCTTTGGGATTATTTTCTTCCATCTTTGGAACGAGTGAATTACTTGCTATGTTTGCGTGATTTGTTACCATTGTAATTTGCCTCCATTATTTTATTACCATATTTTGGTAATTTGATTGATGACTCACATGAATTTACATTGGCTATATATTGAGGGTAGACTTCATTGTAAACCCATCCTGGTATTTAGCCAGCGATCTCCAGATAGAGTGTCTCTTTTTTATCCCTAATTGGGGCTTTGGTATGTAAACTCTTATCTTGTAATCTCTTGTAATTCTCTCATGTGGAATAAAATCTCTCTCCTTTGGACTGGACGTACACTATCTAGATGATAGTGGAACCAGTATAAATATTGTGTCTTCTTTTTCTTTATAGTTATTTACTATTTATTTGGAGTAATAGAATAACTGCTGCTAGATTAAGTGGTGTTCAAATTGGCAAATCTAGATCCTGTTTATTGTCTTTTCGCATTTGTGCAATTTCCGCACAACAAAATATTCCAAACTTAATACGAGTAATGAAGTAGCTAAGGATTCACATACATATAATTCACGTGACGTACTTATTCAACCATCAAGGCCAATTCTCAAGACAGATAATAGGATAATAATAAAATCAAGTGATGCCATTAAGCGTTCAAGTGATTTTTGCTTGCTCATTGAGGCTAATAACCCAACTTATATTGAAAGGGATAAGCGAATGTTCTTTTCATTTAAAGATGTCATTACCGATGAGAGTTCATATAAACCAGCGTGGCCACCACCTTTGCTACCACTCGACCTTGAGGACAAGGTCGTTTTTGAAGGGAAAAAGGAGATGTAACAATCCTGAATTGATCGCCTATGTGTTGAAAGGCAGAAACAGGGAAAATTTGCAGATTCCCGGTCATGTTCATCAGAGGCGGTGGCCTTGGGTTCGTCGGAGATGATGGCTGTGGACGTCAGAGGTGGAGCAAGTGCTTGTGCTTCCATCAGCGTGACCTGAGGGGAAAGATACAAGGATGTATCAGTGTGTACATGTCATATACGTGCACACTGATACAGGCTTGTTTTAAGTCTATTGCTTTTATATTTGGAAGTCCTGTATATTTGTGAATGATGTTGAGTATGTCAGTTTGGATGTGTGGTCCAACCAATGTGAGTTGTGGGCCGGTTGAGTCAAGTGGTTGAGTCAAGTGATTGAGTCAAAGTGATGGGGTGAGTATGTATGTGTGTGTGTATCTCTGTGTGTGTGTAGGCATTGTAAATCAGTGTGGGTGAAATTAGAAAGTTAAGGCCCCGTTTGGCTTGTCGTTTTTAGTTTTGTGTTTTCGTTTATACAAAAGCGTGTCCGTTGTATGTATTGTTGAAAAATGAAATTAACATATAAAATAGAAAACAAGTTTATTTTGTTTTTCGTGTTACGAGATAACAAAAGCACGGAAACAATCCAACTCCTTCATTGTCCGTTGGTGGTCGCAATGGCTAAGAATTATAAATCTTATTCTCTTATTTCTTGCTATTTCTTAGTGCAAGTTGAAAACAAAAAACTCAAAATGCAAAATGAAACCAAACGGGCCCTAATCTTCTTCATTTGCAGTTTCAGCTGGTTGTTAATCTGAGTTCTTTCTTCTATAATAACTTATAATATCGCCTTTCTTTTAATTTCAGTTTAATACTATAGTTCAATCTTTTACAATCTATCCTTGCTGTTGTTACATTAGATCTTGTTACCTAGATTAGCAATCTCATTTCTTTTTCATGTATTTTGTTCTTGTTCTTAGATCTGCACATTTACATTTCTTAATCTTTGATGTGCATTTCTTAATCTTTGTTCTTTCTTGCTTCTTATTGCCTGTATCATTTTTTGCCATTTACCATTGTTAGTATATCTTGTTACTTCATTTACTTACGAATCATTGCTCCAGTATATTTTTTTGCAATTTGTTCTTGTTCATGTAATGCAATTTACATTTCATTAGTAATATCAATACATAAGCTTTGTTCATCACGTTCTATTAGCAATTACATTTCTTGATTCTGTTCATATATCTTTGCACTCAACATCATAGTTCTTAATCAAATCATAAACTCTATCATCTGCTCAATTCACTTTCATTCAATTCTGCTTTTCTTGCTTGAATCTTTTGCCTTCATATCCAACATTCCTCATATCGTCACTAGAATTGCAACCTGTCACCATGAACAAGGAAGCAGTTCAACCTGCACCATACAAATTCTTATTGATTCTGGATCAACCCATAGTTTTATCAATGAGGAGTTGGCCAGAAAATTAGGTTTGAAGGTTTATGAATCCAAAATGTTTGATTTAGTGGTGGCAAATGGAGAGAAGTTGTCTGAGGCAGGAGTATGCAATGATGTTGTTCTCAAATGTCAGGTATGTGCCACGCCTGTAGATTTTCTTTTGTTTCCTTTAGAAGGTTGTCAAGTTGTGTTAGGAGCACAATGGATGAAAAGCTTGGGTAAAATTACTCTTAATCTAAAACAGTTACAAGTCAAGTTTATATACAATAATAAGCCATATGTATGGCAGGGCTTGAAGCAAGATTAGATGAAGGTTGTTAACAAGAAGAAGATGAGCAAAGGAATGTACACAGAGGCAATTTGCCATGATGTTGTGCTATCAAATTGTTTTCATAGAAAAACCTACCTCACCTATTCCCCCCAAGATAGAATCACTCCTCAAACAATATCCAGAAATCACATGTCCTACCCCAAGCCTTCCATCACCAAGACCACATGACCACAAAATTCCCTTATTACCTAACGCCAAAACAGTTTGCTTGAAGCCTTATAGGCATTCCTACCATATTAAAAATGAGTTAGAGAAGATTATCTAAGAAATGTTAGAGTCAGGTATTATACGGCCTAGTAACAGTTCATACTCCTCTCTGGTTGTGATGGTAAGGAAGAAAGATGGTACATGGAGACTATATGTAGATCATAGAAGCTTAAATGCCCAAACAATGGAAGATAAGTTTCCTATTCCACTGATTTAAGACTTGTTTGATGAGCTGCATGGATCTCAGTATTACTATAAATTGGACTTACGGTCAGGATATCATCAGATCAGGATGTTTGCACCTGATATTCATAAAACTGCCTGTAAGACACATAAGGGACACTATGAATTTTTGGTAATGTCATTTGGTTTGGTCAATGCTCCCTTCACCTTCCAATCTCCGATGAATGAAATTTTTGAACCCTTTTTGAGAAAATTTATATTAGTATTTTTTGATGACATACTAATATATAGTCCGACTTGGTCTGAGCATGAGAAGCATCTCAACATTACCTTTTAGGTTTTAAATCAGAACCAATAAAAAATAAAGCTATTTAAATGCCAGTTTGCAAAGACAACTATACAATATCTGGGCCATATTATTTCAAAGAAGGGCATTGTAGTGGACCCAAGTCAGGTTGAAGTTGTGATGGAGTGGCCATTACCAAAGAATCTGAAGGCCTTGAGAGGATTCTTAGGACTAACAAGCTGCTACATAAGATTTATCCAAGGTTATGGTGTAATTTTTAAACCCTTGACGAACATGTTGAAGAAAAATTCATTTCAGTGGAGTGAAGAGGCTAAACAAGCATTTGAAAGGCTCAAGCAGCGTTTGATTAACCCACCCATATTAGCCATGCCTGACTTTAATCTGCCTTTCACTATTGAATGTGATGCTTGTGGACAAGGTGTAGGGGCTGTTCTAACTTAAAATGGAAGGTCATTGGCATTTTTAAATAAAGCTTTACATGGAAGGAATTTGTCCTTATCCACCTATGAGAAGGAGCTGTTGGCTATAATTATTGCAACCAAAAGATAGGCACAATAGTTAATGGGCAGGCAGTTTATCATAAAAAAAGATCATCAAAGTTTGAAATAACTTTTGACATAGAAATTGATTACTGGGCATCAACACAAATAGATGGCTAAATTGCATGGCTACGATTATATAGTGGAATATAAGAGTGGTAAAGATAATGTAGTGGCTGACTCATTGTCTAAAAGAGAAGGGGAAAATTTGCAAGCTATCTCAGTGGTTCAGAGTCTTCAGACACCATGGCCATATGAATTAAGAAGTATGTTACAATCCTCAACTTGGTATTAGCAGCAAATAGAAAGGATACAGAAGCAAGAGTTGTCTGCAGATAAGTATAAAGTGGTAGATGGCCTGATATTTCACAAAGGGAAGATTTTGATTGAACGTCATTTAGAAAGCCTTTTACAGTTGCTTATTAAGGAGCATCATTCATCACCTTTAGGGGGACATTCTGGAATTAAGAGCACTTAGAAGAAATTAAAGCAAGTATTTTAATGGAAGAAAAATGTTGAAGCCTTTGTAAAAGCTTGTGACACGTGCCAGAGGAATAATTCTGAGAACATTTTAATTCCTGGATTATTGCAACCATTGCCTGTACTTGAAATTTTTTGGGTGCATATCACTATGGATTTTATAACTTGCTTACCCAAAAGTCAAAAATACACCGTTATATTTGTTGTGGTGGATATATTGGGCAAATATGCCCACTTCTTTCCACTAAGTCATCCATACACAACAAAGGAGGTAGCAGCAGTCTTCTTTGATGGGGTGTTTAAATTGCATGGTAGCCCTGATCTATCATGAGTGATAGAGATGCTCTCTTCACTAGTAAATTTTAGCAATAATTATTCAAGTTACAGGGTTGTACTTTGAAACTAAGTACTGCCCACCATCTCCAAAGTGATGGACAGATAGAGGTTGTAAACAAAATTTTGGAGGGGTATTTGAGATGTTATGTTTGCCGTAAACAACATGAATGGTCTCATTGGCTACCCTTGGCTGAATATTGGTACAATACTACTTGGAAGGCACCCACTAATTCCATACCATTCAAGATTATGTATGGAGTAGATCCTCCTAATTTTCCATCATATGTCCCTAACACTGCTAAGGTAGAGAAAGTAGAGGAGGTATTGTTCACTAGAGACATAATGATTGAATTTTTGAGAGATAGCTTGGTTATGGCACAACAAAGAATGAAAAGATATTCAGATAGGAAGAGAATTGATAGGGAATATAAGGTGGGAGACTGGGTATTTTTGAAGTTACAACCATACAAACAGTTGACAGCCACGAATCAGAGAACCCATAAACTATCACCAAAGTTTTATGGACCATATAAGGTTGAAGAGAGGATTGGCAAGGTTGCCTACAGATTGCAACTTCTAGTTCATGCTAAGATACATCCTTTTTTTATGGCTCGTAGCTTAAAAAGAGGATAGGTGATGAGGTAGTAATACAAGAAGATGCCCCAAGTTTTGTGGAATAGATAGTAGAGCAGCCGGAGAGAATATTGGATAGGAGAATCATCCCCAGAAACAATGATGCCATAGTGTAACTTTTGGTTAAATGGAAGGATAGACCCGAAGAAGAAGCTACATGGAAAGATTATTGGCCATCGGTTCGAAGGTTTCCCACTTTGGACCTTGGGATAAGGTCCATTCTTGAAGAGGAGGAGAGATGTAACAGCTAAGGCCTGATAGCCATGATTGGAGAGAAAGGAGATATTATAAGCTATTAAAGAAGAAAGAACTCAGATTAACAACTAGCCGAAAATGCAAATGAAGAAGATTAACTTTCTGATTTCACACACACACACTGATTTACACACATACACACACATATATATATATACACACACACGCATACATACATACTCATGCACCCTATCACTTTGACTCAATCATTTAACTCAACTATTTGACTCAACCAGCCCAGAACTCACACTGGTTGGACCATACATACAAACTAACCTACTCAACATCATTCACAAATATATAGGACTTTCAAATATAAAAGCAATAGATTTAAAACAGGCATGTATCAGTGTGCACGTATATGACATGTACACACATGTACACACTGATACATCCTTGTATCTTTCTCCTCAATCCATGGTGATGGCAGCATAAACACTTGCTCCACCTCTGACATCCACAACCACCATCTCCGACGAACCCAGGGCTGCCTCTAATGAACATGGCCAGGAATCTGCAAATTTTCCTTGTTTTTGCCTTTCAACAGATAGACGATCATTTCAGGACTGTTACAAGTTTTTCTTATGGAGACAGGTGTGTTGTTTTTTGAAGCGGTGTAAAATTTAACGGGAAGATGGGAGAACGATGAAATTTGGATGACAGTAGATGGAAGAATATTTTGTGGTGATTTGGGAGAGATGGGATTAGCGGAGAGGACGAAGCGGGAAAGGCGAGAAAGATCGTTGGCATGATATCAAGAAGCTTAGGAATAATGAAGTCCCTTGGGTTAAGGTGCAGTGGGGAGATAGTATTGAGGATGCTATGTGGGAGGCTGAGGAGAAAATACGTATCTCTTATCCGCATCTTTTTGATGGTACGTCCTGAATTTCCTATTTCCATTTTTAGTTTTGAATAGGTTCTTTCCTTTAGTATCCTTTAGGAGGGTAGATCTTAGGATTTAACCTATGGATGGTAGGACTGAATGTAAACATGTTATGTATGTTGGACGTAAGTGGTTGCAAGTGTTTGCTAGTGGATGCTAATGGACGCATATACACACACTAGGCACTATTATCTCTTAGAGATCGACCTAACTAGGTCATAAAGCATATGCATATGGATGTGTGTGCACTTGCATTTTTATTTTATTTCCATGGTTGCTATAGTGAGTGATTAGCATATGATTGTTGCATTTAGATGATGATTGTAGCATGCATGTAGAACTATCAGTTATTATTAGGAAATTTGCATTCATTTGGATACATGGCACGGACATGATTGCATAAAAAGGAGGTCGACTGAATCAGTAGACCGCCTAATCTTTTGCATTAGTTAGGGACATTGACACTACACTATTGCATATACCATAAATTGCATTAGAAAGCTTAAGGATAATGGATGTAATGGATGCTGGTTGAATATGTGGTTGTAGAATTTGGATGAAAATATTTATTTCATTTTTTTGTCCTTGGAGATTTCGGGGACGAAATTCTTTA
The DNA here is from genome assembly GCA_030737815.1 of Allium fistulosum. Lineage (NCBI taxonomy): Eukaryota > Viridiplantae > Streptophyta > Magnoliopsida > Asparagales > Amaryllidaceae > Allium > Allium fistulosum. The sequence continues at coordinate 191,695,641 of CM060907.1, forward strand.
AGGATGGGAGAATGTAACAACCCAAAATTTAAGCTATAAATAATTAATTAACGAATTAATTAAACAATAAAATAAGTTTGTGAAATTTTTAGAATCGAGCCACGAAAGTTACACCATTGGGTCCGTGGTAATTTTCTGATCAATTTCCATATATAACTTGTCGAAATCCGAGCTAGTATGAAGAAGTTACAAGAGAAACAAGGAATAAACAAAAACGGAAAAAAAAATATAAGACCCTTAGGGGTCGACCCATAGGTCGACCCCCAATAAGCTTGGGTCGACCTGCAAAACTTCTTGGACGTGAAAACGTCCAGGTATGAGCCGAAGAGAGTAATTTTGATTTTTGCCCAAATTCTGTGCGTTTGTGCTTGCATCCGACGGTTCCTAATGAGCCTATGACGTGGTTGCACCAGATTTAATCTTCAAATCCAACGACCCGAGATCCCTAAGTCACACTATAAATAGAACCCTAGACCTAGCTATTTTTCTCATTTAGATTTTCTTCCAATTGGGTTCATTCCCTAAGGCTGAACCCTAAATAGATATTTTTTCTAGGGAGGAAATCTTTTTGATAAAAATATTCTACGCCCTAGAAGTAGATCCAGGAAGGCCCAGGACTAGAGCTAAGGACCACAGGTGAGTGTTTTGTAATTATTTTAGATTTGTAAGCAATTTAAAATAATAGGGTTCTCAATAGTTGTAGTTTTTCTACAATTTTGAGACAGTTTTTATGTAAGTTTATTAACAATTAGTTTTTAAGTAAATTTCAGAAGTTCTTTTCAGTCTATTTTTATTCAGCTATTTTATTCAGTTATTTACATCTGTTTTATGTTGGAATTTAGCCTGTAAATGTTAGTTTCTTTTTATAGAGATTTAATCCTTTTTTACGCGAATAAAATATTAAAAAGAGAAGAATTCGCAAATATGGATTAAAATAGAATAACACTAAATTTACAGAAATCGGATGTAAAATAAGAAAAACTAAAATAAAAATAGAGATGGACTGAAATAGGCAAATTTAAGATATTTGCAAGCATAATAATAACAAGTGGTTATAAATAAAAAGAGAAAATAGAAGAGTAACAGTTGCAAGAACAATTATAACACGTAGGTTATAATTAGAAAGAAGAGATAATAGAAGAGGCTTATTTTAAAACTTAGATCTTGGATTAAATTAATAAGCAAATATAGAAGTAGGGCCGTACTGGCAGCATTCCCTTTCAGGTATAGGACTGATGGTTTCACACGAAGGTGAGGCTGGGACACGCTTATGCTGATTAAGGTAAATAAGTGGCCAATAGATAGAGGCTCAAATATGGGGATTTGGGCAAGGGGTGCAAAGATAGAAGATTTGTTAGTTAGGATCAGTATCGACAACATTCCCTTTGAGGTCGAGGATTGATGGTCTCACACGTAGGTAAGGCTGGGCACGCTTATGCTGATTATGGTAAATAAAGGGTCAAATAAGGGGCGATAGTTAGTGTGTACCGGCGATGACTGAGCGTGCGACATCGATTAGGGTAAATAATTCGCTACTGTTTCCTAAGCGCTAAAGAGGCGTCTTTTGTTGTGACCAATAGGATTGGTTCACAATGGCATAATAGAGATAGGAAAGGCCGATCAAAGGGTAGGATTAGGATTTCAGCCTAATCAAGTTAGCAGTTGAGATAGGATTTGGATTTCGGCCTAATCACAGTAGTTTAAGACAAGTGCAAACAATCAAACAATCAAAGCAAACAGTCAAACAGAATCAGAAACAATATTTTATCCGAGTTTTATCTTTTCTATATTTTCCTTTCAAGCTAGAACTATTGCTTATTCTATTATCTTTATCTTGCTTAGAAGCTAGTAATTACTTTCACTCACCAGACTTATTGTCTGACCCACTCCTCTTTCTTTCCCCGTTTTCCTCAATAGGCCAGCAGAGTTGAGGATAGTTGATTCAGGTAGCTTTGAGATTCATTCCCGGAGTTTTCTCATTTCAGATGTATTCTTCTACTTTTCATCCTTTTCATTTGGCTTATGATGGATTGGTACTTGTGAGAGGGATTATTATTATTGTTACTTTTACTTTGATTATGTGAGACTGAGATGTATTTTCATAAGACATGAGAGATTTTGAGACATGTTATGTTTTTATGACTTATTTTGAAATGAAGTTTAATTCTAAATGATAAGTTATTATTTAAATGTTTTCCGCTGCTTTTACTTATTTGTCTTGCGAATCTTAGTCTCTGTGATGCTTTAGCTATACCTATAACGCACCATATCCTTTGGTGTGCCCTTTTTGGGAATACTAAGGGGTGTGGGGTGTTTTATTTGGTATCAGAGCCTAAGGTTACAGGATTCCTAAAAACTTGTTTTAAAAGTAAAGTATTTTTCAAAAGGTAACATATCTTCAGACTAAAAGTATTTTTCAGAAAGAAACTCTTATTATAGAAATAGTTTTCAAGTATAAAAGAGTTTTTATAAAAATCGCCTCAAAGTCCAGTTCAACCTTCTTTTGATTCTTTCGAACCTAAATTTTCTTTTCTTTGCTTAGTATGGCGGACGCCCTAAATTTTCCATAGGATGTCCAAGTCCCTAGCTAGCTCCGTAGATACCTCCAAGCTATGGCACCAGAGGTGCAAAGGCAAGCGCCCAATGCAGCACCGATGGGTGGAGGTTCCGTTAATCCACCTGCAGCAGCCAATTTTTATAAGCTATGTAAGGACTTCACTAGTTTAGGAGGCAAGACGTTTTCTGGCAGGAGGATTTCGTAGAGGCACGAGCTTAGTTGAGGAATACAAAGTCGATATTTGGGCTGTTAGGATTGGTGGACCAGCAGAGAGTTCAGCTTGCATCTTTGCAGCTGAAGGGAGAGGCTTCTTACTGGTGGGAGATTATAGAAATGGAGGGTAGAGACATTGGTTGGTTTGGATTTCGGGAAAAATTTGAAAGAAAGTTCTTGTCGCAAGCCGAGGAAAGCATGCAGTTGGAGAAGTTCACTTGTCTGAAGCAAGGGAGTCTTTACGGTATTTATTCTCTCAGTAGGAGTTGAATATGAGACAGCAGAGGTGGCTAGAGTTTTTGGCTGCATATGATTTTGGTATAGAATATACACCAGGAAAAGGTAATAAGGTGGCAGATGCTTTTAGCAGGAAACATCAGAATGTGGTGTTAGCTATGTTGGCAGAGCGGAAAGATTTGAAAGCTTTGGCCAGTTGCGGTGCACAGTTAAGATCAACTACTGGTTCTAGCCAGAGTACCGCCAGGTTATCTTGTTTAGAAGTTCGACCGGTATTGATTAAGAGAATTGCTTCTAAGCAGAAGGAGGATCCGGTATTAGCTGAGAGGATCAGAAGACTTAAGGTTGGAACAGAGATCGATGATTTAAAGGATTTTAGCCTTTACCAGGAAGGGTGGCTAAGAAAGAAGGGACGGTTGTGTGTTCCGAATGTGGAGGACTTAAGGAAAGAAGTTCTTGGAGAATGTCATCAATCCAAGTTTATGATTCATCCTGGAGGAACCAAGATGTATCAGGATATGAAAAGGAGCTTCTATTGGGAAGGCATGAAGAGGGATGTTGGCTTGTGGGTTAGACAGTGTGCAAACTGTCAACAAGTGAAAGCTGAACATCAAAAACCAAGTGGTTACTACAACCTTTAGAAATTCCAGTTTGGAAAAGGGATTTGATATCCATGGATTTCATAGACGGGTTGCCAAGGTCAAATAGAGGTAATGAAAGTATATGGGTAATGGTGGACAGATTAACCAAGAGTGCCCATTTCATTCCAGTTAAGTCAACCAGAATGGCACCTGTTTTTGCTAAGTTGTTCCTAAAGAACATAGTTAGACTGCATGAAGTTCCTAGTAGTATAGTCAGTGACAGAGATGCTTTGTTCACTAGTGAGTTCTGGAAGAGTCTATAGGAAGTAATGGGTACCAAGCTTAATATGAGTACTGCATATCACCCTCAGACAGATGGGCAGATAGAGAGAATCAATAAGGTACTCGAAGATTTGTTGAGAGCTTGTGTATTAGACTTTGGTGGATCTTGGGAGGATCACCTACATTTGGTTGAGTTTTCCTATAATAATAGTTACCAGACTAGTATAGGAATGGCACCGTTTGAAGCTTTGAATGGAAGACCATGCAAATCACCAGCCTGTTGGTTGGAGACTGGAGACAGATTAGTCTTAGGTCCAGATTTAGTTAGAGAGGTGTCAGAGAAGATTGAGCTAATCCAGGGAAGGATGAAGGCAGCTCAGTCCAGACAAAAGAGTTATGTAGATAAAAGGCGTAAGGGCCTAGAATTCTTAGTTGGAGATAAGGCTTTCATTAAGATATCGCCTATGAAGGGTGTGGTACGCTTTGGAAAGTCGAGGAAGTTAGCCCCAAGGTATGTAGGTCCATTCCAGATTATAGAGAGGATTGGAAAGCTCACATACAAAATAGAGTTGCCGAGCAGTTTGGCAGGTGTCCATAATGTATTTCATGTGTCTCATCTTCGCAAGTATGTGCATGATCCAGAAACTACTATTCCTCCAACAGGGTTGGATGACTTAGTGGTAGAACCTAATTTGACTTCTGTTAGACAACCAGTTCGGGTTGTAGCTAGAGATGAGAAAAGATCAAGAAATAAGACAGTCATGTTGGTGAAAGTTCAGTAAAGCGACAACGAGAAGGACTGTACTTAGGAGACATAGGACAGGATTAGCGATACTTATCCTGACTTGCTTTGACGGTATGTCTATATTAGATTTATATAGATATTTTCTAGTCAGTTAGACTAGTATAGTTGTTAGGAGTTGTTATTGATGATTGCTATGTTTAGTATTTAGTCCTTACTGAATTTCGAGGACGAAATTCTTTAGGGGGGAGCCTGTAACATCCCTAATTTTTGATAACATTATCCAGAAGATTTAATTAGATAAATAAAATAAAATAATGATGATAAGGAGATTGAGATTATATTAAATTACATAATAGGACCGTGCTTATTAATAAATGGGCTTTAAATTGGTTCTTGATTAATTAAACTACACATGGGCATATTAGTAAATAGCCATTTATTTTACACGGCTATATTCTTTTGTGATTGTCCATTCACATTTCATGTTTCATTTCCACTTTCACAAACAAAAACTCTAAACCCTAAACTAAAGCCGGCCATTATCAAGGAAGAAAGGAAGAAATTTATCAAAAGCTAAAGATCTAAAAGCTAGAAAGGATCAATCAACCACAAATCTCAAGTTCCTTATCAAATTTAAGGTGAACAATAATTCATACCATCTCCTTTTGGTTTTATAATCATATGATTTCTGATTTGAGTATTTATCTTGTTTCTATGATTATTTTGAATGATGATATGCCTAAATTTATGGATTGTTTGAGTTAAACCATTAAATTATGTGAAATCCGTACGGTTTTAGGGTCAAAACCGAGATTTACTGATTTTAAATTGCCATGGAAATTTTTTATGTAGAGTAAAACATGATTTAGAGATGGGTTTTAATTTTCTGAATTTTTCAAGCTATGGAAATTTTATTATGAATTTTCGATGGTAAATATGAAGTATTTGGGTTAGAAATTTATTTCAAATATTCCTGAAAGGATTTAGGTCTAAAATTTTTATATATGTTTGATTACACAATAAAATTGAATTTCTGTGATTCGGGGATTTTTCCCAATCGATTTACTAAGGGAAATAAATTATTTTGAAAGAGGGGCTTTTATGCAAATGTCGGTTTTGTTATATGGAAAGACATTAACGTTAAAATCCTTTGATTTAGATTTGGTATATGAGTAGCAGTTATACAAGTAAAGTATTTGAAAAGCATTTGTGTAACGGCCCGCACCTCACTTAACGCAGATATTGTCCCTAACTTAGTCACCTCCGCCTCATGGGCCAAGTCAAGGTGTGGGGTTTTGTTCCTTAAAAGACCTCGACATTGTTATGAGGTGAAGGCTTTGGTATATAAACACTCACTTCATAGTGTTTTTTCCGCGATGTGGGACTATTATTCCCATTTTGAAGGGGTGTTACAATCTCCCCCCTTTAGAGCCCAACGTCCTCGTTTGCTCATGAACACAACACCACCCTGGCGTCGTGGCTGTAACACGTACAGACCACAATTCCGACTGGATATGGTTCTAATACCATTGTAACGGCCCGCACCTCACTTAACGCAGATATTGTCCCTAACTTAGTCACCTCCGCCTCATGGGCCAAGCCAAGGTGTGGGGTTTTGTTCCTCAAAAGGCCTCGACGTTGTTATGAGGTGAAGGCTTTGGTATATAACCAGTTAGGTTGACCCAGTAGTGAATATAACTTAACAGATGTTAAAATTTTAATTAAAGACATTGGCATGGGCCAATAGGTTTATAGCAAGCCCATGAAAACTGTATGATATTGGCAGGGGCCAATAGGGTTGTAGTCAGCCCATGAAAACTATGATTTGATACCGGCAGGGGCCAGTAGGTTTGTAGTTAGCCCATGAAAACTATATCCGGATTATGATATTGGCAGTCAGCCAATAGGTTCCTAGTTAGCCCATGAAAACTAGGATAAGAAATAAGATATTGGAGTTACCAATAGGTTCTTAGTGATCCCATGAAAACTAAGTAATTGGATGTATAGTCCTTAATATTTAACATGTTAATAGTAATCCTAGAAAATATAATTGAGACAGGTAGTCAGAATAACTGGGGATGAGTAATCCAGAATTGATTTAATTGTTTTACATATCATCATATTTTTAATATTCTGAAATACTATGTTTTTAACCATTGTGGATGCAGGAGCACAGTATATGGTTTATAAATGTTTTAGGATACTAGTGAGGGGAAAACCCATTCCGCTAAGCGGCATGGTCTTACTAGATATCTAAATGGTTTGAGATGGTAAATTATTATTCATACCAGGCTTTATGTATGACTCCGAGTTTTTGTTTTCCCCTTAAACTCTCGGTTACTCAGTTGATTTTGAGTAGGGTGAGAGTTAAAGGTTTTCGGTTTTTCTCTTTTGATGAATAAAGCTTTTGGGGGCGTGCAGGAGGGAAATAGTTATTTTATTTCTGCTGTATGTTTGGTTGTAAAGGCAAACTGTTTTAATGCCTTATTACGTACTCTGATCCACCAAGAGGGAATCTTCATATGTCGCTCTTGGTGTATTTTTTTATCATATGTTATCTGAACGTGGTCTGCGAGTTGGGATTATGTAATCAATTTGAAATATCTTGAAATGGAATGTGGATTTTATTTGTTATTTAATATTTTCCATATTCTTGTGTTTCTGTGTATCAATGTACCTAATATCGCCATATTTGGTCGCCGAGGATTAATAACTATGGATGACTGCAACATCTGTAGCCGTTAGTTTTAGGCCTCCAAGTAGGGGGATGTTACAGATACGCGAGTGTAGAACTTTTATATTTGTAAAATTTAATAATTAATATTTAAGGAATAATAATTGACCTAATTAGTTTATAATAATTATATATTAATTAAATAGTGTGATTTTTTTGGAGTATTCATCATTAAAGTTGTACAACTCAAAGGTGTAAATTCAATCATATATTAATATCGAACAATTTGGATATTAACCTTCACACGTCACCTTCGCTGGTGATGTTACATTTTGCATGAATTTATACGCATCTTTTTGTTAAAATCCAAATTTACTATTATAAGCGTTACCTGGTAGCAATAATTATTTACACTAATTATCTTCGTCAACACTATATCACACTAGGCCTTATGGAATTTAGTTTTGATCACAATTCTGACACCATCCACATTTAACTTAATTAGTCCAAACACAAAATTCTTAGTTTAATAATAATAATTACTATTAACCGTACAGCTCTGGCTAGAGACTTTGGCTTTGAGTTGACTATAATTAACTATGATACTAACCCCATATAACCAAGGAGACGAATTCTCTGTGTTGAATAGTGTTTTACTTCCAATACTTCAACTCAGACCCAATCGTAGTTGTTCGATGTACGCCATGCAATGATTTAATTATAATCTAAGTAGAGTATGATAGAGTTAGGGGTATGCCCTAGGGCAATTAAGTAATTTGTAACTTGGTAATTAATGCTGTTCAAAATATAATGCGTTTTCTTTCTGTTATATACTTGATAGAATCTATTATATTAATTAATTTAATTAAAAGTATATTTAATAGAAAATCCATAAATGGTAAGTATTTTGATAGTAGTTACATAGTGTTGTAACCGTGAGTTATCGCAATGAAAATAAATATATCATTCTAAATATTCTTAGTCAAGATGTATCGAGACTGGATATCGATATATTTGTTAAGACTAGAGTATGTAATGCTCTCTAAATGTGGGCGGTGTATTACTCATAGTTGCTAGGGGCACCAACGGGTTACGTACTGATAGTAATTAAATAACTATGAAATGACTCACTCGATAGTTTTATGTTGTTAATATAACTAAGGTCAAACAGAAAATATTGATGTGATAAAATTACACGGTTCTCTTAACTTGAGAATACCGTTGATCTTTAATATGGAAGCTTCACTTTGATTATATTTAAATCATGGCATGGTGTCCATCGAATGATTATAGTTGGGTCCAGTGAAGCATTTAAAGTAAAACACTATTCAAGAGAGGATTTGTCTCCTCAGTTAAATGAGGTTAATATCACGGTCAACCAAAGTCAACTCAAGGTCAAAGTCTATAGCCAGAGTTTTCGGTTAATAATAATTGTTATTATTGAACCAAGGACTTTGTGTTTGGACTATAGAGTTAAATATGGATGATATTAGAATTTTGACCATACCAATTTCCATATGTCCAAAGTGATATAGTTTTGATGAAGAGAAATGGTGTAAATAATAGTCACAATAGGTTAATGCTTAACTAAGTAAAATTTGATTTTACTAAAACCAAGTAAGCGATAAATTTGGCCAAAATACACACCACCTGCTAAGTGACATGTGAGCGTTAATATTCGAATAGTTTGATATTAGTCACTGACCAAATTTACACATGAAGAGATGCATAACCGAATCGTTGAATGCTCCTTAACCGTATGATTTAATTAGTTTATAATTTTTATAAATTAATTAATATTTATGAAATATTAGTTATAAAATTTTATTTTCATTTGATGAAAAAATACTATTAAATGTATTTATAATAGTTATAAATATATTAATCGATATATGATATCGTTACACGTTTAAATTGTATTTAAATGCAAAATAATTTGTTTGAGCTTTAAATGGGTTTGAATCCCATATAGGGGGCTAGTTGGTTCGGCCATGATAAGGCTATGAAGGGTGCGACCATACGAAGGAAATAAAGGGGTTTTTATTTGGATGGATAAGAAAACGAGAATTGGTAAGAGATAAAGGAGGATCTAGATCCTAACTTGTCTCTAATCACTTATCTATATAAGCATGTCAACCCTCACCTATTGTATGGCTTTTGGAAGCCACCAAACCCCACATTTGTGGTTGAACACATCATCCCTCTCCTCTATTCTTACAAGCTCAAATAAAATTAAACACTATTCGATAGCCAGTGGTCGGCAATTTGGGAGATAACACCTTTAGAACTAGAATTCGATTCAGAAGTTCATTTCAACACTTTAAGATATGTGTTTTTGGCATTAGTATAAGGTAGTGATCTGATTTACAATTATACTCTATTGAATTATTATTCATATATGATATTATGTTATATTAGTTAGGTGACAATTCTATTATATCAATATATTATCACAATAAATTAGTTGTATGTTTATATTCTTCAATATATATAAGCTTTATAATTTAAATGCTATATTCTATTATATACTAAATATGGTTTTAAAATTTTATATGAATTATTTCATATTTAAAATATTTTCGCAGAAATAAATTTATTATTATTTATTTACATATTATTATTAAATATTATTTAAATTAGTTATATCTACATATATATGTATTATAAAATATGTTTAATATTTATAAAATTAAATCAACACCCAATTTTTTTTTGGTAAATATTTTTATATATAAGTTAAATATTTAAAAAACCAGTCAGAAATTAAAATTGATTTTAACTTTTTTAAATTATAAAATTATATATTAAATATTCAAACAACAAAATATCACTCGGATTTTTACTAAAAATTTAAAACTCAAAATTATGTTTCAAAATATAATTTTTTGTTTATTTTTCTTATTATCTGTATGGATATTTATTATATATACAAGATTCTTCGTTGCCTTACGCATTATTAGATGCATATATAAGTATATTTAATATATATATATATATATATCTTATATACTTTAAATGTATCGACATCTATTTATTATTATATTATTTACATATACATATATGAATATATATATACAAGTATGGTGGCACGTCCGTTGGACGTGTGCAAAGAAGGAAGTGACGTATTTTGTCTTTGTTACAATTATGATATTGTGAGAAATTATAGTAATGTTTTCGTTAATTACGGGAAAAAAGAGGAAGATGATATGACAAATAAACAGAAATAAGGTGTTGTAAGAAAGACGATAGGTAAACCCGATAATGATGAAGCACCTTTGAAGGAGTTCTTTGGCATGTGCGATGCACGTGCACGTGTGCAGGAGGAATTGGTATTATGAAACATTGTTTGTTAGTTTTTTTTTGTCACCTTACGAAATGACATTGTATGTGATGTTGCATTTTTATGTGCGTACATGCACAATTCTTTTTTTTACATTAATGTTGGTATTTTTGATCATTTAACCACCATCTTCTCAGCTGCACTTCGCTTTCAAGTCCCATAGCAAAAACCATAGCTTCTTTTGCATTAATATCTACAAAGAAATACTTCCAATTTTTCACAGAATTATATTTCTAGTGATAACTGATATCAAGTTGCAGTACTTTTCTTTGTAAAAGAAATCTAATAAAAGTACGGTGTATAACATCTACAGGAATTCAAGACTTAAATGCTAATGATGAAAATTGAAGAACTTAGCAAGTACAGAAGAAAATTCTAAATAATATAGGAAAAAAAGCAAACGTCACACTATAAAATCTAAAATAGAATAACTGGCCTAATAGGAACCAATATCGAAATTGAAATGTAAGACAAAAACCTATTATTAAACTATTCAAAATCCAATTGACATCCTTGTTCAACAAAGCTACATGTTTAAGGGTACAAAAATGGAAATTCTAAGAATGGTAAAACACTTTCCTCCCTTTCATGTTTACATCAATACCCTAATCAACCTATAATAGAATTATATCTTCTTTCCTCGGACCTTATGTGCATGCGAATGCAAACAGTGCTATAAACAGTTATGGTGAAATCAAAATTTGGACATATATTTTATCTACTTTCGACGGTTGATTTAGTAATCTAAGCCCAGAAAATACTTAATTTTTATGGTAGGTATCAAGCAAGGACTGCTGAATAGAAAATGTATGTAAACCTTTGTTTACAAAAAAGGAAACACACAAAAGGAAAAACTATAGAAAAGAATATTTACAGCTAGCGTAAGAAATATTGCTTCCATGTAGTGAAATCTTTTCACATGCTCCATGCTTGCCAAATAAATGACTCTTGTATTCAAAACCCCTAAATAATGAATAAAAAATCAAATAAGAAATGATTTTTGGAAGATTAATATACACTGAAACATTTTCTTCAAAAAAATAATGGAATCAGTTTGCAAACATTTGGCAACATTACTTTATGACCATATACATTATTTTAAATTTTGATGGAATCAATTTGCAAAAATGTTTCACTGTATTTTTCTTTCAGTTGCATCGAAATATGATATAGTCAATTTAAAATTATATATTTTTTACTTTGTTGCTTGATACTCCTACCAAGAAAAAGTGGCATGTATTGACATTATTACTGATATGGGACAAAAAATACCATTGAGACTACTAATCTACTTAAGTGAGATGTATACGGATAAATGTAAAATATAGTTGGCAGTTAAAAACATGTTCAAAAACGAACCACCTTAAATGGGAGAGTTGAGCTTGATACACGTTTCAAATTATATAATGTAATATACAAACAAATTAATTTAGTACCATGGTATATTAAAAGTCTACATCTAAGGGAGAATGAAAAATTTTTAGTTTGATGTCTACTATGTTTGCTCAACAAATCAGGCAAATAATGTAGCAAATATATATTAGTTTGATACTTTTTTTGTTTTTTTGTTTTTTCTTAACATTTAATGGTTTATGAAATTTTAAAACGGTTTTTACAGTAGTGTGCATAAGAATTAACTATTGCACTTACTTCATTATTATTTGATTAGAGTACATAATTGGTTTTATATAAAAAAAATCAAGTACAATGGGTTTAGTCAGCTGTTGAATTTGTCAATAGGGACGGAAAAATTATTGTAATTTCGGTAATCTTTTCCTTCCATAATTATGCGACTTTTTCTCTAATATCTGAAATGCAGCAGGTGTATAAACGACTAAAGCAATATTCTAATTTATATCCACTAATAGAGAAAACTCATAAGAGAAATAGGTAATCTTGTGTGCATAAGAATTAACTATTGCACTTACTTCATTATTATTTGATTAGAGTACATAATTGGTTTTATATAAAAAAATCAAGTACAATGGGTTAAGTCAGCTGTTGAATTTGTCAATAGAGACAGAAAAATTATTGTAATTCGGTAATCTTTTCCTTGCATAATTATGCGACTTTTTCTCTAATATCTAAAATGCAGCAGGTGTATAAACGACTAAAGAAATATTCTAATTTATATCCACTAATAGAGAAAACTCATTAGAGAAATGGGTAATCATGTGGTAGTTGGGATATTTTAGTTTGCATATGTTAATTTTTAGAGCTAAAACATACAGTAATAGGAAGCATCGACAACAAAGGAAACTCTACGACAGTAAACTGATATAGCTCTAGCATCGTAAAGGATTTGAAAGCATGAAAAGCATATCTTAGTGAATGAAATACATAATAGTTTTTCAAAATAAAACCAAATCACGAAATATATCTCATGGAAACATAGGAAAATAAGGCAAAATTTGTTAAAATTCAGATAATATAATTTTACTACACATGAATATATTACAATTTGAACAAAAAAAGTCAAGCTTAATGAAAAAAGAGAAAGGAAACCTTACCCAAATACTCCATCGCCATACTTCACCCTAACTGCAGTTAACAGACATAGATCCAAGCTTCTCCATCAATATCTCATAGAAACATAAGAAACTGTATGGGACAAAAAAATACCATTGAGACTACTAATCTACTTAAGTGAGATGTATACAGATAAATGTAAAATATAGTTGGCAGTTAAAAACATGTTCAAAAATGAACCACCTTAAATGGGAGAGTTGAGTTTGATACATGTTTCAAATTATATAATGTAATATATAAACAATTTAATTTAGTACCATGGTATATTAAAAGTCTACATCTAAGGGAGAATGAAAAGTTTTGAGTTTGATGTCTACTATGTTTGCTCAACAAATCAGACAAATAATGTAGCAAATATATATTAATTTGATACTTTTTTTGTTTTTTTGTTTTTTTTTCTTGACATTTAATGGTTTATGAAATTTTAAAATAGGTTTTACAGTAGTGTGCATAAGAATTAACTATTGCACTTACTTCATTATTATTTGATTAGAGTACATAATTGGTTTTATATAAAAAAAATCAAGTACAATGGGTTAAGTCAGCTGTTGAATTTGTCAATAGAGATGGAAAAATTATTGTAATTTCGGTAATCTTTTCCTTCCATAATTATGCGAATTTTTCTCTAATATCTGAAATGCAGCAGGTGTATAAATGACTAAAGCAATATTCTAATTTATATCCACTAATAGAGAAAACTCATAAGAGAAATGGGTAATCTTGTGTGCATAAGAATTAACTATTGCACTTACTTCATTATTATTTGATTAGAGTACATAATTGGTTTTATATAAAAAAATCAAGTACAATGGGTTAAGTCAGCTGTTGAATTTGTCAATAGAGACGGAAAAATTATTGTAATTTCGGTAATCTTTTCCTTGCATAATTATGCGACTTTTTCTCTAATATCTGAAATGCAGCAGGTGTATAAACGACTAAAGCAATATTCTAATTTATATCCACTAATAGAGAAAACTCATAAGAGAAATGGGTAATCATGTGGTAGTTTGGGATATTTTAGTTTGCATATGTTAATTTTTAGAGCTGAAACATACAGTAATAGGAAGCATCGACAACAAAGGAAACTCTACGACAGTAAACTGATACAGCTCTAGCATCGTAAAGGATTTGAAAGCATGTAAAGCATATCTTAGTGAATGAAATACATAATAGTTTTTCAAAATAAAACAAATCACGAAATATATCTCATGGAAACATAGGAAAATAAGGCAAAATTTGTTAAAATTCAGATAATATAATTTTACTACACATGAATATATTACAATTAGAATTTGAACAAAAAAAGTCAAGCTTAATGAAAAAGGAGAAAGGAAACCTTACCCAAATACTCCATCGCCATACTTCACCCTAACCGCAGTTAATAGACATAGATCCAAGCTTCTCCATCAATATCTCGTAGAAACATAAGAAACTGTATGGGACAAAAAAATACCATTGAGACTACTAATCTACTTAAGTGAGATGTATACGGATAAATGTAAAATATAGTTGGCAGTTAAAAACATGTTCAAAAATGAACCACCTTAAATGGGAGAGTTGAGTTTGATACACGTTTCAAATTATATAATGTAATATATAAACAAATTAATTTAGTACCATGGTATATTAAAAGTCTACATCTAAGGGAGAATGAAAAGTTTTGAGTTTGATGTCTACTATGTTTGCCCAACAAATCAGGCAAATAATGTAGCAAATATATATTAGTTTGATACTTTTTTTGTTTTTTTTTTCTTGACATTTAATGGTTTATGAAATTTTAAAACAGTTTTTACAGTAGTGTGCATAAGAATTAACTATTGCACTTACTTCATTATTATTTGATTAGAGTACATAATTGGTTTTATATAAAAAAAACAAGTACAATGGGTTAAGTCAGCTGTTGAATTTGTCAATAGAGACGGAAAAATTATTGTAATTTCGGTAATCTTTTCCTTCCATAATTATGCGACTTTTTCTCTAATATCTGAAATGCAGCAGGTGACTAAAGCAATATTCTAATTTATATCCACTAATAGAGAAAACTCATAAGAGAAATGGGTAATCTTGTGTGCATAAGAATTAACTATTGCACTTACTTCATTATTATTTGATTAGAGTACATAATTGGTTTTATATAAAAAAATCAAGTACAATGGGTTAAGTCAGCTGTTGAATTTGTCAATAGAGACGGAAAAATTATTGTAATTTCGGTAATCTTTTCCTTGCATAATTATGCAACTTTTTCCCTAATATCTAAAATGCAGCAGGTGTATAAACGACTAAAGCAATATTCTAATTTATATCCACTTATAGAGAAAACTCATAAGGGAAATGGGTAATCATGTGGTAGTTTGGGATATTTTAGTTTGCATATGTTAATTTTTAGAGCTGAAACATACAGTAATAGGAAGCATCGACAACAAAGGAAACTCTACGACAGTAAACTGATACAGCTCTAGCATCATAAAGGATTTGAAAGCATGAAAAGCATATCTTAGTGAATGAAATACATAATAGTTTTTCAAAATAAAACCAAATCATGAAATATATCTCATGGAAACATAGGAAAATAAGGCAAAATTTGTTAAAATTCAGATAATATAATTTTATTACACATGAATATATTATAATTACAATTTGAACAAAAAAAGTCAAGCTTAATGAAAAAAGAGAAAGGAAACCTTACCCAAATACTCCATCGCCATACTTCACCCTAACCGTAGTTAACAGACATAGATCCAAGCTTCTCCATCAATATCTCATAGAAACATAAGAAACTGTATGGGACAAAAAAATACCATTGAGACTACTAATCTACTTAAGTGAGATGTATGCGGATAAATGTAAAATATAGTTGGCAGTTAAAAACATGTTCAAAAATGAACCACCTTAAATGGGAGAGTTGAGTTTGATACACGTTTCAAATTATATAATGTAATATATATATACAAATTAATTTAGTACCATGGTATATTAAAAGTCTACATCTAAGGGAGAATGAAAAGTTTTGAGTTTGATGTCTACTATGTTTGCTCAACAAATCAGGCAAATAATGTAGCAAATATATATTAGTTTGATACTTTTTTGTTTTTTTTCTTGACATTTAATGGTTTATGAAATTTTAAAACAGTTTTTACAGTAGTGTGCATAAGAATTAACTATTGCACGTACTTCATTATTATTTGATTAGAGTACATAATTGGTTTTATATAAAAAAAATCAAGTACAATGGGTTAAGTCAGCTGTTGAATTTGTCAATAGAGACGGAAAATTCAACATAATTTATGATAGAACCTGACAAAGCCACATACATAATATGCAGATGAAATCCTAAAATTGCCATTTCCACCAAAGGTGAAGCAAAAATAAATTATGATATATTTGTCAGTTGATTAACTACAATAAAATTAGCACATAATTGATTACACTTCAGTAGGCCATAATCTATTTGATTTGAATCTTGATTGTTAACTACATAACTTCAGTAGGCATGTTCAAGAATCAAGCATCTGAATAATACAAACTTTTAATTACAGCATTAAATCATACATTACCAATGTAACGCCCCACCCCGAGACCCACCTTAGCAAAGAGAATTAATAAGTAATTCTGTCTACTAAAGCGGAGAATAGGGCTGGTTAAGGGCGACCATCTATAATTTTGTCTTAAACATCTATTGGATACGTCGATAAATGCAATTTTTTTTTTGAACTCAAGTGGATCGACATACCCAATAAATGCTTAATCCAAAACTATAGGTGGATAACGGATCTATCAGAACAAAATATAATAACTGAATGTGAATCACATCACAAAACAGTAACCAACATCATATATATACATATACATTGATACATGTTTAGTACAATACAATATGAATACAATAAAGGTGGTACTCGACCACACCATATATATCGAATCAAATATAACTACATCAGAGTATGCAGAAGAATAGAAACCATTCAAGAGAAAGAAGAGCTGATATCCAACATCAACTTCAAGCTAAGTCCAAAAGATGATACCTGAAACAACTCGGTCTGGCCCGAGTGAAAACACACGGGTCAAGCTAGCTAAAACTTATCATTAGTAAAGGTAACGTTAATAAGAGGTAAGAGGGAGACCGTTCCATTGTTACCAATGGAATGATATAAGTCATCAAGTTATCTCTAGGTGATACAACTATAATTCATCTTGATTGCATAAAGGAATGTTACATATAATAGATAGGCATGATTCATCTAGTTATAATATAACTAAATGAATTTGGTAAAGATATTGACCGTAATGGAAATCTTCATATGACAGTTAAAACTTCAAGAATCCATCATAAATAAAAACTCATCTAATAGAAACTTCTTGATTATTATACCCCATCCCATCGGTATAAGTATAAATACATCTCAAATCTATCATTAAACTTATTATCAAAAATAAAACTCATAATCATTTATACCTCGTCTCATCGGTATAAATATAAATACATCTCAAATCCATCACTATACTCATTATCAAAGAATCTCCAAAATCATTTATACCTCATCTCATCGGTATAAATATAAATATAAATACATCTCAAATCCACTATTAAAACGCACTATAAAAGAATTTCCATAATTTATACATCATCTCATTGATATAAATATAAAATGCCTCAAATCCATCTTGATAGAACCCGGAAAGAGTTCAAAACATCATATTCGAAATCATCATAAAACAATGTATATAAATAAGCCATTTTCTTTCATAAGGCTATAATAAAGCATCATCATCAAAATAGTGAAATCAAAACATCTAAACTTCATGGAAAACAGCACGTGCATTTACATCTTGACTAGTACTAGTAATTTGGTACCATACTTCATGATGACTTGGGGTCACATAACATCATAACATCGTGAACATCGTGATTGACTAGTCGGAACATCTTGATGACACCCAGTCACAAATCCGAGTAAAAACATCATGGTGATTGGAGTCGGGTAATAACATTGTGAACAACATGGTGACTCCAATCGTACTCGGTCTAGTACTAGTAACATCTTGAATGTGTCTCGACTATTCGAATAGGAACCCAAAAGGCGTGAACGTATATCCCATACTATACGTTCTCCCATAATGTTTTACTAATCGTTAGTTGGTTCCACATTAGAAAACATCATAAAACATCAGAACCATCATAAAACTCACTCTGCCTCATCTCATTGGCGAGTTAATATGATACCATACTCCTCTCTTCTCATCGATGAGTAGTGGTTCCATCGTGACTTGTCTCATTTCATCGACAAGTAAAAATCATCATAACCATCTTAACTTCATAAATCATCATAAACATCTTAACTTCAAGAATACTTCATAAATAGACTTACCTCGTATCATCGGCAAATGCAAATAAATCTCATAATGGTTTCTCATACACCATAATCCCCGAAAAGGGAAATCTCATCTCAAGACTCACCTCATCTCATTGGCAAGTAAAACAACATCTTTAAGTGGTTCTCATCGATTTTTACTCCTATAATAGGAGATCTCGAACGTCTCAACTCGCCAAATATTGGCTACTCGGATAATTCCTATAATAGGAATTGAAAATCTTAAATATTAACTCAAGATACAATACTCAAGAGGTTTCGATCGTACAAGTCCGGAATTAACCGAAAAAGCAAACTCATGTGTCCCATACCACATGTTTTACTAAATCGTTTAATTCTCTTTCTCATACGTCCGAAAAGTGCAAAAACGTGTATCTTTATATAGAAAATATATTTTTGTTAAATCGGGTTTTGAAATAAATTTCAGAGAATATTTAAGAAATCGATTTGAAAATCTCTTTATAATTTAGAAATATTAATTGTATCATATTTTTTTTATGAAATCACTTTGTAAAATATATTTCTTAGGACAATAGCTAGAATATGAACACTTTTGGAAAAGTAGTTTGAAAATACGTGCACATGTGCTCAGAATCACAATGAAAACATCACATAATGAATCATTAAAATCCATTAAAATCCCAATGAAGGATTCATGAAAATCCGGACTTCTATATAGTAGAACCAACCCAAAAATAATCAAAAGAATCATGGTTTGTCCCTTGAATAAGGTAATACAATACTCAAAATCTGTATTAAAATTTATCATCAAAGACTTGCTCGAACAATTTAAGAAAATAAATGATTCAATACTAGAGCATATATGATATAAAGCTCTTAATATTTGCACTGAAATGAGCATCAAAACCATGTTCGAAAAACATAAAAGAAAGCACCAAAAGCTGGTGCAACAATTCAAGATACACAGAAATAACTTTGGCGTTTTGCCCAGACCTGTGTTTTGTTTGTTAAGTTTGCCTCTTTTAAGATCATAATTTGAGAAAACACAACATAAAAGTTGTAGAACAAAGTATATGCTTTCCAGAACATTAAATATTACCAAATTCCGATAAGAAATGCAAAAGATATGGATAAAATAATTCTGAGATTTGAATTTCACAACTTCTGTCATTTTGTCTCGGGACAGTGAAAAACAATCACATTTTTGGCTAAGATAACTTCAAAATTTCGTGAAATTCCAAACATAAAAGTTGTAGAAAAAAGTCTAAGCTTTCCAGAACATTAAAAATTACCAAATTCCGATAAGAAATGCAAAAGATATGGATAAAACAATTCTGAGATTTGAATTTCACAACTTCTGTCATTTTGTCTGGGGATAGTGACAAACAATCACATTTTTGACCAAGATAACTTTGAAATTTCAGAAAACTCAAAACATTAAACTTGTAGCCTTGTGTCTATGCTTTACGGAACATCTAAAATTATTCAATTTGGTTACGAAATGAAAGAGTTATGGCCAAAACAATTCTTAGGCCTGTGACTGTTGTTGCTGTCGGTTTGCTCTCGGGACAGCAACAAACAATCACGATTTTGATCAAGCAAACTTCAAAATTTCAAAAAATACAAAACATAAAACTTGTAGATCTACGTCTATGCTTTCCAGAACATCCAAGATTATCAAATTTGGTTGAGAAACGGAATAGTTATGGCCAAAACAAAATAGTGACCAGAAACAAGCAATTTAGATAACAAAGAACAGAAACTTTTATATTTACAGTATGCAATTTTGTGAACGATTTACACAGCATTTAACCTTTCTAGCTAGCATTTGTGAGTACTAAACTCACCTTGATGATTATGCAGCAAATTAGGTTGCAAGTAGCAAAATTAGATGAAGATAGAAGCTCCAGGAACATGTAGAAGTTTGAAAACAGACATGCAAACAAACAAAAGAAAATTATAGACAATTCATATCTTAATTTAAAGATTTTGATGAAAACCCTTGGTATTGGATGGAGATTACCATTTCTTTTCTTATTCTGGCGATTCTCTTCTTTTATTTGCAGCAGATTTGGATAAAAATTGAATATTGTTGAAGGGAGCCATGGTTTTTCTTATTATTCTTTTACTGTATATTTTAGTTTGAGAAGAAGGAAGATGAGAGAAAAGAGCATGTACTGAAAGTTTTCTATACACCAAAAGTTTCCAGATTAAGGGTTTTGGATTCAAACCTTACCCAAATAAGCCCAAAACTAAATATACTTAGAGAAATTTAAAGCTATGTACATATTTATCCAATTTTAACACTATATATATATCAATTTGCACATTTTAAAGTCAAAGAAAAATCTATACAACAAATGTATGTAACTAAAATTGTTATTATAACAAAATAAATTTTACTTAACCAATAAAAAGTTATTTTTATAAATAAAACCCTATTTTTGACAATATTTTAAACCTTACACTATTTTAGTGTAAAAACATTATTTTTAAAGCAATAACTTAACCAAAAATTTCTTTCTTGTCAAATAAGTTGCAACAACTTATTCTAACACTTTTAAATCATCAAAATAATATTTCCAAACAATAATTCATCTTTTATTTTAATAAAAGACATGTTTTCTTCATAATTTTCCTTTTATATTCAATAAAAGGCTAATATTGGCAATAATTATCAATATTGTTGTATTTATCCAAATAAATTGCGATTTGATTATTTTCTACTCAAATTCTCAAAATAAAGTTTTTAAAACTTTATTTTCATTACTTTAGATTTATTTCAACAATTTAATGTTGAAATACATCACCTAATTAATTTATTAGCTCCAAACTAATAAATACCCAATATTTAAATTTATTTAAACCAAGTACTCATCAAGTCAATATTTAATTCCATATTTATACCCAAATAAACAAAATAAAGTTCCAAACTTTATTTTTCTCATTTTATTTACAAATTCATTGTTTATTCCAAATAAACAATTTAAAATTTCCAATTATACTTTAATTTACAATATTAAATTATAACTTCCGTTATAATTTAATGTATTCCGGTAATCTCCAAATCAGGGTTGTTACAGACTTCCCCCCTACAAAAATTGCGTCCCTGTAATTTTCTGGAAATAGAGTTGTAAATATCATAAAAATTCAATCAACAAAGGTGATAGACAAGCTCGAAACTCAAACCATTCAT
Source organism: Allium fistulosum (assembly GCA_030737815.1). Classification (NCBI taxonomy): domain Eukaryota; kingdom Viridiplantae; phylum Streptophyta; class Magnoliopsida; order Asparagales; family Amaryllidaceae; genus Allium; species Allium fistulosum. The sequence continues at coordinate 191,717,325 of CM060907.1, forward strand.
TCTCTCAACACAGAAAGGTAGAGAGAGATAAGGAAAAACTCCCTTGGTTAATCCAATGGTCCATCATATGCTAATATAGTGACTAGCAAACCATCGAATTTTCCAAGCAACTCGAAAGAATTTCGAAGATATCCCGTCTTCGAATCAATACTCAATAAGATGCTCAACAAATAATCTATCAAATAAGATAGATTTCTCAAAACTCTATGAATAAAGTCGGGATCAATCTCATTCAAACCCGAACTCTAAGCAACAAAAATGATCATCAACACAATTTTCCGCATAATAATACGAAAAGGACATCCTCACAGCAAGGATAAACTCAATAGACAAGATAGATAAATCACATAAAGGCTTCTCACAAGGCCACCAAACTCGAACGTCCGTGAAAATGCACGTCGTTGTCAATAGCACAAGAATAGAGTGAACTAAGAACAAGAATATAAGTTTCAATGGCTTCTTTCTGTTCGCAATTGTATCGTTCGCCTTTGTTCCATTCGTCCTGCCATCCCTAGTTTCCTCTGTCTTCCCTTCCTGTTTCGTCCTCCCTCCTTTTCTTCATGCCCAATTCTCCTTTACTTTCGTTCGTCCCCGTTGTTCCATCCTCTTCTCCTTCGTCTACGAGATCTGGTAGGGCTTTTCAAAATCCAGCGCCTTTGTTTTCGGTACCGCCGTCGCTTTCAATCTCCGAGTATCCTCCTCTGCCTTCTGCCATCAATTCTACAGCTGTTGATTGCACTAGTGTGCGATCTGAGATAATGAACACAGTGGTTGGTGTTGTTTGTCAATCGGTTAGTGGTACTGAGGCTAAGTGTATTAATGAAGTTGTTGTCTCTAATGTATATGAAGAGGAAATTGGTGTGACTGGTAGAGAGTTTAGTTCCGTTGCTGCTGTTAATATGAATTTAGCTCGATGCACTTCAGGCGTTTGTCCAAATGTTTCTGAGAAGGTTCTTCCTAAGTCATGTGTTATGAGTTCAGCTGAGAATTTGCTTGTGGCCTCCTCCCCTGCTGGCTCCAATCCTATGCTCGTGGCCTCTGTTGGTGTTCCCGTTGTTGTGGAGATTCCACCTATTGCTCCTTCCCCTGCAGTTTACAAAACATGGTCTTCGCTCTTTACATCTCTGCCCCGTAACGCAGGTGTATATGAACCAGTGGAATTTGATATCGTTGAAATAAATGGCATGATGATTCCTCCGCCGAATGTTATGCAAGCTGGTATGGACTATTGGTCAGATTATTTGGTTGGTTTCTTTTTGGACCCTCATCAACGCCTTCTTGACGCATCATCTGTTTGTCGTAGGGCTTGGAAGCTACGTGGGAATCTTCGTGTTAAGCTGGTTGACACAATGTATTTCTTGTTGTTCTCCTCATCTGAGGATCGCTGTTGTGTTCTTGAGGCTGAGCCTTCTTTTTTTGATGGAAAACCTTTCATTATCACTCCCTGGTCTCCAACGGATGCTAGAGCACGTGAACAAGTTCGTTCTATCCCAGTTTGGGTTTATTTTTCTCATATTCCTTCTGCTCTTCAACCGCTGATTGGTTTGAATTGGCTTGCTTGCAATGTTGGAAAATTGAAATGTTTTGATTCTAACACTGTTGCTCGTGATAAGCTGATGTATGCTAAAGCTCTGATTGAAGTTTCCCCCTGTAAGCCTCTGCCTACCTCTATTTCTGTTCAGCTAGCTGTTGGTCATGTGGTGAACGTCCGTGTTCGTTATGGTTGGGTCCCGGACATTTGTTCCTCCTGTCTCTCCTTTGGCCACGTGGTTTCTGCCTGCACTCATACTCCTGTTTCAGCTGCTGTGCCTAAGACTCCTCTCCCTCGACCTCCGCGCAGGAAATGGGTTCCCAAAGTCTCTCTGGGCGCTCCTCCTCCTGAATCTCCTATTCTTGTTCCTAGTTTATTATCTTCTATTGCTAGGCCTGCAGTCCCTGGTGAAGTTTCTTCGGATCCCATTGTTGTCCCGGATCTTGCTCTGCCTTAATCAACTGTTATTTGGTCAGAGTCTGAGCGTTGTTGGGTTGATCGCCGTTCAGATATGTGTTTTAACCCAGCGGATAATTCTTATTTCAGATATGTCTCTGATGATCTTATGGACCTTAGATGCTTATATTATCGACCCTCTGGTGATTCCTTGGTCCTTGACTTGGATGGTTTGTATGCTGACTTAAATTCTGTCCAGCTAGCTGATTCTTCCTGGGATCGATCTTTTATTTACTCTTCTGATGTTCTGATATATGATCCCTCTCTCGCAGTCTTGTTTCGTCCCTTTTTTGGCCTTCTAGGGAATGTGGATTCCTCCCAGGTTGTTGATGTTCGAGATTCTCCCTCTTTGGAGGTGATTTAGTCTTTTACGTCATTTATTGTAGCTGTGACATGCTGTCACACTCCTGTGCTGTATTTTCTTATTTCATTTAGTAGTTAAGGTGCCTCTACCTTACTCCTGTTCTTAAACTTTTATTACTTTCATAATAAAAAGTGGACGGTCCTGTGACAGCCCATAGTTAGGCAAATATATATATATATATAAAAAATATAATATATGTATATATGTATTTTGAATATTTTATAAAAGAAAGACAACTAATTAAAATAAAACTTTTTCTCTGAAAATACTTGTGTGTGTATGAGTGTGCATGCTCTTGTGCATGTGCACACTGTTTTAGTCAGCTACATGAACAAGGCACTTTTGTGAGTAAAGGCCTTATAAATAAATACAAAATAGCAGTAATAACAAATGAGTACATGACTTGTTAGTGTGTACACATTAGCCTAGTTACAATACATAAATAACTTAGGCAGACTTTAGTCTTAATTTCCATAGATTAAATAGGAGCATAGTTGCTTGTGTAGGTAGGAAATGCATGAATATATATGATGTGCAAAATGTTTGATTCATACACACATATAGCTGGTTATACAAATAGGTTTATATACATGATTAAAACTAGAAAAGACAAATAATGTCTGAGCCACAGTCATGCAAATAATATGTGGAGAAATTTGCCAAAAGTAGCCAAGACAAGGAAAAAAAAGAAAAGAAAGAAATGGTGGGAAAGTAAAGTGGAGAGGGTGAACTATGGGTGAAACCAGAAATGGTGATGGGAATTCTGATAAAAATAAATTACTTAACTAACCTTAAAACCCTAGTAACTCCCTTATATACATCATTATTTCCTACGGTTACATGTTAGAACCAGGAAACAAAAAATAGAAGAAAAAAAGGCAGCAGTTTAGAAAATCAATGGCAGGCCTGAACCAAGACTTGGGAAGGAGAACTATGGTGAGTAAATCCTCACTTGGCAAGGCATTAAGACCTATGAAAGGCAGCCATTAACCTTTAGTTATTTTAATTTATGTTTGATGTTTTGCTTGCATTTTCTTAGTTTAGAAATTTTCTGTTGTTCCTGAGATTTTGTGACTTTCATTGCTTTGTTGTCACTCAACCTATGCTTGTTTATATATGACAACTTATTGAAGGAATAACAACCGATTTATTTATATGTTTATGAATTTGAGAAATATTTTTAGTTAAAGCATGGATTAATAAGGAAAGTAGGATGCAAGGCAGTAAGAGGAAGGGGTTCTCTGGCTTATGTCTTGCAACTGAAAAGATGGTTGGGGTGCAATGGAATTTCCATGTGTTGAGTCCTAATCCATCAGTAAGTATTCTTTGGAAATAGGGTTGAGTAACAAGCAAACACACTTTAATATGTGGATTGATTGTGAGAACCTTATTACTGGGGAAACCACAGAGGCATTTCACTTTCTAAAATCCTCAGACCTATGCTTAGCTAAAGATATATCTCTGAATGAAACTGACTTGAAATATCTACAAGTGTGATTGATTAAATTGTTGAATGGATGAATGGGTGAATGATTGATGGATGTATGAAAACTGCTAGCACATATTAGTTAACATACCACAGTTTTGGGCATGACACTGCGTATGTAATATTGGGTCATATGAAAGAACTTAGTGATTAAACTAAGGATGTGGGTCACCTCTATCAGGTTGGGTATGAGGGAAGTGGGTATGACATAGTGGTTGGCTCGCATCAAGGCTGGGGTGTGAGTTTGCACATGGCATGTTTATGCCCAAATAGCTTATAGTGCACTGGAAACCAGGTAGTGGTTCTAGGCAGTGTGCACCAGTGCAACCATGAATGTAATACTGGACTTTAGAATAACATGAAATAATTATACATGCAAGGGTAAATAGGCTAGAAGTATATGGGAGTCCTAACATGTAGACTCAGGTTTGATACTTTGGCCCAATACCATGAATATGGTCTGTGCATGTTTATGTATGATTGTGCATGTTTTGGGTGTTAGCACCAACTTGTGTGTATGTATGATGGTTGATAGGATTTCTGGACCAATGTTTGATGACAAGTTAGTCTAAGAATACACACTTGTCATTACACATACACCACTGGATAAACACTTTGTCAATTTGAACATGAGAAGGAGACTTGTTATCTTGAATAAAATATTTAGCCTCTGAGAACCGAAACTATCATAATGGAACATACTTCATTAGTCTTTATGCATTAACAAGTGATTCTACTCACACCAGACATAAGTCTGACCTGTTTTTTGCTTGCATCAAATGGGTGCTTCATATGTATTATGGAGTAGATCATGAGATGTCTACAGGAAAAGAGAAGGCTAAGTGATAAGATGCAGATGTGTGATGCTAAGAAGAAATTTGGTGATTCAGTGAACTATGAATGTTTGCTGAAGAATGTCCTTCATGTTTTATTTTTAATTAGAAGACTTTCTGTAATAATATTGTATTTGTGCTGGATTTTGATGGTGATGTAATGAATGGTCTAAAAGGTTATTATGGGATGAAACTGCTTTCAGTAGAAAAGATAAATGTGTTTAGCTTTATATCATAACCTGTAAGTATGCAAATTTTCATGAGTCAAGCAGTGAACTCAGTAGTAAATCTGAAGCATATGTAAACCAGTAATGTATACATATGTGTTAGATTGTTTAGAGGTTAGAACCTATTTACAAACTAACTGTAACATTATGGAGTAAGGATAAACCCATAGGTAGAAAGAAAAAAAAACAAAGGAAGCATGAACTCAGATTTTTGTATGAGTTTGAGGTTTTAAATGAATAAGCAGAGATAGTAATCATAACAAGACAGTATAGGGATCCAACCTAATCAAGTTGATCAATCTGCAAACTAAGGTGTAGTAAATAGCAGTTGTACATGTTTATGTGCACACAGGTGCACAGAAGCATGCACAACCTTCTGCTTTGCTATCTGAAAAGCCATATTGCAAAAGCCTAAGTGTTATGACTCAACTCACATGTTTCATTAAATATACAGAGGTAAACACAAACAAACAAACAAGAATTAGTTTGAAAATAATTGCACAAAGATTTAAATGGGAGAGGGTTTTTCCCAATCCTTTTTACTATGGCTAAAACATAGTTATTTTGTTTAGAATAAACTGAGTTATTCTTTATTCAAGAAAAAAAAACTCTGATATTAGAATTAAAATGATTTGTATGTTTATATGTATATACAAATAGTTTTTTTTACAAGAAGTATATCAATATTTCTATATTGATCAAGTTGGATCTTGGGAAATAAATAAATAAATAAATAAATAAATAAAATGATAAAAAAAAGGAAATAGTTGGTTTTGGAAGTAAGTAACCCCGAATTTAGCATAAACTAAATTGAGTCACTCAAACAATTTGTAGACTAGGGAGGGTTGCTTCAGTTAGTATCAGAGCTATGTTATTAAATACATAGCCAATACAAATACTTGGTTGAATCTGTGTGCATTGTTTGTACTGTTTGCATTGGTTGTTTTACTTATTATGTATGAATGAGTTCACTTCTAGTTTAAAAAGTGAAGTAGTGAATAGGAATTAGAACTAACCATATTAGAAATGTCAATAGAGGCCCAGAGCTGTTAGGATCAATCCCCAGGCTGCTGGAGAAAGGGAGGACAATCATGATGAACAGACAACTGGAATGGCCACTGATCCCCCAATGATTAACATGCAAGATTTTGTTGGAGTATTAAGGGATGGGATGGCACCTAGAGTAGATAATCCTCATGAGGAGCTGTCCAAATTGCTTAAAACATATACACACTTAGGAGGCAGTAGCTTTGATGGCACAGAAAATGTCATGGGTGTCCAAACATGGCTAAGAACAGTGGAGAGGATCTTTGCAGATATGCAGGTTAATGACCAGAGAAGAAGGCAAATAGCTTCAAGACAACTAAAAGGCCTTGCTTTGGATTGGTGGGAAGTGATCATTGCAGGCAGGCAAGAGCAAGAGATCACATGGAATCAGTTCAAAGAAATGTTAGAAGCCAGATTTGTCCCAGCCTCAGCAAAAGCTTCATTACTTGAGGAGTTTATCAAGTTGAGGCAAGGATCTATGAGTGTCACTGAATACACTCAGAAATTTGAAGGGTTGTCCAAGTATGGGGCAGTACTAATCCCAGATGAAGTTTCAAGGAATGCAAGGTACATTCAGGGATTAAATGCTGGATTGAGTAGAGCCATGTTACCATACAAAGACAGAACCTTTGATCAAGTTATGGACTTGACATTGTCATTTGAGCAGCATGACAATGCCAGGGAAAAGTTTAAGAATTTCAGGAATAACAAGAAAGGGAAGAATAGAGCACACCCATATGAGAAGAAGAAGGGAGAAGCAATGAACAAAGAAGGAAGTAAGGTGGCAAGCTCTGACAGTAAGAAACCTAAAGTGATCTGTTACAACTGTGGGAAGGAAGGCCATATAAAGACCAAATGCCAAGCACCCAAGTCAACTGTTCTTAGGTGCTACAACTGTGGTAAAGAGGGGCACATGAAAAGGCAGTGTCCAAAAATGGCAAGGGTGGCTGTACTTGAAGGGAAGGGCAAGACCATGGAAGCACCTAGCCAAGTGGAAGGTATATTATTCATTAAAGGCATACCCATATCAGTTATTTATGACACAGGAGCTACACACTCTTTTATTTCATGTGACATAGTTCAGAAACTAGGGTTAACATGTGTTTTTGTTGATAAGCCATTGCATGTTAATAGTCCTATAGGTAATTCCTGCATCACAAATATGAAATGCATGCAAGTAGAATTATGTATGGGTGGTCACACCTTTATTTCAGAATTATATGTGTTGAATTACCCTAAGTTGGATATTATACTGGGAATGGATTGGTTAAAAGGTTTTTGTGCTATCATTAACTTGGAAAATTCCACAATCTCATTACAACTTCCTGATGGCAAAAGAGTTTTGGTCATGTATGAGGCAGCCAAAGATAGGGGTATGGGCAGGATGTTCAACTTGAACAGTGATGAAGTTGAATCAAGCCTAGAGAAGATACCCATAGTTAACCAATACACTGATGTGTTTGGTGAAGTGAATGGCATTCCTCATAATAGACCAGTAGAATTTCAAATAAGACTTAAGCCAGGAGCAAGCCCTGTCATTAAAAAACCAAACAGAATGGGTCCTAAGGAACTGATTGAGTTGAAGAAACAATTAGAAGAATTAGAACAAAAAGGCTTCATTAGGCCAAGTAGTTCAAATTGGGGATCACCAGTAGTATTTGTTAAGAAGCATGATGGTTCCTTGAGAATGTGCATAGACTATAGGGAACTAAACTCAGTCACCATAAAAAACAAATACCCTCTACCTAGAATTGATGATCTTTTTGATCAATTAAATGGTGCTAAGGTATTTTCCAGGCTTGACTTAGCATCTGGTTTCCATCAAATGAAAGTGGAAGAAGAAAGTATCAAGTATACAGCTTTCAATACCAGGTATGGCTTGTATGAATACTTAGTAATGCCATTTGGTTTGACCAATGCACCATCCTATTTTGTGGATTTAATGAATAGGATTTTTATAGATTATTTAGATAAATTCGTACTGATTTTCATCGATGATATATTGGTATACTCTAAATCAGCTGAGGAACATGAGAAACATCTGCACATGGTACTAAGTAGACTAAGGCAACAAGGCCTTAAAGCCAAGTTTGCAAAATGTTCCTTCTGGAAGAATGAAATAAAATTCTTAGGCCATATAATTTCTCAAGAAGGAATTTCAGTAGATCCTAGTAAGGTCATGGCAGTACAAGCATGGAAGAGACCAAGCAATATTACTGGGATAAGATCATTCATGGGCATGGCTGGATACTACAGAAGATTTATAAAAGACTTTGCTAAAATAGCAACCCCATTAACTAAGATAACAAGGAAAGACCAACCTTTCTTATGGACTGAGAAGTGTGAAGGGGCATACAACCAATTGAAGAAAGCACTGATGGAAGCTCCAGTGCTGAAAATCCCAGAAGGCAATGATAATCTGGTAGTGTACACTGATGCATGTGGGTCAGGTATAGGGGCTGTTCTTATGCAAGATGGTAGAGTAATAGCCTATGCATCAAGGCAATTGAAACCAAGTGAGACCAAGTATGCAACACATGACTTGGAATTGGCAGCTGTGGTGTATGCATTAAAGCTTTGGAGGCACTACCTATTAGGAGCAAAATTTGAGCTTTATACTGACCACAAAGCTTTGAAATACTTATTTTCTCAAAAAGATTTGAACATGAGACAACATAGGTGGGTGGAATTCCTTGCTGCCTATGATTTGGACATTATGTACACACCAGGAAAAGCAAATAGAGTGGCAGATGCATTGAGTAGGCAACATGCCAAGTTGGCTACATTGATGATAGAGGAGTTTAAAATGTTATTGGCACTATCTGATGTGGAAGTGCAAAGTGTGGAAGGGAAAACTATAGTGATAGATGAGGACATGGAGCACTATGGCAAGCTCAGCCTTATCACAATAAAATCAGACTTAGTGGAAGAAGTGAATCAGTCTCAAGACATGGATGCATTCCTAAGAGAGAAGAAGGAACTGTTAAGGAATGGTTCAAATATTGATAAGTTTGAATTGGATGAAAAAGGATTTTTGAGATACAAGGGAAGACTATGTGTGCCTGGCACAGAAGCACTACAAAGAAAAATCATGGATGTTCATCACAAGTCTAAGTACACCATACATCCAGGTGGTACTAAAATGTATCATGATCTAAAGAGGAGTTATTGGTGGAAAGGAATGAAAAGGAGTGTGGGTGAATATGTGGCAAGATGCATGACTTGCCAACAAGTCAAGGCTGAGTACCAAAGACCCAGTGGACTGTTGCAACCTCTGGAAATTCCAAGGTGGAAATGGGAAAGCATATCAATGGATTTCATTGATGGCTTGCCAAGATCAAAGAGAGGTAATGATAGTATTTGGGTGGTGGTAGATAGGTTGACTAAATCATCACACTTCATACCAGTAAAGAGTGATAGAAATGCACCAAAATTGGCACAAATTTTCATGAAAGAAATCGTAAAACTACATGGAGTTCCTACCACTATCATTAGTGACAGAGACACCATATTCACATCAAAGTTTTGGAGTAGTTTTCAACAGGCAATGGGGGTTGAATTGTGCTTGAGCACAGCCTACCATCCCCAAACTGATGGCCAGACAGAAGTAGTTAATAAATTTTTGGAGGATCTACTTAGAGCCTGTGTACTTGACCATGGTGGTAATTGGGAAGACTACCTTCATTTAGCAGAATTTGCTTACAATAACAGCTACCAGAGTAGTATAGGGATGGCTCCCTATGAAGCTCTATATGGGAGGCCTTGTTTGTCACCTGCTTACTGGTTAGAGGTAGGAGATAGGGTGATGTTAGGACCAGATCATGTGAAAGAAACAAATGATAAGATCACACTGATTAGACAGAGAATGAAGGCAGCACAAGACAGAATGAAATCATATGCAGATAGAAGAAGGAAACCACTTGAATTTGAAGTAGGAGATTTTGTGTATTTGAAGGTCTCACCTATAAGGAAGGTGTTGAGATTTGGTAAGGCAGGGAAGCTAACCCCAAGATATATAGGGCCATATGAGATCATAGCAAGAATAGGAAAGATGGCTTACAGGTTGAGGTTGCTAGAAGAAATGAGTGGAATACATAATGTATTTCATGTATCACAATTGAGAAAATGTGTACATAATGAAGCGTCAGTGATTCAGCCACAAAACCCAGTAGAAGTTAGACCAGATTTAGTTTACGAGAAGGAGCCAGTGGGCATTGTAGCTAAAGAAGATAAGAAATTGAGGAACAAAACTATTAAACTGGTAAAGGTGCAGTGGAGTCTAGACCCTAATGATTGCACATGGGAGGTTGAGGACAAGATAAAAGTCCAGTACCCTCAACTATTTGCAACTGACAATTAGATTAGAGGTAATTTATCATTTATGCTTGTATTCAGTTAGTTAAACATAGTATTCAGTGTTGAATGTGCTTACTTGATGTGTGCTTTGGTTGAATTAAGAGTATGTGTTTATGATGGTGTTGATATGTGACTAACACAGGAATAAGATGTTAAATTGTGGGACACAATTTCTTAAAGAAGGGGTGTATGTGACAGCCCATAGTTAGGCAAATATATATATATATAAAAAAATATAATATATGTATATATGTATTTTGAATATTTTATAAAAGAAAGACAATTAATTAAAATAAAACTTTTTCTCTGAAAATACTTGTGTGTGTATGAGTGTGCATGCTCTTGTGCATGTGCACACTGTTTTAGTCAGCTACATGAACAAGGCACTTTTGTGAGTAAAGGCCTTATAAATAAATACAAAATAGCAGTAATAACAAATGAGTACATGACTTGTTAGTGTGTACACATTAGCCTAGTTACAATACATAAATAACTTAGGAAGACTTTAGTCTTAATTTCCATAGATTAAATAGGAGCATAGTTGCTTGTGTAGGTAGGAAATGCATGAATATATATGATGTGCAAAATGTTTGATTCATACACACATATAGCTGGTTATACAAATAGGTTTATATACATGATTAAAACTAGAAAAGACAAATAATGTCTGAGCCACAGTCATGCAAATAATATGTGGAGAAATTTGCCAAAAGTAGCCAAGACAAGGAAAAAAAAGAAAAGAAAGAAATGGTGGGAAAGTAAAGTGGAGAGGGTGAACTATGGCTGAAACTAGAAATGGTGATGGGAATTCTGATAAAAATAAATTACTTAACTAACCTTAAAACCCTAGTAACTCCCTTATATACATCATTATTTCCTACGGTTACATGTTAGAACCAGGAAACAAAAATTAGAAAAAAAAATAGGCAGCAGTTTAGAAAATCAATGGCAGGCCTGAACCAAGACTTGGGAAGGAGAACTATGGTGAGTAAATCCTCACTTGGCAAGGCATTAAGACCTATGAAAGGCAGCCATTAACCTTTAGTTATTTTAATTTATGTTTGATGTTTTGCTTGCATTTTCTTAGTTTAGAAATTTTCTGTTGTTCCTGAGATTTTGTGACTTTCATTGCTTTGTTGTCACTCAACCTATGCTTGTTTATATATGACAACTTATTGAAGGAATAACAACCGATTTATTTATATGTTTATGAATTTGAGAAATATTTTTAGTTAAAGCATGGATTAATAAGGAAAGTAGGATGCAAGGCAGTAAGAGGAAGGGGTTCTCTGGCTTATGTCTTGCAATTGAAAAGATGGTTGGGGTGCAATGGAATTTCCATGTGTTGAGTCCTAATCCATCAGTAAGTATTCTTTGGAAATAGGGTTGAGTAACAAGCAAACACACTTTAATATGTGGATTGATTGTGAGAACCTTATTACTGGGGAAACCACAGAGGAATTTCACTTTCTAAAATGCTCAGACCTATGCTTAGCTAAAGATATATCTCTGAATGAAACTGACTTGAAATATCTACAAGTGTGACTGATTAAATTGTTGAATGGATGAATGGGTGAATGATTGATGGATGTATGAAAACTGCTAGCACATATTAGTTAACATACCACAGTTTTGGGCATGGCACTGCATATGTAATATTGGGTCATATGAAAGAACTTAGTGATTAAACTAAGGATGTGGGTCACCTCTATCAGGTTGGGTATGAGGGAAGTGGGTATGACATAGTGGTTGGCTCGCATCAAGGCTGGGGTGTGAGTTTGCACATGGCATGTTTATGCCCAAATAGCTTATAGTGCACTGGAAACCAGGTAGTGGTTCTAGGCAGTGTGCACCAGTGCAACCATGAATGTAATACTGGACTTTAGAATAACATGAAATAATTATACATGCAAGGGTAAATAGGCTAGAAGTATATGGGAGTCCTAACATGTAGACTCAGGTTTGATACTTTGGCCCAATACCATGAATATGGTCTGTGCATGTTTATGTATGATTGTGCATGTTTTGGGTGTTAGCACCAACTTGTGTGTATGTATGATGGTTGATAGGATTTCTGGACCAATGTTTGATGACAAGTTAGTCTAAGAATACACACTTGTCATTACACATACACCACTGGATAAACACTTTGTCAATTTGAACATGAGAAGGAGACTTGTTATCTTGAATAAAATATTTAGCCTCTGAGAACCGAAACTATAATAATGGAACATACTTCATTAGTCTTTATGCATTAACAAGTGATTCTACTCACACCAGACATAAGTCTGACCTGTTTGTTGCTTGCATCAAATGGGTGCTTCATATGTATTATGGAGTAGATCATGAGATGTCTATAGGAAAAGAGAAGGCTAAGTGATAAGATGCAGATGTGTGATGCTAAGAAGAAATTTGGTGATTCAGTGAACTATGAATGTTTGCTGAAGAATGTCCTTCATGTTTTATTTTTAATTAGAAGACTTTCTGTAATAATATTGTATTTGTGCTGGATTTTGATGGTGATGTAATGAATGGTCTAAAAGGTTATTATGGGATGAAACTACTTTCAGTAGAAAAGATAAATGTGTTTAGCTTTATATCATAACCTGTAAGTATGCAAATTTTCATGAGTCAAGCAGTGAACTCAGTAGTAAATCTGAAGCATATGTAAACCAGTAATGTATACATATGTGTTAGATTGTTTAGAGGTTAGAACCTATTTACAAACTAACTGTAACATTATGGAGTAAGGATAAACCCATAGGTAGAAAGAAAAAAAAAACAAAGGAAGCATGAACTCAGATTTTTGTATGAGTTTGAGGTTTTAAATGAATAAGCAGAGATAGTAATCATAACAAGACAGTATAGGGATCCAACCTAATCAAGTTGATCAATCTGCAAACTAAGGTAGTAAATAGCAGTTGTACATGTTTATGTGCACACAGGTGCACAGAAGCATGCACAACCTTCTGCTTTGCTATCTGAAAAGCCATATTGCAAAAGTCTAAGTGTTATGACTCAACTCACATGTTTCATTAAATATACAGAGGTAAACACAAACAAACAAACAAGAATTAGTTTGAAAATAATTGCACAAAGATTTAAATGGGAGAGGGTTTTTCCCAATCCTTTTTACTATGGCTAAAACATAGTTATTTTGTTTAGAATAAACTGAGTTATTCTTTATTTAAGAAAAAAAAACTCTGATATTAGAATTAAAATGATTTGTATGTTTATATGTATATACAAATAGTTTTTTTTACAAGAAGTATATCAATATTTCTATATTGATCAAGTTGGATTTTGGGAAATAAATAAATAAATAAATAAATAAATAAAATGATAAAAAAAAGGAAATAGTTGGTTTTGGAAGTAAGTAACCCCGAATTTAGCATAAACTAAATTGAGTCACTCAAACAATTTGTAGACTAGGGAGGGTTGCTTCAGGTCCACTATAAAACCGGCTGGCCTTGCCAAAAAAGGAATATAAGCTCAAATACTTTTCAATCCAAGGTATTTAGAATTTTTTTTTCTCAACATCTTTTAAATTTTAAATCTCAGTTTTCAAAATTTGAAAATTTTCAACTCTTTATTATATTACTTAGTAAGTAATATAAAACTCAAATTAAAAGTCCAAATTTCTTCTCTTACTTCAAAATTAATTTTCAAAGAATTTTGTAAATCCATAATAATATTCCTCAAAATAAATTAAGGGTTTAAATTCTCTTTACTCTTTTTATTAAACCATTTAAATAGTTCAAAAACAATCTTCAAATCCTCTTATAACTCTTCTCTGAAAAGATCCAATGTATATAATATAGATTCTAAAATCTCAAAATATACTTCCAATAAATTATAGCTCAAGAATATTCTCATATATATTCTCATCTTTATAATTTCAAAATAAATATATAAATAAATGGCATTGCCTCGCCACTGAATCTCTAATAAATAGATATGTCTGTTGGCTGTAGAGTCGATCGAACGATCAAAACTGCCTCGCCACTCTATTACTCGTCTCTAAAATCAATGGCTGCACTTACCGTTCAAAAATAAATTTAATATATAATCTCAAAATATTATTTTCAAAATCTCAATTTTAAAACACAAACCATCGTGTCTGATTGCCTCATCATAGCATTTAGGAGATTCCTATCGATAACGTTGATCAGGCGTATCGACCAGAACACTTAACTACTCGATGGACAACCCAACACTCTCAATTTTTTTTTAAAAAGAATACTACTCATATAAATATATTCTCAAAATATTCTTTGATTTTTTTTATCTCAAAGCTCAAATTTCTCTATAAGACTCATATTTACATAGCTTCAAAACTCAACCCAAAGAGCATTAAGATAATGCATCGAGATATTCCCAGAATACTCGATTCTCGAAATCATCAGAAGGAGATAGAGTGTTCATCAATCTTACGATGTCACAAACCACTCCCAAAAATCATCAAGATACGGGATAAGTAAGATATTCTTCTTGAAGGAGAAGAAGCACACAATCCATGAATCACTACTTCAATGGAGTAATGCTACAAAGGATAACATTGATTGAGTATCTGAAAAAAAACACTCAAACAAAGCTGAATGATAAACTCAATCAAACTCGAAAAAATCTAGAAACTCACCTTATTCCTTAGTGGATATCCTCGTGGAAGGATAACCGAAGAGCTAAGAGCCAAGAATAAGGTTACCTCAATACTCAATTGCCCGATTGGATGTCAAATCCAAACGGACTCGCAAAACTCAACAAAGTCACCTTGACTGGAATTCAAGATACATCATCAACATCTCGATACTAAAGAGTGAATATAGAAACTTCGGAATCATCACTAACATTCCAAAGTGATAGAAATAATAAACCAATCAAATTAGGATGCCTAAATAAATATAGGATCCTATAACAACAAAAGGATCGGACTTAACATCAAATAAGCCAATCCATCTCAAATCAGATACATCTTAAGATAGTGGGTAATAAACAAATATTCATTAAAGCAGCAACACATAGAAAACTCAGAATGCTCACAACAAGCCAATCGTTGTGGATTCCTTTAATAGGATTCACAACTCTCAAAGGAATGCAACAAGAATGCTCAAAGAAATCAATCAGCTCCATCGATACGAATTCACTCGTATCGATAAAAATATGAATAGAACAATCCCAAATAAGATTTTATATAAGACAAGATGACATCAAACTCTATTATGGAATACTACGGAATACAATATATCTATATTCCTAGACATATTCCACCTCAACAATCTCAAAACTCGAAAAAGAATCAAGGCTCGATTCTAAAACAAGCTCGAATAAAGGACAATGATTCATTCGTGTTGTACTTCGATGTATCATGATATACATACTGTTCTGTGTTTATTCTAAATTATTCTGACCATAGCTCTGATACCAAGCTGTAACGCCCCACCCCGAGACCCACCTTAGCAAAGAGAATTAATAAGTAATTCTGTCTACTAAAGCGGAGAATAGGGCTGGTTAAGGGCGACCATTTATAATTTTGTCTTAAACATCTATTGGATACGTCGATAAATGCAATATTTTTTTTGAACTCAAGTGGATCGACATACCCAGTAAATTCTTAATCCAAAACTATAGGTGGCTAACGGATCTATCAGAACAAAATACAATAACTGAATGTGAATCACATCACAAAACAGTAACCAACATCATATATATACATATACATTGATACATGTTCAGTACAGTACAATATGAATACAATAAAGGTGGTACTCGACCACACCATATATATCGAATCAAATATAACTACATCAGAGTATGCAGAAGAATAGAAACCATTCAAGAGAAAGAAGAGCTGATATCCAACATCAACTTCAAGCTAAGTCCAAAAGATGATACCTGAAACAACTCGGTCTGGCCCGAGTGAAAACACACGGGTCAAGCTAGCTAAAACTTATCATTAGTAAAGGTAACGTTAATAAGAGGTAAGAGGGAGACCGTTCCATTGTTACCAATGGAATGATATAAGTCATCAAGTTATCTCTAGGTGATACAACTATAATTCATCTTGATTGCATAAAGGAATGTTACATATAATAGATAGGCATGATTCATCTAGTTATAATATAACTAAATGAATTTGGTAAAGATATTGACCGTAATGGAAATCTTCATATGACAGTTAAAACTTCAAGAATCCATCATAAATAAAAACTCATCTAATAGAAACTTCTTGATTATTATACCCCATCCCATCGGTATAAGTATAAATACATCTCAAATCTATCATTAAACTTATTATCAAAAATAAAACTCATAATCATTTATACCTCGTCTCATCGGTATAAATATAAATACATCTCAAATCCATCACTATACTCATTATCAAAGAATCTCCAAAATCATTTATACCTCATCTCATCGGTATAAATATAAATACATCTCAAATCCACTATTAAAACGCACTATAAAAGAATTTCCATAATTTATACATCATCTCATTGATATAAATATAAAATGCCTCAAATCCATCTTGATAGAACCCGGAAAGAGTTCAAAACATCATACTCGAAATCATCATAAAACAATGTATATAAATAAGCCATTTTCTTTCATAAGGCTATAATAAAGCATCATCATCAAAATAGTGAAATCAAAACATCTAAACTTCATGGAAAACAGCACGTGCATTTACATCTTGACTAGTACTAGTAATTTGGTACCATACTTCATGATGGCTTGGGGTCACATAACATCGTGAACATCGTGATTGACTAGTCGGAACATCTTGATGACACCCAGTCACAAATCCGAGTAAAAACATCGTGGTGATTGGAGGTTTTAGGAGTTAAAGAAAGGAGGCAAAATGATATTTCCCACAAATAGGAGGAAGAGTTATGTAATTGGGAGTTTCAATTTTTGTTATTTGCTGCAGTGGCATTATAAACGCTAATAAAAAATTGAACCTTAAATATATATATATGTTCATATATAGTTAAGATGAAACTAATAAGCACGAACACTGTTGAGGTAAACTAAAATCACCTTTTTGAACTTTTTTTATGCTCAGCCTGAACGGTAATGCAGGTGTATTCCAAAAATTACATAACATCATGGTGATAAGTAGTTCGTCAATAAGATTTCTTACTTAATTTGTCAAATGCAAACTAAAAGAATGAAAGATATGCCCAGTGATATTAAGCAACTAAAATGTTGTCATCAACTTCTATTCAACTAACATACCCGTTTTTACTAAACTGCATGCCATATTAGCTTATGTTTTCTGTTAGAATTAATACCTATACATTTTAAGTCTAATATGGGTGCCACACAGTAATAAGCGTCTATATATTTGTATGTTTCCTTATATTATTGAATGTTGTTCAACTAAATAATATTCGTATGTTATTATTATAGATATCAGGTATCACGTATATTTGTATTCATACTAATATTGTAACTTTGTTATAAGTGTACTCCACTCAACAGTATGTTAATAAACCATCAAAGAGTGTCTTTACAGTTATACCATGTTCGTAATTTGAGTTATTAAATAGTACATGAGTGTGATATAAATACACATGTTCAAATGATACATCTTTCAAATTGAATGTGATTAAAATGCAAGGTTCATAAAACAAAATAGAGATATAAGGTTTTCATACAGTTTTACTAATCACAGCGGACTTCACAACCTATATAAACAAAATATAACAAAAGTATATATATTTTCTAGTGCTCATACCATTTCAAAATTTGTTTCACTGGGCAGGGAAATCAAAAAGGGACATATAATTGTACGAACATATCCCAAGAGATTATAATATTTGGTAATAGTTCGTACCTGTTAAATCTTTTGAAGGTAAAAGAAGTATACATATAGCCATATTAAGTGGTTTGAATGGAAGCCGCCCTTTCAAAGAACTTCATCAGATTATCTTCCCCATTCTGTAGTTCATGACCAAGTAACAAAACATAAGTCACAAAAATAAAATCATGTCATGGGATTTGAAATGTTGAAGAACAGAAATGTAAGCGATAAAGAAGACAGTAAACTCATATATATATACCTAACAACCACTGACAACCAAATGTAATACCAAGATGCATTTCGCTTAAATTATCACCATGGTTTTCCTTTTTCTCAGTAGATTGTACATGAGTGGTCGACATCCCCAATATGAACGCCTAAATCAAAACATAAATCATGTAAATAAAGAGGTAAGTTATGGAAAGCAGCAAAGTTGTGGGCTTCAATCAAAATTAGTTAAAAGTCTTTTATGGTCGAATCTGAAATGCCTCAAAGTAAGAAGAAAGATTCAAATTCCCTCACCTTTGTATTATGTTCTTTTTTCTCTGTGAATTTACAAAGAAAACTAATGTAACTAACTACAAGTAAAATTGGGAAAAAGAAAGGGGAAAGTGGAAGACTGGGTAGGAAGTGTAGTGGGATGGAAAATTTAACAGAGGCAAACGGTGTTAACTTTTGTCTCCGTGTCTCACTGTTGGCCGCATTATATATATTGTGTACATAAATCTGAACCACTGTTTGTCTTTCCGTTAAAACAAAGGAATTTTATTATATAGACAAGTGGAAGCCCGTGCGTTGCACGGGTGCGTAAATTAATTGGTGCTACAGTTGTAGGCATGAATATACCGTTGGGATATATTTATTTTAGACATGTATATTCTAAAATAGTTATATGTTTATGTTAATTATAAAAATTGTATAACTACTTGGTTTACACATTAAATATGTGTTATACATTGGTTCAATGTAATTATGAATTTGAATATTTAAATTTCAATAATAATATACATCTTAATTATTTTCATGTAGTTAATGTCAATAATGGATGAAAAAGCCCACATGTTGGTGTAAATGAAAATTTAGTTATGTAAATAATATCAAGTTTGTGAATATCACCAAATATTTGGTACAGTACCCAAACGTAAATCCGTCGTTAATACATGTCTTTGAGATTGTAGGTACGTTACAAAAATAGAAAAGAAATCTCTGGAGGTCTTTAGTGGTAAAATCTTTATATTATGGTTTTAGTAGTTTTGGATTCGAGCCACCAAGACATCAAAATGAATGCTCTGCATAAATAAAATATCACTCTTGCTACCAAAAATATAATAATAGAAATATAAGTTATTGAGTCTCTAATGATCAATATAGGCATTATAGACCAAAATTTTATTATACGCGCATAATTATTATTTCTAATCTCCTACACCTGATTTTTCTTCTCCCTATTATTTACTATCCATCTATTTCATTGAACTTAATTTGACAATAAGAATTTTCCTTAAAAGTAGATACTACTGTAATAGAACATAGAGTTCAAATTCGGGCCTTTCAAATCAAAAGTCTAACAAAATATAATTGATATAAATGTCAAGTAACATTGTTATAGCTACCATACTAAAGAAAAAACATGCCTAATACATGCCCATTAAAACCAAGCCAAGTTTACTGCTACATGGTTTAAAATCATAATTACATATAAATCAAATATCATTATTATATTTTCAGCATTTTTTGATACTTCCACAATAATATCCATGCAACTTTTTTGTCAATAAAGGCACATGAAGAACCATCGAATAGAAGACCTGATGCCTTTTTGAACTCAATATCAAAAGTTGGTCGTAGCTGAAGGCAGGCATACAAATATATTTTCTGCATTTACCAAGTAGTATGAGAGTAAGCACTGTAGACATAATAACTTTTGGAACCATTTTATTACATGAGTCATCTCCAATCAAAAACCTGCCAAGCACTATGCCAATGCTCAAGTAAGGTGTAATATATATCCGTATAAAGCTTCTGAAGACATAAAAGTCAACAGTTTTTTATGTAGGAATTGGAAAATATTAGGTAAGAACTGATTCCATAGAATGACCTGTATCATTTGTTTCCAATTTCTGTAACCAAAAGATGAAAGATGTAAACATAAATTAATTTGAGAAATACATTCACTTATTATGTAAAAATAACGTCTATACACATGTTAAAAGGGGAGAAACTGCTACATAAAGAAAGAGAGTAAAATGGTGAATATTGAATACAAAAAAGGTTTGCCTTGACTTCTAAATAGAACAAAAACATAAAGGGAAAAAATTGGAAAGTACATTACGACACTAATATGAATAGCTAACCATCACACATCACCTTCTGCTTCAGTATGATCATGGGCATGAAAATCATTTTTGTAGAAGTGCAACAAAACAAACAACAGGTGAAATGTCACAAAATACATTCAGCTATAACTATAAACCAATTATATCCATTAAATTAGTTAAACTACAATTCAAAATATTCTCTTACTAATTTCACTAATCCAGTAATCAAATTTTAGCACAGAATTAGATGGATATATATTTAACCTTTATAACAACTGATTAATGATGATCAAAAGGTAAGGTATAACCACTAATTTCACGAATTTGAATTGGCATATTCAAGTATTGACTAAACATGACCTTTTTAATAAGGACACTAAGTTTAACTGCTAATTTTGATCAGATTAGTCATTAAATTTTGATTAAGAATATAGTAAGCAGATTAATATAAGCTGATGAAATCGATAACAACTAATCTCAAATTATTCATTAAACAACTTTACTAATCAAACAATCAAATTTTGGCAGAAATTTATCTGTTATAACTTAACCAAATTATTTACTACTAAAATATATCAATCAAGTTATTTATTGCTGAATATATTGACCAAAACATTTATTACTAAATATATCAGTTAAATCAAATTATTTATGGAAGTTTGATTAAGATACTTCATAAAATATTTATTTACATGTAGTTGTGAAACTAAATGGAGTATTCAAATTCAAATTCAAATTCAAATTTAAATTGATTTGGATAATAGTGTTAAATAGTTAAGATTATATACATGTTTGTGTGTAAAACTTACCGTTTAATGTTATCTATCATATATCTTTCCTAATTTGACGATCATTTTCGTAAGTTTTAAATTATTGTATACTAAAGTAAAAGAAATCGATAACGATACTTCGTTCCTATAACGTTCAACAATCATCATTTAATAGGTCGATATTAACATAATTTTAGTAAGTCCTACAAAATACATTTCTCCAGTGTGAATAATTGTTGAGAAAGTTATATGTTGGCTCAAAAATGTTGTCTTGAATATAATATCTTTTATGCTCTAATGACTCAAATAGAACAAATAATAATTATATTTTCATATGGAAAGCCCATGTCCATATTCATAACTTTAAATAGATATAGATCAAGATAATAATGTAATTTGGATACCTACCATATTTGAATTCTTACCATATTGCTTTAGTAACCTTCCTTGAAAGCGATTCAGAAAGATATCGAGCATAGTAACTAATAATACACATGCAATGCAATATTGAAATATGTTACACAAAAAGATTCAAAACAATTTATTTCTTCTTTTAGAAACACTGCATAATCCAAATTATAGAGTAATAACATTATTTTTAAAAATTGTTGGTAAAACAAAATATTGATTATAGACTTTGCCTAACCGGTATTTTACATTTTAACATCAGGACAATTGATAATAGAGTTCAGTCAACTTGCTGTATTCATACACCGTTGTATCATGAAATTTTTATCATCTTCCGCTGTTATGTATCTACAATAGAATAATGTATTCAAGGCAATCTAATGCAAGATTATACTGGATGATATTGGTAGATTAGATTGGTATTGATGCTAAGCCATCTTGCCTTGTTGAACAAAATATTAAAATTTTATTTTAGCTGGAGGTATGTTTTTTTTTTGCTTTCACCAAGTAGTATGACAGTAAACACCGTACACGAAATATCTTTTGAAACCATAACTTCATGACTCATCTACGGTGCAAAAACATACCAAGCATTATGCTCAAGCTCATCCTAAAGCTTGTACAAATAAAATCATTGTTTTTAATTTAGGAATTTAATAGTATTAGTTGATACTTGAAAGTTGATTACCTAGGAGGATACATATCATTTGTTTCAAATTTCTGTAGTCAAAAGAATATACACGGTCATGTTTAGTGATGAAAGAATTAAAATGATAAATAAATGGTTGCATCGGTAGTTCAAAACTTATCAAGTATTTATAGGAATTTAGACTACTTATAAACATTATAAAAAGCTTCAGGAATAAGTATAGCCCCATCAACGTATAAAACCTACATGGTAACACAAAAATTATAATTGCCTATGGTTGGGTTGCCCAAGTAACCATAATGTGACAATGATGCAGGTTGAACTAAGAAGCACCTCAATAAGTGTATGGTATACTAAAAGAAATATTCAACAATGGATCTTATGTGTATGTGTGTGCATGTTTGAATGTGTATATAAACCTGCTCCATGTATTTTCCATAAAACATTTGAAAATATATTTCAGCAATCCATTTGTATAAATTGATGCACTTTATCGCTTTAATAAGATGTGGGTAGCATTTAAAAATCTTATATGCTTCAAATATACATTATTTTAAAGACTTGTAGACTGTGCAAAGTTACCATTACTATGGTAGTAAGGAGAACTATATGCCACCTAATAACCAAAAAATACGACTGATTATTGTTAACCTGTAGGAAAAGCAATTAATTTGGAAGCGTTTAGGTAAGATTGTAGAAGATCTTAACAAATATTTATCGATACCTCATAAGAATGAGTGTGTCAAGATTGTGTTTCCTGCTTCTTCTTTCTTGTGTAAATACAATTCCCCCAACGCATGTTATCCAAACTTGTGTTCTTGCCCTTTGGATATGCAGTTGAGGAATCTAACAGACGGAGAGACATGAACTTTGTCCCTACACGATAACCTAGTCAATTCAATTTGGCACCCATAGTAGCTGCAACTTATAAAGATTGAACCACATAAGCTTGTTTTTAGCACAGAATAAAAATTTGAAGGAGTGCAAAAAACACTTCAGCCTAATAAATGACTGCGTTGGAAATCAGTAATTAATTATGGTCAAGTATTTACTGAAAATACATAATCTTAAGTTTAAAAATAGTAAAACTACTTTATAATTCAGACTATACTGAATATTTGCTATATTTAAATGCATACTGATCAATAAAGAAGTCCAGATTCAATTATCTGATTCCGAGTATTAGTTGCTTTATTTCTATAAACAGCTTATGTGCATTCATGTGTAACTTAAAAAAATGAACAAAACATCAACATAAAAACAAACGGGTTTTTAGTGAAAGATGAAGATTGTCAGAGATTGCTATATTTTAAATTGCTACTCATATAACATGTACGCTCATCTCCTCTTCCTCTCCATGTCCTCTTTTAGAAGAGGAAGAGAATGAGCATGGAAGATGATAGAAATACCTTTTTTTCTCACTTCACTTCAAATACACATGGAATCATGCTGCAAGTGCAAAAATCAGCAATTCAACTTAATCATCAGAAAAGTGTAAAATATCCAAACAAACGATCATCTTCTTAGAATAATATATTATCATCTTAACTCATCGATAATCTCATAGCATTGTAGACCATTTGTGAAACTCGGGCACAAATAGAGACCATCTCAAGTGAGTTTAGTAGCATCTAGCAAACAATATTAGTATAAAAATCAACACCACAGCCTGATAAGAAGCCATAGTAAACAAAATCGTTAAGCATGAGTTGATCATAGATCATCCTTTTTAGCGCAACTATCTTTGGGCAAGCATCTTGGTGGTTGCAATTTCAAGGGAATTTCAATGGTCAAGCATGATATCGAGCATCCATTGACTAACAGAGGATTTTAAGAAGTGGGAAAAAGAGAAATTCCACAAATGCGAGATCCAGCACCATAACACGTACTTGGAAATTAGAAGGATTGTAAGTCGTAAGTGGGTAAACGTGGTACTGGCAGTTGAAATTGAAATGTAAAGTGAAAGAAGTTGACATCATTACCAAACTATCACAGAAGAAAGTAACTTCTTTGATTGCGTGGAAAATTGACAGCCTTTATCTTTCATGTTAAAACTGAGCAAATTTTTTATATAGAGCATTAGCACTGATATTACGCCCAGTGTCTAGAATAATGATACAATTAATAACTTTGCAAGCTGATCTAAATTCAATCAAGTAATTTTGGAATATGGTCAAACATGAGTGGAAAAAATTTTGGTACAGAGAAATCATTTACTCACTATGCATTATACAAAATTAATTGAAGTGTCTACTTGTATCATGCATGTCATTCAAATAATAAGCGGTTATTGACACGTTACGATGTTAATTACCAATGATATTAATACCGTACGTGGATAAATACTTATATGAGTAAGAGCATCTCCAACAGTTTGGAGTGCGGATTTGAGAATTTCCGCACTCCAAAATGTTGGAGCCCTCATTTCTACAACAGAAATGAGGGCGGGCGCCTGTTGAACAGGCGCCTGATGACCAGGCGCCTGTTGCCAGGCGCCTGTTGAACAGGCGCCTGATGTTCAGGCGCCTGTTCAACAGGCGCCTGGCAACATGCGCCTGTTCAACAAGCGCCTCAACGCATTGGAGATTCTCAGCCCGAACGCCCCCAAATCTGCACTATTACAATTTCTCGCACTCTGTTGGGGACGATTTTGGGTGCGGATTTGAGAATTCTCGCTCTGTTGGAGATGCTCTAAGTTCTTGTAATTTACTATTATCTAGGAAACTTAAGCATTACCGATCAAGAATCCAAAAAGTAAATTATAGGTAGTTAAGTAAATGAAACTGAAAGTAAATGATCATTTAAATATATACTGAACTACATACCATGTTATATTTATTTACTTCACAATTCATATTCTATACGTGGAAGGATAAAATTACATACATGCACCACATCATCAATAATACAAACCCATCGAGGTATAAAAGATATGTGGATTTTTGGTCTCATTATTCTCTTAGTGTTGGAAGGACAGAGTGTATAAATATTATATGCTTAGATTTTTGTACATGCAAAAGTAATGAAGAGTGTGTGTGTGTGTAATATAAGGATAATGCTTCAAATTTAGAAACATAATTCAACTACAGCAAGAGCACTTGTGGGTTAAGCACTTTTACTTGCTTTACGACTCCAAAATAAATATTTTTTTCATGCTAGAACCTCGTACAGTTTCTTGATTAGGCAATCAAAATTTTGATGATTCTTTAATGCGTTCTTTTATTTCTTAATATTTGGTCAGAAGTGAACTATTGTGTAACTTCTTGATTAGCAAACTTTACTCCAGGATACTATGAATTAAATTAAATTAGCAATGCATATTTGAATGCATTATGAATTAAATTAAATCAGTCATAAAAGGAGTATAATAACTTGGTAACCTTGATATCAGATTTTTCTACTATCAGACTAAGCCAAAAGATAAAGAAGAGATTGAAAAAGATTAGAAAAGCGCACTCAATAACCAAAAAATATCAATTGAAAGGTCAATACAGATGGGTAGTTGTACAAAACAATGAATAAAAATTAAATTCTTAACTAAATATAAAATATAACCATTAAAATTTGACAGGTAGTATGAGATAGGTTTAGTAAGTGATGATTTAGCCCATAGCAAGCGATGCCTATGTTCCACTCTCACAAACAACAAAGTAATATATATAATGAATAATTTTCATGCCTGTCAGAGTTATATAATAAAGTGATGCATGTAAATTGGTAATATAGCTTCCTCGTTATAAAGGATAAACCATACATTAAGCAAGAAACTGCACATTCTTGTTTATTTAGTGCTGACTGATCATTAGAATAATAAATGTACATTGATGCACATTTATATAGGTACATGTATTTGCATATTTCATAGAATTATCATACTAACCAACCCAATAATCCTGTAGAAGGGAAAAAAATTGAAGATGGTTGGGAAATGATGAAACAGAGTTGTAAGAATTTAGAGATCAAATAAAATTATAATTTAAAACAAAGATATCATGCAATGATTTCAAGATTAGAAAACTTACAATTGATTACAAACCTTCCTCTATGATGCCTCATCTATCTTGGATCTGGACAAAAGATAGTGAACTGAGTGGTGAAGCATTAGCAACAAAAGAACATCGAAATTGCAGGGAAAAAGCAAATGAGATAGCGGTGAATCAAATCGTGTGCTAGTCAATGGAGCAAGGTAGTTACGAAGGTATAATTTTGAGGAAAAATGAAATCAGGTCAAATTAACGTAATTGAAAATGATAGAGAGATGAAATAACTTACCTTGCCATGGTACATTAATCGATTCGATATTAAGGAAAACTCAAGGAAAATAGAGATCGGTGGTGAGGAAGAAGGGAAACCGCATGAATAAAATTTGGGAAAGAAAATGAGTGGAGCACGATCTTTGAACTAATTACATAGTGGATCTGTCTTACACGGAGAGTTAACGGAGTATAACTTTAATACAGCTGGCCAAATCCAGACCTCTATTTGTCCTGCCTTATGTTAAATCTACACCACTCTTTGTCTTTAGTTTATCTTTCCGTTAAAACAAAAGAATTTTATTATATATATATACGTTTTAAAAAATTATATTGCTTTTGGTTTTATAAGAAAATTAATATAATATTTTAAATATTTTAAACATACTTATATATATATATATATATTTAATTTTAAAACTATATGGGGCGTAGTAAATGAAACTGTCTGTGTCTTATGTAATCAGAGTTCAGAATCACATGAACACTTATTTTTTGCATGTAGCTTTGCAAACTCGGTGTGGACCTCGTGCAACAAATACCTAAATATAAGACCTCACTCTAACAACTTAATAGAACAAGTGGAGTACCTGAGTCGGAGAGGAGGCGACAAAGACGTTGAATCCAAGCTGCACAAAATCGCCATCACTGTGACTGCGTGGAGTATATGGAAAGAAAGGAACCGAAGAATTTTCCAGAACAAGCATAGAAAGCACACGGAAGTTAATGGATTAGCAATTGTGGACATGCAGATAATTATGAAGAGGATTAAGAGGGGGATTCTCACCAGGCAGGCACGAGACGAAGCTCATGTTGTAGGAGAGGGCTGGAATTTTCCATCGCAAGGAATCCCAAGTAGGAGTCGTCAGTTCCAGCCGCCATGAAATGATTTGGGAGAGTTACTTTTCCTTTTGCTTTTTGGAAAGGTTTAGTTTATGTCGGAATGTTTTTGTACTTTGATTGTACTGTTCAGCGTGGGCTGACTTTGCTATGGGCTTTTAATGCCTTAATAAAAATTTTACCAATTTACAAAAAAAAATAAAAAAAAATTTAAAACTATAGTGTATATATATTTATAAAATTATTTAAAACATAATATAGTTTATACATACACATACAAACATATACATTTACAAATACATATGTAATATTTTTTATATATAAATTAAAGTATATTAACATACATTTGGATAATATATTTGTATACTAGATGAGTAAACATGTCCATAACAGTGTAAATCTCAACACTTATACGTGGGCATGTTAAACCTTGTATGGATTATTGTGTTACACATGCGTGCGCACACGCACACACACACATATATGTGTATATGATACACGCATATATATAATATAATATTAATAACATAATATAAATATATTTTAATTTAAATAAAATAATGATTTTATTTGAAAGAAATTTAGAAATGTTCTAAATAAATTAGACTTCATAGGCCCAATAAAGATCCAAAATAGTAAAAAAATTGAAACTCACCCATTACTTCCGATGTGAGCTGGCCCAGTTCCAACAATGGTATCGGACCTCAATAGCTTTTGCAGTCTAAATCAGTCATGTTAGGATTAACTAATTAAGCTCATAGCCTGTATAGTAGTATGTTTAGAATGGTAGTATTGAAGGATTGGGTTTGGATAATTAAGTACTCTACCCTACCTAGCCATCGACCAAGCCCAAATAAATATGTGAGCCAAAAAGTTACTCCTAATAGAAAATGCCCAGTTTGAATTAGGCCTTGGGCTAATTTTCAAAATTGTTTGAAAACTAAAAATATAATATATTAAATTTAATTACAAAATTTAAAATAAAATATATACATATTATAAATGATATAATATAATAAAAAGTTTCACAAATGTTTGAAAATTAATATAAATTAATTTTGAAATTTATAAAATTTATTAACAAGGTTAATAAAATATATTAATTAATAAGTTAATTAATTAATTAATATACATATGTATTATATATTATGATATATGTTATATTGTTTTAAAATGTTAAATTAACATTAGCATACATGTATATATATAAGCGAATTTCTAAATTAATATAAATTTTTATTAAAATTGTTTAATTAAATAAATTAATTAAAGTGTTAACTATAATAATATACACATATATATGATATATTTATTATGCTATAAAGGTTATAATATATAATAAATATTTAATATAAATGTTATATTAAGATAATATAAATTTAATTAAAATATAAACTAATTAAAATTAATTAAATAAGATTTGATTAATATAGTATTATACATAAGACTATTATATAAGTAATATGAAATATAAAAGTTATATCTCTACTATTAATAATGTAAATTCAATCAAAAGAATTTCAATGGTGTCTTTTTGAAATTTCGAAAATGCCCTTTGCATATATATAACAACAACAGCGGTCCTTCGTAACGACCCAAAAAAATTTCACTTAGATTTTTGGAATATTTAATTAGTTTTAAATATTTGATTTGGGGTTTTATAATAAAATCTATGTTTCAAATAATTGTCCGAATTTTGATGATGTATTTTTAGTTTAATTTACAAAATTATTTCATAATTTTTAATTTGGAAAATAATTAAATTTGTCGTTTGACGTATTTAACGTCAAACGCCAGTGTTTCCTAAATTTAACAGAATTTGATAACCGGTGTGTTTTATTATTGTTTGGAGATCGCGTTACAGTGTTGTATGCGATCATATTCTATTTTCAGTAGATCGCGGCTCGTGCGTGGATATATTATTGTGTAGTGGACGTCCGAGTGCACAATTAAGCACATAATCATTTCTTATCCAATTATATTCACACAACAACCTCTACCCTATCTCTCTCCATATCCCTACACCAGTACATTAACCTCTCCTACTCCATATCTCTATGTTTCTTCCCTTGATATTAGCTTTGATTCTTGCTTTTATATGTGGGATTTTATTTAGATCATCATCACTTGCTTTGCTTATAAATAACTGTTGTGCAAAAAATGGTAGCGCTTTGCGGAAGCTTATATCAACGGATCTTTGTCACCCAAATCACAAAGAGATAACTTGGATTGAAAACAAGACGGAATTGAAATTAAAAACAATAAGACAAGATATTCCAC
Organism: Allium fistulosum; assembly: GCA_030737815.1. Taxonomy (NCBI): domain Eukaryota; kingdom Viridiplantae; phylum Streptophyta; class Magnoliopsida; order Asparagales; family Amaryllidaceae; genus Allium; species Allium fistulosum. The sequence goes on from CM060907.1 coordinate 191,746,947, forward strand.
CCAACCACCCACTTTATTGATTCACCAAAATTTTTGTTTACAATTAATAGAACAAAGCTAAAATAAACAAAATACCATTGAATCAATAACCAAATTGAGAAAGGGAGCAAATATCTATATGGCTAAAATTATTGGAGAAGAAGAACAAAAATGAAGAAGAGAAAATTATCAAATAGATTTTCCACCATATGTTTATCCTCTCCTCTAGTCTCTATTTATATAATCAATTTACTTAATGCCCAAGTTAACATTAGAGGCAAAAAATAATTTGATTAGCAAATTAGAGAAAGAAATAAACATACTTAAATATGCCTATTTAATCAGAGGAAACAAAATCTTCTCTTTCTTTCTTTTGCATATTTCTTTCCCTCTATGTGTGATTTTGTATCACCAAAATTTAACACTCCACCTTGATGCAAAATCACATATCTCCAACATATCAAACGTGCCATATCTAGATCTATCACAACTCCCTATATCTCAATCATACCAAATTACAAACCTCTACCACCGTCCGCAAGTGATGCATCTCCCACATGAGGTGCACCACACAAATCCGGTCTCAAAAACGTTTGTAATACCACAAAGATCTCCGTCTTGTCTTTGTGGATTTTGCAACTCGACACCCGTCTATCACTCGATCTGAGCTCATTACCTGATCACTATCGATCCCCCGAGCATCATCAACATGAAGACCCCTGTCTAAAATATGATCCTCAATGCTAGAATCATAAGCAGTGACCACATTAACCTCTCCACCTTGCTGTGGACTAGGTTCTTCAACCGTCACTCGCTTTCCATAGTCGACTACAGAACCAACCAAGCTATAAAGGTTTCCTTCTTCCAATACTCCTCTCATCCTTACACGACCACCTTTCTTCACTCTCAAAACTCCACCTTGAGTCTCATAAGTGCAACCACGGCGATCCAACTGACCGAGAGAAATAAGATTATGCGAAGAAGTGGGTACATGTCTGACTCCAGAGACTTCTCTAACCACACCATCATGCATACGAAACCGGATAGATCCAATACCACAAATCGGTAGCTCTTCTCCATTGGCTGTCCTAATCATGCCGACACTCTTCTCATAAGAAGAAAAATAATTCACATCTCTACATATGTGAAAACTAGCTCCCGAATCCATCTTCCAAGGCTTATTTTCACTAAAGAGGACATCATAAGAAGCATCACTATCGGTACCTTCAGCAAAACCTGCATGTGCATCACTACTAGTATCACCATGCGCAGCCTTTTTCTGATCTCTTTTATAAGCATAACACTTGCTACGTATGTGACCTTTCTTATTACAATAATGACAAGTGATAACACATTTACCATTAGCATCCTTCTTCTTCCAAATTGTATCTTTCTTCGAGTCCCTTGCCACCATAGCCTCACTTTGAATTGATTTCATACCTGACCCTTTTCTTCTAAGCTCCTCATTCAAAAGACTACTTCGAACAGTTTCCAAAGAGATAGTTCCATTAGCATTGGAATTACTCAATGAAACAACCAAAGTTTCCCAACTTTCTGAAAGCGAACTCATCAATAAAAGAGCTTGTAACTCATCATCAAAATTGACCTTCATATTTGCCAATTGATTTATTACATCCTGAAATTCATTCAAATGCTCTGCAACAGACTTCTCTTCATCTAATCTCAGTTGTACCAACTTTCGAACCAGAAAAGCCTTACTAGTAGCACTCTTTGACTCATACAAAGATACCAACTTGTCCCACAAAGCCTTCGCGGATTCACAACTAGCCACATGATGGAAAACTGAATCATCAAGATACTGGCGAATCAAAGCAATCGCCTTCTTATCCATCTTCTTCCATTTTCCCTCATCTACATCAGAGGGCTTCTTTCAATCTCCATCAATCGGATCATGAAGATCATTGAGGTACAGAACATCCTCCATCTTAGGCTTCCAAATACCCCAATTTTTCCCATCCAAAATAGCCATCTTCGAAAATGAAATCATATCCGACATCAATAATTTTTCAATCCAAAATTACTCTAAGCTTTGCGATGACCTTGCTCTGATACCAAACTGTTGTGCAAAAAATGGTAGCGCTTTGCGGAAGCTTATATCAACGGATCTTTGTCACCCAAATCACAAAGAGATAACTTGGATTGAAAACAAGACGGAATTGAAATTAAAAACAATAAGACAAGATATTCCACCCAACCACCCACTTTATTGATTCACCAAAATTTTTGTTTACAATTAATAGAACAAAGCTAAAATAAACAAAATACCATTGAATCAATAACCAAATTGAGAAAGGGAGCAAATATCTATATGGCTAAAATTATTGGAGAAGAAGAACAAAAATGAAGAAGAGAAAATTATCAAATAGATTTTCCACCATATGTTTATCCTCTCCTCTAGTCTCTATTTATATAATCAATTTACTTAATGCCCAAGTTAACATTAGAGGCAAAAAATAATTTGATTAGCAAATTAGAGAAAGAAATAAACATACTTAAATATGCCTATTTAATCAGAGGAAACAAAATCTTCTCTTTCTTTCTTTTGCATATTTCTTTCCCTCTATGTGTGATTTTGTATCACCAAAATTTAACAATAACATCAGAGAATAGTTGGCATCACTTCTCCATTTTTGGGTTAATAATATTATCCAAAATAATGGAAAACTCTCCCCTTCATCTTTCAAAAACCAACACACTTCAAATGCTTCACTTTTAGCTCGAGTGATCAATATAGGAGTTGTTCATCTAGATTCGTAGTATTTTTAGAAATTAACGGCGCTCGATTCCGTCGAGCGACGTAAGAGATATCTTGATTTAAATAAAATGGGGAAATTATGTTCATAATCTTCAAAAATTACACTCTCTTAATCCGGGTCGAATCATTCGACGTTGCTAGTGTCGTTAAGATCGTACAAAAGTGTAGAATTTTTGGTGAAGTTTCGGCATGATTCTGTACGATGTTTGTCGATGATTGAAAACTAGGGTTCGAGAACTGGATGTCGATTTGGAGCTTGGAGTGCTGATCGGGATGGAGATACGCTCGGACAGTGAAATTTTGGTGGGGATCAAAGTCAAAAGGTGTCACAACTTGTGTGTGCCTGTACGTGGTTCTTGATCAGGTGGAGAGGTAGGAAAATGATAGAGTGGTTTGGGCATGGGATTGAGGGGTCCAGAACGTCGAGCATCGGAAGAGAAGTGTTTTGGTGGCTTCGGCTTGGATGTCATTGGAGCGGGGAAGCGTGCAACGTGCATGATGTTTGCACGAGTTATGTCCAGGAAAATGAAAGGGAGGAGGAAGAAGAAGATACTATTCAAATTGGATGCGGGTTTGATGTTGTTGGGCTTGGGCCGAATCTATTTTGGTGAGAAACAACTTTAAATAGTTAATTATTTTATAAATAAAGTCGTAAAACTTTGAATTGTGGTATCTCGACCATTTTAAATCCAATTGATACACGGATTTTTGCGTTTTACTTGTGTTGACGAGTACTATGTTGTGGCATAAACTATCGTTAATTTTAGTGTAGTGTAAATTAATGATAAATTAATACCCAATGATTATAATTGCGTTAAATTGGTTAATTATGTAGTTAAATGAATTATACTTCACTAATGACATCTATAAGCAGAATAAAACACCGTTCCGCTAATTAAATTAATTTTTCATTTAATTAGCAGAATAAATTTCCGTTCTGCTATTTTGTAGACCTAGGCATCTAATTATATTGTCGTTGATTGAAATGCCAATTTGAATAAGTGATGTGTAAATCTGTGATGATTAATTGTTGATTTTATTTACATAGATGTTAATTATGTAAATGCCAGTTATTAACTTGGAAAGCTAAATTGATTAAAATGGAACTTGTTTAAGTACCATAATGATTGCTAAGCCTCTTTCTAAATTGAAAAGTTAATTATTGAATCTATGTTTTTTAAAGATAATTGTTATTTATTTATAAGGTTTTAAATGTAATTATTATTTATTAATAATGTTTTAAGATAATTAACTATTATTGTTTTAATAATGATTTAAATTTAATCATTTTATTTATAAAATTAATTAAAGATATTTCTTAAAGTTGTTTAAGAATATTTAATTATTGTTTAACATTATTTTTATTTTATTTAATTATATTGTTTTAAGTTATTTAATATTATTATTTTAAGTAATTTAATATTATTGTTTTAAGTTATTAATTTTATTGTTTTAAGTTATTAATTATATTGTTTTAAGTTATTTAATATCATTGTTTTAAGTTATTTAACTTTATTGTTTTAAGTTATTAATCATATTGTTTTTAAGTTATTTAATTATATTGATATAAGTTATTTTATTATATTTAATGGTTTATTAATTATCATATTAACATTCTTTAAAGGTTAATTAATTACTTCATTTATATTGTTTTAAAATTTAATTTATTATTATGTAAATAATGTTTTGAAAATAATTGATTATTATATTAAAGATGTTTGAAATTAATAAATGATTATATTAGTAATGTTTAGGAGTTGATCAAATATTTATTTTATTATATTGTTTCTAAAGGTAGCTTATTAGTATAATAATATGGTTAAAGTTAATTTAATATATTATTAATGGTATTCTAAAGTTATTACTTTGAATAAGGTTTAAGGATAATTAAACAAGAATGTTAAATGATAACTTGGTTATTTATAGTTCTTTTAAATAATTGTTATTGTTATAAAATAAACTTTATTTATTAAAGTTTATTAAAAGAAGTTTTCTTTTAAATAAAGGGAGTTTATAGATGGAAAAGTGATTTTGGAATTGGTAAAATGAGTTTGGTTTTTAAATTATTTCTAAAAGGAGATTTAAAAATGGATTTAGAGGTCTAAAAAGGGAAATATTATAAATGAGGTTTGGAATTTATAAAAGAGTATTTTATAAATAGATTGGAGATTTATAAAGAAATTTTATAAATAGATTTGGAAATTTATAAAGGAGGTATTTATTTATAAAATAAAAATAGATTATGGAAATGATTGGTGTTTTGGGTTATCTTCGTTGTAATGACATTTGGATTTGGTCATTTTAATATAATTTTGGAAATAGAAAACCTTTCAAAATGTTTTGTAATTATACTTATACCATTTTATAAGCATGTGGGAAAAGCTTTCCAAGTTTGAAAAGGAATGGTTGGTGAATATACTTATACCAGTGAGATAAGTATATGAATTTTTAATGAATATTTGAAAATCGATTCTAAATTTATGAAAGATTAAATTAAGAGGTTTAGTGATTTCCATGGGAAATGTAATCTATGTCTGAATATTTGTTATTTGATAGTTAAATAACTGACTATCAAATCTGGACCAAACGTAACTTTGGAAATATCTAGGAGAAACACAGAAATTATATGGTACAGTTACCGTCGGTAGTGTTATATTATATGTATAAACTCGTTTCATTCTTATAGGATAAATGATAAGGAAATCCATCTACAAACGGTTAGAAGGCGATCTTCGCTTTTATTCTTTGTCTACTTATATCCTAAAGAACCAGGGTTGATTTTGCCGAAAATTATCGAAAGTTGTTTTGAAGAGACCGGGATCAGATATGTTATCCGAAAACCACATCGATCCAACTTATGTGTTTCGAACTGAAAGCATCTTGAAGAGCATGGGATCGTGGATGGAGCTTTTAAAGCGCAAGGACTACTTGCTACTAATCCTAAGGGTGATTCCAAAATGGATGTGGTGGAAGTAGTGCCTTCGGTTTGTTTATCTCCTGAATGACTTGTATGGATGAATGCTGACATTGTGTCAACATCTAGAAGGAAATGTTAGTATTCCAAGTGGGAAGTGCTATATGTAAAGGTAAAGACATGTCCTTGCGAGCCTCACAAACCAAGAAATGGAGAAAATAGGGTATGTAGCAGAGCTATGTGGTTAGCTACCATTCAGAGCCATCATCCCATTCTAGATTGTCCCTATTAGAGTTGGTTTGCGCACAAGCACCGTGGTAGTATAATGCCTCGGTGTCAAAAAGGGATGAGGTAATCCGATTCGCCATGTTAAAGAGGCAGCCGGCTTTGTGTAGCGGGGGTACAAGAAGTTCTTATTAGACTCCGGTGCATTTTCTAAGGGTGTACCATTGGAAGGTAGTCCCTTACCATGCCATAGTATGGAATCCATTCTCCAATACGAGCCTTTATAGATTTAGATGTGCCCAACTATGTTGGAATGTGAGATGCAAGCATTTCAGCTATTTTATATATTTAATTTGATCCCTAGACATTATTATAATATCAATGGATTCTCTATATGAAATGTGTTGGTTATCGTAAGGTAAAAACCCGTCTGTGTTTATGTGTGGCATTGTCTTACGGGATGCCCTTTTATTTTGAAAGGATTCTAAATATAGAAATCCATTTTATTCAATATGAGGTTTCTCACGTTGGTTTGCTAGACTGATACGGGTGTTATTTTATTATAATGCTCGGGTCAGATCGAGTATATTTTTCAAATTTACTTTGGATGCTTTGGAGCTCAGGAGACGAGTTGGAGGCCAAGACATATCTACGTATTTCTTTGTGTTCCGTTGTGCTGTCAGTTGGTTGTATCTATCAGTAATTGTAAGGATAGACTGTTATAACTGTCCAGGCTTAAATTGTTTAGTGTACTCTAATTGATGTATGTATATTATAGTTTATCTTTGTGTAAGGATTTGTTGTATATTATAGATTATCTGTTCCGCTGTGAGATTTCATGTTGTTTCGTTTCTTCTTATCTTCTTTCTTTCCCCTAACAATCTATCTTTCTGGCACTTGGTTGTTCGACACGTGAATACCGTGGATGTATTAGTGTCGACTGCCGAGGTTTGAAAAAGGTAGGTTGTTACATCCTTGGTTGAAGTGAAGGCAAGGCAGACGGGCTGAAGCAATATGTTGGAAAAATATTTCAATCATTTCTCAATTTGTATATGTCATCCACATATGTGTCATGCTAATTTTCTCTTCATCCTTCCAATTGTTCATTTATCTCTTAGCTTAAAAACACTAAAATATATATATATATATATATATATATATATAACTTGGACAATGTGGGCCTAGTTAAAACAATTAATTATACAACTAGTCTAATTTTTTCAATGGTGCCACACTTTACCTAGCCAACTCTCATTTTTCATTCAATTCTCTACCACCTTACCTAGATTGATTTTTATTATCTCCAACAGTCAAACCCTATTTTTATTATGTTAAATCGCTATTTATGAAGGTACCATTTTTATTTCATGGCGCTCTGTTCATAAGTTGCTCTATTATCATGTTAATTCCCCTTCCACTACTTAATTCTTTCCTCATTTCTTTTTTACTTACAACACTTAAAAACTTCTTCATCATCTCACACTAAATCTATAAATAAATATCTTATTGTCCTCCAAATTTGCAAATAGTTCTATGATAACTACACCCTTCACTTCTATGATACCCTTCACTCCATGATCATAGACACAAGATTTGAACAATCAAATCAATAGGCTTCTTCAACTTCTAACAAATACTACCCTAGCCAAATCTCAATTGACGTGCACTTAAAAAAATATACATGCTACATTCAAAATTTACAACATGTTTGCACGTTCATAGAATTATGAACTAATGTTGCATTCAAAGAAGTTTCCCTATGTTTACATATTGCGGGGGTGCTTCTTAGCATGGATACAATGAAGGGTTTGAAGCATATGCCTATGAAGATGTTTTCTTTACAAGATTTCTTTAGGTAAGAAGAGGAGTTGGATATAAAGATGGTGACTTCTGCTGAAAGTTTATAAAGTGGTGTTTTTAGCATATAATATAAACGAGTTTGTACACAATTCTAGTGCCTTCAAAAATGGTAATGATGGTGATGTGCAAATCAACAACTGCCTCCCTTCACAATTGCATCCATTATCTCCATGAAATGATCCATGTTGCAGGGAATTGCAATGGCACCTTCATGCTTAAATTCGTAAAAGAGAACTTGAATACTTTTATTACTTGTAATATTTGATACAAAAACTAATACATAAGTGATATTATGTACAAGTATTTAGAGGCTATTCCATCAGCCCACTCTATAGTTTTGGAACTTACAAAATACCCTGAGTTGGACCTATGCAATTATACTTGGTCAAGTTAGCCATTGTATTCTTTCTTATTTCACTAATAATTCGTACTCCTCCTCCGCCTTCTTCAACAGACCGATAGACAATAGTTGCTCAATAGGCACCACAAACCTCTATAGCTCTTCCCTTTCTTCATCTCCCACTATAATCTCCATGCATTCTTTCAGTAATAGTACATAATTATGCTGATGATGATGGTTCCCTTGACTTTGGTTATTTGATTTATTTATTTGTTTTCACAAATATGATTGATATCAATAAAAAAAAATTGAAAAGGAAGAGAAGCATTTAAAAAAAGAAGGGCTAAGCATCACAATTAGATATATCAAGGTGGAAGAGAATAAAGGCGCAATTATAAAGCAGTTTAGGAATATTAGAAATTATATTTTTACTTATTCTTAAAGAAATTCTATTTGGTAAGTATTTATATCAAGCATAGAGTATGTGTTGAATTTTGATTTTTTTTATTTCATGGAAGGTGGTAGGGGAATAAGTATGGAAAATTATTATGGAGAAATATATTTTGATATTTGCGGCATATCATACTCAAATCAATATTGTTAGTAAAGTTGTTTAAAAGCTAAGTTAGTTAGCTAAAAGGTAGCATTTGATGATTTATAATGACTGATAATATCGAGAATGCTATTACAGATTCTACAGTCAACATATTTAATTCATAGCCAACAAAAAATAGACAGGTAGGAATGCTACGCTGGTCAATTTGACACTTGAATTATTTTAATGTGACATGTTCATAGGTTAAATTTGTCAAATTAATCAACCTTCATGTATTATAATCTCCACAATTCAGTTTCAAATACATGTAATATGGAGCAAGTTTCATTTATTATAATTTCCACACTTCAGTTCAAATATATCAATGAAGGCTTTCCATAATTCAATTTCATGTGGATATTCCCATGGTGGAGCTAGCTCACATTCAAATAAAGCATATTTATATTAGAAATTTTGTAATATTTTTTCATAAAGTGAATTGGGTCTTCCTTTTGATATATATATATATATATATATATATATATATATAGGAGCATATACTTACCACATAGGCATTAGTTTACTTTTTCTTTACAATACATTTATTTTTATTTTTATCCAATGCAATAAAGTTTCATTACTATTCTGTATTGATGTACTATCATCTGTATATTAGTACCAAGTCTATGAGAGAGGAATGAGGATATGCAGTTATAAAGAAAGCCATTGAGAAGCTTGGACTGAAGCACAAAAAACACATTGCTGCTCATGGAGAAGGAAACGAACGATGCCTTATTGGAAAGTAGGAGACCATTGATGCCAACACATTTAAATGGGAATGATGATATTTTTTCCGTATAAAAGTGTTTTAGAAGGAAAAAGAATATGTTACAACAGTTGTAAATAACAGTAGTTTTGTGTAAACAGGGAATTGCCAACTATGGTGCATCAAACCATGTTAGTCGTGACATAGAGAAGGAAGGCAAAGGTTAGTGTTCCACTTCATTATCTTTCACACAAGATTCTACATTTTATTCGTATTAAAATATAGATATATTACTTTCTTGATGTATATGTCTTACTAAAATTTGAAGGTTATTTTGAAGACAGATGGCCAACTATTAACATGGATATATACGTGGTTCGCCCATGATTGAGCATCCTCTAAATACACTAAAACTTCAATGGTAATTCTTAATGTGTTTTATTTGAAATGTATTTTATTGACATGTTCTTATAGGTAACATCCAAAGAGAATGATATAGTATTTTATGAACATATAAAATGAAAATTCGGTGTACTTTAATTATGCTTAATTCGTTATGCCCTTATGTTATTTGAAAAATTCTTTTAAAAAATTCAGCCTATCACTTAGATGTCGAAATTATTTCAGGTATTTGTTTATATGACTAGACATCAAATAAGGTAGGTCCACATGGATGTGCACATATATTCATAATAATAAAACTTATATAACATGATTGTATAAATTAAAGGTGGAACTTTAAGAAACCCTAAACAGATTTTGAAAATAAATGCATACATAAATGTATGTATATTGTGATTTTTGATGTGTCCAACACTTGAATTATGAGGGTATTTCATTAGGAATATATTATTCCATAAGTCGATATCACTCAATATAATATATATCGGAGATTATGAATCTTTAATATAATGTTGTCCTCTACCATATATATTAATAAATTACATACATACTCCTTCGTTATTATATTAATATAATATATGTTGAAGATTATGGACCATTGAATTCAGTATGCTATTATAGTAATAGCGGAAATAGTGGGAGAGTGCCATCTAATACTTATTAATTGGATCAGGTTAAGAAATGACTATTTTTCGGTGTCGATTGAAAAATAGACATGATTATATTTCAATGTGAAGGTTATGAATATTTGTTATGAAATAAAACTATAATGCGGTATTTGTTTTCATAACAAAAGTGATGCACTGGAAATACTTAAGTATATAAAATTATTTACAGTTATTTTGGAATTATAGATTAAGCCGTAGTTTTGATAAATAAATTTTATTATATGATTATGATTCATATGATATTCGTTAATTATATCTCAAACAATTAAGGGCTATGCATCCATTTAGTCAGAGCATCATAAGAGTTGATGAACTCTTTAGATTAATACATATAGATGAATGCAATCGAAAGTCTATTAATACCAAAATGGTTTTATATACTTTGTTATATTCACCACGATGAGATATCACAGACATGCATGTATTTGATACACATGTATAAGTCTATGATAAGCTCATAAAATATAAAATGGAAGTAAATAAAATAACATGTGACATAAATGATTTGATTTGATCGATGGGTGAGTATATTGGAAAGAGTTTCGTATGTACCTAGTATGAATAAAGATACAATTTCAAAGGTCACTCCATCCTATAATAATAATGATATGTTGATAATGAGTAACCAAACTTTGTTGGATAAAGCATGATTAATGATGAGTGAAGTTAAGTTAAATTCTTTTTGTAAGGTATGTACTTAAGTGAAGTACACAAGATTAAGATTAATATCATCAAAATGATAGTTCAAAACCATACAAGATAAGGGTTTATAAGAAACCCTTATATATACTAGACCAAGAAGTTGGCAGGCTGTGCGAATTGAAAGACCGCATGTAATAATTATATGTAAGGGATCTTGTATGAATCATCCCAAGAAAATTTTGGAAAGATAGTCATTAGATGACTAATTTATGTTGTGAACATAAATATCCTGTGAACTAATGCAAAATCAGTTTTGTATAAGGAAATTCATAACATGCTTATGAATACCCATTTCGTTGGACCGAGAAACAACTTTTGTTTCAAGAAATACCAACTTTGTAGTGAAGGAATTTCTTGAAGAAATTATTGGGATAAAATGAATTTGGATATGATCCAATGATAAATTGATTACAAGGGATGAAATGGAATTGATCGAACCAAAATGAACACAAATACATTAAAACGTCTAATGAGCATTCTTGTACATTAAAGTGAAACTATACGTTTCTTGTCAATGTCAAAAATAAATAATCCTCGGTTGTTTAATTAAACAATTAATAGTATTGACTCTATAATACGGTACGATGCGCAAATCAGAAATAGATTCCAAATACATTATCAAAATATGATTTTGGTAGTTGTATCTGAAGGGTTATGATCCATTGGCCGCAAATGTATCTTTGTGAGAAATAATACCATTGGAATATTGTGAGGCACATTGATAAGAATAGTACCATGAATTTCAAATATTGAAATTAACGTAAGAGATTCACCATTCGATATTCTTAAGTTGGTTTGGATTTTACTCACAAAATTGTTACATTGTATGATTTTATGTTTTGGTACGTATGTATTGAAATAGAAAATTATAAATAAAGATTTAAAGTAAACTATTTACACATAATACCCAAAGTGCCACGAAGTCAGTGGAAGCAATATTGAGTTTGTCGATCCGAGAATGGATATGAAAGTATCATTCAAAAAAGCACCAAAATTGAAAAAGTGTTTTGATAGAAATATCAAATAGTTTGATTATCAATCAAAATGCAGAGGAAGCGTAGTATTAGGCCAACTACTGATTGTTAACGATATACTATTGTTAAAATCAACTTTAGCTATTTTAACACTCGACGTTGGATTTGTAAATGATGCCTTTCCATACAACAAATATACCATATTACAGCATCAAAAAAATGTTGTAATATTGGTTTCGCAACGTATTTGAAATGTAGTATTAGACCAACATGTAATAGTGTCGACATCTTTTACAACATTTTTTTGTTGTTGTAAAAAACATTGTAATAACTACATCTACAACAATTTTCAGATGTAATAGAGTCAACTACGACAATTTTTAGATGTTGTAATAGAGTCAACTACAACAATATTTAGATGTTGCGAAATATGTTTTACAATTTCAATTATTATAAAATCACAATTTCAGAAACTCTAATACATAGAATTCATCGATTCAAATATATAAAATTCATTGATTCAACCAATAATAATTTTTAAAATTTTTGTCATTCAAAATAAGTTAGCGTTGTTCCAACACAAAGTAATACAATACACAGATATGTAACTATTAACACAAAGTAATACATACTTGAATACACATAATACTTCCACTTAATAATTATTTGAATAAGTCTTCATCTGATGCTTCTGCCAAAATTCACGCTTCTTATTATCCTACTACAACTTTCTCACCTTTTCAATTTCTAAAACTGAGCATGCCATTAATGATTCATCCATTCCTCTTCAATGTATGAAATCTTTCTTTTATAAACTTCAGAATATTGATCATCAAGTCTCTCCACTTCCTCATCTTGCAAATAACAAGTTCTCTGCACTTAAGACTTCACTTACGAAATCCAAACACTAAGTAACATGTTATGGAGTCTAATATAAAAAAACTTGGTAAGCAAAATAAAATAATAAAGGAAGCCTGTATTGACTAAAAATATGCACCTTAGTGCTCTAGAATGAGTATACTATCGAACTATGAACAATCATTATCTCTCTAGTATGAACAATCATTCCTTAGATGCTACTTTAGCTCTAGGAACATTTGTTGCAGATGGTGAAGATATGCCTCCTGGAGCAGCTTGTGCTACAACATCCTGACCTGATCCTACTGGGACATTAATCCCTGCCGGCGTTGCAATAAATATGTATATCAACTTTATAAATATCATGAATAATTCAATAACTTTTAATATGTCTTATAATTCTATGTGGATTGCTTACCGTCGCAATGGCAAAGAGGTGGAGCTTGGATATTATAGGCACCAGGAAGAGTAATAGCCTGAGTGTGGTTGAATGGTAATGGAATTTTTGGCATGGCATTAAGGAATGTGTACAGACAATGCGATTGTGTCTGAATCATGGTAGCTAGTTGAGTGCGACAATCTTGGACAGGGCCCATGCTGCTTCCTATGATGAATCCCACACATGATTGAAGGCTAGCAATCAGTGCTTGACAGCTCGGTTGAGCGCAAGAATTAGTCCATATTAAGGTTATAGTTACTAACACTAGTAGCTCCTGTAAAATATACATAGCATAAGCAACAATATGAATGAATGATCGTGCTCTCAAGTGTCATTTCATTTAAGTAGAAATCCAGGTTTACCTCCAAAGTCCATTTCACCATGCCATTGAGGTATGTGATTCTAACACATGTTAACTCCAACTTATCTACTATAGAAACCATGAAATGAACCAAGTATAGACATTTGATTCTATTTCTACCACATAAAATAATCATCAAAGTACAAAAATTAACCTTCATATTTTTATTCATTAGTTTAGGATTCAAATCAAAACACTTACTTCTCGTTGTTTCTTGTCTTGTCCTGCCTTTGCATAGAATCGCGATGATACAATCATTGGCGATGTGGAAATGTTTTGCACGAAATAAAACAATCGTCTTCACACGACGATGGGGCTAGGCCAGACAGCGATGGGCGATGGACATTGATGGGCGATGGACAGTGATAGGCGAAAGTCGATGGGCAATGGACAAAGAGGAGGTGGGGCTAGGCCGGATAACGATGGGCAAATCTTTATCGGTCATTGTGGTATGGGAGTTGATTAGGGAAGAGAGAAGCGAAGATGTGGTTGAGATTTAAGCATAAAAAGGAAAATTTGATTAGGGAAGTGATGGCGATTTGGGGAAGTGATGATTTTAAAAAGGGAAATAAGGAGTGTTTGAAAATTTGGGTTTTAGAGCCAAAAATATGGGTTTGGAACCAATACAAATTCGGTTTAGAGCCAAAATTTAGGGCTTGAGGCAAAATAAAAACTTGCATATGTTAATGAAGAGAGTTACACTATTTTATATATTTTTTGAATTTTGACATATTTAAAAAAGTAAAAAATTGTATATGTTAATGAAAAGAGTTAGACTATTTTATATATTTTATAAAATTTGAATGTTCTTACCTAGGAGCAGGGGCCAATGGGATGAACTATATTGGGGCTTTACTTATTTAACTAGAAGAATTGATACGTTTTCCAGTTGGTTGAATTTCTTCCCTTTCTCCTTTTCTTAGCTGTCTAAGATTAATGTTTATACTGGGAATAGAATGGGAATTAATATCCTTGGGGATCAACTTCTTAATATACTAGCAAAGCGTGGAGGATTTGGACATTTAATCAGGAACCGCACCATTTCGGGAATTATTGAGTATTGGGTGTCCATTTTACTAATTATCAAATGCTAATTATTATCTATATATTATTAATTATTATATATTAATTACTAATTATTTAATAGTAATTATTAGTTATAAGTAAAACAATTTAAAAAAGTTGTTATAAATCAATATTTTACAACATTTCAGGAGAAAGAATTGATTATTAAATATGAATTATTAAAAGTTAATTATTAATTACAATTTATATAATAGTAATTTTTTTGTATTAATCATTAATTATATTCATCAATTATTAAATGTGATCAATAAATTTTAATTATAAATTACTAATTATTAATAATTAACTATAATAAATTATTAAATAAAAAATGACTATTGGTTATAAATAACACATAGTAACTATAAATTATTTGCTAATAATTATCAATTATTATAAATTATAAATAACGACTTATATAAGCAATAAATTATAATTATAAATCACCATTATCTATTATTTGTTATTAATGATAAATTACTAATTATTACTTATTATACTATTTAAAGCAATAGTAAATATACTCAAAAAAAATTAACGTTAATTCGGCTTTCTTTTGAAGTGAACGTTTCTTCAAATATTTTTACAATATATAAGTAAAACAACTTTTATTGTAATGAAAGTATATTTACAATTTTTAAGGAAAAAGTTGTAAAAAAACGTTTTTGTAATAAAATTTGTTAAAAGTGTATTACAACAAAAATGTTGTAAAAACAAGGCTTTTACAACATTTGCAAGAGAAACGTAGTGAAAAAAGGTTTTCACAATTTTTGCAACAAAACATTGTTAAAAACAAGGCTTTACAGCGTTAGTAACAAAAAATTTGCAAAAAGATTTTTTTTACAATGTTTTATAAATAAACATTGTAAAAAACCATTGTAATAGGCTATTTTTGTTACACTATTTTATAGTAAGTATAACAGATATTGGGAATGTCCCAAACAATATGCAAGGACACCTTATTAAAATGTTTAATATAGAACATGTAAGATGAATTCCTTATGCATTGACAATATGAATTATCATACATGTTGTTAATCTAAAAAAATGATTAACACCAAGAATCAAGATGAAAGCACCAGTACAGATTAAATAAACAGAAAAGCAATAGAAATCTCAGATCAAGCAAGTAAAGACGGTAGAAAAATAAAGAACACACAGAAGTTTTATAGTGGTTCAACATACTCTGGCCTACGTCCACTTTGATCAAGTTTTATTATGAGTTGCTAGTTGTTATCTCTTTAGATCACAGCTAGTTTATCCCAAGATCTAAGTCACAATGAGTTAGAATAAGTTTGGAAGAGGTAAGAACTGAAGAAGTGAAGGAATTCCAGCAAAGTAATGGAAGCCCTCTATTCGGAAAAAGGTCCGTCTCTAGTTTCATGTAGGTGAGTATTTATAGGGGAATCGGCTAGGTATCAAGTCAGAAACCCAATAGCACCAAGGTCTAAAAGAAGAGTCGAGTCTCCACCATGAGTCGCAAAACTTAAACGAGTCATGGGTATGACTCGAGGACGACACATCCCTGTGAGTCGGGGACGAGTTTGATTACTTAGCCAAATCTTGTCAACTACTTTTGCATGTTGCTTCTTCCATCTAGTCGAGTTGTTTGAGCCTTAGTCTATCCATATTTAAGTTGAATCTTGCACAATGAGTATCCATCTTCTTAATTCTTCATACTTGGTCAATCCTTAGAGTAGTCCATCAAATTCTTGCATAATCACTTGAGTGTAAAGTAGTGGAGTAGTATGATCAGTGTATGGAGTAATGGAGGTGAATGGATGAGCATCCATAAGTCGGACCTGATTTAGGGCCTTAACTCAGGGTTGAACTTAGTTGGTTGATCCAAATCACCTGAAAACCTTTTCTAAGTCCTTCCTTGTGTTTTTCTAAGTGCTCTTTCCAAATTTCAAGTCATTTCGATTCTATTTCATTCTTCTACGTCGAGTTGAAGATGCTTTAGTGATAACTTGGTACCAACTCAAATCCTTAACTCGTCAAACCCTAAATTCATCAAATCCTTAACTTGAGGTTTAGCTAAGGCCTTAACTCGGAGTTGAGTTAAGGACATAGCTAATTTTCCAACTAAATTTCCTAAGCTCAATTCTCTAGTCCTTTTAAGTGTGCCTCCAAGTTTTCAAATCGTTTCGTCCTCTTCTTCTAAGTACAGTGGAAATCTGCTTTGGCTCAAAAGCGGGTTAACACATGCTATGTTGTCTACGATTTCATGATTTGTTTATGTATTTGACACTCGAAGCAAATTTCAAATCTAAATAAATATCACTAAATGGTTGTTAAAGGTGTTCTCATGTATTTATGAAATACTAGAGAACTATTGTTTATAGAACAACGAACTCCTTATAAAGTAGTGTTCGGACTCAAACTTCATAAGTGATATTGATTATAATATGTTAACAATGAATTCAAGTTAAGAAACATTAAGTAGGAGACGTTCTAATCAAAAGAGATTGTGGGTGAATCGATGAAAATGTTAAGTACATTAACTTAAATAGCGCCATATTAAAAGAAATGCATATATAATAAATGCACGAATTTATAGCCAAGACGAAGGTGATTCCAAATGTTGAGAATCCATAACATTATTATATGATAACAATATCGCGATATAATTTGTAAAAAAATTAAAGCTCACTAGAAGTCGAGAGATATACTCTAAATTGTTCTATATGATAAAATAATTTATCTGCGTCGAGGAAAGCTGATTGACAAAGTAGAAAATTAAAGCATAATAGCATGCTCATTCACCAAGGGACTGACTAGATTGGTTTTTGAGGAAACCAATTGAAAAAGTTGGAATAAGATTCCATGATTGACCTATGACAACCCACATCTCCCGACACACTGAAGGGTTGACTTCCGTACTCGTGTCAGTGTTAAGAGGTACGAGTTATTGGGTTTTTATACTTTATCAGAGACTGAGAATATAAGGATAAATCTAAGGCATTCTACACTTTTAGATCTCATAGCAAAAGAAATAAAATATATATTGAAAATAGACATTTAAAAAAAAAACCTTCGAATTCTCAATTCGTATACATTGTTTCCAAAGTACAATATAAGTTTACTAGACATTTAATACAACAAATAGCTATATAAGTAACAACCAAGACTAGTGGAACTCCAACACTTAGTTCCTTTCTCCATGCTTTGTGTAACGACCCACCTTTTTGGACGGTTTAAATCGACGATAAACCACACACGTTAGACTCAAACCATTCAAAAAAGAGGATTTTTATGGGGTAAATAAGAAAAAACAGAGAAAGAAAGAAAAACAAACACAGAATCTCACAGCGGAATGACAAAATATAATAACCAAATAATAGTTCATGAAGCTGTTTTACAAGATTACACCTTTACAATACAGATCAGAGTACATACATCAGTAATAAATAAATAATGCAGCGGAACAACATGATGTAGTGGAATAAATAAAATAAATAATAATAGTATAAAATCTTCGTCTTCATCCTCCAGAAATAAGGACTTCAATACACTGAAAAACTCAGACTGACCCGAGTGTAATGAAAAGACAAAACACTCGAGTCAGAACTAAAAGATCTTATGTAAGTTAAATCAATAGTAAATAAATATGAGTGTAATGGCTTTAGAGATGTTTACAGGGTTTGACATCTCCTATCCAGTGCCAACGTGAAAGCAATAACTTATGAGATGTTTGGGATTCCATCTCCTAAGGATCTGTTAAACTATCTATTATGTAGTAATATACGCTATTATAATATGTCTATCGGTAAAGTATTAAAATAGCGTTAAGGAATTACCCATATCCCGCTTAACACATTTTTATATATTCCTGTAGTCTATACAGATACTGTAAGCCCCACCAAACTGATGGGATACTCAGGGAGCACTCCATAGGTACGGTACAAACCAAACTCGTAATGGGTGCGATAAGGCATGTGACAAGGCACGCGAGGCAATGCCAGGGTAGGATTCTACCATTTGCACTCCCAGACTGGTGGTAATGCATAGCAACTACTACCGCCCACCTCGGAACACACTCCCATAATCAAAATCGAGGGGTGGCCACCAAATCAATCACAAATTCATAATATGGCATCGAAGAAATGTGCCCGATAGGAGGTGCGACCTCACTTGGCCCGGTATAGCTCCTATTTTAGCCACACCAAGCTGACTCACGGGACTCAGGGCAACGTAAATACCTCATACAGAATCCTTCGCCAAACCATCCTACTTCATTCTGGAATCTCCACCACGTACACAGTTGTTAAAGTGGTTTTCGGTATTGGCAGAGGGTATGACAATATCTGATCCCGGTCTCTTTAACAATCAAACGCTTTCACACCGGATGGTTCTTTTACATTTCAAAAATCAATTCATAATTGATATCAAAATATCATAGTCGATTCAAACATATCACTTTCGAAATCATATTTACTTTCGAAATCATATTCGCTTTTGAAATCATATCATTTTCGAAATCATATTTACTTCCAAGATCATACTTCCAAAATAGGTTAAACCCTCATTTTAAAATCATCATATTTCTCAAATATGTCATTTAAATCTCAACTTAGGTTATAACATCACTTAACCGTATTTGCTTTTAAATTAAGGATTTAAATATAAACACTTCCACTTTACACAGTTTGTAGAAAATAGTTTAGATAGTTATAAATAGTTTAATTAGTATAGCATAGTTTAAAATAAATTTTTAAATAGTTAAAATACTCTAAAATAGAAAAATATAGATTAAAATAGTTTAAATGGATTTAAGATAGTTTAAATGGATTTAAGATAGTTTAAATTGATTTAAAATAGATTAAATAGATTTAAAATAAATTAAATAGATTTAAAATAGATTAAATAGATTTAAAGTAGATTAATATAGATTAAATAGATTTAAAATAGATTAAAATAAATTAAATAGTTTTAAATTGATTAGAATAGTTTAAAATAGTTAATTCACTACAACAAAAATACTCTATTACAACGTCCTTTTTACAACGGGCATATATTGCCCGTTGTAATAGACAGATATTACAACGGTCGTTTTAGAACCGTTGTAATAGATGCTCTGTCCAACGCCTTTCTTACAACTTGCGTTATTTGCCCGTTGTAATAGAGCGATATTACAACGGTCAGCTTTTGCCCGTTGTAATAGATGTATATTTTACAACACTCTCTATATGGCCGTTGTAATAAACGTACTACGAATTCTCACGTGGTTTGTCACGTGTTTATCGACAACGTGATTAGAACTGAAGCTAGCTAGCTCTCTCCCCAGACTCGAATTTTTATTGAGATAAAAACACCATTGTAACTAATTTTCGATTTGTATGCACTTTCGTTTGCCTGCGCGCTGAAGCTAGGGTTTTCGATTTGGGAATTCAAGTGATTCGCAACTGAGACCGGTCTACCATGCAGGTTCAAATTCTTATATTCGATTATATTATTTCATCTATGAGATTGTTAAGTTGTGTTTTGTTTTTGTTCTGTCATTTTTGCATGAATTTTTTATGGCATTGATCCTCGTTCGTAAGCTAGATGATTTTTGCATGTTTTCTATTGCTTCAGCTTCTAGAGTTGATTGCAATAGAGCTAGGCTATTTTCATAATCCTGAATTAATGTTTGATCTTGTAGACTATTCAGGATTTAGAGATATAACTTCTTGTTATCTTTGAGGATTTCACACTGTTTACTAACGCTAATTGTGCTATGATTCTAGTGTTTAAGATCATTCTTTATTCTTTTAAGTTTAGCGATGAAGCTAAACATTGGATTGCTATTTATTATGGATTGAAAACGATTTTGATTGGTTATTGATAACTAGGAAGAAATTTTTATGCATTGTTGTATTTGAAAGATTTATGGCTAGTTGTTGCATGATCTGGTGAAAGCTTGATAAGGATGGGGGAGTGGTCACTGGTTTAGCGATTAAGTATGGTGATCTCTACTTGTGGGAATTTAGAATTAAATTCAAGGTTACAAAGGGTCATGTCAAGATCAATCTAACACGGTTAAAATGACCAATTATACACAACGGAATGTTAAAAGTTTTGGCTTCCACTTTTTAAATGTTCCCACAAATCTTTCTGTCAGATTCCAGATTAAAAGCATAAACAAAAAAACAAGCTTTGTGCACCACCTTTATTGTTTAAAATTAATGACATACGTTGTGCACTTTAGGAGACTTCATGACTGTGCCTAAATTAAAAGTTAACCATAATGGAAATTTTGCATTCATAGCAAGATGTTAAGTTATTGTACCATTTCCAAGGATGACAAAAAAAATTATGATGAATTTCGACATACTTTTTTCTTTAATTTTGTTTTCTAACAATGCTACTATAGACGGATTGTATTTATTAAGTAAAATACTAACATCCAACCATCTTTCGGGGTTGTTTAAACCCTTCACATTCCAACTTACAATCATTTTTTGTTAAGAAGTTTAGTTCTAGTACTCACAATTGAAGCAGTAGCATCTTTAATATTTTTGAATATTCCTACATCTTTATCCCCTGTTTTTTTCAACAACACCATCTCAATCTACATCTTTTTAGCATGTGTTGTAGTTGGAGGTAGAGGTCGGATTTGGAGCTCGTTATTCAGTGTACTTTCAGTTGTTTGCTCACCACATTTTCCTCAGCCTTATTCAACTGATCAGAGACCTGCAGTTTAAAAAAAATACAAAGTTAGATTCGAATTGGCCATATCTGGAGTATTAGAATGGTCTGAAGTGTTCGGTGATGAGATAGTTGTGTCTAATGTAGGATCTTTGAAAGACTCAAAGAGAAGGTTGTCCCTGAGTGAAGCAACCAGGGACGTTGGTTAGGCTTTGCTCGACGTTTGATAACCTGACATGTCGCAACTGCTGTATGATAATGCGTCAAATCCTATGTGACTGGCTGCATTTGTATTCTGATCCTGTGTGACATGCTGCATTTGAATTAAATTCAAGGTTACCCAGTAAAGAAATTCCCAAAATATTGAACTTCTTTGAGTCTGGTAGCAATTACACAAGACTAAAAATTTACAGGCTTTGTCCTCTATCATGGTTGTAGTAGCCTAAAATTTTAAATTGTTTATTATGAAGACGCAATTCACAAAACTTAAAGTGAATCATACATACCCTAAGTAATTCAAGTTTATCAGCCTAATTATTCAAATTATTTACAAAACAAATTACATGAACCAAACTCAATTCTGTGACCACCTGGTTAAAGCTTTGAATAACTCACATGAGGTTGGAACTTCTCTCTGCAATGAGTATAGTAGATATCCAACACCATTTCACTTACCAAATATATAACTGTTGGTTTGATCCAGGTTTTGCAGAGTTTAGTAATTCATGAGTTTGATTTTATTAGTTTTCTTTCTTTTTAGGCTTAGTTTGTAGGGTCACATTACTATATAGTTTTCATTGGGAGGTAATTGCGCAATTCCGTCATGAGAAAAACTCATATTTTTGTTGGCATAACGTCTTTTCATTAGGTTCTAACATCAAAAGAATTATCAAGATGGACAAAGCATGGATCCACCTACCAAGGTGTTGTCAATTTTGATTATCAGTTTTATACTTGTAATTATTACGGTTGATTATTGATCTCTTTATGTGTTATAGAATGACTGAAGAATACATGCAAGCTGTTTGGAATTTTGTATATGAGCATGTAGAAAGGAAGGGAAATCCAGAAAAAATCATTTGCCCTTGTTCAAAATGTAGGAATCTTATCCGCCATCCATCAAGGGAAGTTGTATCACACTTGGTTTGTTTTGGAATTGACCCAACGTATGATGTA
This sequence comes from Allium fistulosum, assembly GCA_030737815.1. Taxonomy (NCBI): domain Eukaryota; kingdom Viridiplantae; phylum Streptophyta; class Magnoliopsida; order Asparagales; family Amaryllidaceae; genus Allium; species Allium fistulosum. The sequence continues at coordinate 191,769,617 of CM060907.1, forward strand.
TGGATTTTTCATGGGGAAGCACGCCCTTCAGAAAATGAAGGCGATGAAGTGACAAATACATATAGAATGTACTTAAACACACAAATTTGTAATGACGAGGTGGAAGATCATTCTAATGTAAGACATGAGGTACATGGGGTAGAGATTAAGGAGATGATAGAAAATTCTGAAATTCCTTTGTACCCTGGTTGTGCAAGCCACACAAAGTTGTTAGCTACAATACTTCTTTACAAGCACAAGGCTCGAAATGGTGTATCTGACACAACATTTACGGAACTTCTTAAACTTCTCAAAGATATGCTGCCTATGGAAAACACGCTTCCTGATTCGACGTATGCAACAAAGAAGCTTCTTAAATCATTTGGTTTAGGCTATAGACAAATACATGCATGTGTAAATGATTGTTTTCTTTTTAGGAAAGAGCTTGCACATAGTGATATTTGTCCAAAATGTGGAAATTCTCGTTGGAAAAAGAACAAGACAAATGAAGATGGAAAGCAAACCAAAGTACCTACAAAGGTTTTGAGATACTTTCCAATAATACCAAGACCGAAAAGAATGTTTATGTCCGCAGAAACATCAGAGCAATTAAGGTGGCATAACAATCATAAGAGTGAAGATGGTAAATTACGTCATCCAGTAGATTCTTCTCAGTGGGCTACAATTGATAGGATGTATCCTTCCTTTGCATCCGATCCACGAAATTTAAGGCTTGGTCTTGCAAGTGATGGCTTTAATCCCTTTGGGGATTGGAACTGTGCGTATAGTTGTTGGCCAGTATTTCTTGTTGCGTACAACTTTGCTCCGTGGCTTTGTATGCACAAAGATAATATGATGTTATCATTATTAATTCCTGGACCACGACAACCAGGGAATGATATTGATGTGTATCTACAACCACTTATTGAAGATTTGAAAAAATCATAGGATAAAGGGGTGAAGGGCGTATGATGCATACACTCGCAACGAATTTAGATTAAATGCAATTTTAATGTGGACGATAAATGATTTTCCAGCTTATGGAAATTTAGCAGGTTGCACCGTAAAGGGTAAAAGAGCATGTCCTGTTTGTGGCGTTAATACATGCTCAATATGGTTACCATTTAGTAAGAAGTGTGCATATTTAGGCCATAGGCGATTCTTTGATCCTAATCATGAATATCGCCAACGAAAAAACTTGTTTGATGGAACTATAGAGACTAGGCAAAGACCTCCAATACAAACCGGTGCTCAAGTCTTTGATATTGTTAAAGATATTTGCAATGATTGGGGGAAAACCAAAGGAGGAAGAGAAAGAGAAATAAAAAAGGATAAGAAAAAGGGGAGATAAGAAGAAAAAAGGAAGTCAAATGTGGAAGAAGTAGTCTATTTTCTTTGATTTGCCTTATTGGCAGGTAAAGTTTAATCAGAAACAAAATTGCTTCTTCTTTTCTATCGATGTAATCAATACTTTATTATTAATTAGTTATAGTCTATTTTTTGTTTTCTTAGGTACTTCCCTTGCGTCACAATCTAGATGTAATGCATGTTGAAAAAAATATTGGTGAAAGTATTCTTGGTACGTTACTTGATATTAAAGGAAAATCAAAAGATGGCATTAATTCACGTAAAGATCTAGAAGTACTTGGTATTAGGAAAAAGTTACATCCTATAGACATGGGAAGCAAAGCATTACTTCCAGCCGCCCCATGCACCTTAACTAATTCAGAAAAAGAGATCTTTTACAATAGAATGAGGAATTTGAAAGTACCCGATGGCTATAGCTCAAATATTGGAAAATGTTTTGCAAAACAAAACAAAATTTCAAGTCTAAAGTCCCATGATTATCATGTTTTGATGCAACAACTATTGTCAGTATCACTGAGAGGACTTCTACCTAAAGGGACAAGGAATGCATTACTACGACTATGTTCTTTTTACAACGACATTTGCCAAAGAGTGCTTAATAAAGATAAATTAGAATCCATCGAGAATCAGGTCGCATTAACACTATGCGACCTTGAGAGATTTTTTCCTCCTTCTTTTTTTGACATCATGATTCATTTGACAATACATTTAGCGAAGGAAGCAAGAATTTGCGGACCAGTACAATATCGGTGGATGTATCCATTTGAGAGGTAAAATTTGGCATTAGTACCTTTAGTAGTTAATAATATATGTGCTTATGAAAATATTTTACTTATGCATCTTAATTATAGATACATGAGAACACTGAAGGGGTATGTTAAAAATCAAGCACGGCCTGAAGGATGCATAGTTGAGCGCTATTCTTCTGATGAATGCATGAAGTATTGTGCTGGATATATTAATGGTGCATTAGAAATTGGACAAAGGAAAAATAGAAATGAAGTGGAACAAAGTGATTCCATACTCGAGGGGCATCCTATTTCCAAAGGAAAACCTATGGTAGTCACTAAGGAGGTGATTGATGCTTCTCATCGGTACGTGTTGTTTAATACCGAGGAAGTGGAGTCTTATATAAAGTAAGCATAAGTTCAATTCAATTAATGTGTGAAATAAATTAGATTTTGACATGAATGTTTACGTATATAGGATGCACAATGAGGAACTAAAACTTTTGCATCCCCGGCTTTCACGAGATGATTTGGAACTTTCAAAGCTGCATTCAGAGACTTTTAGTCATTGGTTTAAAAAAAAGGTTGACATTGTTATATATTTTAAGATGGATAAGTTCGACCTAGAAGTATATGTTATTGTGATTAGTCTTTATATATAACATTATGCATTTTCAGGTTCAAGATGATAGAAACACATCTGATGTTAGTGAACTAATAAATTGGCTTTCATATGGACCTCGCCATCAAGTAATTTCTTATACTGGCTATATAATTAATGGTCGCCGTTTTCATACTAAAGACAATGATAAATCCACACAAAATAGTGGTGTTTCCATTGAGGCAAGTACTGTTCGTATGGATGGATCCATTGAGAAAGTAATATATTATGGTGTTTTGCGTGAGATTTTGTTGCTTGACTATCGGCAGTTTCAAATTGCCTTGTTTAAGTGTGATTGGGCAAATATTGATCGTGGAGTTAAGGTCGAAGATGGATTTACGTTAGTCAATTTACATCAATTCCAAAATCAATTCGCAAGCGACCCTTTCATCTTGGCAACGCAAGCCGTACAAGTGTTTTTTTGTAGAGGAAGTAGTTTTTCAAAGGGGAAATTAATTTAAAGGACAAAATTTGTATATTTTTAGCCTCAAGGACACGACCTCAATATTTTACCCACAAGGACAAACATTCTCCTAAAATTTTTTCATAAGGACAAACATTCTTTCAAAATTATTCATAAGGACAAACATTTTTTCAAAACTGCTACCGAACTAAAAACTGATACCTAAAAACTGCTACCAATAACTACAAACTGATACCTAAATACTTAAAAACTGATACCTAAAGAAAGTTGTCCTTCAGGCTAAAATACTGAAGGTCTGTCCTTGAGGCTAAAATACTGAGAAATTTTGTCCTTGACAATAATTTCCTGTTTTTCAAATTGGTATGTTGTGCTAAGAGCACCCCCCTAGAGGTTTTCATGAGTTGGAAAGCTATGATGAGGAGGATGAGTCAAGTAGCAAACCGGTAGATGAGTCACTACTTGATGATAGAGATGTCGATGATGTTGATGAAAGTTATATAAGGAAGGATTGTGATGGTATTTTGGTATGATATAAGCATCCTTCATTAATATTTGTGTTACATGTAGTTATATTCGTAAAGAGTGTAATTATACAGTTTTATGCATAGTTATATTAATTAATCATGAATTATTAACCATGAATTTTAATTTGTGAACTTGGGAAAAAATAATCTTTCTTTTGCAAAGTGTTTCTATTGTATATTAGGATTTTCATATTTTACAATAATGACTAATTAGTATGATGTTCTAATTATTTATATATATGTTATGTTTTTTTTCTAGGTTCCTCCCTTAACAGAAGATATTTGAACTTGAAGCATCAAGAGTAAAATGGAGCAACATCAAAGAGAGGTAAAATATTAAAATTTTAATATGCACTTCAATTTTTTTAAATTGGCATTTCTTCAATTTTTTTAAACTGACATTTCATCTCTTGTTACAAATACACTGCATTTTGCTTCCAGGCTCTCTTAGAATCAATGGATTTACTTATGTACATATCCAGAAACATCAAATAAAAAGAAACATCAAATAAAAATGGAAATTACTATGCTCTGAGGATTATATTTTAAATGAAGGGTTGAAATAAATATTTTGAACATTCTGATTTAAGTAGTTCTGAAAACGATAATTGTTTCAGATTAACATTTTAGCTCAGTGAATGTGACCTACATGATATTACAAATTTAAAAACCTTTGCAAAACTGTCTAGAACATATATGCCCAAGTTTATGCCAGTTCAATTATCAAAACACAGTACCCTGAAACTTTATTCTCGTTTTTTCTAAAAGTACATAATGTTCTGCCTTTTTTTTTATAACAGAAGCATAACCTTCTTTATCAAACTTTGCTTGTATGCTAATTTCAGATATCAAAGGTAGCAACGAGATATGCAAAGAGGCAATCCTTAGCTGCAGTTGAAACTTTAAATGCAAAAGATAAGCCTGCTAGTGTGAAAATCAATGAAACAAGACATGTTGATGCAACTCATTCTCTTCAAAGTTTAAACAGCAACATTAGAAGATCCCCTCGGAAGCGTACTGAAATGCAGCCTCCACCCGATAAAATCAAGTCTCCAAAGCTCAATCCTGTCCGTACTGGAATGCAGCCTCCACCCGATAAAATCCAGCCTTCAAATCTCAATCCTGGCCCTAATTCAACTAGATCTCCAAATATCACTCCCAACGCCATGGATGCCTCGAACAACCTAGATTCTAATGATGATATTCAACAAAAGACGGCAAGGAAAAAAGAGGGAAGACGATGATGACTTGTATGCGGAATGAAAAGGCTGAAATTGAATTCAACGAGCGAGGTCAACCAATAGGCTCCAACTCCAAGCACTTATCATCCTATCTTGGTACCTTAGCAAGAGAGATGATACCTTTGATGATTTCAGAGTGGAAAAAAGTCGATGCAAACTTAAAGAAAGATTTATGGACTTGTATTCAGGTATGAAAAATGTGCTGAGAACTTTTTTATGAAAAACTAGCCAGATGGAAATTTTAATACAACATGATAACTTATTTATAAAGTGGTGGGTGGTTATATGCACAAATTTCTACTTGTACTTATTTATCGTCTATTTTTATGTCATATAATTGATTCAAACCTATAATGTAAACATTCATAAACAATGCAACAACTATAGCTTACAAACCTGCAATGTTTCATACTTACAATTTTCGACTACAGCCATCATAAGTATCTGTTCTACAATCAGTTGCATCACATTATTCACATTAAAAGGAACCCCGTGAAAATTGCATGAATTTTGTTTTTAACAAGTTCCTTTTGCAGCAATTATCGATTCAGATTACGAACTGCTACTTTCTCATGTGGAAAAACCTAATAGTCTTGTTAGTTTAGAAATCTTTTGGAATCAATACAACCAGTACAAAATATTTACACAATGCACAAACACTTTTTTATTTTTATTTTTTCTAATAATGATTAAAATTATGTCTGTTTCGACCACAACATATTTCTTATGAATCTGAGGTTAAAAGGAATCTTAGTCTTGCTGATTGTACGGAGTATCTTCCTTGTTCTTTAAATTGTTAAGGCGTCTACTTTAACTTTCAGAGACATAATATATATAATTTATGTGATATAATTTTATTTTGCAAATAGGAAGAAGACATGTGAACTAGAAATTGATGTTTATTGTAGAATAATGTTCAAGTATACAGTACAATGCACTCGGTCATAAACATTTTGTAGGTGAGAATTGGTCGTACTTTCTATATTTGTAGTTTACAAAAATGTTTTATCATATATATTTATTTTATTTGCGACTAGAAGAATCGGTCATAAACATTTTGTAGGTGAGAATTGGTCGTACTTTCTATATTTGTAGTTTACAAAAATGTTTTATCATATATATTTATTTTATTTGCGACTAGAAGAATCGGTCATAAACATTTTGCAGGTGAGAATTGGTCGTACTTTCTATATTTGTAGTTTACAAAAATGTTTTATCATATATATTTATTTTATTTGCAACAAGAATCCATTATTTTCTCTAGTTGTCATTTATTGTAAGCTAGCACAGGGTGTTGTCTATGCTAAGAAATGAAAAGTATTCCTATGTGCCATATATATTACACATACACACATATATACTCTATCATTGTACTATACTAGAAATTCACTTGAACGTTAATCTAGAGGAAACAAGATTTTAACATTAAAAAACACTATTTCTGTTCTAAAATCAGTCGCATCACATTATTCACATTAAAAGGAACCTGTAATGAAATTTGAACATTAACATAAACATGTACCTTATTTGTTACCTTATTTTTGTTGTGCAGTTAAGATTCATGGTGGATGAAGCATACAAGGGTTTAATGTTTAAGATGTTGGGATTTGGGGTAACGACTTTGTTAAAGAAAAATTGTCGGAGAAATTTGGGGTAACAAGTTATATTTTATTCATTATAATTTTTTTAACTATACAGATTTAAATATAAATATGTTATCCCTGCATATTTTATTCCTCTAGGCTGAACATGCATAGTTTATTAATGAATTTCTCCTACGTAGGAAACTAGCAAAAAATTCAAAGCAATGAGAGATAAAAATAAAATTCCACATACAATGAGCAGAAAGGGATATGCGAGATTAGCAGAAGATATGGTAAGAAATGCATGTACGTTTACATCAATAATTTTTTTTCTTTGGTTCGTCTTCTTACTATTATTATTTGCAGAAAAAAGAAACTGGAATATTAAACATTATCAGAGATGAGCTATGGTGCAAAGCCCATACAAAGAAAAATGGAGACCCACCAAATTCCGTTGTTGCCGATTGCATCGTAAGTTTTTTTATTCTTTTGAGATAGGACTGTAGATATTTATTCAATAGTTTATTCATATTTCTTTTTTCTTGAAATGGTCTATTTTAATTTGTAGGCTAAGATAAAAGAGAAGAGTAGTGCTCAGAATTCTCATGGAACAACATCAGTAAGTGGAGATGGAGTGTCACATGTTTTTGGAAATGAACATAGGGGAAGGGTGAGGGGATTGGGTTTTGGTGTAGCACCATCTCAAATAGGTGTTTATGCACATAATTCAAAAAAGGTGGCTACATTGGAAAATCAAGTAATAGTTCAAAGGGATATGTTAACTAATTTGGAGGCAAGAGTAGACTACTTGACTAATTTGATCATGACAGTAAGTTTATAGTTAATTAGCTATTGTTAATAAATATGTGATATGTGCTTATGAATTACTAAGTATTCTCTTGTACTTTTACAGAGAAGAAATGATAATGTGGCATATATGGAGATGCCTCAGACTCATACACCTCAGGTTAGAATATATAAATAATCATGATTGCTTGCTTGACATGCTTGTCGTTTCCTTGAAACTGAATTACCAAAACATGATTGCTTGCTTGACATGCTTGTCGTTTCCTTTAATTGCTTGCTTGACATGCTCTTTTTGGTTGTGGATATGATTTTGTTGTTTAAAATGCCTACCTATTTGGCTTTCCTTTTTTAACTTTGGATTTCTCAAAAAAAAATCAATAAATCATATATTAATGATAGTGTAGTAGTGCTGTGCATATGAAAAGCTTGCTCTTGCATCATCTAATATATTTTTGCTGTTATTTGGAGCAAGGAGCAGAGGTGTTTATAATAATAAGAGAAAATTTGAATCTTCCAAGTATTTTTTTTGTTGTTTATAATAATAAGAGCAAATTTTTATTTTTAGAACAACCTATACCTTAATTCCTAACTACAGTTTTCCACACCCCTTTTTGCAAGCTATCATCGCAAGTTTTGTCTGTCCAAACTCTTGTGTTGTTGTTGAATATTTATAAATCAATTTAGTTTTAGATTTTAAAATGATAGTTCGGTTTAGATTAAAGATACAAACAACAGGTTGATATGATAGAGAAAATGACTTTGTGCAGTTATATTTAATGATAAAATTATACAAACAACAAATTTGGTTTACTTTTTTGAACTGCAATCATAATTAAGGATATAATTGATGTAATTTTTTTTAAATAACAAGAGTGGTACTTTATTCTAATCTAAGATATAACGGAGAATCAAGTATATATCTATATCTTTTGATCAAATCTGTGCAAACTTCATTTAAAAGATGATATAAAAAATAAGTAATGAAATACCTAGTAGATCATTTAATCTATGCAAACTTCATTTAAAAGATGATATAAAAACTTCATTTACGATGCGGCGACGTTATCTGAACACTGTTAGCTGCTTAATAGCAGTTTCGATTTGGTTCATATTGCTTTTCATTTCATAATATGGTAAAATGATCATCAAACTCCACGCATTATCGTTTTCGCCGGGACATTCATTGTAGTAAAATACTGGGCTAGCTGAATTCTCGTTTATTGATCTTTATCGCATCGTTTTCACCAAGATATTCTCTCAACGGTTCTATATCACATTATTTGTCCAAATCTTCAACTGGTCCATAATGTTATATGTTCGAATTCCACATATATTTAAAGCATTGGATGTATGTAGACAATATAGAAAGTTTACGTCATGTGAATTAAGCTATAATTTATTCACATGCATTATTCTTCTCATGGGCAACGTAATAATCGTAGTACTTTATCACTACAACCATGGTATCATTGTTAACAAGGCTTAGTTCATGAATAACATTCCCACTTTTGTTAATTCATTAATATATACCTATCCCTGATATTAATAAGTTAGAGAGTACAATAATTTCGCATGGCTTTGACAAGTTATGGCAGTCATGAAATGACATTAATTGTAGAAGTATTTAGATATGTAGGGTCTGTGGTCATTTTTAAGTAAACGAAGCAAATAACTGTAATATGTACTAAGCTGGTAATGATATAGAAAACAATTTATCCTAATGTCAGAAGAAATGAAATAGGCAATAGCTTTATCGTAGTACAAAAGAATGATCAACTATCCTTAGCAAGTTTTCAACTAAATACAATTAATCGCCATCTTGGAATGAATGATACTGGATCATTTTTAAGCCACCGAGTCACATCAAAATTTAGCTAAAAAGTTTGTGTTACAAGCTATAATAGTTTAGCAGTTGCACCAATGTTGCTTTTTAGGCACATGTCAGATTTGTCACCATGCAACATATGGTTTATTGTGTTTTAGTCTCCCATCCAAAGAATTATAAAATGTGTGTTTCTAATCACATCATAAATTTAATTTAACTAATATAAGATAATTTAGTAGTTGTGAGTGGGTTAAAACACTCACTTTTGATTTCAAATCGATTTGAAATCCACAATAAGGCCCAAAATTCAACTGTCTTGGAATTCGTCCAAACCAGCTCCAAAATGTCCGGAATTTCGATACGATCGTAGTGGAACAAACCGCGCATAAATCCGACCTCGTATTAAAAAGTTAAAACGATTAGAAGTTATACGATTTTATATTTAAAACAAATAAAAAAAAGTTACACGTCAGCTCACCCTCACGTGCAAACCCTAGCTCCAAAAACACGGTCGAAGGAAACTACCGCCAGCTATACCCTCGATCGCGCCTTACCACAGCCAGCCGTGGCCAGCATCAGGCGCTCGCACCACCTACCCTCGGCCCGCCGCCCTCACCAGTGGCACGCGACCCCACACCATGTCGAACGAAACTGCCGCCGGCTATACCTCGATCGCGCGTCACCATAGCCAGTCGTGGCCTGCATCAGGTGCTCGTGCCGCCTACCCTTGGCCTGCCGCCCTCACCAGAGGCGCGCGACCCCACACCAAGTCGATCGACGTTCTAGATAGCTCCAGTCGTCGTCTATGCTATGAAACCCTAATTGAATTATTGCCGCCAATCCAACCGTCAATTCACCAAACAAACTACGTGGATGCAATCCCCTCGACGACCTTTACAAAACTGTATCTTCGAATCGGCGATCCATCACAGTTGATCAAACCCCAATGAACGACCGAGATTTGTTCCTCAAATTCTGAACACATAGAGACCCAAATCAAAAAAACAAATTGCAGATCTAGAATGCGCTCGTCAAGAGCTTCGAATCAGTATATAATATGATAGGGTTTTGAGAAGTTTGATTTTGAAATTAATTTGGAAATTGAATTTAGGGTTTGTAGTTTGAATTTGTTTCCGCCATTGAGAAGAGAGAAGCAGATGGAATTGTACGTACCGAGGTAAGAAATAAAAGGTTGCTAGGGTTTAGAAAGATCTATTTATAAGAACAAAGCCCGATAAGAAAATGAACACGTATCGAATTGGTACGAACGACAATAACGACTCGAAAAGCCTGTTTCGCTTTCGAAACGAAAGTGGGTCATCCCATATATCAAAATAGATGTTTTCGATATTTTTAAACTCAATGGAAAAGGTTTCAAGTCCTAATTCCATTGTATGAAGAAGTTAGCTTTTAAAATCAGCTTATTTCAAATTGATTTCAATTAAATTGATTTCTACGCGTTTCGAGTCCGTACGATCAAACGACAAGTCTGATCGCTACGAAACTTGAAATCCTACAATAATTCACCGTTATGGATTCCATGAAACTGATTTCGTCGAAATCCGAGAGAGTGGCCAAAATGGTTATCTTCACATTAAATAAATAAATAAATTATTATTAAATTAGTTAAATCACTTTTTAATTTCAAATTTAATAACTAACAATTTTTATCCATTCTAATTACACAGAAATTAATAGCCTTTTAAAACAAATTTCCATATCAATTCAATGTTAAATATTACACTAATTTCAGTGTTCAAATTCAACTGTAATAATTTATTAATTAAAATTTAAAATCCAAATAAATTAATTTATTTTGATTTCAATCTTGTTATTCAATCAATCATTACTTTATAGACATAGTTAACATTAGTTTATATCTTATTACATCAATAATCTACAATTATCATCTTTTACCATATTAATTGCACCTTTCAATTATATTGAATTTTTATCGATTTCCACATTAATTTACCGGATTAATAACCAAAAGATAATTGAAGCAATTACTATACATTACTAATTCAAACACATTCCCAAGCTTATTATTTACAAATCAAGCTAATCAATTTCACATATTGATTAATCATTCTATATTAATCAATTTCAACTTATTACATATAATTCACCATTACATACCACGTTGATTTTATTTTCTTATTACAATTCTTAACCGATGTAACTTTCCAATTATTACAATTACTTGAGATTACATTCAATCAGTCATCTATTGCATTAAATTTACATTATTAAACTTCATTCTAGTTAGTTTCTCATTCCTACATCATAAATTTTATTTTCTTCCAATATTAAATTACCAAAATCTTATTAAATTCCATAATTTAATTATCGGAAAATTACGGATCGTTACACTCTCCCCCACTCAAAACTTTTCGTCCTCGAAAAGGGAAGAAAGAATTAAGAAATTAATATATCTTATTCAAAGTATTCAATTTATAACAAAAAATTTACATAATTAAATAATTTAGATAAAATATATCAATTTATAAACAATTAAATCCTTTCATATTTTAAAAGTTTGAAAAACATTTCGGTTTCTCAAAAAATTTCTAAGTCCAAAATTCACGGAAAATTTCAGCAGAGTCTCCTTTGTACGAAGAGGTCCGGGAGAAATAATAATATCAATAATCATATATATATATATATATACGTATTTCAAAATAAAATATCCCAAACCACGGGAAAAATAATATAATATCGCTAGAAAACCGTAATCCGAAAACGTACCTATTTGTCGGGCAAACAACGCTTATTTATGAAACCAAAAGCAGTAGCTATTGTTTCCATAAACTTGTATTTCACTTACATAATCCAAAGAAGTTAATAATTATGTAAAAAGAGAAATATTTAAGTTGTTTCAATTAATAACAAAACAAATCAACCCAACATAACAATAGTCACTTGCAAACAAAACCATACGATCATGCAATCATCACATGCAACCAAAGTAATCAACCACCCATCCATAGCAACCAACAAATAGTTTGTTCGGGTTCAGAAACTTTTAATCATATAAAATGATAAATAAACTACCAAGTATACCATACACTCAACAGTCTTAAATAAAACTTAATAGATTATTCATACATCTTTATACAGTTAGAAGTGTCCTTTCCCGACCATACCATAAGCCAAAACAAACAATAATTTCTAATATTATTTACGTTTATTCTTAATAATTTCCTTTCATATCATTTATTGTTCATCAGTTTCATTCATTCATACAATGCTATTTTCATTACTTTACATCCAATTACTTATATAAGTTATTTCTATTCAATTATTTAGATCATCCATAGTCAATTCTCAAAATATTATGTACGTCTCTTTGTAAATTAAATTTACCATTATTATTTACGTTGATTTCCTTTTTAACATCAATATTCATTTGTGAAGCAACTCATACATACTTTTTTTCTTTCACATTTATTTCTTTTATATATAGTATTATTGAATATTAAATCCATTTCTAAGTCAATCCAATATTTTCTTAAGTTATAAGTATTCACTTTTACTATTCATTTTAATTATAAATAGCTGCAACATTAACTTAAGTTTATAATCATTTACGTACAGTATTCACTCTTTCTATAAATTTGATTAGTAACATTTCAAATTATTAACTTAAGTTTATAACAATTTATAACATCAGAATTCTTATCTATAGAAGTAATTCCATTGAACACTTTCATTTTCTAAGTTTTACTGGTATAATATTCTACTACATAATCTTATTGACATTTCAACTTTTAACATTTTTGTAAGTTATATATATGCCTTTTAGAATGCAATTGAATGTTACACAAGTTTATCTTATTCATTTAGTTAACAAATTGTTCAATAGTTACATTTTCTTATCTTTCATATCTACAACTTACAAATTTTCAATTCTTATATATTCCATTAATCACTTAGCATCTAATTTCTTTTTTTTTCTTTTTAGAAGTTTCCAGCTATTAAAATAGTTAAGATTTCATTCATTACAATAATTGAAAACTACTAATTATTAGAAGGTTTAAGAACTAAGTCCCGGATTCCTTTCAGTCATTTTGAAAATAATATATATTTATATCCTTTATAGATCAAATCATATTTAGGAATTCAAAACTAAGGTTTATTCATCAAAACAGATGTGTAGTAAAACTACTATAGCAGTCTTCCCACTTTGAAACTCGAAAATGAACGTCGATGATGCGTGCACTCATCACCGAAATATTTTCCAGCGATAGAGAGAGGAGTACATAACTTATTTCATTCCAAAATTCCTTTAAACATTTCTTTCAAATCATATCGAAATATTTATATCATAAAATACTTTCAAATAATACTAATATTATATTCCAAAGTCCTTCGAAAGAAATTTTCAAAATCCTGGAACTTAAGTTCTCAAATTCTCAGTTCTTATTTACTTAATTTGTAAATCTTATTTTACAAACAATATTTATAAAATTTCACTACCTAACAAACAACGTATCACATCCAGCTATATCCATTTATAAAATTTATTCTTTTATATAAAAGATATAATACAAGGCAAAATTATTTCATTTACCTATATTTCAAAACAATATTGTGCTATTAAGTGTTTAGAAATCCCTATCGGTGTCATAGCGTCCCATGTACCGACCAGAATTTATAAATACTAAACAGAACAAATTAACACAATACAAAACCTTTTATAACACTAACAAATACGCTCTCTCATATATATACTCTCAACGACTCATTCTAGGGTATTACTATCCTATCTTTAATGAGTCAAACCCCATAAAGTTATCGCTAAACCAAAGCTCTGATACCAAATGTAACGACCCACCTTTTTGGACAGTTTAAATCAATGATAAACCACACACGTCAGACTCAAACCATTCAAAAAGGAGGATCGTTATGGGGTAAATAAGAAAAAACAGAGAAAGAAAGAAAAACAAACACAGAATCTCACAATGGAATGACAAAATATAATAATCAAATAACAGTTCATGAAGCTGTTTTACAAATACATTTGATTACACCTTTACAATACAGATCAAAGTACATACAACAATAATAAATAAATAATGCATCAGAACAACATGATGTAGTGGAGTAAATAAAATAAATAATAATAGTACAAAATCTTCATCTTCATCCTCCAGAAATAAGGGCTTAAATACACTGAAAAGCTCAGACTGACCCGAGTGTAATGAAAAGACAAAACACTCGAGTCAGATTTAAAAGATCTTATGTAAGTTAAATCAACAGTAAATAAATATGAGTGTAACGGCTTCAGATATGTTTACGAGGTTTGACATCTCCTATCCAGTGTCAACGTGAGTGCAATAACTTAATAGATGTTTGTGATTCCATCTCTTAAGGATCCGTTAAACTATCTATTATGTAGTAATATACGCTATTATAATATGTCTATTAGTAAAGTAAAGTATTAAAATAGCGTTAAGGCATTACCCATATCCCCTTTAACACATTTTTCTATATTCCCATAGTCTATACAGATACTGTAAGCCCCACCAAACTGATGGGATACTCAGGGAGCACTCCATAGGTATGGTACAAATCAAACTCATAATGGATGCGATAAGGCATGTGACAAGGCACGTTAGGCAATGCCAGGGTAGGATTCTACCAATTGCACTCCCGGACTAGTGGTAACGCATAACAGCTACTACCGCCCACCTCGGAACACACTCCTATAATCAAAATTGAGGGGTGGCCACCAAATCAATCACAAAGTCATAATATGGTATTGAAGAAATGTACCCGATAGGAGGTGAGACCTCACTTAGCCCGGTATAACTCCTGTTTTAGCCACATCAAGCAGACTCACGGGAGTCAAAGCTACGTAAATACCTCATACAGAATCATTCACCAAACCATCCTACTTCATTCTGAAATCTCCACCACGTACATAGTTGTTAAAGTGGTTTTTGGTATTGGCAGAGAGTATGACAATATCTGATCCCGGTCTCTTTAACAACCAAACGCTTATTTCACACCGGATGGTTCTTTTACATTTCAAAAATCAATTCATAATTGATATCAAAATATCATATTCGATTCAAACATATCACTTTCGAAATCATATTTACTTTCGAAATCATATTCGCTTTTGAAATCATATCATCTTCGAAATCATATTTACTTCTGAGATCATACTTCCAAAATAGGTTAAACCCTTATTTTAAAATCATCATATTTCTCAAATATGTCATTTAAATCCCAACTTAGGTTATAACATCATTTAACTGTATTCATTTTTAAATCAAGGATTTAAATATAAACTCTTCCACTTTACACAGTCTAAAATTTAGAAAATAGTTTAGACAGTTATAAATAGTTTAATTAGTTTAGCATGGTTTAAAATAAATTTCTAAATAGTTAAAATACTCTAAAATAGAAAAATATAGATTAAAATAGTTTAAATGGATTTAAGATAGTTTAAATTGATTTAAAATAGATTAAATAGATTTAAAATAGATTAAATAGATTTAAAATAGATTAAATAGATTTAAAGTAGATTTAAAATAGATTAAATAGATTTAAAATAGATTAAAATAAATTAAATAGTTCTAAATTGATTAGAATAGTTGAAAATAGATAAAATTAGGTTAATAGTTTGAAAATCTTAAAAATAAGGATTTTAAAATAATATGTTTTTAAACTGTTAATATTAAAGTAATTAATTTGAAATTAATATCAAATTTAAACTATTTCTTCCATTTCAACAAATCTGGACCATATCCATATTTCAAATCTAACCCAATTACAAATCTTGAAATATCAATTAAAGCTATTCCAATTTCAATAGATTTCAAAGTTACAATTTCAAACGTTTTAATAACTCAATTTCGACAAATTTTGTTATACTTCAAATTCAACTTTAGAATTTCAATTTAAATTCTTAAGCCATTCACTTAAAACAATTCCAAAATTTTAACTTAAATCCTTCAAACGATTCATTTAAAACAATTCAGTTTATATAAATCAAATTCCATTTCAAGGTATCATTTAATTTAACCAATCTGATGTCTGTATATAATTTTTTACCCTATGGTCAAGTGATACAGTTATTTATTATTTCAATCTGCAATTATTTTTACATTTACGGGTGTATATCATTTCAACCCGCAATCCCAAATTTAACTTCAAACCCATGAAATCGCCCGAGTCTATCATTTCAACCCATAACGATTTCTCCCTAATCTATCAGATTGTTCAAGTATGTATCGTTTCAACCCATAGGGAACTTGCAGTGTTAAAACAATATAAAATTTAACATCCAGTCATCCAATATCAACAATCAAACATCCATCACAATCATCATCCAAATCTACCAACAAATAACAACAATTTACTGCTTATCAATAACATGTATTAACTGGAAATTTTAAAATTCAATATTAAATTAAATGGCGATTAAATTCAATAAAAGTCATATTTAACTAGAATGGCAATTTAAATATACCAAACATCAACCAATCAATTTCTAATCAGATCATAAATTTAATTTAACTAACATAAGATAATTTAGTAGTTGTGAGTGGGCTAAAACACTCACTTTTGATTTCAAATCGATTTGAAATCCACAATAAGGCCCAAAATTCAACAGTTTCAGAATTCGTCCAAAAAAGTTCCAAAATGTCTGGAATTTCGATACGATCGTAGTGGAATAAACCGCGCGTAAATCTGACCTCGTATGAAAAAGTTATAACGATTAGAAGTTATACGATTTTATATTTTAAAATAAAAAGTTACACGTCAGCTCACCCTCACGTGCAAATCCTAGCTCCAAAAACACGGTCGAAGGAAACTGCTGCCAGCTATACCCTCGATCGTGCCTTACCACAGCCAGCCGTGGCCAGCATCAGGCGCTCGCGTCACCTACCCTCGGCCCGCCGCCCTCACCAGAGGCGCGCGACCCCACACCATGTCGATCGACGTTCCAGATAGCTCCATCCGTAGTCTATGCTATGAAACCTTAATTGAATTATTGCTGCCAATCCATCCGTCAATTCGCCAAACAAACTACATGGATGCAATCCCCTCGACGACCTCTACAAAATTGTATCTTCGAATCGGTGATCCGTCATAGTTGATCAAACCCCAATGAAGAGTCGAGATTTGTTCCCCAAATTCTGGACACATAGAGACCCAAATCAAAATACAAACTGCAGATCTAGAATGCGCTCGTAAAGAGCTTCGAATCGGTATATAATATGATAGGGTTTTGAGAAGTTTAATTTTGAAATTAATTTGGAAATTGAATTTAGGGTTTGTAGTCTGAATTTGTTTCTGCCATTGAGAAGAGAGAAGCAGATGGAATTGTACGTATTGAGATAAGAAATAAAAGGTTGCTAGGGTTTAGAAAGATCTATTTATAAGAACAAAGCCCGATAAGAAAATGAACATGTATCGAATTGGTACGAACGACAATAACGACCCGAAAAGCCCGTTTCGCTTCCGAAACGAATGTAGGTCATCCCATATATCAAAATAAATATTTTCGATATTTTTAAACTCAATGGAAAAGGTTTCAAGTCCTAATTCCATTGTATGAAGAAGTTAGCTTTTAAAATCAGCTTATTTCAAATTGATTTCAATTAAATTGATTTCTACGCCTTTAGAGTTCGTACAATCAAATGACAAGTCCGATCGCTACGAAACTTGATATCCTACAATAATTCACCGTTACGGATTCGATGAAACTGGTTTCGTCAAAATTCGAGATAGTGGCCAAAATGGCTATCTTCACGTTAAATAAATAAATAAATTATCATTAAATTAATTAAATCACTTTTTAATTTCAAATTTAATAACTAACAATTTTTATCCATTCTAATTACACAGAAATTAATAGCCTTTTAAAACAAATTTCTATATCAATTTAATGTTAAATATTACACTAATTTCAGTGTTCAAATTCAATTGTAATAATTTATTAATTAAAATTTAAAATCCAAATAAATTTATTTATTTTGATTTCAATCTTATTATTCAATCAATCATTACTTATGGACATAGTTAACATTGGTTTATATCTTATTACGTCAATAATCTACAATTATCATCTTTTACCATATTAATTGCACCTTTCAATTATATTGAATTTTTATCGATTTCCACATTAATTTACCGGATTAATAACCAAAAGATAATTGAAGCAATTACTATACATTACTAATTCAAACACATTACCAAGTTTATTGTTTACAAATCAAGCTAATCAATTTCACATACTGATTAATCATTCTATTTTAATCAATTTCAATTTATTACGTATAATTCACCATTACATACCACATTGATTTTATATTCTTATTACAATTCTTAACCAATGTAACTTTCCAATTATTACAATTACTTGAGATTACATTCAATTAGTCATCTATTGCATTAAATTTACATTATTAAACTTCATTCTAAGTTAGTTTCTCATTCCTACATCATAAATTTTATTTTCTTCCAATATTAAATTACCAAAATCTTATTAAATTCCATAATTTAATTATTGGAAAATTACGGATCATTACACTTTGTACTAAATCATCTACTGTCATGTTATCCTATGGTAGGGGAAAAAGAAGGGAAAGGATCGGGTCAGACAAAAGTCCGGTGAATAAGTACATCGTTAATATATGGTGATCACATGCAGTTGAATACTCTATATGACCTAGGGTGTTCTAGAAGTGTTCGTGGATGACTATGTTTCTTTATTAAAGTGATTTTAACTTAATACACCTACACTAACTACTTGTGCAGGCTCTTACTTAGGATCAAACAACTAATTTAACCTCTAGACAATACTGATCAGCCAATAGCTACTGGAACTATTCTATATAAGATTACCCTACCATCTCTACTATGGGACTATGTTTCCCACAACTACGACTACTTGTACCTATACCCCCATTATGCATTGAGGGGGAGCCTACAATGTCGACTCATCAAAGTGTCTCATCGTCAGCATCTGTGCCATCTCTCAATGATAACGTAATTGCCTCTTATTACACGTGCTAGGATCCAACAACAACACAACATTACATCGCATGAGAATCTATGAATAACAAGGGACTCCTATTATGCCGGGCTCATACACTTCATCAGGCATCATCCATGCTACGCATCTACTATAGAACCTCATATGATTTCCATTTGTGATAGAATCACCCCCACTCAAATATCGACCCCTACTGGATAAATAGCATTTAACATGCTCCGTAATGTCCTTGTGCTGCCTCAAAGGGAATTAACTTCCCTACTCTAACATCCATATATATACACTATACATATACATTTACACTTAAAATAGTTTTATTTATAACCTCGGCCTCAGGTTGAGCTTTAGATTGTGCTTTTGGAATGCCAACCGATCAACCGCTATATACCGCTCCAGGTAGTGCGGTCGATAGGTCGTGGTGTAAATTTTAGGTTTTTTTTATTTGAATCCCAATTTAATTATCATTTACTTCACTTTTCTTAATTATTTTCATCGTTCCCAAATTTATTATCATAGAGGTAAGCTAGTTACAATTAACCAAACTTGTTAATATCAATTTCGATTTACATACCTACCCAATTTTGTAGTAAAATGGTTTATCATACGGTTACTATTAAGTATACAGGTTATGTAAATTCTTTATCAATTTACAGATTTATAGGAACAATTCAAGTCTACGGTTTACCACTAACATCAATATTAACAAATTATATTAACAGATTATAGGATTAGAAGAATTAAAGAAAGGGTTTTAATCTAGGTCAATTCCTATTTAACAGGTTTGCATTAATTTAATTTATTATTCAATCTCGGATCTAAACAATATGATTTACAATTTAGTTTTTAACAATCTAAATCAAACTGGGTATATCAAAATTAACTACACATAATCATCTTATTAAAAATATACCCACTCATCTCGAGGGAATTCCTCTAATGATTTGATTTGATTTCACCGCCTCTCTCCCTTGTTGATTTTATTTTCCTTCTCCCTTTATCTTTTATTTTGATTCTCTCTCTTTTATAATTTGATGTATAA
The DNA here is from genome assembly GCA_030737815.1 of Allium fistulosum. NCBI lineage: Eukaryota > Viridiplantae > Streptophyta > Magnoliopsida > Asparagales > Amaryllidaceae > Allium > Allium fistulosum. Next base: position 191,789,811 of record CM060907.1, read on the forward strand.
TCTTTTTATTTCTTTTAAGAAAATTTTAGGAAGATAATATGAAGTGTTTTAAGAATTTTGGAGGAGGAAAAAGAAGAAGATGGAGGCTATGGTTTCTAAAATGAAAAGAATTGGGGGTGGCTATGTATTTATAGTTGAAAACTAGGCTTTGAAAAATTTACATGTTCATCCTTAAGTTATTTACTTTTACGTATAAGAAAATTTTATCTCTCTTTCTTTTATTTAAAGAAGGCAACATCTTTATCCTTCCCTTTTAATGTCATTAATAGCCATTTATTTAAATTTATTTCCTTTACTTAAGTATTTACCTTTAATGCTTTGCGCTTTTGTTATTATTGATTATGGCAGAGAATAATGTATGTGTATTCAAAAGTAAATGCGCATTTATCTAATTAGAAACCATACTTCTTACCAACTAATTGGTATTAAAATTTCCAATGTAAAATCGATTTCGTTAATTTAAATTAATTTTATTAATTGGTATCATATATATGTATTATTAACCTTTGTATGGAATCCTGGATTTATATTCAAACACACACACACACACACACATACACACATACACACACACACACACACACAGATATATATATATATCTGTGTGTATGTGTGTTTGTGTGGGCGTGCACGCGCATGTGTATTAATTAGAAATGTCATTATTTACCATAAATTGAGCCATCAATTACATTAATTGACTTGTATTAATGTTTTGAAATTCAAAAACCAAACTTATCTTTATTCTTTACAATAAGAAATGACATGCCTTTGCTTTTTATTTAATAAATGATTTCCATCCATTAATACACTCTTACCTTTTCTTTTCAAAATATGCAATGTTTATTTTACTAAATACCATCTTTCTTTTCTTTTTCATATATATGGTAAATTTACCTTCCTTTTACAATAACCCTTTTCTTTTATTAAATATACCGTTACTTCTCTTCCCTAGTATTCAATTTATCCGTTAAAATAATTATAGGAATAATTTCATCATTAATGCTTTCCCCTTAAAGCGTTTTCAAATATATGCATGTAAATATTTTTTTCTTATTTTCTTTTAAATGAACATAAACCATCGTGTCCTTTTCTTTTAGGAATAATTCCTCATATTCAAGTTATTTCTTAACAAGTAAGTTCTTCTTTATTCTTGTAATTCTTAAACTTAATTTAAAAATAGATGCAAAACACAAAATGCGCGCTACGGTAAAAGTGATGTATCTTATTCATATGGTATCCGTTTCTAACAACTTATATATGAATTTGGGCTAGAAAAATCTACTTAACACAATGTAAAAGCCAGACTTTCTAAATTCCTTCATTTGTAGAAATTTACTATTTTATCCTTTTATGTAGAATTATATTTTTTCCTTATTAATATTTTAGTTTGTTATTAAAATTTCCGGGTGTTACATTCTCCCTCCTAAAAGGATTTCTTCCCCGAAATCTCTAAGGATGGAAAAATGTAACTCATATATATGCAAACCAATATCTACAACCATCTATTCAACCATCAAGCACTTGCAACAATTGTCCTTAGTTTAAACTTTCTAATGCAACATGTACTTATAAGTGTGGAATGTATATGAACCTATAACGAATGTAAAATTAGGTGGTCTCCCGAACTAGTCGACCTCCCGGAATGCAAATGCTCATACTATGCATTCAAAATGTATTCAACATCCTATATACATATATTGACTATTCTATATGTATGCACAACCATCCAATCCACATGCAGCAACCATATGCGGCAACCATATGCATTTTACTGATAAAATAAAATAGATAATGTGAAGTGTGTCGTGGGCCAACATGAACAAATTGGCTCATATGTGTAATACTAATTAATAAAATACATCCAAAGCAATCATCATCCAAAACATGTCCTAGAGACACATTCATAACCATGCCTCATCTATACAATTCTTCGTATGGAATACACTAAGTTAAACACTAAGTGTCTAAGTAACTATACTAACTAAAATGGAAACGTACACAAAAAGACCTCCAGATGGGTAGCTCGGATTTACTCCTAGGCTTCCCAAATACTCTCAGCTGGATCGTTCTTCCATCTTAAATTATCGACTTTATGACGGCATTCAAACTCAATCTAAACCACCACAAAATGTTTGTGCATATGTAAACCTTTAAAGTCCTTGCTACTAACTCATATAAACCGACGTCGCCATACACCACGACTGATAACTTGAGCACAAGTATGATAGTAAAAGAACATAGCCCTCCGCAACCCTCAATGCACATACACATTAGCTTAAATCATCCCATTAGTATATCAATTACTCTATCCAATTGATACTAAGGTAAGAAGACTCGAAAGTGGACAGTGTCTCACCTAACAGCAATTTACTTGAATTTTTTACTATCCTATCAGACCTAGCAATTAAAATCCTAAGTCTAAATGAATTCTTAAAATTAATTTAAATCCTATCTAAATTGTTTTATAACCAAAGATTATTAGTTAGGTGATATACGTACAACTATTACTTCAGTCAGTGTCCCACGATATTTTTGTTAAATAAATATTCTTCCTTTTTATCTAAGGGATGATTGAAGAGAATCCTATAATTTTCTTCTCAAAATCTTAAGAAAATTTTCCAAATCTTATTTTCCATAAAAGTCACCTCCGCATCCTTAATGCGTGCAAACTGTAACATTTTTTTCTTAATGGTAACCCAATTCCTTGAATTAACCATCCTTTGTGAAATCTTAACTCCAACTTCATTTAGGCTATCCTTTACAGTTTGAACTTCTAAAGTTTTCCATTTCTTAATGCCATCCCATCAATGAGACCTTTTCCCCAAATGTAAATTCTCACTGTTTTATTCCAACTATCCTACGGTCAAGACAACTCAATGTGGAACAGTGCCTTGATATTTTAATCAAATAGACATAATGACCAATACTTTGGTTTATAGTTAGAAATTTCAGCATTTTAATGCATTGGAATTACATCTTCCCCAAAAGGAAACGTGAACTCTGTAACTTCCCATAATTATCTAAAAGAAATTTTATGTTATGTTTGGAATTACAAAGAATTATCATTCCTGTTATTATTAACAAAATATGGTAAACATCCTTATTTTGTACATCTCTTTCTTTTAGGCATATTTCTTGTTATTTCGAAGGATATACTTTTGTACTAAAACTGGATAATTTACAGAAATTTACATTGCTACATACTTCATTCCAGTGAATTAAAATACTACTTAAATCCCACTCCAATTTATAACAACTTCCAATTTGTGTTTATTAGCCTATATCAATTACCCAACAAAATTAAAATTACCACGCAATTTCCTTAATGGGTTATCTCATAAATTTAGGGACTACTTCCCTCTATTCTCCATATTCAAGTATATGCAATATTTAATCCTACAATTCCAAGATTTACATTTGGCATACATGGAACACATCTACAATGATATAAATCCAATAATATATAAAAATACATAATTTTCCACTCACGTCCACCCGGTTTGCCCTTAGCCTTTAGAGGAACAACACAATACCTAGACCGCTCGTAGCCTACAGGTATTTTATTTTCACCCATATGGTACCAATCTTGCTGATATAACATTGAGCCTACACTTACCGTCCCATTTAGATTACCTAATGTAATCGAGGAAATCCCTATTTGTTACTTAACACTCCTTATAAGCATTGAAGTAGATCCTACTTGGCTCTTTAACACTTCAAACCGAATTTTTTTTTGTATCACAGCATTCCTTTATACAGCTAAAACATCTTGGTTTACTCTTTCTATGCTTTGAAATATGTTCATTCAAACCATAATTTACAAACTTTCTTTCGTAAAGATTTTATAATTCAAACCATACTTGAGTAGAAAATAAAAGGCAGTGTTCACTCTTCACTATTACAGGAAGTTTGTTCTAGCACTCTACCCTTCCAATTCAAACGTTGATCGGAAAGGTCACTAAATCTCCATACCACTTCGTACCTCTACCCTAAAATATTATAATGCTTCAAACTTCATAATATATTTAGTCCTTGTAGGTTGTGTAATTATCTCTATCTAACTCTAATTTAATTTTTCCTTTCTAAGTTTAAGTGATAGTCACAACTTTAATTAACCTTCCAAATCAAAATCTTTGATTCTAATACCATTTTCAAAAAACTAGTATGTTTTTTTAAACTGTAAAACTCTCCGTTCATTTTTAACAAACGTTTTCTTTTTACAAAGATTATGATATTTTTCTTTATTTTTTAAATTATCAAAAACGGTTTAGCTTAACTTAGCAAAATGTACATAAAAACATATCTTTCTAAAATTTTCCATTATAAATATGAAATTCTCACTGAAGTGTATTTTCAAAGATGATGTTTTAACTTACTACGTATTTTTTTAAAGTATGATAAAAACACTTATAAATGACATTTTTAAGTACTAACCATTTCTTATTTATAAAAGAGGTTCAAAAGCTGCGTTTTACATACTCCTTGATATTTTTCTGTCAAAAGTTTCATTATAAAAGTAAAGTATGCTTCTAGGGTAAGTGCAGCAATGTGCCTAAAATAAAAGCTTTAAAGTAGTTATTGAAAATTTGCTTTTTGTCAAATTCTTTTAATTTTACTTTTTAAAATATCAGATGTCTATTGTTTCTAACTTTTAAAAAACATTTTTCCACTGGTTTATCACTTAATCGGAGTAGATAAATGCAACCTAATTTATACAAGCCCAACTATACTTACAATGCTTTAAGTGCATAAGGTTTCCGTCCTTCTTTCCAAAAATGGTTAACTCAAGCTTATCTTCTAATATAATATCCAACTCCAATATAGAAACACTTCAGCTGTATAAATAAAAAGCATTATTTGCAACTATTACCAATATAAGAATAGGTTTTCCACCTTAACTGGGAGATTTTCTCTAAGTTTATGAAATCTTTCTTCCATGTTTCCTTTTTCACTTTATCACATCCCACTTAACCACAAAGCTCCCATGGTACTAATCTTCTTCATTCATTCTTAAATCCATAATTTACTTACTACTACTAGTTGGTATAGGAAGCCTTTACTAGTGTCTCTTTATGGGGTAAATCATGATAAATGTGAAGAGTTTATTATTATTTTTTCTTGATATACTTATGTATAAAATCTTTGGAAATTTTTTATCTATACATATATACACCTTTCAAAAGCCCATTTTGAAAGAAACTTAAAAAACTTTTTGAAAAACTCTTTTTTTTCAAAACCTTTTCAAGTACTTCTCTCAATACGCATCTAATCGCTAAGAAATCTTAAACCTAAGCTCTAATACCAACTTTGACAACCCACACCTCCTGACACATCGATCCAAAGCCTATAGTGACTTTCAAACTAGCATCAGTGTTAAGAGGTATAAGTTATTGGGTTTTTATACATTATCAGAGACTGATAATATAAGAATAAATCTCACAAGGGAAGGAATAAAATATAAGTACTGAAAATAGACATTTTTGAAAAACAGCCATCAAAATGCTTAATTCATATACATTATTTCCAAATTAAAATATGTTTACTAAACATTTAATACAATAAATAGTAATATAAGGAACAACCAAGAGTAGTGGAACTCCAATATTTAGCTCCTTTCTACATGCTTTGTACTAAATTAACTACTGTCTTGTTATCCTATGATGGAGGAAAAGAAGAGAAAGGAGCGGGTCAGACCAAAGTCTAGTGAATGAGTACATCATTAATATGGTGATCACATGTTGTTGACTTTAATAATACTCTATGTGACATAGGGTGTTCCACAAGTGTCCGGGGATGACTATGTTTCTTTACTTAAATGTTTTTAACTTAATACACACCTGCACTAACTACTTGTATATGCTCGTACTTTGGTTTGAACAACTGATCGAACCTTTAAACAATGCTGATCGGCTAATAGCTATTGAAACTATTTTACTTGAGATTTCTCTAATATTATCCAGCCTTTTGAGTAGACAGTATTCGGATAGACTGGATAAAATGAACGTGAAAATTATCAAGACAAGGAGCCTAAAGAGATAGCCTAAGAGACCAAAACCAAGCAGAAACAGAGCCATGAGGCAAAAACCAAACCGACACAAGGATTCAAGGATCCAAATCCAAAATGTGTCAGTATCGATCCATCCTTTTGGATCGATACCGATCCACCTTCTTGGATTTGTAATGATCCACGTTCCTTCATCCAAACTTACCCCGGTTCCTCCTACTCACTTAACTTGATGTTAGAAGCTATTTTAAGTGTTATTTTGCTGATCCCATGCAATTCTCTATCGATCTTCACGAGCACTCAAAATCAGCAACTCCATTCTTTCATAGATCCATCATTTCGACTTAGAAACAAGCTAATTCTGTTGCAAACAAGTTTAGAATCACGAAGTTAAACACAAATAGAGCCAAAACAAGGAGTTAAAAATCATCTATATGAAGAATTTATGGACCGGTACTAATCCAAGCCCATGGATCAGAATCGATCCATGATTATTATTGAGGTGCCTACCTATTTTCTTGGGGAAGCAGTCTATGGCATGTAAAACAAGATGGAGATCATGGAGGTAACATTTTAGGCTTTATACGTCTATAAATTGAGGGGCATGACTCATTTTTATGGATCATTTTGGATCTAGCTCTTTCTTACTCTAATTTCTTATAATCACCCATGGATTTATACCGATCCATAAGAACAGTTGATTATAATCTAGTGATCTAAGCAATAAAACCACAAAGTGGACATAGGCCAATATTAGTCGAACCACTATAAACGCCGTGTGTTCTTTTCTCGCTCTTTTTAATTTACTTTCTTCATTTTTTATTTTCTACCCAATCTCTTGAGTGTTGGTGTCTTTTTTGATTCAAATATTTTGGTGCTTTCACTTAGAACTCCTATTCTCAAGCTACTTGGATCCAATCATCTACTATTGGATTTCATAGATCCAAGAGATTGATGCTATCTACCAACCTTACTATCTACTATTCAGATTTTCAACAATCTAAGAGAAGTTATTCTCCATGGCCTAATCAAGGAAAGAACGTACTATAACTTCCAGAGCTACTAATGATACTGAAAACCAAGACACTCACCGTGTGGATGAAGTTGCCAACCGGAACAAGATGAGATCCAGAATCCAACTAAATTCATAACCTAAATGGAGATGGATCGTATGATGAAGCAGATGGAGGATAGATTCCAAGAGACTTGGAATGAGATAAACTAGCAGATGCAACAGAGCTTGAGGCTGTTGAATGAACAAACTCAGAACAGCCGTAGGAGGATCTTAGACCATTCAAGTTCAGAATATGAAAGTTCCTCATCCGAGCAAAGATGGAGGGATATAAAGCAGAAGAAGATGCAAAACACGGTTAGAACTTTGTATCAAGGAGCAAGACAAAATCACAACTCGAGTTTGTGAATAGTACCGATCCAACTTATGTTGGAGCTATTCCTTGCCTTTTGGATAGTGGCGTGGATGCAACCTCTGGTCGTACCGTTGATGATCGAAATCTAGAATATCGAGCTATTGCTGACGATCTACCACTTAGGAATCAAATAAGGGGGACTGCTGGACAAACAGATCTCTCAGAGTCTGGAGAACCCAGGTATCGAGAGTATGCCCGAGAGCATTCACCAGGATGAACACTCAAAACAGATCTCGACTACCGCCAGTCAGCCGAACCTGGATTATTTGGCCGAGATGGCCGAGAAACTTGTAAATGAAAATCAGTTTAGAAGCAATAATGAATGTGGTACTTATCCTAGTCGGAATCCATTTACTGAGAACATTCCACATGTGAAGTATTTATGGAGGTTTGTAATGCTAACATGCAGATGTATGATGGAAAGATAAATCCAAGGCAGTGCTTGATGAAGTACGAATGGCATATGGACTCTACTAGAGCATCTGATGCAATGAGATGTCGTTGCTTTCCAATTTACCTAGTGGGAGTAGCGATGATGTGGTTCACTCGGCTCCCACCGAGATTCATATCATCTTTTGCTGAATTGTCATGAAAATTTCTGAAGCAAATCCGTTTACACACTTCACGTCCGAAAGGTGTGATGTCATTATCAAACCTCTTCCAGGGCACGGGAGAGTCATTAAAAAATTTATTAAACCTGTTCCATACAGTTGTGATGGAAGTAAAAAATCTTAATGATGACATAGTATTGATGGCATTGATCACGGGGTTTCATCCCGAGACCGACTTCGGGAGATGGTTGGAAATGAAACCCCCCACGACGATGGATATTTTCTACAAGAAGGCTAATCAGTTCCTGTATTTGGAGGAGGCACACAATCATCCCCGAAGAGGCGAGGCTAGAATTTCAACTGAAGTGATATAGAGCAGCATTGCTGTAAAACAGTTTGAAGGAGTTCTGGGAATGTGGATGTAAACATTGGAAACAAGAGCAGTGGTCAAAAACAGAATGATAATGGAGCTAGAAAGCGAAATCCTGATAACAGGAATCGTCCCATGATTCATAATATGAAAATTATACAGTTGAATAACTTCATTGAGAATATCTATTTGACAACTCAAGGTACTGAGAAGTACAAGAAGCCGGCTCCAAAAAAGTTGACCGAGATGGAGAAGAGATCTGGCAAGTTCTGCAAGTTTCACAAGACCCGTGGTCATAATATCAATGAATGAAGACACTTGTGTGATATGATTAAGGAGCTGATTCAAAAGAAATAATTACAAAAATTTGTGATAGCCCCGTAGGATGGCGGGCAAGGAAACTCTAACCCTCCTGGGTTGACATCCTAGCGGGGACAAGCTGGTAGTAGTGGTGAGGAGCCTAGGCAGCTTGAAAAGTGTTTAGTGATTAACACAATCATCAGTGGACCACATCCAGTCGATAGAATTTTAAGCAAGATAAATAGGTATGTTGGTGCTTTGAAGCATACAAAGAATGAAAGTTACTTCACTGTAGAAGCTAGAGCTCCGACAAAAAATTTCAAAACAATGGCCGACGATATTGTTTTCCAGAACAGAGATACTGATGGGTTGGAAGCCCCGACAATTGACTCATTAGTTCTAATGGCCATGATTGGCCCTACTATTGTACGAAAGGTGCTAGTTGACAGTGGGAGTTCAGTCAACATTCTATTTAAAAAAGCTTACGACCAGATGCTTTTGGAAGGAAACGATCTGAAACCTTATAAATCTCTTATACAGGGATTTAACGGGATGACTACAAAGCCAGTTGGATATGTTGAACTACCTGTGGTACTTAAAGAGGGCGACCGCAATGGAGTGCAGGTCATGCCTTTTGGGTGTTGGATATTTACTCTTCTTACAACGCATTTTTGGATCGACCAGTCCTGGTTGAGTTTAGAGCATCTATAGCTCCTTGGTGCTTGATAATGAAGTTTCCTACATAAAACGTGTGGGAGTAGTCTAGGGAGATCAAGGGCTGGGTTGCGAATGTTATGTAGCCAAGCTAAAGGAGGCGAGACGAAAAGAGAAAGGGAAAGGAATATTGAACATTCAAGCTAACCTGATCAAATTTCTTACCGACTAGCCTTTACAACAAGTCTTACAGCAACCTGAGACTTCTGTAAGGCTACTAAAATGGAATATTGAATTGAACCAATACGATATAACCTATCACCTTCAGAGAGCTGTCCATGGCAAAGCTTTGGCAGATTTCATAGCTGAGTTCACTACGCGAGACCATACTCCATAGAGCAGTGATGAGCAAAATGCTAGGTGTAAGATGTACACAGATGGTGCATTGAATGAACACTATTCCGGTGCTGGTGTTGTACTTGTCACTCCCGAGGAATGTTCAATTTGTTATGCCTTAAAGCTCGATTTTCCTACAACAAACAATAAAGCAGAGTACGAAGCACTGATTGTTGGACTCAAAATTGCCAAAGAACCAGGAGTTAAAACTTTACACATCTTTTGTGACTCCTAGCTGGTGGTGTGTCAAGTTAGGAAAGAGTTTCAGGCAAAAGGAGCAAGGCTGGCTCCTTATCTAAACCGAACCCTTGAGCTACTCAGTGATATTGAATATTATACGATAACGCATATTCCCAGAGAGGAAAATGCGAAGGCCAACCAACTGGCTAAGCTAGCTAGCTCTGAAGATGCACAGATCATGGGCCTTGTTTCGGTGGAAGTATCGTCTACTGCAAGCATTGACCTTATGGATGTCGATTGGATCTTAGAGGCCGAGCATGAGGAGTCTTGGATGACTCTCGAATTATTTGCAGAGGGGAATCCTTATGGAGAGGAAGCACGAAGGATGGAAGTGCCTTCATCAAGCTTCGAGATACATCTTTCACTAAAGAGCACTTTACAAGAAAGGATTCTCAGTCCCACTACTACACGTGTCACCAACGACAAGGCCAAACAAGTCCTGAAGAAGTTCATGAAGTGGCCTGTGGCAACCACACTGAGGGGCAAACCTTGGAAGAAAATTCTCCGCTATGGGTAATTCTGGCCAATCGTCAACCAAGACACAACTAATTACACCAAAAAGTGTGAGAAGTGCCGAAGGTTTGCTAAAATTCTGAGAGCCCCATCGACGGAAATTACTCAAACGGTCAGTCCCTGGCTATTTGCAATTTGGGGAATGGATTTATCGATATATTGTCAATATCCAAAGGTGGTGCAAAGTATGCCATCGTCGCAGTTGATTACTTCACCAAATGAGCTGAGGTAGAGCCATTAGCCACAATTACCACAAAGAAAGTAGTCAACTTCATGGTCCGAAATATCATATGTCGTTTAGGAGTTCCCCAAGCAATCGTTACCAATAACGGGACTTAATTTGTCAACACCGAGTTTAAGGATTTCTAACTCCGATATCACATAGATAATAGATTTGCTGCAGTGGCACACCGCTAGGCGAATGGACAAATTGAATCCGTGAACAAGATTATTAAGTCCATTCTCAAAAAGCGGTTGGAAAAAGCCAAGGGCAAGTGGGTCGATGAACTTCCATTGGCACTCTAGACTTTTCGAATAGCCCATGAGTCAGCGACTGGCCATTCTCTATTCGCCTTAGCATACGGATCATAGGCTGCGATTCTAGTTGAACTGGAAATACCTTCTCATCGGGTAGCTCACTACAATCCACGAATGAATCAGCAGCTCCGGTTGGAGTCTCTCGACATGATTGATGAGAAGCGTGATGAAGTTGACTTGAGAGTAGCTATGCACTGGAGCTGAGTCAGCCGATATTACAACACCAAGGTTAGGAATCAAACCTTTGAGATTAACGACCTAGTTCTCAAATGAATCTTTCCAGACCCTGAAAACTTAGGTCTAACATGGGAAGATCCGTACATAGTAGAGCAAAAGCTTGGAGATGGCACTATCATGCTAGCAACGTTTGGTAGGATCTTACTCCCGATAGCATGGAATAGCAAGCACTTACGACACTATTTCACCTGGAAATAAATTTGTACATAATTGGATAAATCCATGTAATCAGACAGAACCTGTTATTTCCTGTCTTCGATAAATGAAGTGGCTTTCCAGATCCATGTTTCTGTCTTTACATAGCTTAATAGTTGTGAAATATGACTAACTTGAATGAATCTGCATGTGTATAACGCAGGTATGAAGGTACCCGGAGTTAGGTGCCAACCAAACTTCTACGGTCCATGATCAAACCCTCGAAGTTCAGCCATTCTTGACACCCAGAGGTGGATGTCAGTTAACTCTTGCCCTTGATGTGGAGGCGGGATTATAAACCAAATATGACGTGATTTGGCTGTCCGCCGACTAACTCTTGTCCTTAATGTAGGGGCAGGATTATAAACCAAATAGGACGTGATTTGATCGTCGATTAGCTAATTCTTACCCTTGATGTGAGGGCAGGAGTATAATTCAAATGGATGCGACATCACTGTTCAATCACTAACATCTTGCCTACAATAGGCAAGACAGAAGATCCATGCTCGAAGTAAGGTGGGATCTTACATATAAACTTTGATCAACGCCAAGAGTTAGCATGATTGAACGTAAACATCCTGGATGAGGTTGTACAAACTATGATCTTAAGTAGTTAGCTCAAACCAGGGCCCGAAACCTGGCGTGAACGGATGTCACTATCCTGGAAAATGATACATGAACCGTAATACTAAATGGTTTACCTCAATCAATGCCTAGAGCTTATCACTTTAACGTTTGCTTTGCATCTACAAGAATGATAAAAGGCCGACGGATGATGAAACAGGCTAGTAACTTAGTCCGACCATAATCATGAACAGAAATGGGAGCGAGTACATATTATGGAAAATGCATTTCTTAAGTACTTAGACAAATTCACAAAAAGATTCGACAAAACAAAAGTTTTTGCTATTAACAGTTAAAATAAGATTTAAAAAAAGAAGGAGAGACACTAGAACTGAAGAGCAAAAGCGAAGGCCGAAACCGCATAGCGCCAGCCAAAAAAACAAAACAAACTAACAATCATTTCTTTTGCTTTTGCCTCTTGGACTTTTTCTTCTCTTCTCCGAAGTTAGGTATGACTTGATTATGCTTCTTCCTGCTTTTTCCTTGGCCCTTGGATGGAGTGCTTTATGATGATCTAGTAGGCATGCTTTGAGTGCTCCCAGGTGGAGGAAAAGTGACTGGAATGAAGATATTCTGACTAGGCAAAGCTATGGACAAGGGAGGAGGGATGACCTCTATCTTCTCTAGTTTGACCTCTTTGGCTAGGAGAAGTTTTTGCTCAAGCATACTCATGGTGGGACCCGATATAGGCTTGGAGAATCCTGTAACAACAACATCGTCTTTGGTCTAAGCTTCTTGAATCCCACCAATCCCTTCATCATGTAAAGCATCTATTATCCATTCATCAAGCCGAGGAGTTTTGCCAATTGGAATACTCAGGACCGTTGTTGAAGTAATCAAGGTCATCGATTCTATTGTAGACGTTTGTTGTCCCAACTGGGGACCTTTGTCAGGAAGTGGGATGACCTGAGCTTGACCTGAAACTCAAGAGATATAAAAATATAGATTAGCAACGTCAGTTGATGGCATACAGACTCCCTCAAATATTAGCGAAATCAACGAGATACCTCCTTCAGTTGGGCTTCAATATGGGCTGGAGTGCCATCAGAATTCCCTTCCAAGATGGGACAAAGGATGGCAGACTTTTTCATTTAGGGTTGATCTGGATTATATCCTAGGACCGAAGATGAGTCAGGAGCAATTTTGGGTCCGGATATGTCCCCAACAGTGGCATCTTTAGGTGATGATCCGGAGCCTTTGCCTAAGTCTTTTTGCACTATAGCAGCCAGCTCTAGATAAAGAACAAGCTCACCCTCTCTTAGCACCCTGGGTTCATCTCCTACTAGGATCTCTTTCTCTAACTGAGCCAAGTCTACCTCTCCCCTTTAGAAATTCCTTCTCCTCTATAACAACTTGTTCCTAGGTAAGAGCCAGATTCTTGGGGTAATCATCATCGAACCACTCTAAGTTACAAAATTTGAGCACGTTAGCATTGTACTTGATGAGCATCGGTTCGAATTTCTCCATCATCCGCTTCGCTGCGGCTTCAACCTCCCTCTTTATAAGCACGTCAACATCTTTAGCACTTTAAACTGCCTTCTCATTTCCTCGCAAGTAGTGAGTAGCTCTTCACAATACCCCTGAGCTTTTTGGAGAGCATCATTTTTTCCTTTGTCTCGCACTCATGCTTGGATGATAGCTCACTTAATTTTTTTGGTCAGAGCATCTCTTTCTAACACTAAGTCACGATTCTCATGGTGTGCAGTCTCCATTTCATAGCAATGCTTAGTCCTCTCACTCTCGAGTGCCTTGATCCTTAGGCTTTTCTTCGCTTCAGCTTGTGATTTTCTCAAGTTTCAACCTCAACATCAAGATGTGCAATGATCCTTTTGTCTTGCATCTCCTGGAGTTTCAAATTATCGATCTCAATTTTCCTTTCCCTTGAAACCTTAAAGACCTTCTATGCTACCGGCCTCCACTCATTATACTGGTCATAAGAGCCTGCTACATAGGCGATTGTCGCCTCTTTGACCTCTAGCGGAATGTTCTTTAGGTTGGACACAAACATGAGCCAATCAAAGCATACATCCGAAAAATATTCCTTCAGCTCAACCATTCGAGCATCAGCAGCAAGTTGTAGCTCCATGGTGATGACCGGAGCTTTGAGCTGTTTCTTACCAGACTTATAATGAGAGGCCTCGGAACTGTCTTTATGGTGCTTACGATCAGAAAGTTGATTGGAATGAGTTAACATCAAGTATTGGATGGGAATGGAAGCTGGAGGCAGTACATGAGAAACATAGCCCAGTTGAAAGTCATTGTGGCAATTAGAATGTTTGTTTGAACTTCTTGGTGGAGGTGACTTAGACCTAGAATGATATCTGGAGGTAGAGTTATGAGATGTATAGTATCTATCATGACTGCCTCGGTTGTGGCTAGACCGATGGCTAGACTCAAAATCTCGACCGCTACCTTGATGGAACATGCTTGGATGATACCTATATGGCTGGGATACTTTCTCCTCCAAGGACTAAACATACACTTTTTCCTCTTTATGGATCCTGCAAATGAAACAAGGACAAGTTAGCATTAACAGAGAAGGACATGAAACAGGTGTAGTGCATGTGTGTGTGAGTGTCCTAGCGTTCCCCCTGACAGACCGTGTAATGAGATTTACTCATAGGAGTGATCTCTCCTATGCTAACGGGAGGTATATCATCATCAAAGCGGAGAGGAGAGTTAAGACCCTCAAGGCTCATATTGCCAATGTCGAAAGAGCCAAACTTGATAGGAATTGGCCCTAAACCAGCGAAGACATCTTCAAAAGGAAGTGAAGGAGTTTTCTCCGCGGTTGCTGCTGGTAGGGATCGTGTAGAAGATTGTCCTTTGAGAAGTTTCATAACAAGCCTCTTTTTCAAAATGAACTGTTGATCGTCCTTGGACTGCTCAACCGAAGGCTCGAGGCCTACATTAACATCATCATGGCTATCTTTTCCATCTTCATATATGATTTCACATTCTTTGGGTGCTCCTGCTCTCTCTCAACTTCAGTGAGACTTGAGACCATTTACATCGCCACTTCCAAACGAGTTATTATCGTCATCATCATCACCATCGTCGCAAGAAGCCACTTGAACTTGACCAGTGCTATGTCCCACTTCTAGCAAATCATGAGTTGGGAGATTCTTATTGAAGAGAAGAACTCCAATATCTCTATCCCCCTTCGGAAGTTCCAGAAGAACTCTGACGGCATCTGCAAGAGCCACGCCACTGGGTCTCCTTAGAACAACTGAATGATAGAAAGTGTATGAGTTAAGCTCCTAAGCTACGAGGTGAGTTCACATTAAACAAATGAAGAATAACTTACATCCTGATATCCGTCTTTGTGCAAATTCATGTGGACATCAGACATAGAACAATTCAGTCTTAAAATAGCTTAGCTTATTCTATCTACCACTAATAACTCTATAGCTCTTGTCCAGTTCTAGATAGATCAGAGAAAGGTTTCCTTTTCAACTCTTGAAACTATATATACTGAATCTCCTCTTCACTGGGCACTTGGTGCAAATGTTAGTCAAAGACAGTATACGTGATGTGAAGGAAGGTGTAGCTATTCGAATATAGTTACGTCAGAGCTAGCCTCATGAAGTTCAAGACTCGACGAATAAATTGGTTGAATGGCGAAACACATCCCACCAGGTATATATATCTGTTATAAGTGGTATAACCCTTCGGGGATTGTGAGCTATTTGGTGACGAAAAGGGACTAGTATGTCCTCAAATGAAATCCCGTATTTATCACAAATTCTCCATAGTGACCCCTTTTCTTTCTTTGAAGCAATGGAATCAACAGGATTTTCTAGAATGACAACATCCTCGAGAGTGTTAGGAGCAGCTTCTATTTCTACTTCAAGGCCTTCTACGAGCATTTAAGGAACCTATGGATGAGATTGATCCGGTTGTGGATTGCCAACTGGAGGTATGGACAACGTTGGAGTTTGTTGTGTGAGTGGAACCATAGTCAAGCTCGACTCGGTATGGGATTCGACATATTTGGAAGTAGATGGACCTATGGCTTGAATGGCAAGATGCTTTGAACATCTGTGCTCCATTTCTATAAATACTCAACTGGTAATCAACATTGGATTAATTATAAGCTACACTCTCATGCTAAAGTGGAACCTAGTGCGATTTTGTACAGTGTCGTGTAGTGCGGATTTTCAATATTATATAATAGTTCATTTTAAGAGTTTGGATATCACTCGAAGTGACTGTCATCGTTGACCGTCCCCACGAACTTCATGTCATTGGTCAAATTTTGAAAATGCATCGGATCTCAAGAGACAACACTTGGAAAAGTTGACAAGGTTTGGACTAAAAAAACTTCAAAACCAAAATTCAATGGTCAGATCAGCATCGATTCGAGCCTTTGGGTGGAATTTTTGCTCCATTTCCAACCAACATCTCTTGGCCTCGATTTCAAGCACAATCACCCATATGAACTTCACCCACGTCGATGTCCGGCCTCTCTCCATCTCCACCTACCTAGTTTGACAAGGTTACAAGAGGAATTCGAGTGTAGGTATATAGGTGGAATCAATTGGATCGGTGAATAGAGTTCAACCACGGTGGGACATGCAAGGTCAAGTTCAGGCGAGATGGGGGATTTAGGTAGCGGAGCTATATTTGATTGTCGGTTCAAAGATTTTTAATGACGGAGGCAAGCTCAAACTTTAGATCAGCAGAAGACAAATGAAGAGGAAAGTGGAAGGAAACGGGCTATATAGGTCCAAACACGATTCTCAAGGATAAAAGTGTGTACCTTTTCCAAGTCCTGGATCGGTACCGATCCAACCTCTTTGATAGGTATCGAGTCTTGGTTTAAAAAAAGGACCTATGATGATGGTTGAACAATACATGCCTACATAAGTATGTTCATATGCTTGAGATTCAACAAGGATGTGCACGTGTATACAAGTACGTGTACGTATCTAACTCCGGCGACTGGAGTCAAAGAATATTAGATTCAAACTTGGAAAGTCCATGAAAGGAATCAATTCAAAACTACCGAATTTGGAATATTGGATTATGAAAGCATACTCCTATTTTATAATTAATGCCAGACGTTGGTAAAGTGTCGCGATGAATGGCTATAGACATAACTTTTCACAAAATCAATCCCCGTGAAGGGTAACAACCATTCAAAGCACATAGTGATATAGTTTTGATGAAGATAATTGGTGTAAATAATAGTCACAATTTGGTAACGCTTAACAAAGTAAAACTGGATTTACCGAAACCAAGTAAACGATAAATTTGACTAAAATGTCGCATCACCTGCTAAGTGATGTGTGAACGGTATTATTTGATTAGTTCCATAATAATCGTTGACAAAATTTATATCTAAAGAGTCACACAACCGAATTGTTAAATATTCCTTGATCGCATGATTTAATTAATTTATGATTGTTATAAATTAATTAAATTAACTAATAGTTATGAAATATTAGTTATAAAATTTTAATTTGGTTTGATGAAAAATCTAATTAAATGTATTCATAATAGTTATAAATATATTAATCGATATATGATATCGATACACATTTAAATTGGATTTAGATGAAAAATATTTTATTTGGGGTTTGAATGGATTTGAAGCCTATATATAGGGATAGTTAGTTCGGCCATGATAAGATTACAAAGGGTGCGGCCATATGATAGAAATAAAGGGATTTTGATTTTGGATGGATAAAACAAAGAGAATTGGTAAGAGATAAAGGAGATTTAGACCCTAACCACTCCTCTACATAAGCGCCTTAACCCACACCTGTTGTAGGACTTTTGGAAGCCTCCAAACCCCTCATTTTTGGTTGAATACATCATCCCTCTCCTCCATTCTTACAAGATCAAATCAAATAAATTTAAACATTATTCGATAGTCTGTGGTTAGCAATTCGGGGATTTCACCTTCAGAATTAGAATTCGATTCAGGAGTTCATATCAACACTTCGAGTTGTGACTTTCTGGCATTGGTATAAGAAAATTATTTTATTTACAATTATACTATATTAAATTATTATTTATATGTCATATCCTATTATATTAGTTAGGTGACAATTCTATTATATTAATGTATTGTTACAATCAGATTGGTGGTATGTTTATATTCTTATATATATATATATGTATGTATATAATTTGTCATACATCTACCTATAATATGCACAACTCAATTTTTTTAATATTATTTAATCAATTTAATATACATTATATATATATGCTTTATAATTTAAATTATATATTCTATTATATACAAAATATGGTTTTATAATTTTATATGAATAGTTTCATATATAAAATATTTTCGCCAAAAATAATTTTTATTTATTTATATATTATTATTAAATATTCTTTAAAGAAATTAAGATGTAAATAAATTATATCTATACATATATGTATTATAAAATATGTTTATTGTTTTATAAAATTAAATTAACACCTGACTTGTTTTCAGCAAAAAATATTTTTTTATATATAATTTAAATATTTATATAGTCAAAAATGAAAATTGTTTTTAAATTATATATTAAATAACAAAATGTCATTCAGATTCTTACTAAAAATTTAAAATTCGAAATTATGTTACAAAGTATAATTTTTATTTATTTTTCTTATTTTTCATACAAGTATTTATTTTAAATATATATATATATTAAAAAAATTCTTCTTTTCTATGTGCATTATTAGTTGCATATATGTGTGTATGTGTAATATATATATATTATATTTAAAGGTATTAGCATTTATATATTTATTATTATATTATTTACATATACATATATGAATATATACATTTAAAAAAAATTATATTGTTTCAATTTTATAAAAAATATTTTAATATAATATTATAATTATTCTAAACACACATATATAATTATATATATATTTAATGTTAAAATTCTAGTATATATATATATACTTATACGATTATTTAAAATAAAATATAGTTTATACTTTATACATATACAGATGTATATACATATGTGTATATATATATTTATTTGTAATATTTTGTATATATAAATTAAAGTATATAAACATACATTTGGGCAATATATTTATATACTAGATGGGCAAACATATTCGTTGCAGTGTAAATCTTAACACTTATACACATGCATGTTATACCTTGCACGGATTGCTATGTTACACATGCACACACAGATATATGTGTATGTGATACACGTATATATATAATATAATATTAATAACATAATATAAATATATATTATAATTAAAATAAAATAATTATTTTATTTAAAAGAAATTTAGAAATGTTCTAAATAAATTAGACTTCATAGGCCCAGAAAAGATCCAAAATGGTAAAAAAATTGAAATTCACACATTACTTCCACCGTGCACTGGCCCAGTTCCAACAAAGTATCCACATTAAAGTTACATGATATTCTCTAGTCGAGGAACTATGTATAATCATCACCTCGAGATTCTCTGTTTGGCTTTAACTATATTAACCAACATAAAACTCTCGAGTAAGTCATTCCATAGTTATCAATAACTATCAATATGTAACCCATAAGTGCCTCCAACAACTGTAAATAGTACACTATAATATTTGAAGAGTGTTATGTACTCCAGTCTCATTGGATGAATTGATATCCTTTATCGACATTTTGACTAATAATATTTTAAATAATATGTTACTATAATGTGATAAATTTCTCATGATTACACATATTGTAATTACTATCATGGAACAGTCACTAAAGTATTTTCTATTTGATATGCTTTAATTAATTACCTAATTAATTATATCTTAATATATCAAGTAATAATTGAAAGAAAACACCTTTTATATCGAACAAGATTAGTTATCGAGTTAAATATATCACTACATGGGATAATAGGAATTCCAAAAGAAGCTTTCAACGGCCCCGTCATATAGGTTTCGACGTCTTCCAATGGCTAACTATCTTAATTAATTTAATTTATTAAATTATTTTAACTTATTATTTATAGAAGTTTGAAATTTGTTTTAAAATGCTAATTTAATTCCTAAAAATTAAAGAAGATATTTTTATTCAATTCTGCAATTTTATGATGGTTTATGGTTAATAAAATTAGCGTTTTCAATAATCTTTTGTTATATAATTCGATATTTAACTTTATTGAAAATAAAACTCAAACGATCGATCTATGCAACTGTTAGTCCATTCATTATATAACTTTGATGAAATTTGTGATGCGTAACTATTTTATGAATTTAAATATATTTTTTAACCATGGTATAAGTAATTAAGAATTTTTAAATGTATTTAACATTATAAATTCATATAAAAGAAAATATTCGACGAAAAAATAATTTTTTTGAATCTTATATCGATCCAGTATTTTGGACCTCCTTCCATATATGATAATAAGATAAAAAAATTTGGGGAGTCGATCTTGATTCTCAAATTTATAGCCATTCGTCTACATTTGGACTAATAACCTTTCGTTTGAAGGCCAAACGATCTTCAAACAAGACAAAATTCGTACAACATATACTTTATCATGTATTTATCCAATACGTATGGCTAGAATCAAGATAAAATACAACGAAAAAAAATTAGACTCAAAATATGTCATTTTTCAAGGAGTTGTATAAAAATTGATATGTATTGTTAGGGCAACTTCTATGAAAATGATCTCTCTAAAGTCTAATTTTTTTTCTGTATGTTTTTTAAAATCCAACCATATGGATTGGAAAAATACATAATATAGTATATATGGTTTGAATTTCATCTCGTTTCACCTTCTAACGAAATTTTAAGTCTGAATGTCGAAAACGGCTATAAATTTATCAAATTTGATACCTTAAACCTGTTTATTTTCTTTTCATATTTTGACCATATGCCCAAAATACCTTGGATGGACATAAGATTCAACAATTTTTTACTAAATATTTTATTTTATATGAATTTATTATGTTAAATACATTTAAAATTTAAAGTTTATTATCAAATCGTTGAAAGATTATTGTATAACGGATAGAAATAACGTTTTCAATAATTAGAAACAAACCTGCATTATTGTAAACTTTTTGAAATTTTTATATCAAATTAAATTTTGATAACAAATTAAATAAACTTAATTTATTTTTAAAACGGTTGAATAGATAAATATAGCTTTCGCAAGCCATAGGAAATATAGCCGTTGGCGGCTGTGAAAAGCCGTCGGACAGTCGCGTATACAGCAGCAATCGAACACGTTTTCTTCCTCATTTCCACTTCCTAAATCCTTATTCACCAAAACCTAAACCCCGAAATTCCCTCAAATTCGTCTCTACCCGTCGTGAACCGCCGCAATCCATCAATTTCTTCATCAATTTGCAATCTCCAACCATCTATGCCTTCAATTCATAAAATATCAGGTATATTCTGTTAGATTTGGGTGATATAAATATTCCATATTTAAGTAGATCTTGGAGATATTTGAGTCTATGTGGAATTATGATTCATATTCATTGCCTACTTTATAGATTTGATAGAATTTGGAGTGTGATTAGTTGCACTTTTTAGAGATTTTGTGTATTTGGCAGAGTGATTAGTCGCCTCTTTTATTACATTAGAGAATGCAACAAATTATCTACATGGGAAAGATTAATGGAAGTATTCAATTGCTTCTTAAAGAAGATATTTTTTCAAGTCTATTATAAATAGACATGCCTAGGGTTGATAAGAGATGTGTGGAAAAAGTGTATTTGGTAGAGTGTTCGGGATTGAGATTTCTTCTCAATTTTAGGTCTCTTTTGTATTTTATTGGTTAAATCAATAAAAGTTTTGTTTTGGGGGGAATTTTTTTTGTTTGCTTTCTTCACTACTTTTTCTTCTAAATCTAATTGTGTAGTGATCCCGAAAATTTCTTAAAATTTGGTATCAGAGCCAACTACACAAATTTTTGGAAGAGTCTTTTGGCTATGGAGAAGATAAGTGTTGAAAAGCTTAATGGAAGGAACTGGGGGTTATGGAAGACGAAAATGGAAGATTATCTCTATCTTAATGATCTTCACCAACCCTTGGAAAACAAAGGGGAAAAGCCAAATGGAATAACTGAGGCAAAGTGGGAAATTTTGGATAGGAAGGCAGCTGCAACAATTCGGTGTTTTATGGAGAATTCTGTGTTTCATATCGTTGCTTGTGAAACTTCTGCTTTTGGCACATGGAAGAAATTGGAAGGAATTTATGCCAAAAATTCTGCGATGAATAAGGCATTCCTGATGAGAAAGTTGGTCAATCTAAAACTAAAGGAAGGCGAATCGATTAGCGAACATCTCAACAGCTTTCAAGCAATTGTGAACCAATTGGCGGAGATAAGCTTCAAAGTTGATGACGAAACTCAAGCTTTAATATTAATGAGCTCATTGCCTGAAAATTGGGAAACTTTAGTAGTCGCATTGAACAATTTAAATTCTAGTGGTGTTGTTTCCATGGAGACTGAGGTTAGTAGCCTTTTTAATGAGGAGATGCGGAGGATAAATTCATCAGAAGGAAAGGCCACTGAAGAAAAGGAAACTACAAGTCCATTGGCAGAGGTCCACTTTGCAAAGAGAGAAAGACGCTCATTCAAACCAAATACGGATTGAGACTTCATTTGCTATTACTGTGAAAAACCAGGCCATCAGCTGAAATTTTGCAATAAATTAAGAGATGATAAAGAGATGATGAAAACTCAAGAAGGAAGCAAAAATAAGCTGGAGGTAGACCGTGATGAGGAGGTAAACTTTGGCATTAGCAATGATGTTCTTTGTGTTGATATAAGTATGGGAGGAGAGTGGGTGCTAGATTCTGGTGCATGTTTCCATATTTGCAATCAAAGGGAAGCATTCACTGATTATAAGGAGGAAGCATGCAAGGTGGAGTCCGCTAGTGGTGGAGATCTACAAGTTCAAGGCACGGGTTCTGTCATGTTGAAGATGGATACTGGAAGGTTGGTGACACTTACATGGGTTAGGCATATCCCAGAAATTAAAAGGAATCTTGTCTCTGTTGGACAGTTGGAAGGGAAAGGTTGTAACTTCTCGACTCGAGGTGGAGTAACTAGGGTTTGGAAGGGTAACAGGGAGGTGCTGCGCGTGAAGAGGAAAAACAATAATATTTATTCATTGCTTGGAAAAACCTTAAAGATTGCAAATTCTTATACAAGTGAAGTTGGAGAGACAAATCTGTCTGAATCAAGGTGGAGCCAACAATGGAAAACCATAAAGCCTGCTTGGAGGTCTTTGTGGTATTACAAGCAATTCTGATCTGTTGATAATGTGCATGTTCGATTGGCGGGCATGCATAGTTTAGAGGGAGGTTTAGCTTTGTGGTGAAGGCATTTGTTTCCTTGGATATATTGTTTGGAATTTGAGGTTCTAGGAAGAGATTGGATGACATTTAAGGAATATTATATCAAGGTGGAGATTGTTAGATTTGGGTGATATAAATATTCCATATTTAAGTAGATCTTGGAGATATTTGAGTCTATGTGGAATTATGACTCATATTCATTGCTTACTTTATAGATTTGATAGAATTTGGAGTGTGATTAGTTGCACTTTTTAGAGATTTTGTGTATTTGGCAGAGTGATTAGTCGCCTCTTTTATTGCATTAGAGAATGCAACAAATTATCTACATGGGAAAGATTAATGGAAGTATTCAATTGATTCTTAAAGAAGATATTTTGTCAAGTCTATTATAAATAGACATGCCTAGGGTTGATAAGAGATGTATGGAAAAAGTGTATTTGGTAGAGTGTTCGGGATTGAGATTTCTTCTCAATTTTAGGTCTCTTTTGTATTTTCTTGGTTAAATCAATAAAAGTTTTGTTTTGGGGGGAATTTTTTTTGTTTGCTTTCTTCACTACTTTTTCTTCTAAATCTAATTGTGTAGTGATCCCGAAAAATTCTAAATATATTCTTCCCATAAACTAATTGATTCGAATTATGATAAAACTAGTGTTAATTTATGTGTATATTTGTTGATAATAGCCCATTGGTTGGTTATAATTGTGTGTATTGGTTAATTGAGAAATGTTAATTAGGGTTATAAGTGTTTAAATCCGATAATTAATATATAATTAGTGCTAGTTTGGGTTGATTAGTGTATGTGTGTAGTAGTGTGACATAATTTAGCGTTAATTAGTGTATGTGTTATCTAACATGTCAAAAAAAAATTATTTACATAATCCCTTCATTAGTTCATATATCATTAATTATATATAAATTTAGCAAACGTGTATGTGGTAATATATATAAACAAATCAGTGTATAAATTTAATTTTTTATTACTCTATAGTAAATTAAAATTAGTGTTAGCTAAAATTTGTTGAAAAAACAAGTTTTTAATAGTCTTTAATCGTTAAGAAATTTAAATAATGAATTATTGTGAATGCTAATATAAAAAAATTAGTGGATAATGAACTTTATTTTTTAAATCCCTTAGGGAGTTTTCGGCTTCGTCTGACAAGTATTGTATATGATCATTATTAGATATTTGTTTTTATTACAAAATGGACATCAATATTCAGTTGATACAAAATTTGTCGGATTTTCCCTATATTGGATAAGTTACAAACAAAATAAAGTAATTACACTTTGTAAATCATTTCATCTTAAACAGTTCACAAAATTTTGACAACACTTCATTTTTCTTCCTTGTGTATACGCATTTGTGTACGATACAGGGAACAAAGGGGAAGTACTGTTGAAATTTTGTTGAATCGTTCAAAATGAAATAATTTACGGAATGTAATTATTATCGTATTTGTAATGGGAAGTATGATGACCTACCATCAAAGTAGAAAAAATTTGTAACAACCTAGATTTTTAGACATCTGATATTGGGATAATTAACTGATTTTAGTTATTGAAATAAAGATTTTTATAGTTGAATAGATAAATTTTCTGATATTTAAAATAGTTGAATATATAAATTGATTAAACTATATTTAATTTTAAAATATTAATTTCTGAATATGATAAATTTTATAGATATATGGATAAAAACTCCACCATTAGAATTTAAGACAGAATATCCATATATGTATATATATAAATATATACAAGCTTTGTGAGGTTCAAGAATATATATATATATAAGTTTATATGTGTATACATGTTTATAAGAATATTGTATATATATATATATTTACATGAATTTATAAACTCCATAGTGGCAGATTTCAAACATATGAAGTAATGGATATGTAAATATATATAAAGGTAAACATGATAAAATAAATATGTATATTGTATATGTATGCATATATATATATGTAATTGTATTTATGGTAAGAATAAGTGTATGTGTAAATATATATACATATAAGTGAAAACCTTATGCTGAGAAAAAATATATATATGTGTGTAAATAAATATGAAAACAATTGAATATGTAAATATGCAAGCATGTAAACATGTACATGGTAAAAGTAGGTATATAAGAATATATATATATATATATACACACACACACACGCACATACATCTATATGTATATATATAAACATAAGGAAACATCATCATGGCAAAACTTCATTTCAAGCACATATAAAATCTAATCAAGCACACAAACATTAAATCAAGTTACATGAAATCAAATCACATGAAAAAAAATCACATCAGCAAAAAAATAAAAGAGAATGGAAAAATAATAATAATAAGAAACTTGTACACTGTTTTTCCCCATTCTCTCCTATATATTTATATCCATGGCCAAGTTTATACTTGTTCATACATAAAAAAAGAGTAAAGAATCTGCCATTAAAACATAAAAGATCAAAACAAAGCTAGTTGCCATTAAAACATATAAGAGATCAAAGATAGTAAAAAGCTTGAAGCAAGAGGAAAAACTTAGCAGCGGTGTTCATCTTTTGTAACTGTGAGTAAACATCCTAATTTTGGTTTACTGGTTATTTCATATACTGATATAACTGTGGTTTTTGGATAAATCTTTGATGTATGTTAGACATATATGTGATTGCGGTGTGAATATGTGCATGTATATGTGTATTCAACATGATAAATCCCACCAAACCACTGTTCTTCTTCCTCACAAGCTCCCTGTACATGTTTTTGGTCTAAAAACAACCAAGCTTTTAACTTTATAACTCCATATCTCAACCTTCATTAAGATTTAAACTTTGATTCCAAAACCAAAGTTGTTTATTTCTGAGTATATAGTATGTTAAAATTTATTTTATTCAATTCTATCAAGCAGAGAAGGAGAAGACAACATATGACCATGAGTGGGTTTAAATTGGTTGAAAATCAACCTTCGTAATTTTATAAATGGATTATATAGTGATGATTGTTGTGAAAAAACATGATTTTTAAGATTGATTTGAGATTTTTTTGTTTATGTAGAGGGAGAATTTTGGAGTTGATCGGTTTTGGGGGTTTGGCCAAATTCCGGCAACCTAGTCGTTTTCGTGGGCAGAAGTTTGGTGTGGAGGAGGTGTAGGCGATGGGGCATTCAAGAAAAATGCCACGGTATTTTTTTATGGCCTGAGGTGGCCATGCGAGGCAGCATTAGGATTTAGTGTGTTGTTCGTGGGTCTCGGGTTCACGTGTAAATGGTGGTAACGAGGGGAACAAAGGGACGTGCACACTATGGGGGATCGATGGAGGAGGTGATGGTGATGTCGTGGGTGAAGTTTGGTGGCTGATGATGGATCATGGTGGCGTGGCGAAGGATTTAGGTGGGCTTGGTTTTGTTGCAGTGTCTCGGTGGAAGTTCAAATTTGAACTGGTGGGTTTGCCGAGCTTTCAGGTGGGTGGACGTGGATGTGGGGTCGAGGCACAACTTGGGTGGATGGACAACGGCAAGGGAGGCGACCGAAGACTATGGATATGTGCACATATTCGTGCACACCTGGGTTCATATAAATTAGTGAAGAGAATACAGGGAGGAGGAGAAGAAAGGGTGTTGAGGTTGTGTCTGATCAGTGGGCTGCGTGTTTTAAAAAAAAAGTTTAAATAGTTAATTTAAAATCTAAGTTTAAAAACTCTATTTTCTTATTCGATTTAAAACCAATCAACGAACAAATTTTTGTGTCATGTTCCTATCGACGAATATTTCCATCTGAACTTGTAACGAACCAGATTTTTTGATATTTAAATTGGAATATATAATTGGTTTTAAATATTGGATTTGGAATTGTAATTTAGTTAGTATGATTTTAAAACTGAAATTTCAAGCGATTTCGTAAATTTTGGAAATCGTCTATTTAACCGACGTGTTAAAATAGCTATCCGAGGCACAATCTTGGAATTCGATGAAACCAGTTCCATTGGATCCGTAATAATGTATTATTATCGGATTTCAATTTTCGTAGTGTTTGGGTTTATCGTTTGGTCGTACGATCTAAAATCGCCTAGAAATAATTTGATTGAATTTAATTTAAATAGTCGATTTAAAAAGATATCTTCCACATACGATCGAATGGGGACTCGAGGCTTGTTCCATTGGGTCCGGAATAGGGGTATAACATTAGGAACGCCAGGTAGCACGCCTCGATAGGGGTTCGAAATAAATATCTAGGTATTTTGAAATTAAATAGAATATATTTATATAGATTTAACCTTACAGCTGTCTCCTTTCAATTCAAAGCCGACTAACATCGTACCCCTTCCTCTATAAGTCATGTTTCCCTTTCCTTCTCTTCAGTCAAAAAAATCACGAAAGAAAGAAAAAAAAAGAGAAAAAAATTTCGAAATCGCGAATCAATTCGAAAGAATATAAATCGCGAGCTTCCCTTTTTCTCCGCTCTTCAATTCGACACCACGGTCTTCCTCCTTCAGAGATGACTAAATCAATGCTCGAGGTGGTGGATCACGAGCAGATTGCGTTCACGTATGGGCGACGCGCACGTACGTTGGAGATGGAAAACGTGGTGGCATGCGATGTCTTGGCGATGGCACTGCTTGGCGGTAGTGGAATTCGCAAACGCTAGGGTTTTGGAAAGGGGAGGTCGCGAGTCTTGTGGTCGCGAGCTGGAGGAGGCACGCGCGTGCGCTTGAGGTGCGACTTCATTTTGGAGTGCGGCTGTACCCTGTAGCATAGAGGAGTAGAATCTGTTTTGGGCAGACTAGATGGAAAGAGGTATAATCTGTAATTAAAATTAATTTTATAATTAGTTTAGTTAATTAAAAAATTATATTTAGATAGCTAATAAAATTTATAAAATTTTCGTACGAGGTTTAAATCGAGTGGCATCAAATTCTACGCATATGAATTGGTATGGAATGTTTCAAAGTCAGCTGAATTCTAGAAAATTTAAATTTTGGATATTCGGCAAATTAAAAATCAAGGTGAGAAATTCTCACTCATTTGGATTACTAGAATTAATTTTAAATAGTTAAAATTAATTATTGGATGCTGGTTGAAATTATAAATTATTATCGGTTTGGATGATAAATATATATAGTGGTATATATATTAGTAGTTGGATTTATTTCCGCCGATTGGAGCGGATGAGACCCTATGTGCGCCGCATAATAGCGGATGACCCTATATTACCGTGATATCCCCCTCGAAGTGGAATTAGTATTTTTATGTTGTATTAACATCTGTGGATGTAGGGAAACATGTTGGAGGGATCCAACTGGATTCCTCAAATTTATATTGATTGTTTTTCATATATAATAATATATGATGTGTTAGAATAATCTGTTATAGACTATTGTTGTGATTTGAATAATTGGATGCTATAGTAGCACTGGCCTGAATTTTGGCATTTTAACTACCATAAATGTTATTTTTGAATTTGAAGGAATTAAAGGGATTTTAGATATAAAAATATTTATATTGGAATTTGGATTATTTTAAAGGAAATCGAGTTGGATAAAATAATAATTTGATTTTTGGGTTTGTACTTAACTATTCGGAAAATATTTTTAATAGAGATTTTAAAATAAATTACATAAAGGGATTTTTAAGACTGGATTTTAAAATATTATTCGGGAAAGAATATGGAAAGAAGTTAAAAATCGATATTGAAAATAGATTTGAAAAATAAATGGAATTTATAAGGAAATGGATTTATAGATTCAGATTTTATAAATAAGATTTGATTTTTATAAACAAGTAAAACCAAGGGAGTTTTGTAAATTTATAAACGATGTTTATAAATAGAGGAGAAGATATCAGTGATAAATTGGAAATATAAATTTCACAGTGTGAATTTATATCAAGATATGAAAATAGTTTTTGGGAAAAATAGTAGAGTTTTTTTTGGAAAGTGAATTGGAAAGGGAATTGGAAAGGAAATCGATGTGTTGTGAACCGAGGGGAATTTATAAATTGAAATTGGTTACTGGAATTTAAAAAAAATTATTTAGAAGTTAAGTTTTGTTTTTAAAAAGAAAGGAAATTTTATTTATTAAACTATGAAATTTTAAAACTAGTTAGTATTAGAATATTTCAGAAAGTGGGTTATCCAAATATTTTATATTAGTGAAAGAAAATTTAAGTTTTATTAATAAGCTTGTAAACGAATTGGTTTTATTTAAAATGAATTGGAAATGAGTTATCAATACTTAATTAAAGGTGCTTTGATATTTTAATAGTACTTAACCATGTTTTGAAATTTAATTATTTTTCTTTAAAATATTTATTATATATATATGGTTTGAAGGCAAAGGATTGAAGTGATTTATAATTACCCCGAGATTTGTAAGTTAAGTTGGTAGATGGAGAGTGGTTTGAAAAAGGAATGTTATATGAAATTTAAGTTAATTTCCAAGGTGATTAAATATAGAAATTCAAAATGAATTTAGAATTCATAAAAGGAGTTTGAAATGGGAATTGGTGGTTTAGGCGAGTGAAATTGACTTGGGAAATTTAAAAGGAAGTTAATTAACGAATTCTGGAACTTATAGAATTCGTTAAAAATGAGTCAGGGGATTTACAAATGAAATTTGTAAAGTATTTGTGAATTGTGAAATAAATGGAATATTTCCTACGTATTGGAGATAAATTGATTTTTGGAAAATATACTTATAATTATTTGCTAAGTATTGAAATGGAAGGATTTGAAATATTTCTCCCATGAGATTATTATTATTATTATAGGGATATTTTCAAGTATTGAATTGTAAATGGAATCGAAGGGAAATATTTCTAAGATATTGAGATGGTTTGGGAAAATTCTGTTATGGGTATTAGAATTTGTATTGGTTTTCAAATTTTGAAATATAGGAAGAAATTTGAATATATATCTTATAAAGATATTTGAAAATAAATTTGGAAAATTATAAATAATGTCCTAGTGACTACCTATGGATGTTATTTGATAGTTAAATAACCGACTATCAATATTGGCCAATTTCGTTAATCGCATCGAAGAGACCGGGTTCGGATTTAATTACCCGAAACCACTTCTATCCGCTTTGAACGTTACGAATGGATATCATGAAGATAGTGAAGATGGTGATTCAGTTTGTCTAGATCCAGAACAACTTGTATGGACGAATGTTATCAGAACATCGTCATTGGAGGACGATGAGCACACTAAGTGGAACTGTTCTTGAAAGGTAACGTTAGCCTCAAGCCTCATCAACCGGGAATGACTAAAACATGGGAGATGCAGCAAGGCTAAGTGGGTCACACCCAATTAGGGTATGTTATCACTTTTCTAGATACCCTCGGAAATATATAAATTATGGATATGGTTGTGCATGGAAAGTGAGCGCTTGAAATTTTAAGGGTGGGAACACCCAGGGTGATAACATATTTGGTACTATCCAGGTTAGGGATAGGCTGGTCTTGTGTTGTAGAGGATCCTAGCGAAATCCTCGGTACATTTTTCTAGACGTGTACTATGATAGGTGGTACCCCAGTTCCTAGTCATTGTATGGATATCCATTCTCCAATACATGCCTTTACGGTTTTGGATGTAGAGCCTAGTATGCTGGAATTTAATGAATGTAACAATTTCAGCTATTTGAATAAGTATTTGTACTTAGACACTATTTTAATATCATATGATTTTGATATAAAATGTTTTGGTTATCATAAGGTAAAAACCCATCATGTTTATGTGTGGCGTGGTCTTACGAGATACCTTTGTTTTTCAAAGGATTTTGATAACTTTGATAATTCAAATTGAGTGTGTTTTCTCACACTGGTTTTCCAGACTGACTCAGGTGTTATTTTATTATAATGCTCGGGTCAGACCGAGTATTACAGATTCAGGTTAGGATGCTTTTGGAGCTCAGGAGACGAGATGGATGGCAGAGACGTATTATGCGTACTTGATTATATTCCACTGTGTATTGTAGGCTGTATATTCGGCATTTGTGAGGGTTTATAACTGTCCAGATTTATATGTTGATGATTGTACTCTGATAATTTGTATGTATATTAATAGCTACAGATTCTTTGTATACAAATCTATTATTATATATTATATTTCTGTTCCGCTGCGATTGTGAGATTCTGTGTTATTGTTATTTCTGTTTCATCTTCTATCTCTTTTCTTCTTAAACCCTAACAATCTGGTATTTCCAGCACTCGATTGCTCGACACTCTATACAACGGACGTATTAGTGTCGATTTTCAAGGGTCGAAAATCGCTCGGTCATTACACCTGGTATCAGAGCTGAAGGTTAAGCGAGAATCTTGGCTCTGGTGGGGATTACTCATTAGAGATAGAGTCAGTAGTACCCTAGAATGAGTTAAGTGTATAATATATGAGAGCGTACTTGTTATTTTCTTATATAGTAATTTTAAAGGATAAACGATTTTAAAATAATTTTTATATAAGATTATATTTTGATATAAAATGAAATAATTTTTCTGAATTATTATAGTATATTAAGGTGATTGGTTGTTCTTATTGTAATCAAAATAAGATTATAAAGTTTAAGTGGTTATATATATAACCAAATTTGATGAGAATGAACTATACAAATGGGTTAAGCTAAAAATAGATTCAAACCAGAGTTTAAATCCCAGAATTTCGGAAGTGTTTTTCAAAGTCTTTGAAATGAAATAATTTTACCCTGATTATATTTATATATATATATATAGAAATAATTTTTCAGAAAATATTATGGAATATATAGTGTGTTTGGTTTATGGATATGATAATATTGAATATTACCATAAATTGGTTGTTGGGTCTTAATAAAGGATGTTTATTACAAGATAAACAATGATAAGAAATTGGGAAGTGTTTTAAGGAAAAGGAATTATATAAGCATAATTTACAAATGTGACTTATAAATTAAAATGGATTTAAATTGAGAAGTTTCGAATCTAAGTCCCAGAAATTTTGAAATGAGTTTCAAAGTGATTTGTAGAAATAATAAGTAAGATTATTTTGAATATTTTTGATATGAAAATTTTTGTTTTGAAAACAAGGGTTATTTTGGAAATTCCGAAGGAATTTGTTTTGGATAAAAACCAAGGTTGGTTTAAAATTTAAAAATGGGATTTGGTATATAAAGGGGATATATATGTATATATATGTGATTTCAAGATGATTTGGAATAAATACCTAGTGTTTGAATTTTGGGATTCCCATTGAAATGAGAAGTGTAACCCAAGGAAAATAAGTTTTGAATTTATGAGTGGGAAATGAGGTTAATGAGAAAAGATGTGTGGAAATTGAATTTTGGAATGTAAGAAATTTAATTTAAGTAAGTTTAAATAGGTTGAATGAATTGAAAATTTACTCGGGCTAAGTCAATTAAATTTTAAACTTATAACCTAAAATTGGAAATTTCAAGATAAAATAAAATTTAACTTGTGCAAGTTAAATAAATTAAATTGTAAAAAAGAAAGGTATAGACTTGATAAAAGGTGCAAAAGAAGTTATGTATGTATGGATGATTTCAAAACGATTTTTGAAATAAAAACGGGTTTCGAATCTTGAAAATTTGTGATGAACTAAATTATCAAAGTAGTGGATTGAATTATAAAATTTAACCTTGGATATTGAAATTTAACTTATGCCAAGTAAATAAGGAAAATCGAAGGAAATTAAATTTACTTTGTGATGAATTAAAAGGGAATAGATGTGGACTTGGGTCATAAATAGAATTTGACTAAAAGGCTAGCAACTAAATACGTTTTGAATGTGTTAATGAAAGATATTGATGGTAAATCAAGATGAATAGATTGAGTGAACTAATAATTTAAAAATGGTTAAATGTTGGGTAAAGAAATGAAAATTTGATTTGGATGAGAAATAAAGTTGAACTCAAGTAAAACACTAATGAAGTGATCTTTGAGAAAAATCAGATTTTGGAAGATGGAAATGAACCAATTGGATTAATTAATTGGTGAGTTGAATATTGAAATAGAACTGGAGCCAAATGGAACTAAATTGTAATTGAAATAACTCCATGGAATAAATATAGAATTGGGTTGTGGAAAACCAATAGACGATATTCGGAGATGGATTAGTGGAGCAAACTAAATTAAATAAATTGGTGGATGAATGGATGTAATTTTCAACTCACTAGCTGTCATAGTCTGTTGATGTTGTGAAATATTTTGTAGAAATACGATCTTATATAAAATCACTTTTTATATTGGTTTGAACATAAATTTTTAATTACTAATGTGGAAATATATTAGAATGAAGATTGAATAGTTATTATAACTGGAATTTACTTTATAAAAAGTAAGAAATGTTACCAATAACTTTGTAAGTAATCGAACTTGGAAAATTTTGATTTGGCATTAATAACATTATATATGTTAGTTGTATATTCAAACTCCCCTTGTTTAATTTATAACCAAAAGGAGACGATCTTTGAAAGATATTTGGAAATACTAATTGGAATTTATATAAATATAAAGCGGATCCAAAAACTGTTGGTCCTAAATTATTCGAGTTTGAAAGAATGATCTTATATGAGAATGAAACTAAAATAGTTTCGGAACCTATTGATTTTTAAAGACATTTGATTTTGGAAAATAGTCGACTTTGGAAATTGGGTAAACCGAATTTGAAAACTATCGATTTTATATAGATAAAATTTATATGTGATACATATGAAGTGGATGATTTGAAAGATATTATGTATATATATAGTATGATATGTTTGAAACTAAAAGTATGGAAGGTCACCCCACGAAAGTTGAAATTTGGAGTAGGAGATCCACTGGGTAGGTCTACCTTGGAATCCACAAGGTGGGTTCAATGAGAATTGGGATCCTAGAGGACGTCCGGACAAAAACTCATGAGTTCCTGGTGATCATTTGTTTGCGTAGCGTAAATCGAGGGGTATTATACCTACAGTTACATATGGTTTTGTTGTGATAGCAACACAACCTTTGTGTAACTGCGATTTATGAGAGTTGGTAGCATAATTCGAGAGGCAGAGATTGCTTACAGTTACTTATGGTTTTGCTGGGGTAGCAATGCAACCTTTGTGTAACTGCGAACTATCGTGGTTCCATAGCATAATTCGGGAGGTAGAGATTGCCTACAGTCTACGTTTGATTTCGCTGGGATATCGACGTAACATCGGTAGATTCCGATCTATGTGGTTTGGTTCCATAGCGTAATTCGGGAGGTAGAGATTTCCTACCAGTCTACGTTTGGTTTTATTGGAATAGTGAAGCAATGTTTGTGTAGCTGCGATCTATGTGGTTTTGTTTTGTTTGTTAGCGTAACTCTGGGGGCAGAGATTTCCTACATACTACTTACGGTTTTGCTGTGATAGCAACGCAACCTTTGTGTAGCTGCGGACTATTGTGTTCCCATGGCGTAAGTCGAGGGGTGTTGATGCCTACAGTTTACTTATGATTTCGCCGGGATGGCGATGCAATCATCGTGTTAACTGCGATCCATGGTGGTAAAGAAGGAAAAAGGGGGTGATACTTTCCATACCATTTTTGAAAAGCTTTTCATGTATTTTCACTGGGTGTTGAAACGGGTCTACTAGGTAGTTAGAGATTTTCAGTCCTATGCCTGATCAACGTATAACTAAATTTCTGTAAGAACAAGGATAGACTTGTTAAGACATAGAGTTATAAAAAAATACTTTAATATCAAATGAGCTTGGTAATACTATGCAATTTAAAGTGTATGTATCTTTAAATGTAAAATAAAAGAGTGAGGAGTTTAAAATGTTTAAAGGATGATTAATTTAGTAATATACATCAAGATTATAGTTCTTGCTTCGTTCCTTTCCTAGGACGAAAAGTTCTAAGGGGGGAGGATTGTAACAACCCAAATTTTTGGCCATCTGATATTGGGATAATTAACTAATTTTAGTTATTGAAATAAAGATTTTTATAGTCGAATAGATAAATTTTCTGATATTTAAAATATCTAAATATATAAATTGATTAAACTATATTTAATTTTAAAATATAAATGTCTGAATATGATAAATTTTATAGATATATGTATATAAACTCCACCATTAGAATTTAAGATAGAATATCCATATATGTATATATATAAATATATACAAGCGTTATGAGGTTCAAGAATATATATATAAGTTTATATGTGTATATATGCTTGTAAGAATAATGTGTGTGTGTGTGTATATATATATTTACATGAATGTATAAACTCCATAGTGGTAGATTTCAAACATATGATGTAATGTATATGTAAATATGTATAAAGGTAAATATGATAAAATAAATATGTATATTGTATATGTATGCATATATATATATATGTAAATGTATTTATGGTAAGAATAAGTGTATGTGTAAATATATATACATATAAGTAAAAACCTTATGATGAGAAAAAATATATATGTGTGTAAATAAATATGAAAACAATTGAATATGTAAATATGCAAGCATGTAAACATGTACATGGTAAAAGTAGGTATATAAGAATACACACACACACACACACACAAACATAAGGAAACATCATCATGGAAAAACTTCATTTCAAGCACATATAAAATCTAATCAAGCACACAAACATTAAATCAATTCACATGAAATCAAATCACATGAAAAAAATCACATCAGCAAAAAAATAAAAGAGAATAGAAATAATAAAAATAATAAGAAGCCTGTACACTGTTTTTCCCCATTCTCTCCTATATATTTATATCTTTGGCCAAGCTTATACTTGTTCATACATAAAAAAAACAAAGTAAAGAATCTGCCATTAAAACATAAAAGATCAAAACAAAGCTAGCTGCCATTAAAACATATAAGAGATCAATGACAGTAAAAAGCTTGAAGAAAGAGAAAAAACTTAGCAGCAATCTTCATCTTTTCTAACTGTGAGTAAACATCCTAATTTTGGTTTACTGGTTATTTCATATACTGATATAACTGTGGTTTTTGGATAAATCTTTGATGTATGTTAGACGTATATGTGATTGCGGTGTGAATATGTGCATGTATATGTGTTTTCAACATGATAAATCCTACCAAACCATTGTTCTTCTTCCTCACAAGCTCCATGCACATGTTTTTGGTCTAAAAACAGCCAAGCTTTTAACTTTAAAACTCCACATCTCAACCTTCATTAAGTTTTAAACTTTGATTCCAAAACCAAAGTTGTTTATTTCTGAGTATAGATTATGTTAAAATTTATTTTATTCAATTCTATCAAGTAGAGAAGGAGATGACAACATATGACTGTGGGTGGGTTTAAATTGGTCGAAAATCAACCTTCGTAATTTTATAAATGGATTATACAGTGATGATTGTTGTGAAGAAACATGATTTTTAAGATTGGTTTGGGATTTTTTTGTGCTATGTAGAGGGAGAATTTTGGAGTTGATCAGTTTTGGGGGTTTGGCCAAATTCCAGCAACCTAGTCGTTTTCGTGGGCCGCGGTTTGGTATGGAGGAGGTGTAGGCGATGGGGCATTCGAGAAAAATGCCGTGGTATTTTTCTATGGCCTGTGGTGGCCAGGTGAGGCGGCTTTAGGATTTAGTGTGTTGTTCATGGGTCTCGGGTTCTCGGGTAAATGATGGTGATGAGGGGAACAAAGTGACATGCGCACTAGGAGGGATCGATGGAGTCGGTGATGGCGATGTCGTGGGTGAAGTTTGGTGGCTGATGATGGATCGTGGTGGCATGGTGAAGGATTTAGGTGGGCTTGGTTTTGTTGCAGTGTCTCGGTGGAAGTTCAAATTTGAACATATGGGTTTTCCGTGCTTTTAGGTGGGTGGACGTGGATGTGGGGTCGAGGCACGACTTGGGTGGATGTACGGCAGCAAGTGACGGCAACCGGAGACCGTGGATATGTGCACATATTTGTGCACACTTCGTGCATACCTGGGTTCATAAAATGAGTGAAGAGAATACAGGGAGGAGGAGAAGAAAGGGTGTTGAGGCCGTGTTTGTTGATGGGCCGAGTTTGATCAGTGGGCTGGGAGTTTAAAAAAAAGAGTTTAAATAGTTAATTTAAAATCTAAGTTTAAAAACTCTATTTTCTTATTCGATTTAAAACCAATCAACGAACAGATTTTTGCGTCATGTTCCTACCGACGAATATTTCCATCTGAACTAATATGCCATGGCTTTCTACAATGAAAAATTTAATGATTGAAAGTGAACGAAAAAGTAAGTTCTTATGAAATTAATTTTATGTTAATTGAAAATTTAATTTTTAAAATGAATTGTTTAATTTCAAATTAATTTAGAATTTATCATTAAATGATCTGTTTAATCTTAATTAATTAAAAATAAATTATTTTATTTAAATTCTTTGATTTACAAGTAATTTGTATTAAAATATATAATTCGACTCAATTATTTGACATTAATTCAATTCTGAATTGTAAATTGATTTAATATCAATTATAATCATTGATTTAGTTATTGATCAATGTTAACTTATATTGTTTTTAGACATGGATTTTAATTATCTTTTGTCTGTGCACTGAGTAGCCAAACAAATTAAAGTAAATAGAATAAGGTGTTAACACGTTATTATTAGCGAGTAAATCAAATGGAACTGATCGCTATTTCAATTTTTGGAAAATTAAATGATTTAAAGCGAATTATTTTCGAAGGACTGGTCATGATAAAGTAAACGTATGAAGTGAATTTCCATATTAACATCTTGATTGTGAAATTGATTTTTAACGACTTGGACTTTTCAAATTTATTATTTGGATTAAATGAGACCGGGATCGGATTTGCTTCATCCAAAAACCACTTCGACCCAATAACCACCACGAACCTTTACGGTTTCGATTATAGAGTCTGATATGCCAGAATTGAATTAATATAACAAATTCGACCATTTTAAATAAGTATTTGTACTTAGACACTATTATAATATCACTGGGTTTTCTATAAAAGTGTTTTGGATTCGTAAGGGAAAAACCCATCATGTTTATGTGTGACGTGGTCTTACGAGTTACCTTTGTTTCGAAGGATTTTGATAACTTAAGCAATTCAATTTAAGTGTGTTTACTCAAGCAGGTTTCTAGCCTGAATCGGGTGTTACTTTGTTGTAATGCTTGGGTCAGACCGAGTATTATAGATTCAGGTTAGGATGCTTTTGGAGCTCAGGAGACGAGCTGGATGGCAGAGACGTATTACGCGTACTTGATTATATTCCGCTGTGTATTTTAGGCTGTATATTCAGCATTTGTGAGGACAAGTTATTATAACTGTCCAGATTTATATGTTGATGATTGTATTCTGATAATTTGTATGTATATTAATAGCTACAAATTCTTTGTATAAAAATCTGTTATTATATATTATATTTCTGTTCCGCTGCGATTGTGAGATTATGTGTTATTGTTATTTCTGTTTCTTCTTCTATCTCTTTTCTTCTTAAACCCTAACAATCTGGTACTTTCAGCAATCGATTGCTCGGCACTCTATACAATGGACGTATTAGTGTCGATTTTCGAGGGTCGAAAATCGCCCGGTCGTTACAATAATAATGTGAAAATATAATTTTATATTCATAATCTGTTAAAATTGAAAACATATAAAATTTTATAAAAAAAGATAAAATAATCAAATATTATATATTTAATGAAACATTAAAATATAAACAAATTAGTGTATAACAATAACATATTATATAATTAATAAACATTAAAATGTATAAATAAATTGAAAAATTAAATTTCAATCTATAAAATGATTAATAATTTTTTTAATTTCTATCATATTATTTGAAATAGGAAAAACTCGTCAATAATTTTATTGATCGGAGTAGCTGGATGTAAGTAATGACCCGCCTTTTCGACCCTCAGAAGTCAACACTAATACATCCATGGTATTCACATGCCGAACATCCAAGTGCCGGAAAGACAGATTTTTGGGGTGATAGAAAGAAAAGATAAAACAAAATCTCATAACGCGATGAGAAATATATAATATACAGCAGGTCTTTACAAAAGAAAATGAACTTTTATATACACATACATCAATCAGGGTTCAACAAACCTATCATCAGCCTAGACAGCTATAACAACAGGTCCTTACAATTGCTGATAGATACAGGCAAGAATAAACAGTGGAAGATAAAATACGAGAATACACTTGGAGGATCCAGCTCATCTCCTGAAGCAACAATGTGTCCAGCTAAATTTGGAAAATTTGCCCGGGCTGACCCGAGCATTATAAGAAAATAATGTCCGAATCAGTCTAGTAAACTAGCATGAGAAAACTCAAATCATTTTGATTTCTTAATGTTATAAACCTTTCAAAATAAAGGTATCTCGTAATACCACGCCACACATAAACACGGACGGGTTTTACCTCACAATAACCAAACCATTTTTACTAGAAAATCCAGTGATATTACAATAATGTCCAGGGGAAAATAAATATATAACATATTTGGAATGGTTACCCCTAATTACATTCAACAATACTAAGTTCTACAACTAAAACTATAGGGAACATATCAGAGGTTGGATTCCAACAATGACATGGTAAGGGAAACCTTTCATACAGTACACCTCTAGATAAAATATACTTGAGGGCCACACATGGACCCCCTACCAAGATAGAACTGACTGCTCCTTTAACATAACTAATAGAGTAAGGGGTATGTCCTAGGGTAAATTATGTAATTTGTTACATATATCTAACTCGTTGAACAATCTTGTTCACAATAAAGGAGTTTCTTTCTATTATATACTTGATATAATGTGGTTATATTAATTAATTAATTTAATTAAAAGTATATTTAATAGAAAATACATAAATGGTATATTTTGTGATAGTAGTTACAAAGTGTTGTAACCATGAGTAATTTATCACAATAAAACAAATATACGATTTTAAATGTTCCTAGTCAAGATGCATCGAGACTGGATATCGATGTACCCGTTGAGACTAGTGTACGTAACGCTCTCCAAATGTTGGGCAATGTATTACTCATGATTGTTGGGGGCACCAAGGGGTTACATACTGATAGTTATTGGATAACCATGGAATGACTCACTCGATAGTTTTCTGTTGGTTAATATAACTAAAGTCAAGCAGAGAATATCGATGTGACTAATTTACACAGTTCTTTCGACTTGAGAATACTGTTGATCTTCAATGTGAAAGCTCCACTTTGATTATAGTTAAATCATGGCACGACGTCCATCAAACGAGTATAGTTGGATCGAGTGGAAGCATTGGAAATGAAACACTATTCAAGAGAGGATTCGTCTCCTCAGTTATACGAGGTTAGTATCACGGTCAATGGAAGTCAACTCGAAGTCAAAGTCTCTGGCCAGAGCATTTTGGTTAATAATAATTGTTATTATTGAACCAAGGACTTTGTGTTTGGACTATAAAGTTGAATGTGGATGATATTGGAATTTTGACAATTACCAAATTCCACAAATCCAAAGTGATATAGTTTTGACGAAGAGAAGTGGTGTAAATAATTGTCACTATTAGGTACCGCTCATAATAAGTAAAATTAGATTTTACCAAAAGACGTGTAAGCGATGAATTCAACCAAAATGTCACACCACCTGCTAAGTGACGTGTGAATGTTAATATTTGAATTGTTCAATATTAATCACTGACTAAATTTACACCTTTGAGTTGCACTACCGTAATGATGAATTCTCCGAAAAACCACATGATTTAATTAATTTATAAAAAGTTGTAAATTAATTAAATTAATTAGTATTTGAGAAATATCAATTATTATTTATTTTATTTGATGTTTGGGAGTTATTTGTAATTATTTGAATGCATTGATAAAAGTTATATTTGCGCGCATTGATATATGATATCATTATAATTAAATAAAAGATAACTACATGTGTTAATTTATGGAATCTTATGTCATTTGATGGCATGTAATTTTCAGCCATACCATGTAAAGAAATAGGAGTGAAAAAAGAAATTTAATCAAGAGAATTAATTAGAGAAGTTATAATTAAAGAATGGGAAAGGTTTCCTTCTTTCAAATAAAATATATTCTCTAATTCATT
Source organism: Allium fistulosum (assembly GCA_030737815.1). NCBI lineage: Eukaryota > Viridiplantae > Streptophyta > Magnoliopsida > Asparagales > Amaryllidaceae > Allium > Allium fistulosum. Next base: position 191,831,207 of record CM060907.1, read on the forward strand.
CTGTACGTACAATTGATTTTCTCATTTTTCATTCTTCTTTCTGTAACTTTTCTTATTCTCTCCTTCTCTAATGGCTAAAAATATGAGATCTTCCATGGCTTCAATTATTCCTAAAATCAAATACAAATAAAATCAATTATGAAAAGTGGTTTATTCCTCTAGATCCTTGCAACATCTGGAGGCTGATTTCTGAATCTAGGAGATTTGATTCATCATTCAAGGTATGATTCATTGGCAACATCTAGAGGAAAAATTCAATGTTTCAAGGTGTACTTCAAGGCTTTGTAATTAAGGTATGACCTTTTTATTCTAATAATTTTGATATAATGTTTTAATGAACAAAATTGAATATATTAATTTATATGTGTATAATATTGTGTCATTTGATTTGAAAATGGTTTATGCATTTCAAATTGTTTATTATATGAATTGATTGGTTTTTTTATTTAAATAAATTAAAACTAAAACTTGTATATGATTAGACTTTAGATCTATGTTTAAACATTCAAATCATAACGTAAATTTTTTTGATTTGAATGTTTACATGTTCTTATTGTTTGCATTTTTACTACAATAAAAACTTATATATGATTAAATGGTGTTTTGATAATAAATTGATTATAGTTAATTTCTAAATTTGTTACCCTATTTGACATCACAATTATCCTTCTTTAACTATTCAAAGGATTTTAACATATTGCTTAGTTTAGTATGTATCACCTTTTGTTTTATAATTGTTTATTCATATAGGTTGAATCTCCTTAGATTTGGAAGTTCATTTGTTCTTATTATCTGCACCTTATTGTAATTGAAACCCACACATGATTAAAGGATGTTTGGATAATAAATTGATTACAATAAATTTATAAATTTTTTAACCTATTTGACATGAGTAATATATTTCTTTAAGTATTCAAATGATTGTTAATATATTGCTCAGTTTAGTGTGTTTCACTTTTGTTTAAAAAAATATATTCATATAGGTTGAATCTCTTTAGATTTGGAAGTTAATTTGTTCTTATTATCTGTATTTTATTGTAGTTAAAACCCACACATGATTAAAGGATGTTTAAAAAATAAATTGATTACAATAAACTTATAAATTTGTTGCCCTATTTAACATGACTAATACTTTTTAAATATTCAAAGGATTTGTTAATGTATTGCTCAGTTTAGTATGTTTCACTTTTGTAAAAAAAATTGTATAGGTTGAATCTCTTGATTTAATTGTATACATATATATTTTGTTAACTAATTTAAGTTTATATAAGTTCATAAATACATCAGAAAATTTAAATGTTATATGGTTTATTTTGAATTAATTAAGAAGTTTTGGGTTAATCTTTATATAGAAATAATTATATCTATATATGTACATATAAAACTTAATGTTTATATTTCAAACTGTATAATTTAAATGCTTTATTAATATCAAACAATTTTAAACAAGGCAGTAGTTTATGCATATGGATTATTTTTGGCTATTCCTACTCTTATGTCATAATGATTCATTGATTGCTAATTGAATGCTGCATAAATCAAGTTTGTCAAAAAGGGGAAGATGAATCATTGATCTTTGTCATCTTTTATTTCTTTCCTTTTTGTCCCTTATGTGATTGCCTTTAAACTTATTCTTATTTATTCATATACATCACGTTATTAATTGATCATACTTTCTTTATGTTTAACTATCATGTTGCAGAATTAAGGAATGGATATATTTGATATATTCAAACCTTATTTTTTTTATCACATTCTTTATTATTTTTGAATCAAATTAATAAAACAAAATATAGTATTATATAAAATACTAATTTCATTTAACAAAAATTTAGATAAGATCTAAATACATTTAGACTTCATAGGCCCATTAAAGATCCAAAATGGCTAATTTTTTTGAAATTCACCCATTTCTTCCACTGCGGGCTGTCTCAGTCTCTTTAATGATATCAGAGCCCAATAGCCTATGCGGTCTAAATTAATCATGTTAGGGCTAACTAATTAAGCTTATGCACTTAGTATGGTGTCTAGAAAGATAATGTCAAGGATTGGAATTGGGTAATCAAGTGCCCTGTCCTTCCTGGTTACCTGCCTGGCCTAAAAGGTAATGTGAGCCCAAAGGTTGCCCCTAATAGAAAAGGCACAATTTGAACTGGGCCTTGGACTAAATTTCAAAATAGTTTTGAAAATTGAGACAAGATTTTAAATTTAAAAGTTAAATTTAAAATAAAAATATGTTTATCATAAAAGGTTATAATATCACATAAATTTTCAAAATGTTTGAAACTGTTTAAATATTAATTTCAAAATTTAAAATGTACTCATAAGATTAATAAAATAAATTAATTGAATGAGTTAATTAATTAATACTTATATGCATGTGTTATATATGTTGATATATGTTATGTTATCTTAAAGTGTTAAGATAAAATAAGTATACATGTATGTAAGATAAATTTTGAAATTGAAATAATTTAATTTAATTTATTTAATTAAATAAACTAATTAAAGGTTAATTAATTAAATTAAAAAATATACGCATATATAAGATATATGTCTTATACTATAAAGGATATAGTATACACTATAAAGGTTATAATAGATATATCCAACATAAAAGTTGTGTTGAAATACTACTTTAAAGTTAATTAAAGAGTTAATTAATTAAAATTAATTAAATAAGATTTAATTGATAAAATGTTATACATAAGATTATTGTATAATTTAATTAAAATATAAAAGTTATATAATAATGACACTTATATAATACGAGTGTATAAACTAAAGGTGGAACATTAAAGAAACCCAAATAGACTTAAGGAATAAATACATATGTAAATGTACGTATACTGTGATTTCTGCTGTGTTTGACACTTGAATCACGAGGGTCTTTCATAAGAAATACATTATTCCATAAGTCGATATCACTCAATATAATATATTAAAGATTATGAATCTTTAATATAATGTTGTCCTCTATCATATATATATATTAATAAATTACCTGCATACTCCTTAGTTGTTGAGCAAACTCAAGCTAGGGATGTTATTTATAGTATTATTAATATATTGAATAGATGAGGTAAGATAACTATATGTATTTATTGAGCAAACTCAAGCTACATATACTATACTTAGGCCGTCGCGATGTGGTAGGTATGAGTGAATAATCTCTTTCGATTTGTTGAGCAAACTCAAGGTCGAAATGAGATTAGGACAAGGAAAAATAGGTTAGGAGTTGTATGTGATACAACCGATAAGGAGTTATCCATCGTTTGTGTGGCTATGATTTGTGGAGCAAACTCAAGGTCAGAATACCAAGACAGACGAGTCCTAACATCCACTAGTGAAGCCGGGAGACTTCTATGTTTCATCTTAGGGTTTGGAGAAACATAAAAGACTAGTGGGAGCCTTATTAGAAAAATGAAATGATAACATTTAACCCTTCTAATATTATAAGAACATATGCTAAATAATGTTATAATTATTTAGAATGATAAATTTGTGCATTTAATATGATTAATAAAATGTTTATCAATTAACATATAAAAATGAACTGAATTGAAAGTTAACAAATGGAAATATAATACCCACTATTAAATTCCAATTGCATGTTAACGTTTCGACACTCATGCAAGTGCATGATTTTACAACTACTGAATACATCCGTGGTTTGGCCACTTAGGCATTTATTTGGTCAAGACCATGTATTGCATTCTATGAGTTTCAAACTCTAAAAGCAATACAAGACTATGGATATTTGATCCATATAAAATTGCATATAAATGTTATATAGTTACGGTCAAAGTTTGTAATGTACAATATTTCGATGAAATTAGTTCATTCGAAAAACCAAATAAACCTTAGTGCGAGATCGAGTATTGAATCTGATTGATTACAAAAGGGATCATATTATGTTAATGTAACACAAGACCAAAACCTACAAGGTAAATCTAAGAACTCGATTATCGAAATGTCATTTTGCTCGGTTTACGTAAAGTGTAGCATATTTGATGTCCTTAAATGTTAAGGATATCGAATGCGCTTTTGTAAAGAGTTTGTGTTGATATTGTAGAAAAGTTTTCTTTTGAATAGTTTGACCATTTGAAAGGAAAATGAATGTATAAGAATAGATGTAATTTAAGTTACGGTTGGGATGAAGAGAATGAATAGTCACTTATACTTCATAGAGAAACTTTGGAAATGAGAATTGTAATAATAATTAATATTTAATATTGGAATAAGAAATATTATATTCTGAAATGTATTTTCATATAGAAATTTTTTTCTATGAGATTTATTTCTTTGAGCTCAAGATATTTTACCAACGAACTCTCCACTGTAAATAGTTATATTGTATGAAATAAGCAAATTTTATTAAGTGAATGATGGACCTTCGAATTTAGTATGCTATTATAGTAATGATGGAAATAGTGGCATGCTTACAGCACTTATTAATTACATCATGGTATGAAATTTGTTTTCGTAAAATTTACCATACATTATTTATGAAATAATGATTATTTTTCGGTATCGACCAAAAAAAATAGACATAGCTATATTTCAATATGAATATTTTGAATATTTTTGTGAAATAAAACTATAATGTGGTAATTTTTGTTAACAAAAGTGATGCATTGGAAAATACAAAAGTATCTAATATTAATTATAGTTGTTTTGGAATTATAGACTAAGCCGTAGTTTTGAGAAATAATTTTATTGTATGATTTTGAATCATAGGTACTTGTTAATTATATCTCAAATAATAAAAGGCTATGCACCCATTTAGTGGGAGTATCATAAGAGTTGATGAACTTTTCGGATTAATACATATAGATGTATGCAATCGTAATTCTATAAATACCAAAACGGTTCCACGTACTTCGTCAAATTTACCGATGAGTTATCATCGACATAGATATGTGTATTTGACACACATGTAGCATGTCTGTGGTAAACTTATAGGATATAAAACAGAATTAAATGAAATAACATGCGATAGAGATGATTTGATTTGATCGAATGAGTTAGTATATTGGAAAATGTTCCGAGCATACGTAAAATGAGTAAAGATTTAATCTCAAAATTACTCCTCCATGTGATACATAATGATGCATCGGTATGGAGTAATCGACTTTGTTGGATAATGTACGATTAATTGTGAGTGAAGTTGAGTTAGTTTCTTTCTATAAGGTAATGTACTTAAGGGTAGTACACACGGTTAACATTATTTCATATGAATAATAGTTTACAAAATTTTACAAGATAAGGGTTTAGAAGAAACTCCAACATATCCTAGGCCAAGGAGTGGGTAGGTTGTGCGATTCGAAAGATTGCACGTAATAATTGTTCATGAGGGAACTTGTATGAATCTCCCTAAAAGGATTTTGAAAAGACTGTCATTGGATGACATATTTATGTTTCGAAGATAATTTTTGTAAACTAAAACCAAATCAGTTTTATAAATAAAGAAATTCATAAAACGTTTATGAATACCTATTCTATTGCACTGAGAAACAATCCTTGTTTCAAGATATACCAACTTCATCGTGAAGAAATTTTTTGAGGAATTATTGGTAGTAAAATGGAAATTGATACGATCCATAGATAGAACCGATTATATGAGATGAAATGAAATTAACTAACCTAAATGAACATATAACATTAGAATGTTTAATAAGTATTCTCACACACCGAAGAGAAACTATGAGTTTCTTATTACTGTCGAAAATATATAATCCTGGATTGTTTAATTAAACCATTGAGAGTGTTAACTCTATATGGTAAGATGCGCAAATCCGAAAGAATTCCATGTACGCTATCAAAATATAGATTTTGGTGGTCGTAACTAAAGGAATATGTAACAACCCGCATATTTTTACGATAATATATTTAAATGATTTATTTAAATATAGCATCGTTAGTTGAATTTAAATGTCCAAAGCGTGACTTTTTGTAAACGGACGAATCCGGACTCGAGACCACTTCCATTGAGTCCAAAACGGCGTTTGCGACCCTTTTGAGTATAGACATCGATATGTTTGGAGTTGATTAGAATTTTGATATTTTCATTTGGGGCTTTGGATTTGGGTTTCAGCCCACTAACCCAATAAGAGAACCCAACTCCTCTATCTAATAACTCCCACTCCAACTCCTCTTCATTCATTCTATTATTTCCTAACACACAAACTAAAGGAAAACGGGGGAAAGAAAGGGAAATCAAAATTTCTAAGCCCTAGTTCACTAGGAAATTCAAATTCAAGTTCTATAAATCAAAGAGAAGCTTAAGTAAGCATCCTCTTCATCTTCTCCATCTCAATCTCTCTTTAATTTTCAGAAATTCCTAAACCCTAACTTAGAAAATCTTTGCTTTTGAGCTTAGATTGGAGCTTCTTGAGTTGAAGTTGAAGAGTGGTTGATCTTTCTTTTGCTATAACGCTTCTCATTCGTTGTTTTGGGTTTAAATGTGAGTTCTTGAACTCACATATGTGTCTATAGCTTTCATTGTTGTTAGGTATGAATTCCTAACATTTATTTCATGTTCAGTTGCTTCTGATTTGAATTATTTGGTGAATTTTCCAAATTTTGGTGTTTTGAAGTCAAAATCTTTAAAAATCCTATCTTGGATGTTTTGACATGTTTTTGGTGGTGTATCGAAGAGCCTATAGGGCTGGGTTGTCGATTGGCATAAATCTCTAGCATCCATCGCTCGTTCGATCGCATTTCGGTTTGGATTTTTGCCTAGCAGGAAATTTCAGACGTCTGGATTGAAAATCCAAACATCTAGAATTGGTCCCTGGAAAGAGAAAAAAAGGCAGAGGCAAAATCCAGACGTCTGGAAATCCAACCAGACGTCCGGTTAGTGGTTCAGACGTCTGGTTGGTAATTTCAGACGTCTGGAACTGTTCAATTTTGCCTATTTTAGCTGTTTTTGAGTGGATTTCCAATTTTTATCGATTTTTGTTAATCCGGTTAGTTGTTGTCAATTATTATCGACTTTGATGACTTCATTTATGGATTTTTGGGAACATCCATTTGATTTGGATTTGATATCGATTTTTATGGTTGGAATTCATGTCGTCGAAAGTGGATTTTTGGTGATAGATTGTTTTTACAATCATTTCTGTGATTTGTCACTTTTAAATACAAAGGTTTCTGTACTAGTAGTAAATACTCAAACTCTTTCACAAAAACGATTTCAACGTTACTTTTAATACAAAGCTCGTTTTTAAAACCATTTTCCAATCTATTAGTATATACAAACCTTTACCTCATTCGTATGAGAAATTTAATTAAACGACTTAGCAAAACAAGTGGATGAAACGCTTGCGTTTACTTCGTCGGTTAATTCTTGGACTTGTTCGATTGGACTCTCATGACAATTTTCGAGTGGAAATCTACAATCTATTTGTAAAATTTAAGTTAAGCCAGTGGTTATGGGACATGAAGTTAAACTCATTTATTTACTAGCTTAGTGTAATTTACACTTCTTATTGATCGATGATGATCATTTTGTATTTTCGAGTGGAAATCTACAATTTGTTCGTAAATATTTAAGTTAAGCCAGTGGTTATGGGACATGAAGCTAAACTCATTTATTTACTAGATTGGTGTAATTTACACTTATTCTATGGAGCTACGTATCATTTTTATAGGCTAGCGACCTATGGGTTTTATGGAGTTCGGTTCATCAGGCGTACCGTTATTGCACTACATCGTTGTTCCGAATTATTTGAGTTTCAGGTTCATCGACGTACCGTTATTGCACTACGTCGTTGTTCCAAATTATTTGAGTTTCAGGTTCATCGGGCATATCGTTATTGCTCTACGTCGTTGTTCCAACTCATTTGAGTTTCAGGTTCCTCGGGCGTACCGTTATTGCACTATGCCATTACACCGACTCTATGGTTAGCGACCATGGGATAGCGACCCGTTTGTGATACACGTGTTGGTGGGTTTTCATGCTCCCGTTTGTGATAGGCCTCCCCCTTTGTGTTTTCTGGATTTCTAATTGATGATTTCTGGAATTTGTGTTTCACCAATTTTTGCGATTGGCATTGATATATTTTGTCAATATTTGAGGTTTGGTGAATAAGATAAAGAATGTGATATTCTTTTTGGATATTTGAGATGATTTGAGATATTGTATGATTTTTGTTGTTATCAAATGTATGCTTGTCAAAGTATGGCATTATTGTTATCATATATTTTTGTTGTATCTCTTATCCTATCTCATCTTACATGATATTTATGGCTAGACTGATCCGTTTATTATTTTTCTTCTTAAATATTACTCGGGTCAAACCGATGTGTTTCAGGTGCTTCCACTAGACTTATTATCTGGGACTAGCTTTTGACTTTTCGCTAACTACTTTAGCTCAGTAGTTTTTGTTTTTATACATTCGAGATAGAGACTCCTTGATGTATACCTATTCTTTTGTCTTGCACTTGTACCTATTCTTTTGTGATGTAGTGGATCTTATATGACCACTAATTTGATGTACACTTCTATGTGTTATATTCATATCTATTTCCGCCTTAGTGATATGAATATCTGTGACTGATTTGTGTTATGCTTATTCCTATATTTGTTTCCGAAGGCCACATATCCACTGTGTGGTAGCTTTGAGTTTGTATTTGATATGTCGGATTTCCTCTTGAAATGAAATGCATGACATTCTATCTGACATATCGGTACTCGCACAAAGCAATTACATAGATTGTCGCTCCTCAACAGCCTTATTCTTCATGCTAGTCGATGGTATTTGTTATCCCACTTTTTGGCAAAGCTGAGATACCCAAAAATTAATTGAAATCGATATTAACCAACCATGAATATTAAATATGCATTGCAGGATGATCATGGATATCGATGAATTTTGTCCGAGCTCGGATTGGGCTGTAATTGACAAGACATGACTTGCCAAGCCGTGAGAGCCAGCGTTTCAGATTTCAGGTTAATCGGAGTTCGTACGAATGAGATATGATCGATTCAAGTTAGATACAAGGTGGTGTTCGGATCCATCAGGTGACGACCTGTTCGAATCGATCAGATTCGTATCCATCAGAGAGGCATTGTCAAGTTCGAATCCATTGGAGCTTGGCAACTTCGAATCGATCATCTTCGAATCGATCAGGTACGGGTCAAACCGCGGTCATGGAGTTCGAATCCATCTATTCGTATCCCCCACCACACCTTGGGTCATACCCATAGGTTTCGTATCGATCAGAATGGTCCAGGCCTTCGTATCCATGAACTTCGTATCGATTGACTGATGATTAGTTCGAATCGATAAACGAGGCATTCGTTCGAATCCATCAGGAAGCTTTAGCTCGTATCCATCACAAACAGTGTCCATTGAATGGGTCTTCCTCGATACGAGCTAAGCTGCTAATCTCGATTCAAACTATACGTTGAAAGTTGATACAAAGCATGCGAAGTTGACTGATTCAAATTAGATAACAATGCCCGATACAAGCAAGGCGAAATCCATGGATGCAAATCGGTCAATACGCCACTAAAACCGGATTGACCAGGAAAACCCGCTCCATATCACTCCACGTCATGGCACGCGCATGTGCTTCGATCGAGTCGAAGAAGGGGATACGAAACATGGATTCGAGCGCAGCAGACTACGGAAAACATAGCCTTGAATCGATCATAACTCCTAAACCACAGATCCAAATGCAACGAAATTTTCAGAGTAGCTTCCATGCAAGGTAAAAAGCAATCCTGCCAAGTTTCAGCTCGATTGGAGCATTTCCTGATCGATACGAAATTGATTCGAATCGATCATAGATTGAGTTGAAACTTGGTGGGACCGGTCGCGTGGGCCCCCTCACGTGCCAGAAGAAGTCTCCTGAAGTTTGGGCGAGATCTGAGCCTCCTACGCCTATAAATAGAGCCCCAGAATCAACAGAAGGGAGGAGCTTTCAGCGATTCAACGTCCAGACTCTGCCGGATTCAACTCTACTCCTTTCCATTGCTGTTATATTCAGATTCATTCATTGTATTTGCTGTAATCATCTGTAATCAGTGAAGAACATCAATAAAAGATAAAAATCCTTGAAGTGGACGTAGGCCGGAGATAGCCGAACCACTATAAATTGCGTGTCACTGTTCATTATTTCTGGATTGTTGTTCGCTGCTTGCTTAGATCTGATATTTGTGTCTGAATATTGCTGATTTGTATTCATACACTGGTGCTTTCGCAACACTTGGGGTTTGTGACCATTTTTGGTACAAACACTTTGGTGCTTTCACTGAGAAGAACTAGCACCCGCTACACCAGATTCGAAGTTCAGATTTGAAAACTCGAAGATTTGAAGACAATGACTCGACAAACAAGTAGAAGACAAAGAGCTGAGAGAAGCCATCAAGGAGGAAGTCAAGAGGCATCCTCTGGTGCTGGAGAAGAGCCGGCTTCGATCTACATCACTAGAGACGAAATGGAGACCATGACCAATCTGATGCACGAAAGAATGATGAAAAGTCAACAAGAGATGCTGCAGAATTTCTTTGAACAGATGAGAGCTGCAGGGACGCAGAGCCTAGGACCAGCTACAGCGGCTATGAATGTGGAACAGGGAGCTAGGACTGCGGAACTTGATGAGGGACAGAATGCAGATCCAGTGGACAATCGACAAGGACTCGGGGGCAGACCCACGGGATCCGATACTGGAAGGCCGACAGACGGAGCTCAACAAGCTAGGGCCAATGCTGATGCTAACGGGCCACACGAAGAGTACATACCAGAATACCCTTCAAGACCAAGAGGGCAACCCCAGGATGGAGATGAAAAGATGGCTGGATTAGTGCGACGACTCATGAGAGGAGGATTGTCTATCGGAGGATTGGAGGAAGTCAGTCGGAGTCCGTTCACTCCAAATATCAGGAATGCAAGGAACCCTCCAAAGTTCAAACTGCCGACGCTGAACCCGTATGACGGAAAGTCAGACCCGACCATGCACGTTACCAGATACATCAGGCATATGGAAGTGCTGGGGGCATCCGAGGAAGTGATGGCACGATGCTTCCCTTTATTTCTATCAGATTTGGCTGCGCTTTGGTTCAGACAACTAGAGACTGGATCAATCAGGACATGGGGTGAGCTAGTGGAATGCTTCATGAGACAGTTTAGGGTCCATGTGACGCGACCCAAGAGTGTGATGACTTTAGCCTCGATAAAGCAAAGGACCGGAGAGTCCATAAAAGATTTTCTATTGCGGTTCAATGCAACGGTGGCTTCTGTAGATCGCCCGGATCCATCAATGATTTTGATGGCGGCAGTAGCAGGAATTGCAGAAGGCACCGAATTCAAAGATTCTCTGACCAGAGATCCACCGCAAGATCTAGGAGAGTTCTATCATGAAGCTGAAAAATTCATTCGACTAGAGGAATCACGAGCCGAGAGGCAGGAAATAAACACTACACGAAGCGAAGGAACCGCAGGAGGACAATCTGGAGTAGACAAAGGCAAGAGAAAGCAGGACGATGCACAGGACGGTCCTGATAAACGGAAGAAATTCCGGGAACCCAGATTCAGGCAATTCACAGATCTGACGGCAAGCCTGGAAAGGATTTACACTGAAACTCGGGGGCAACTCCCCTATCGAAAACCACCCAGGAGAGATCCCACGGAGCGGGAACGCAGGACTGGAAAATACTGCCTATTCCATGAGCTGGATGGACACACTACCGATGAATGCCGCCACCTAAGGGATGAGGTGGAAGAACATGCCAGGAGTGGTAAACTGCCACAATATGTCAGAGAACGGGCAGCAGCAGTAAGGCCTGAACAACTACCGCCTCCAACTAACAGAAACGATCCTGGATCGGGATCACGACTCATCATCAACTGATTAAGATGGCAAGGGCCAAGTTCGAGATCTGGACTTCGGCCAAATAATTTCATTAGATTTGCTTTCAAAATAAAACGGCTATTCCACTCACTCATGTACGGGAGCCAGAGAGACCCCTAGGCATGCTCTGAGATGGTATAGACCGTTCAGCCCGGAGAGGCGTTGTTTACTTTTTCCCTGATGTTTGAGATTGAACATCTAGGGTCTGAATTTAATAAATAAACTTGAATTTCTTGAATAAGCCTTTGACCGGAGAGTTAAAGGACGAATATTACGTACTAATACAAAATTATGATCGCTTTATGACCCTACCCGGAGAGACGGGGTCCGGAGTGCAAGAAGTGAGTTGCTTCGCCGGAGAGCGACAGGATCGACTCACTTAAGCGCTGTTTCCCCTTCACCGAAGTGTGACAGGATGGGATCCAGCAAGGGCCCGGAGAGGCCATGATCGGCCGACGATTTAGGCCAAGATATCGCTTAATGTTCAAATACACTGAACCGGAGTGCAGGATGTGAGTCGCTTCGCCGGAGAGCGACAGGATTGACTCACTTAACGTTGTTTCCCCTTCACCGGAGAGTGACAGGATGGGATCCAGCATGAGCCCGGAGAGGCTATAATCGGCCGAGAACGACCAAGACATCGCTATACGCCCTAGCTGGGGCCAGAGCGCAAGGGATAGAAAGCAACGCCGGAGTGCAATAGGATCTTTCTATTCAACCGCTAAATCTAGAATGGGTTTGACAAGGGTCCGGAGTGACCATCAATAGTACGGAGAGACCGAAGAACTTCATTCTTAAACTTCCACTGGAAAAAATTAATAACAATTCGGCTTCGAACAGCCATGGACTTGATTGAAAATGCTATAAGCTACGAGTGAAACATGAACTCACTGCATCCGACTTAAGACTGATCAAAACACGCCTTTTGCCAAAAGGCATGTTTTGGGGGGCAAAGTTTTATCCCACTTTTTGGCAAAGCTGAGATACCCAAAAATTAACTGAAATCGATATTAACCAACCATGAATATTAAATATGCATTGCAGGATGATCATGGATATCGATGAATTTTGTCCGAGCTCGAATTGGGCTGTAATTGACAAGACATGACTTGCCAAGCCGTGAGAGCCAGCGTTTCAGATTTCAGGTTAATCGGAGTTCGTACGAATGAGATATGATCGATTCAAGTTAGATACAAGGTGGTGTTCGGATCCATCAGGTGACGACCTGTTCGAATCGATCAGATTCGTATCCATCAGAGAGGCATTGTCAAGTTCGAATCCATTGGAGCTTGGCAACTTCGAATCGATCATCTTCAAATCGATCAGGTACGGGTCAAACCGCGGTCATGGAGTTCGAATCCATCTATTCGTATCCCCCACCACACCTTGGGTCATACCCATAGGTTTCGTATCGATCAGAATGGTCCAGGCCTTCGTATCCATGAACTTCGTATCGATTGACTGATGATTAGTTCGAATCGATAAACGAGGCATTCGTTCGAATCCATCAGGAAGCTTTAGCTCGTATCCATCACAAACAGTATCCATTGAATGGGTCTTCCTCGATACGAGCTAAGCTGCTAATCTCGATTCAAACTATACGTTGAAAGTTGATACAAAGCATGCGAAGTTGACTGATTCAAATTAGATAACAATGCCCGATACAAGCAAGGCGAAATCCATGGATGCAAATCGGTCAATACGCCACTAAAACCGGATTGACCAGGAAAACCCGCTCCATATCACTCCACGTCATGGCACGCGCATGTGCTTCGATCGAGTCGAAGAAGGGGATACGAAACATGGATTCGAGCGCAGCAGACTACGGAAAACATAGCCTTGAATCGATCATAACTCCTAAACCACAGATCCAAATGCAACGAAATTTTCAGAGTAGCTTCCATGCAAGGTAAAAAGCAATCCTGCCAAGTTTCAGCTCGATTGGAGCATTTCCTGATCGATACGAAATTGATTCGAATCGATCACAGATTGAGTTGAAACTTGGTGGGACCGGTCGCGTGGGCCCCCTCACGTGCCAGAAGAAGTCTCCTGAAGTTTGGGCGAGATCTGAGCCTCCTACGCCTATAAATAGAGCCCCAGAATCAACAGAAGGGAGGAGCTTTCAGCGATTCAACGTCCAGACTCTGCCGGATTCAACTCTACTCCTTTCCATTGCTGTTATATTCAGATTCATTCATTGTATTTGCTGTAATCATCTGTAATCAGTGAAGAACATCAATAAAAGATAAAAATCCTTGAAGTGGACGTAGGCCGGAGATAGCCGAACCACTATAAATTGCGTGTCACTGTTCATTATTTCTGGATTGTTGTTCGCTGCTTGCTTAGATCTGATATTTGTGTCTGAATATTGCTGATTTGTATTCATACACTGGTGCTTTCGCAACACTTGGGGTTTGTGACCATTTTTGGTACAAACAGTATTACCCCGTAGTGTCCTTGGCTAGTGTGAGTATAGATGTGGGGCATCACAGTTTGGTATCAAAGCCAAACTTTGGAACAATGTAGAATAATCTAGCAAGTATCATTGTCCTAAGTCTTTCTTAGGAATCGTGCCTTAGGATTTAATCCGAGTCTTTGGACCCGTTCTATCCTATTTTCTTTTATGATGCCTTGTTTTATCAATCAAGTTTGTTTGATATTCATTCTGAGAATAACTTTTTTCCTCTTCTTTCTTTCTTTCTTTCCTTCTTTCTTAAAGAAGAATAGATGATTAGATCTGGGAGTCCTAGCGCTGGTCAATCCAGTAGTCCTAATCTGGATGGCGTATTCATGTCTGCCCAACAACTTTTGGATCTTATAAAGAATCAAAGGTTTATCTGTGCTTTGAGTAAGAACCCAAAAAAGGTTTTACCTTTGAAACTAGAAGTTCCTTTCGATCAGCTTGAAGATATCACTCTTCGACTAGAAGAGGCCGATATAGGAAGTGATAGTGATGTTAGAGGTTCTAAAAAGAGCCTCAATAACAACAAGAAGAGGCGTATTATGTTCAAAAGCCCTAATCTCAACAAGAAAGGGAAGCAGGCAACTTCGGTAGCAAAGACTCCTACCTCTAGTCATGGACAATGCTACAATTGTGGTTCTAAGGACCATTATGCAAATAAGTGTCTAAAACCCCTTTATTGTCGCTATTGCAAAAATTCGGGTCATCATATATCAGCATGTCCCATACTTCAAAGTAGGAAGGAGGGAAAGTTGAATGTTGTGCAAGCCCCTAGTAACAGTTTTCTTGGTCAAGGTATTTTTCATTCAGTCCTTGATGGCATTATTTTTTTTCGTGGTCTTCCTATTCGAGTTCTTTTTGATTTGGGTGCATCTCATTCTTTTATATCATAAGAACTTGTTGATACTTTTTTTTTAAATATTATGGACTTGATGACTTCATTGAGAATTGCGAATCTGTTTGGTGGATCCGCAACACTCAGTTTACTTTGTGGAGATGTCGAGATTATTTTATGTGATTATGCTTTCCGATCCAATTTTCATGTTATGCGCTACTTAGGTTTCAAAAATGATTTTTGGGAAAGGATTGGCTTAATCATTATGAAACCCATATCCTATGTCCCGAGAGGACTATCCAACTTCGACATTCTCAATCTGTTAAGCAGATTTCTATTGTTCTTAATGGTTTTGATTCCAATTCGGTGGCATCATTTTACCTAAACCCACTTGACGAGGAAGATATTATTTCCCTCACTCAAGTAGTTCGTGAATTTCCCGGTATCTTTGAGCTTGTCTTTGGATTACCACCTAAGCGATCTATCGAGTGGTGCTAATGTCTTTTCAGCTCGACCTTACCACCGGTTTTCATCAGCTTCGTATTACAAAGGATAGCATTCCTTTGACATCGTTCTATACTCGTTATAGATCTTATGAATGGCTTGTTATGTCATTCGATTTGACAAACCCTCCAGCTTATTTCATCCACCTTATGAATCGAGTATTCTGCGAATATCTCGATGAGTCTGTCTTTGAAATCATTGATTATGGGTGAAAACAACAATTTAAAAATTCAAATCTTTCTAATAAGATATATTTATAAGTATAATTGGATTCTGTTATTAAGAAAAGCAAAGAATATTTGTAAATTTTATAAGTGACATGTTTATCATATAGAAGATGATTTTGTGTTGTATTGCCCATTGAGTGCTTTAAGAATTCTGGTCGATGCGCCTGATCAACGTTATCGATAGGAATCTCCTAAACGCTATGATGAGATAGTCAAGCACAGTAAATTGACTTATAAAAAGTAATTTTTTCTAAAAAGATGATTACATAAAGTTCATTATAATTTTGAATGTCTTAGCTTTTCGAGAAAGAGTATCATTTAAAAGAATTCATTTCCGATACTCCTATTCTTGTGATTCCTGAAGGGAACCAAGACTTCACTGTTTGTGCCGATGCTAGTCGTATTGGTTTGGGTGCCATTCTCTTGCAAAGGGAATGTGTTATCACATATGCTTCTTGACAATTAAAGCTTGTCGAGACCAGATATGTCATTCATGATCTGGTGCTCGCGACCATTGTTTTCGCTCTTAGAATTTGGCGTTATTATCTTTTGGGAGAGAAATTTGTTCTCTACACCAAGCATAAATCTTTGAAGTATTTGTTCTCTCAAAAGGAACTTCATTTGCATCAACAACGTTGGTTCGAATTCCTTGCATCTTATGACCATAATATTCTCTATACTCCCGGAAAGGGAAATCGTGTTGCCAATGCCCTTAGTCGTAAGCAACAAGTGGTTGTTTCAATGATGATATCCGAATGGAATGATCTCGAGACTTTGTCCACTTGTGAGATTCGAGATCATGAATCCAATTCATGTTCATATCTTGTTTTGTGTAGCCTTGAGGCTCATCCTTCTCTTTTAGACCGCATCCTTGAAGCTCAAAAGCAAGATCCTGAATTGGCTCTTATTAGCCAAAGTTGTAGGGATAAAAATAAGGTTGATGGTTTGAAAGACTTTGATATTGATGCTTGCGGAGGCATTCGGAAGTTTGGTAGACTTATTGTGCCAAACATTTGTGATCTTCGTAAAGACATTTTAGAAGATTCTCATCGTTCTAAATTTACCATTCATCTCGGTAGTAGTACAATGTATGCGGACATGAAACAACTTTATTATTGGGATGGAATGAAATCCGATATTTCTAACTTCATTAAGCATTGCATGACTTGCCAACTCATAAAGGCCGAGCATCAAAGGCCTGGTGGGTTATTGCAACCTTTGGACATTCCAATTTGGAAGTGGGATCAAATTTCCATGGACTTTATTGACGGTCTTCCCCGTTCTCATTCGGGTCATGACAGTTTATGGGTGATTGTCGATAGACTTACAAAATCCGCCTATTTTGTTCTCGTTCGGTCCAACCGGACCGTACCTCTTTTGGCCAAACTCTATATTAAAGAAATTGTTAAATTACATGGAGTCCCTACTTCTATCATTAGTGATCGTGATCCATTATTTACTAGTGGATTTTGGAAGGGTCTTCAAAAAGCTTTGGGAACAAAGCTTAATTTTAGCACCGCTTATCATCCTCAGTCCGATGGAAAAATGGAGCGTGTGAATCAAACTCTTGAAGATCTTCTTCGTGCATGTGTTCTTGATTTTGGTGGAAGTTGGGAGGATCATATTTCTCTTGTTGAGTTTCTCTATAATAATAGCTTCCAATCTAGTATTGGTATGGCACCTTTCGAGGCACTCTACGAAAGGCTATGCCGATCTCCTTCGTGTTGGCTTGAAGCCGGTGAGAAGCTAGTTTTAGGTCCAGATTTTATTCGTGATTCCACAGAAAAGATTGACCTTATTCGACATAGGATGAAAGAAGCTCAAAGTAGACAAAAATCCTATGCCGATAACCGACGAAGGAAATTAGAATTTTCTGTGGGAGATTTGGTGTTCATTTGTGTTTCACCTATGAAGGGTGTTGTGCATTTCAGTCGTTCGGGGAAATTAGCACCTCGATATATTGGTCCATTTCTCATCATCGAACGCATTGGTTCCATGGCTTATCGCCTTTTATTACCGGCTCAATTTTCTGCTATTCATGACGTATTCCACGTTTCTCAACTACGGAAATGCCTAAGAGATTCCGATTCTATTCTTGAGCCCGGTGTTATTGAATAAATTGAATTTTCACCTAATTTGACTTATGAGCAACATCCTATTCATGTTATTGCTACGGAGGTTAAACGCCTTCGAAATAAAGATGTTCCTCTTGTGAAAGTTCAATGGTGCTCAAATCCTAAGGATTGCTCTTGGGAATCCAGAGAATTCATCAAGCGAATACATCCGGACTTACTATCTCATGCTCCTTAAGGTGAACTTCTCATTTCAAAGTTTCTTCTTTTGTGTTGTTATGCCTTAAGTATGGTTGTTACTTTTTATTTTCTCCTTAAGTATTGTGAGGATGCAATTTCATTAAGGAGGGGAGTCTGTAACAACCCGCATATTTTTACGATAATATATTTATATGATTTATTTAAATATAACATCGTTGGTTGAATTTAAAAGTCCAAAACGTGACTTTTTGTAAACAGTTGAATCTGGACTCGAGACCACTTCCATTGAGTCCCAAACGGCGTTTGCGACCTTTTTGAGTATAAACATCGATACGTTTGGAGTTGATTAGAATTTTGATATTTTCATTTGGGGCTTTGGGTTTGGGTTTCAGCCCACTAACCTAACAAGAGAACCCAACTCTTCTATCTAATAACTCCCACTCCAACTCCTCTTCATTCATTCTATTATTTCCTAACACTCAAGCAAAAGGAAAATGAAGGAAAGAAAGGGAAATCAAAATTCCTAAGCCCTAGTTTACTAGGAAATTCAAATTCAAGTTCTAGAAATCAAAGAGAAGCTTAGGTAAGCATCCTCTTCATCTTCTCCATCTCAATCTCTCTTCAATTTTCAGAAATTCCTAAACCCTAACTTAGAAAATATTTGCTTATGAGCTTAGATTGGAGCTTCTTGAGTTGAAGTTGAAGAGTGGTTGATCTTTCTTTTGTTTTAAAGCTTCTCATTCGTTATTTTGGGTTTAAATGTGAGTTCTTGAACTCACATCTATGTCTATAGCTTTCATTGTTGTTAGGTATGAATTCATAACATCTATTTCATCTTCAGTTGCTTTTGATTTGAATTATTTGGTGAATTTTCCAAATTTTGGTGTTTTGAAGTCAAAATCTTTAAAAATCCTATCTTGGATGTTTTGACATGTTTTTGGTGGTGTATCGAAGAGCCTATAGGGCTGGGTTGTCGATTGGCATAAATCCCTAGCCTCCATCGCTCGTTCAATCGTATTTCGGTTTGGATTTTTGCCCTTTTTGGGCTAAGCTGATTTTTGCCTAGCAGGAAATTTCAGACGTCTCGATTGAAATTTGAAAATCCAGACATCTGGTTGAAAAATCCAGACGTCTGGAATTGGTCCCTGGAAAGAGAAAAAAGGCAGAGGCAAAATCCAGACGTCTGGAAATCCAACCAGACGTCCGGTTAGTGGTTCAGATGTCTGGAACTGTTCAATTTTGCCTATTTTAGCTGTTTTTGAGTGGATTTCCAATTTTTATCGATTTTTGTTGATCCGGTTAGTTGTTGTCAATTATTATCGACTTTGATGACTTCATTTATGGATTTTTGGGAACATCCATTTGATTTGGATTTGATATCGATTTTTATGGTTGGAATTCACGTCGTCGAATGTGGATTTTTTATGATAGATTGTTTTTACAATCATTTCTGTGATTTGTCACTTTTAAATACAAAGGTTTCCATACTAGTAGTAAATACTCAAACTCTTTCACAAAAACGATTTCAACGTTACTTTTAATACAAAGCTCGTTTTTAAAACCATTTTCCAATCTATTAGTATATACAAACCTTTACCTCATTCGTATGAGAAATTTAATTAAACGACTTAGCAAAACAAGTGGTATGAAACGCTTGCGTTTACTTCGTCGGTTAATTCTTGGACTTGTTCGATTGAACTCTCGTGACAATTTTCGAGTGGAAATCAACAATCTGTTCGTAAAATTTAAGTTAAGCCAGTGGTTATGGGACATGAAGCTAAACTCATTTATTTACTAGCTTAGTGTAATTTACACTTCTTATTGATCGATGATGATCATTTTGTATTTTCGAGTGGAAATCTACAATTTGTTCGTAAATATTTAAGTTAAGCCAATGGTTATGGGACATCAAGCTAAACTCATTTATTTACTAGCTTGGTGTAATTTACACTTATTCTATGGAGCTACGTCTCATTTTTATAGGCTAGTGACCTATGGGTTTTATGGAGTTCGGTTCATCGGGCGTACCGTTATTGTACTACGTCGTTGTTCCGAATTATTTGAGTTTCAGGTTCATCGGGCGTACCGTTATTGCACTACGTCGTTGTTTCGAATTATTTGAGTTTCAGGTTCATCGGGCATACCGTTATTGCACTACGTCATTGTTCCAACTCATTTGAGTTTCTGGTTCCTCGGGCGTACCGTTATTGCACTACGCTGTTGCACCGGCTCTATGGTTAGCGACCATGGGATAGCGACCCATTTGTGATACACGTGTTGGTGAGTTTTCATGCCCCCGTTTGTGATAGGCCTCTCCCTTCGTGTTTTTTGGATTTCTAATTGATGATTTCTGGAATTTGTGTTTCACCAATTTTTGCGATTGGCATTGGTATGTTTTGTCAATATTTGAGGTTTGGTGAATAAGATAAAGAATGTGATATTCTTTTTGGATATTTGAGATGATTTGAGATATTGTATGATTTTTGTTGTTATCAAATGTATGCTTGTCAAAGTATGGCATTATTGTTATCATATATTTTTGTTGTATCTCTTATCCTATCTCATCTTACATGATATTTATAGCTAGACTGATCCGTTTATTTATTTTCTTCTTAAATAATACTTGGGTCAAACCGAGGTGTTTCAGGTGCTTCCACTTGAATTATTATCTGGGACTAGCTTCTGACTTTTCGCTAACTACTTTAGCTCAGTAGTTTTTGTTTTTATACATTTGAGATAGATACTCCTTGATGTATACCTATTCTTTTGTCTTGCACTTGTACCTATTCTTTTGTGATGTAGTGGATCTTATATGACCACTACATTGATGTACACTTCTATGTGTTATATTCATATCTGTTTCCGCCTTAGTGATATGAATATCTGTGAGTGATTTGTGTTATGCTTATTCCTATATTTGTTTCCGAAGGCCACATAGCCACTGTGTGGTAGCTTTGAGTTTGTATTTGATATGTCGGATTTCCTCTTGAAATGAAATGCATGACATTCTATCTGACATATCAGTACTCGCACAAAGCAATTACATAGATGGTCGCTCCCCAACAGCCTTATTCTTCATGCTTGTCGACGGCATTACCCCGTAGTGTCCTTGGCTAGTGTGAGTATAGAGGTAGGGCGTCACAGGATATGATCCATCGACCATGGCTGTGTCTTTATGAGTAAGACTAATGTAGTTAGAACTAAATGAGCAATGTTGATAAGAATAACATTGCAAATTTCAATTGTTGAAATTAGCGTAATAGATTCGATATTCAACATGTTCAAGTCAATTCGGATTTACTTACAAAATTATGGCTTGATAAGTCCTAGTGTTTTGGTACATATGTATTGAAACAAAAAATTCTAAATAACGATTTAGAGTAAGTTATTTACTCATATTAACCAAAAATGTCTCAAAGTCAGTGGGAGCGATATTGAGTTTGTGAGTCTTTGGATATGATCCAAGAAATGATACGAAAGTATCATTTTATAAGCATCAAGATTGAATAAGTATTTTGATAGAAATATAAAATAGCTTGATTTTCAATCAAAGTGCAGAGTAAGCGTGTGTTCATAAGAAAGAACGTTAAAAGGTATATTGATATTTCTAAACTATAAGTAAACAACACATTGTTGATTTTAATGATGTACTTGTGTTAAAATCAACCTTAGTTGTTTAATACTCAACATTGAATTAATAAATGATGTCTTTTATAGTAAGTATAAAAGATGTCGGAATGTCCTAAATGATATGCAAGTACACCTTGTTAAAATGTTTAATACAGAACATGTAATATTGATTCCTTTGCATTGGCAAAAGGAATTATCATACGTGTTATGTTGTCTATGATATCATGATTTGTTTATGTATTTGATACATGAAGCAAATATCAAATCCAAATTGATATCACTAAATGGTTGTTTGAAGTGTTTTCGTATATTTATGAAATACTAGAGAATTGTTTGTAGAAATAAAAACTCCTTATGAAGGAGTGTCCGAAATCAAACTTCATAAGTCATATTGAGTGTAGTATGTCAATAATAAATTCAAGTTAATAATCATTAAGTTGGAAATGTTTCGAATAAAAGACTGCGGCTTATTCAATGAAAAAAGTCTATGTACCTCGCCTTGGATATTGCCGCAACAAAAATAATGTATATAAAATTATAAGTGCACAAATTTATAACTGAGCCAATTCCAAATGTTGAGAATCTCATAACATTGTTATATAATAACATTGTCATGGTATATTTGTAACAGAACTTATAGCTCACTAGATGTCGAGAGACGTACTCTGAATTGTTCTACATGATAAAGCAGTTTATCACCGTTGGAGAGAGTTAATTGACAGAGTAGATAATTAAAACTTAATAGCATACCCGTTCACAAAGGGATTGACCTAATTGGTTTTGAGAAAACCGATTGGAGAAGTTGGAATAAGATTACATAATTGACCCCAAGTGCAAGTGGGAGATTGATAGAGTTAGGGGTATGCTCTAGGGGCAATTATGTAATTTGTTACATATATCTAACTCGTTGAACAATCTTGTTCACAATAAAGGTGTTTCTTTCTATTATATACTTGATATAATGTGGTTATATTAATTAATTAATTAAATTAAATGTATATTTAATAAAAAATTCATAAATGGTATATTTTGTGATAGTAGTTACAAAGTGTTGTAACAGTGTGTAATTTATCACAAAAAAACAAATATACCAATTTAAATGTTCCTAGTCAAGATGCATCGAGACTGGATATCGATGTATCCGTTGAGACTAGAGTACGTAATGCTTTCCAGATGTGGGGCAGTGTATTACTCATGACTGTTGGGGACACCAAGGGGTTACGTATTGATAGTTATTGGATAACTATGGAATGACTCACTCAATAGTTTTCTATTGGTTAATATAACTAAGATCAAGCAGAGAATATCGATGTGACTAATTTACACAGTTCTTTCGAGTTGAGAATACTATTGATCTTCAATGTGAAAGCTCCGCTTTGATTATAGTTAAATCATGGCATGGCGTCCATCAAACGACTATAGTTGGGTCAAGTAGAAGTATTGGAAGTGAAACACTATTCAAGAGAGGATTCGTCTCCTCGGTTATATGAGGTTAGTATCACGGTCAACCGAAGTCAACTCAAAGTCAAAGTCTCTAGCCAGAGCATTTCGATTAAAAATAATTGTTATTATTGAACCAAGGACTATAAAGTTGAATGTGGATGATATTGGAATTTTGACCATTACTAAATTCCATAAATCCAAAGTGATATAGTTTTGACAAAGAGAATTGGTGTAAATAATTGTCACTATTAGGTACCGCTTGTAATAAGTAAAATTGGATTTTACAAAAAGATGTGTAAGCGACGAATTCAGCCAAAATTTCACACACCTGTTAAGTAACGTGTGAGCGTTAATATTTAAAATGTTTAATGTTAATCGCTGACTGAATTTACACCTTTGAGTCACACAACCAGAATGATGAATTCTCTGAAAAACCACATGATTTAATTAATTTATAAAAAGTTGTAAATTAATTAAATTAATTAGTATTTGAGAAATATTAATTATTATTTAATTATTTGATGTTTGGGAGTTATTTGTAATTATTTGAATGCATTTATAAAAGTTATATTTGCGCGCATTGATATATGATATCATTGCAATTAAATAAAAGATAATTACATGCGTTAATTAATAGAATCTTATGTCATTTGATGGCACATAATTTTCAGCCATACCACGTAAAGAAATAGGAGTGAAAAGAGAAAGTTAATCAAGAGAATTAATTAGAGAAGTTATAATTAAAGAATGGGAAAGGTTTCTTTCTTTCAAATAAAATATATTCTTTAATTCATTATGTACGTACAATTGATTTTCACATTTTTCATTCTTGTTTCTGTAACTTTTCCGGTTCTCCCCTTCCTTAATGGTTGAAAATATGAGATCTTCCATGGCTTCAATTATTCTTAAAATCAAATACAAATAAAATCAATTACGAAAAGTGGTTTATTCCTCTTGATCTTTGCAACATCTGGAGGCTGGTTTCTGAATCTAGGAGATTTGATTCATCATTCAAGGTATGATTCATTGGCTACATCTAGAGGAAAAATCAATATTTCATGATGTACTTCAAGGCTTTGGAATTAAGGTATGATCTTTTTATTCTAATAATTTTGATATAATGTTTTAATGAACAAAATTGAAAATCTTAATTTATATGTGTATAATATTGTCTCGTTTGATTTGAAAATGGTTTATGTATTTCAAATTGTTTATTATATGAATCGATTGGTTTTTTTATTTAGATAAACCAAAACTAAAACTTGTATATGTTTAGACAATATGTTAATTTTAGATCTATGTTTAAACATACAAATCAAAACGTAATTTTTTTTGATTTGAATGTTTACATGTTCTTATAGTTTGCATTTTTTACTGTAATAGAAACTTACATATGATTAAATGATGTTTTGATAATAAATTTGTTACAATTAATTTCTAAATTTGTTACCCTATTTCACATCACAATTATCCTTCTTTAACTATTCAAAGGATTTTAACATATTGCTTAGTTCAGTATGTATCATCTTTTGTTTTATAATTGTTTATTCATATAGGTTGAATCTCCTTAGATTTGAAAGTTTATTTGTTCTTAATCTGCATCTTATTTTAATTGAAACACACACATGATTAAAGGATGTTTGGATAATAAATTGATTACAATAAATTTATAAAATTGTTACCCTATTTGACATGACTAATATATTTCTTTAAGTATTCAAATGATTGTTAATATATTGCTCAGTTTAGTGTGTTTCACTTTTGTTTAAAAAAATTTATTCATATAGGCTGAATCTTTTTAGATTTGAAAGTTTATTTGTTCTTATTATCTGCATTTTATTGTAATTAAAACCCACACATGATTAGAGGATGTTTTAATAATAAATTGTTTACAATGAACTTATAAATTTGTTACCCTATTTGACATGACTAATACTTTTAAGTATTCAAAGGATTTGTTAATATATTGCTCAGTTTAGTATTTTCACTTTTGTAAAAAAAAA
Source organism: Allium fistulosum (assembly GCA_030737815.1). Lineage (NCBI taxonomy): Eukaryota > Viridiplantae > Streptophyta > Magnoliopsida > Asparagales > Amaryllidaceae > Allium > Allium fistulosum. The sequence continues at coordinate 191,856,445 of CM060907.1, forward strand.
TCATATAGGTTGAATCTCTTGATTTAATTGTATACATATATATTTTGTTAACTAATTTAAGTTTATATAAGTTCATAAATACATCAGTAAATTTAAATGTTATATGGTTTATTTTGAATTAATTAAGAAGTTTTGGGTTAATCTTTATATAGAAATAATTATATATACATGTACATATAAAACTTAATGTTTATATTTCAAATTGTATAGTTTAAATGCTTTATTAATATCAAACAATTTTAAACAAGGCAGTAGTTTATGCATATGAACTATTGTTGGCTATTCCTAATCTTATGTCATAATGATTCATTGATTGCTAATTGAATGTTGCATAAATCAAGTTTGTCAAAAAGGGGAAGATGAATCATTGATCTTTGTCATGTTTTATTTCTTTCCTTTTTGTCCCTTATGTGATTGCCTTTAAACTTATTCTTATTTATTCATATACATCACGTTATCAATTGATCATACTTGCCTTATGTTTAACTATTCTATCGCAACATTAAGGAATGAATATATTTGATATATTCAAACCTTATTTTTTATCCTATTATTTATTATTTTAGAATCAAATTAATAAAACAAAATATAGTATTAAATAAAATACTGATTTCATTTAAAAGAAATTTAGATAAGATCTAAATACATTTAGACTTCATATGCCCATTAAAGATTCAAAATGGCTAGTTTTTTATTTTAAATTCACCAATTTCTTCCACTGCGGGCTGGCCCAGTCCCTTCAATAACATCATGGATTACATTATTCCTTGGGCACCGCTGCTGCAAACATTTCCCCAAGGTCGCCCCGTGTGCATACCATACTCTATAAACCGAATTAATATCGCGGAATAATGCTCCAAATGGTAGCTCACCATATAGCTCTGCGTGCATCCCTATTTTAACCATTACCGGGTTGTGAGGCTTGTGAGGTTGCGCTTTTACCCTTTTCCTCTCTTAGCGGATCCCACTTGGAATGTTAACATTGCCTTCTAAGCACAATGTAATGCCAGCATTCATCTATACAAGTTGTTCAGAATAAGAACAAATTGATGGCACTACTTTTACTACATCCATTTTGGAATCACCTTCGGGATTAGTAGTAACTAGCCCTTGCACTTTAAAAAACTTCATCTTCGATTCCATTATCTCAAAAAAGTTTCGAACCTATTCCAAAACATAGAACGTGCAAATAATTTTGGATTGGTTATGGTTTTGAGTCATCTTATGGAAATAATCGGACAATACATAAGATCGGAGATCGCCTCCTAACCGTTTAAGCAAACAGATTTCCTTATCATTTATCCTAGGAGAACAAAACAAAATTGTTGATGCCAAAAATGGACATCAACACCTAATAGAATCTCGTAGGGATTAAACGATAAATGAAAGTAAAAAATAGCAGAAAAAGTAAATGAACACACAGATTTTTATAGTGGTTCGGCATCTAGGCCTACGTCCACTTCATATTTTTATTAATCTTACACTTGATTATGATTACAAGAACGTTTAGATCAGCCGGGATCCGTTAGTATAAGAACGAAGAATAAAAATGGCAGAGCTTGGGGCGTAGAAAGAATGATTCTGGCTATGGAGAATGGTCAATGTATTTATAGGGGAAGACATACATGGATCAGGTTGAAATTTCACCAGAAGAACCTCTAGACCCATATGGGCCCACTCGAACGATCGCATGTCCCAACTCATCATTCACAACTATCGGTGCCGATCGTTCAAAATTTCTCCAATGAATGTGCGATCATTTCTGGTGGCTCCCCCATATCTCTAATCTATGTTCCCAAAGTTTTGTATCATTCTGAGTTGTCATTAGTGAGATATCAACCAATCTTCATTGAAATGGATCTTTTAGGCTGAAATGGTATGATCATTCGCGAACAATGTATACCGATTATTCATATTTCCTCATTTATGCATGCCATCATTTTGGAGACTCTTCTCTCCAATATATTGATGCTCTCAAAGTTTCATGTGTGCAAGACTTATAGATTTTGTAATATCGATCATTCGTTGAATTATGCTGTGGAATCGATACGATACGATTCATAGTGTTGAATATGGATCGTACCTGATCCATCTTCAAGGAGTAGTGAGCTTTCATGCTTCTGCTTCACTACTGCTTCCGGTCATTGTACTTGCCTGATCTCTTGACTTCATAATCGTTAATCTGATGCATCGATCCAAATGACAGATGAGTCTATTCTGTCTGAATATAGCCAGGCCAAAAAACCGGATAACCGAGATTTATATGCATAGTACAACATCATCCAAGATGACCGTGTCATATAATTCCCGTGTTTCTCCTAGATATTTCCAGAGCTATATTTTGGCCAAGATTAGATAGTCATTTATTTAACTATCAAATAAACAAATAATCAAACATATATTAAATTCCATGTGGGATCCTCTAAGCCTATATTAATTCATCTTCCATTAGTTAAAATTCTTTCAATTATTTGATTTAAGATACCCTCATGAAAGATATTTTCACAAATCCTATATACTCCTTTCAATACTTGGAAAAATATTCATATACAAGTTATTAACAAAACATTATACTTTTACTTGGAAATATATCCATATAGTAAGTTTATTTACAAAACATAAAAAAGTTTTTTCTCTTTTCTAAATTCATATTTAAATGGCCCAAATAGATATAATTTAAAACATTACTAACTATAAACCAAACCAATATCCTTCGGTGTTAAGTATGAAAAGAATGTTTCCATACCACCATAATTAAGAAGGATTATTTTTCATGATCAAATATCATTCCTTTTATAAAATTCCCTTTTTATAAGCTCATTTCATATTTAAAATCCTTTTATAAATCTCCAAATTTAATTATAAAACTTCTTATTATAAATCCCTAAAATGATTTATAAAATCCCTTTATATTAATAAAACTCTTTTCTATTTATCAAACTGGTTTATATTTATAAAACTCTTTTATAAATCTCCCTTTGTAAACTCCTTACAAAAATTCTTTATAAAATTCTTTATAAAAATCCTTTAATTCATTTTATAAATCTTATATAATTAACACAAATCTTAATTATTAACAAAATATCACCTCTAAATCCATTCTTTTATTAAAAATTACCATTTATAAATCTTTCTTTTATTTATAAATTACCATTTAAAATCTCACTTACAAAATATTACTTATAAAACCCCTTTATAAAATATTGTTTATAAATCTCCTTTACAAAACATCATTTGCAATTCTCCATTTAAATAAATCATTTTTATAAAACAATTTATTATTTATAAACACCTTTTTTCAATTAATTAATTACCTTTAAAATCATTAATAAAATATTTAATTAACTTAAAAACATTATTAATAAAATAAGTAATTAACTTTAAAACATTATTAATGAAATAAGTAATTAACTTAAACCATTTATTGTTAAATCTATTAATTATCTTAAACCATAATTGAGTTAATTGATTAACTTAAATCAACATTAATAATATAATTAAATAATTTTAAACAACATTTATAATATAATAAAATAACTTACTTTAAAACATCCTTAAAGAAACAATTAATTGACTTAAACATCAAAAATAATTAAAATCATTTATAATTAAATAAACATTTAACCTCAAATTGTTATAATATGAAAGTTAATTTAAATCCATGGTTTTTCAAATTCGGCAAAAGGCGTACTGATCACAATGGTACTTAAACAAGCTACCATTTATTTTAACTTTCTAGGCTATATCATTAGTATTTACATAAGCAAATATATATGTAAATAAAATCAACAATTACCAAATCACTAGCTAATCCATCATTTATTCAACATTAATTTATCCACATATTGATTAACTGACATATGAATAAATGATCAAATTAATATAATAGTAGAATATGGATTTATTCTGCTAGACAAATGTTATCAATAATTTATTCAATTTAATTATAGCACAAGGTGATTTATTCTGCTCAATAAATGTCCAAAATAATTTATTCAATTTATAAATAGAACAATTTTTTATTTGGCCAAATATATAACACCAATGAAGTATACTTAATTTAACTATTTTATTATTTAAAGTATGTAATTAAATTCAACCCCGATTATTTAATCATAAATATATACATCATTAAAACTACCAACTATTTATGCTATTGCACTGTACCCATAAATACTAGTCTAATGCAAAAATCCACAGGTCAAATGGATTTCATATGAAAGAGCTATAGCATTTCAAATTTCACACTTTAGTTAAAAATATAATTCAACAAAATTTAAATAGTTTCTCACCCAAAGTCTATCCCATCCCATTTTCCCCAAGCCCAAAGCCACAGGCTATATTAGCTTCTCCTTTTCAAAATCAAAATCCCTAAATCAGAATTCCTGAACCCGACATCGATGAGCATGGTGTGCATGTGCACGCACATCCCCGACCACCCAATGCCTAACTCCGGCCACTAGCAAGTTCGCCTTACTGCGCTCGTCACAATGCTCCCCACCCCTTTGCCTCTGGCCATCCCCATCAGTTTTTGACCCCATATCCCCCTTTCCTAATTTGCTTCCAGGTTCAAACATTCATCCATCACCGCCGGACCACATGCCTTTGGCCACTAACACCTAAACCATCACGACCGCTATCCACCTCAAACCTCCAACCAACTCTCCGACCAACTCAGCACACCCAGCCCCTACCAGCGACTCCATTTATGAACACAAAAACCCAACACCCCCTTAAACCCTAAACCTAGCTCGCCATGCCACCACCGGCCATCGTAACACCTGCGAACACTACCACGGCTTCGCCATCACCCAACATCGCTTCTCATCACCTCCATTGACCCCTCGACCACCATCTCATAGGAATTTAATTTATGACCGGAAAAGGGTTCGCCGCCCCTAACAGCCAACTTCGACCACTAAGTCGCCTATGAGCACTCCCTAAAATCATGGCTTGACGAGATGAACGTGACCATGCCCTCTGTTCACCATTTCGTTCCCGTCAATTTTCAAAAAAAAATGAACCATTGGCAGTCATTGATTTTCCATGGCTTCCATGTTTGATGAAACCTTACACGACTATTTTTGTAGAATACTACGGAACATTCTCCACAACTTTACAGTTAAGAGTTTTTGCTAATTTTGGATAGTTTGCGAGTTGTTGATTTTTAAAGCGGAGGAGATGATATTTGTTTTCATTATTTTGAGTTGTACAGGAAGTGAAGGAATGAAGACTAAAAAGAAAGGAGGGTGAAGACTAAAAATGAAGTGAAGGCGTGAGGTAGAGGTGATATAATTATACACAAACCAAATTTTACTTCACACTTAAAATTTTAAACTATAAAAAAGTGATTTTTTTCACAATTGTAAGAGTAGAGAAGATGAAGTTAAGAAGTATGGAAAATTAAAACTGAAATATAGAAATGAGAAGTGTGTATAAATACAAGATGAAGTAAAGATATATAAAATCAAAATATATGCAAGATACATAAAAATATGCCTTTTAATCAAAATTTCAACTCTCATATCTTTTCACAAGCCACCAAAATGTCATCCACATGAAAATCTGTTGGGTTTAAGAGCGATTCATATAATTTAGTTGATTTTCACACTTAAGGAACCACGAAATGTTAATTCAAACTTCATACCCATCACTTCATATTTACTTTATTACATTTCATATTTATAAATTATTATTATTATTTTATTCATTTATTTTCTCATAAACAAATGTTCGTAACTTATAAAGTGGTTTAAATATTGTTTTAGATTATATGCAAAGGTATAACACTTTCTACAACTTGTCGTTCGATAAAAAGCTAAAAATCCGAGAAACGGATTTCGATCACATTTTCTGTTTTTCATCGATCTACCTATTTTAGTAAACAAAATTCAAACATGAGTTGTTTACCATTATTTATTAATTAAAAGAGGGTTATATGATTATTAAACCATTAATCAAATATTTAAAATAAATGAAATATTCCCAAATCAAATTGATAAAATTTTAGGCCGTTACATTCTCCCCCTTTAAAAAATTTCGACCCCAAAATTTCATTTCAATCAAATAAAGAAAGAAACAAGTGAAAACTTAACTGTTTTACTTTCCATTACTATTTATGAAAACATTTTTATAAAACACAACTTAAATTTAAAACTTGTATAATACCATACTATATCATGAGGGTATATACAACTATTCGATTCAAACCTTTTATTTTGAATTTATGTCCCTTAAGTAAACTCGGGATCCAAATACCTGGTTTTAATTTCAAAATCTTTTTTTTGAAATAATACTATATATCTTAATCCATAGAAAAAACATATAGCCCGAGTAACCCCAAAATGATACCAATGAACTGGTTATTACCAAATAGTATCATACATTCCCTTATCAAGAAGGGAATACTTAAGAGAAGTGTTTACCATCCGAACACATCTCTTTTCATTTTTAGTTATTTTCGAGTCACTTGAACTAACTAACTAAAAAGTACTTCTTCTTTTCAAAATTTCCCTTTTTGAAACAATGTTGTATAAATTTTCAATAAATAATTTTTACAGAATATCAATTACCAACTTGTTTTGGGTTCGTTCAGATTCGAACTCTTTTCGATCGTATAATGATAAAGAGGATAATTTACTAAGTGCACTATAACTTTCGCCTAGACAAATATCCTATCGTCACTTAGAAGATTATTCAGATCATCACACAAAAAAAAGAGACTCGTTCCCCGAACCAATCCTAAGAAAATATCTCTTACTTAAAATTTTCATCCCAAAATATTTATACTTAAAAAAAATTTCAAGAAAAAATATTACTACCTTTTTCCATAAAACATTTGGAATCTTCTTCAAGACTTTAGGATTTGAATCCTCAAAACCTTTTATTTATAAAACACATTTTCATAAACCAAATTTATATAAAATCACTCCTTTATATAATATCTTTTCTCAAATATTTATTTCCAAAATATTCTAACTTTCTTTTAATAAATATCTTTTATTAAAATCCAATTTTATGCCTAACATTATCACCGAATGTCTTATAATGAAATTGTGAAAATTAATTCACAAAGTGTTCATTTCCAATGTCCCTAAAATTTCTGTCTACTCAATCCATGCTTTAAAAAAAGAAAATTGCAAATAAATCAACAAACAATAATCAATGCTCAAAACTGGACGAGCATGGCTAATCAAATTGTAACGACTCGCCTTTTCGACCCTTAAAAATCGACACTAATACATCCATAGTATTCACGTGCCAAATATTCAAGTGCCGGAAAGACCGGTTGTTGGGTGAAAGAAAGAAAAGAAAGAACAGAACCTCACATCGTGAAGAGATAAATATATAATATACACAAGATCTTTACCAAAAAGAAATCATCTTATATATACATACATAACACAAATAAGAGCACACTAACCTATTTTAGCCTAGACAGTCATGACAATCTGTCCTTACAATTGCTGATGAATACATATAGAAATAAAGAACAAAAAACAGTGGAAAATATAAATATGACTTGGAGAATCCAGCTCATCTCATGAAAGCTCCAAAGTATCCAGCTACATCTATAAAATATGCTCGGGCTGACCGAGCATTTTAGGAAAACAACGTCTGAGTCAGTCTGGTAAAACCAGCATGAGAAACACAATCAAATAGATTCTTAATGTTTAAATAAACTTTTCAAAATAAAGGTATCTCGTAAGACCATGCCGCACATAAACACGAACGGGTTTTTCCCTTACGATAACCAAAACATCTATATCAGAATATCCAGTGATATTATAATAATGTCCAAGGGTGAAAATAATAAAAATCAAGTAGCTGTGATGCTTGTGAGTGTACATCACAACAATACTAGGTATATAATCAAAAACCGATAAGGCACATTCGCTAATTGTGTAGGATTCCATGGAGGTGCCCTCGGCACTTCAAGAAACAGAAAAAGTCGTCCTGCACAAGGATCAGAGATATCCTTCTGAAGCATCATACTTCCCTAGTGATGTACTATAGGAAAAACATAGCTGGTCTCGCTAAGACCGAGTGCATCACCCCGTGCATGCATAACACCTGTAGGTAATATCTAGGTGGAGCCGACTGCACCCTTATGGGTTTGCCAACCCTACTGGCCATGCCTCTTATCTCTGGTTTTAGTCATGATCACTGATGAGGCTACATCCGGCATTCCAGCTCATGCACAGCCATCAAAACAGATCATGGAATCCCACATGGATTATAATACCCCAACGGGCCTCGGAATCAAACATAAATTCCAACATCTCAATATATCTCGGAACTCCTTCATAGGTTCGTATACGGTTTTGGAGTGGTTACAGTTTTAAGTCATCTCTTACGAGTCCACTCTTTCACTTCTCGGGTGCTCCAAAATCTAATCGTTGATTTTTTGGAATGCTTAATCAAGGTTTTAAACATCGGATTTCGGTCACGTTTCGTCTTAGAATTTTTACACAAGTTATCTCGTATCGGGGGAGATCTCGGACGAGATGAGTACATATCGGGTGTACATCTCGGATTGACATCTCGGGCCTTATAGTGCATCTCGGGAATATCTCGGATGTACTTATGTGTCTAAAATTGATGTGTCAAAAATTTATTTAACGGCTATAACTTTCTTAGTAAAAATAAAAATGGTAACATACTTGATTTACATGGAAAAAGGAATATTTTTAGAAGAGTAGTAGCTTGATTAGCTTAATTGATTTGATAATGATTAAATAATATCCTTTTATTTGTACATAATAAAGAAGTGAAACATTTCGCTATGACTCATTAAGATAAAAAGTAAAGAATATGTTCAAGAAGTTGGTAAATTATAATTGGATTGAGTAGTTTCTTTTAAATCAATATGAAAATAAAAAATATTATGAAAAATAAGAAAAATGTATCATTTCGGGTGAGATCTCGGATTGAGATTTTGATCCATATTTCGGGTGAGATTTGAATATCTCGGACGAGATGAGTGTCGAGGGAGATATAGAGGAGATTTGATGTTTCGTCTCGTTTAAGTATGAAAAGGAGATCTCGGAGGAGATCTCGAGCGATATATAGGAGATTTAAAACCATGTGCTTAATACATATTCTTTATGAAATAATCATACAATACATAAGAGCGGGACCACCCCCTAACCGTTTAAGTGGACGGATCTCCATATCATTTGTCCTAGAAGAACAAAACAAGTTTATATGCATAATATAGCTCCACTGACAGCAACTGTACCATATAATTTCCGTGTTTCCCCTAGATATTTCCAGAGTTAAAATCCTTTGGTGTTAAGTAGGGAATATTTCTGTACCACCAAAATTAAGAAGGATTACATATTTAGGCCAAGATTTGATAGTTGGTTATTTAATTATCAAACAAACAAACATTCCAAACAGCGATTACATTTCCCATGGAAATCACAGCCTCTTAGATTAATCTTCCATTAGCTTAAAATCATCTTTCAATTATTTATTAAAATATTCATATACTTATCTCACCGGTATAAGTATATTCTCAAATCATTTCTTTCAAAAATACTTGAAAACATTTAAAAATAGATATGAGAAGCACCATTCAATATCAATCGTGGATAAGTTTACTCAATGGTCACGTTGCTATCCCAACGAATCCATAGTAAAATGTAGGCAATCCTTGCCCCTCGAATTACGCCATGAAAACAAACCATTTCTTTCCAAATCTCTTTATTTTATAAATATCCCAAATCTATTTATAAAGCTTCTTTATAAATCTCCATTCTATTAATAACCATTCTTTATAAATCTTAAACCCCATTTATAAAAATTCTCCTTTTTAGATCTTTAAAACTCATTTATAAATTCTTTTATAAATATCCAAAGCCATTTATAAAACTCTTCCCAGATCTAAACAAACTTATTAATAGACTCTTTAAGTCAGTAAGGTTCCCTAGATAAACCATAAATTATTTAAAATAACTTTAAATAACAAATAATTATTTCAAACATCCTTCTATAACACTTTAATTAAATCTCATCCAAAATAATAACCTTATAATATCATTAAATATATATTAAATTAATTTTAATCACTGTTATTTTATTAATAAGTTAACTTCAAAAATATATTAATATAATAATTAATTAACTTTAAAATGTTAATAATACAAAAGTCAATTAACTTTTAACTAATATTAATAGTATGATAAGTAATTAACCTATAATATAATTAAAGAACTTAAATCAATATAACTAAATAACTTAAATCAATATAATTAAATAACTTGAATCAATATAATTAAATAAATTTAATTAAAAATTAAAGTACAGTTAAATCACTTTGAATAAATAACTAAAATATGATAAAAAACATTTTTAAACAATAATCAAATAACTTTAATATAATAATTAAATATTCTTAAATAACTTTTAAGAATAATATTAATAAAGAAATTAACTTTAAATCATTATTAAAAAGAATTATTAATTATCTTTAAAACATAATAAATAGTTATTACCTTTTAAATCCTATTACGAAGTAATAATTATCCTTAAAACCTATAATAGATAATAATTATTTTTAAAATAACTATCAAATCCATAATTAACTCTTCAAATTTGAAAGAGGCTTAACGATCATAATGGTACTTAAACAAGCTACCATATCATTCAATTAAACTTTCCAAGCTAATAACTAATATCTACATAATCAACGACTATGTAAGCAAATTCAACCCTTAACCGTCATCGTTTAACATATCACTTATTCAAAGTGGCATAACAATTAACAATCTATAATCGGATGTCCAAATCTATAAAATAGCAGAACAGGGATTTATTCTGCTAATTAAATGTGAAATTAATTTAATTAGTGGAACGGTGTTTTATTCTGCTAAACAAGTGTCCAAATTACTCTGTTCAATTTACTTTAACAGTACGGTGTTTATTTGGCCAAATAAATATCACCAATTAAGGTATAATTAATTTAGCGATGTTATTATTTAAAATAACATAATTAAATTCTATCTGTTTTAATATATCATATATTCATACACTGCCAAAGCTATAGATAAATTATACTACAATGTTGTACTCGTCCTTACGAGTACAATGGAAAATTTTACATGTCAATCGGATTTAAAATGAGCAAGTTATAGGGTTTTAAAACCTAATTTAGAAAAATATAATTAAAAACAAAATCAATTTTAATTTATTCCCACCCAAACACGTATAGCCCAAGGCCCATCCAAATGCAACCCGCTCCACAACACCCCCCCTCATCTCCTCTTCTTCTTCCCAAATCCACCATTCCAACTTCCTGTAACAAAATGTGCACACATCATGCACATGCACGGTTGCTTTGCCCACCGAAATGACAACCCTCCATTACCAACAAACTCCCCATCACCCCCTCGACTCAACCATGCCCAACACCACAACTCTGGCCTCCCCCTTTTAAACACGACATGGAGCTCTGTTTTCATGACCATGAATGTCGCGATTACCAATCCTCCACCATAATCCTTGAAATTTGGCCGCACGGTGCATCTCTCTAAGCTAGAGCCCGTGCCAATCTCTATTTCACTCAACTCCGCCTATATTGGCCACCAAATCAAACCATAGGTGCCGACCATCATCGATGATCATCACAAAATACCACCGAAACATTACCTAAAACACTACTACTTCACCATACGACTCCAACGACGCATATGGAGTTGACGAATTACTAGCTGATCACGAGAATTCAATTTTTGAAGTTCTTGAACAATATTTTCCCTTTACTGATATTTTATGATAACTCGCTCGTTTTTTTAATCGAAAATTCGAGCAACTAATTTTAAAAAAAAACTAGATACTGATCCGAACTACTTTTGTGTTGAATGCTTTGTTTGAAAGTGAGTAGATTAGGAGGATTTGATTTTTGAAGATAGAAATGGAGTTTGTTTTGGTTATATGGAATCAAAAAAATGAAGAGAACCCAATATCCTTCCCTGTATGTGTGTGTGTCCACACACACACATACATACACATACACGCCACCCAAGTAAGTGATGATCGATCTAAGCCAAATCAAGGAAGACAATGGTGGACAAAGCGGTAGGTATGGTGGAGGGAACAAGGGAACAATGGCGGCTAGTAGGGGAAAAAGAAGACAAGATTGGGGTTGGGTAGCTGATGGTGCTACTGTGTTTACATATGTGTATGTTTGATTTTGAAAAGATTTTGAGTCCCCATCGCACAATGCCACGTCCGCATACGGGCCGCAAATGACAGAAAATAAAAGATTATTGCGTACAATAATGTACATGATCATAAAACAATAATAAAATAGACAAGTTATCTTATTCTGTGAAGTGTCAAAAATGCCCACGTTTGCCGTAAAATACGTCAAACGAAAATTTATTTATTTTCAAATTAAAAATTATGGAAAAATTCTATAAATTAAATTAAAAACATGTCATCAAGAATCAGACAATTATTTAAAAAATAGATTTTATTATATAAAAATCCCAAATGAATATTTAAAACTAATTACATATTCCAAAAATCAAAGTGATAAAATTCCGGATTGTTACACAAATCCTAAATGATAACGATTGAATATTATTACTCCCTAACAAATAAACACATCAAAAACAACTATATTAAATTTTTTGAAATTTTCTCTTTTATATATAAAATATACACATAGGTAAAATTATTTCATTTACCAAATTTTAAAACAATACTGTGTCGATTGGTCTTGTTTAAGTGTTTAGAGATCTTTATCAATAACGTTAGCTACTCGTCTTGACCAAAATCCATAAACCTCTCAACAGATCAATTAACATAATATAAAATATTTTTATAGCACTAACAAATACGCGCTCTTAAAAATATACGCTCAAACCCATTCTAGGGTGTTACTAACCCTATCTCTAATGAGTTTACCCTACCATGGCCAAGTTTCTCACTTAACCTTCAGCTCTGATACCACTGTAACAACCCATCTTTTCGACCCTCAGAAGTTGACTCTAATATACCCACGGTATTCAAGTGTCGATCATTCAAGTGCCGAAAAGAAGGTTTTTAGGGTGATGGAAAGAAAGGATAGAAGGGAATCTTATAACATGACGAGAAATATATAATATACAACAGGTCTCTACAAAAGAAAATGAACTTTTATATACATACATCAATCAGAGTTCAATTAACCTACCATCAGCCTGGACAGTTATAACAACCTATCCTTACAATTACTGATACATACAAAAATGAATAAAAAGCGAAAAATAAAATACGAGAATACGTCTTGGAGGATCCAGCTCATCTCCAAAAGCTCCAAAGTGTCAAGCTAAATCTGAAAAATATGCTAGGGCTGACCCGAGCATTATAAGAAAATAATGCCCGGATCACTCTGGTAAACCAGCGTGAGAAAACTCAAATCATTTGGAACCTTTAAAATAAAGGTATCTTGTAAGACCACGCCACATATAAACACAGATGTGTTTTTACCTTACAATAAACAAACCATTTTTATTAGAAAATCTAGTGATATTATAATCATGTTTAGGGGAAAATAAATATATACCGTATCTAGAATGGTTACCTATAATTACATACAATGGTACTAGGTTCTATAAATTAAACCCTAGAGCATATATTGGAGATTGGATTCCAACGATGACAAGCTAAGGGACTACCTTGCATACAGTACACCTCTAGATCAAATGTACCTAAAGGCCACACATGGAACCTTTGCCAAGATAGAGTCGGCTGCCCCTTTAATATGACATATCTGATAACATCATCCTTTGGGCACCGAGGCTCCAAACATTGCCCCACGGTCTCCTCATGGGCATAACCAAATCTAGATCGAGGAATGATGATCTTAATGGTAGCTCACGACATAGCTCCACGGGCACCCCTGTTTTAGCCATTAAAGGGTTGTGAGGCTTATAAGGTTAAGCTTTTACCATTTTCCTCTCTCAGCAGATCCCACTTGGAATGCTAACACCGCCTTCCAGGCATAATGCAGTGCTAACATTCATCCATACAAGTTATTCCGGATAAGAACAAACCAAAGGCACTACTTCTACTATCCATTTTGGAATCACCCTCAGGTTTATTAACAAGTAACCTCAGAACTTCAAAGAACACCGTCTTCAATTTCATTATCTCGAACCGGTCTCGAACTTCTTCCAAAGCTTAGAACGTGCATATGGTTTTGGAATGGTTACAGTTTTGAGTCATCTCATATAAGTACACTCCCTGCTTACTGGTCGCTCAAAAAACAAATCGATAGTTCTGGTAAACTCGGGTTCCTTTGGAAATAATTAGACAATACATAAGAGCAGACATCGCCTCCTAACCGTTTTAGCGGACAGATTTCCTTATTATTTGTCCTAGGAGAACAAAATGAGATTTATTAGCATAGTACAACATCATCGAAGATGATTGTGCCATATAATTTCCGTGTTTCTCCTAGATATTTCCAGAGTTATATTTGATGTAGTTAGGGGTATACCCGGGGTATACCTTAGGGGCAATTATGTAATTTGTTATATGTATATTTAACTCGTTGACCAATCTTGTTCGCAATAAAGGCGTTTTCTTTCTATTATATACTTAATATAACGTGGATATATTAATTAATTGATTAAATTAAAAGTATATTTAATAGAAAATCCATAAATGGTACATTTTGTGATAGTGGTTAAAAGGGTTGTAACTATGAGTAATTTATCACAATGAAAACAAATATACCATTTTAAATGTTCCTAGTTAAGATGCATCGAGATTGGATATCGATGTATCCATTGAGACTAGAGTACGTAATGCTCTCCAAATGTTGGACAATGTATTACTTGTTATCCCACCTTTTAGCAAGGCCGTGACACCAAGGAATTGACTGGAAGCCAAATACAGTCCTTCCCGAAGATCGGTCATACACAGGTCTACTATGGAAACTGGTAAATTTTGTCCGAGTCTAGATCGAGCTACAATCGATATGATATGACAAGCAAAGCTATGAAAACCAACGTTCCAAATTTCAAGTCAATCAGAGTTCGTATGCTCAAGATATGGATCGATCAAAACCAAGGGAGAAAGCATCGGTTCGTATCCATCAATGACCGCCCTACTTCGTATCTATCATTTTTATTCCACTTCGTATCCATCATGTTGGCTCAGCTTTGTATCCATCAACTGTTGATACTTCGTATCGATCCCATGAATACACACTACGTATCGGTCTTCTATCTACACGGTTCGTATCGATCGTTACTGATCGATACGAAAGAAGCCATGCCCCATCGATACGAAACCAACTACTCGATGATCGGTATGAAGAGGTTGTCCATCTATCGATATGAAGCGGTCACTAAGCTATCGATATGAATTATCTTCCGGAATCGATACGAAGTGAAGTGAAAAAGAACGATACGAATGGAGTTACAATGGGTGGATACGAACGAAGCGCGATTCAAATGGAAGAAATAGTCACTCGGCATGAAAAGTGGATCGATATTGAAATATAGCGCCATGTCACCCTGATCGATACGTATAGTATCAATATGAAGCGATCAATACGAATGGGATCGATACGAACTCGGTAGCCTTTTTGCAAATCCAAACTTGGATCGACCATAACTCAAAATCTACAAGTCCAGATGCTACCAAATTTTCACAGGAGCTTGCGTACCATCTCAAGAATGTCCATTATCGATCTCGGCCCAAATGGAGTTGTTTTTGATCGATACGAATGGTGCATGTATCGATCATGGATCGATTCCAAACTACCTCGAATCGATCTGGTGTGCCCATCCATGTGAGAGAAGGGGTATTCCGAGATCTCAGCCAAGTATTTTCAACCTGCACCTATAAATAGCAGTCCTAGGCCTTCAGAAAAGGGACTTTTGACTCTTCTACGCTGAGACTCTACTGAAAAATCCATTGTAACTCGAGTTCTTGAGTTGTAATCAGTTGTAACCAGTTAGCAAAGTCAATAAAACATCAAACTTTCCATAGTGGACGTAGGCTAAAATACCGAACCACTTTAAATTCTTGTGTTCTTAAATTTCTGTTTGTTTGTTTTGGCGTGTTTGTTAGATTAACCTCCGTTTTCATTTATATTCTTTATTTTAATCTCTTCAAATACGTCTGAAGAGTGTTGTGCCCAATTTTGGTACAAACACTTTGGTGCTTTTATTGAGAAAAGCTAGTTTTTATCCTGCTTATTGGATCTACTGCCGTCGTTGGATCGCAAGAATCTAAGGAAGAAGATCTAGATCTACCATCCAGAAGTTCATTTCATACTATTCAGATTGCACCAGATCTAGAAAGGAACTGCATCAGCCATGGTTAACACAAGGACTGCTTCAATTGCTGCTAATCCAGATGGACGAGATAGACAGAACCCCACACAGCTGCCTGTTACAGGTCAGACTTCTGCTGGACCTTCAGATCCATAAGGCCCTATCACCAAGGAGGAGTTTCATATCCTTATCCAAGATCTTACCCAAAGCCGTTAGGAGCTCATGCAACATATCCATGCCAACACGAAGCTGGCCCACCGATTGAATGAGGAGAGACGAAGAAGATCCAGAAGGGATCGTGCTTCCTATCCATCCACCGAAAGCTCAGCTTCTTCTGGTTTCAACCATAGATCTACACGTCCACGGTTGGATGGAAGCTACGTGCAAGCCTTCGGGAATCAACGTGTTCTGAATCTCGGACGAGCTGGAGCTGGTCCCTCTACGGGGCACCAGGCCGGACCCTCCTCCCGAGGAGGGGCACCTCCTTATCACACTACTGATAGCCATGCAGCTGCTGCCACGACAAATATGGAAGCTCAACTTTAGAATCAACCAAACCCAGCCTTTCATCAGCACAATCATGCTCCTGAACCCTATGTGCCTGAAGATCTGGAGCCAAGGAGGCGAGGTGCGGACCGTCGACCGCGTCTGGACCGTCCTCGCAACGTGGAACCCGACCACGCCTTAGTCCAGAATGTCCAAATGCCAGACATTCCAACCATGATCCGTCAGATGATCCATGAAAGTCAAGGCCTCACCAATGACGATTGGGGAATCTCCCGAAGTCATACTTCATTCACTGATGACATCCTCTATGCTGAACCACCTTGCTGATTCAGGATGCCAACTTTACCTGTTTATGAAGGGAGCTCAGATCCTAATCAGCATATTCTAAAGTATGAATGGCTCATGAACGCCACTCGAGCTGACGATGCGGTCAAGTGTAGAAGGTTTCCTGTCTCTCCAGAGGGCATCGCAACCATATGCTTTACTCGTTTACCACCTCAATCCATTTCATGCTTTGATCAGCTGGCTACCAAATTCGTTGAACAGTTTTGTATGCACGTCACAAGGTCGAAAGATGTTAACACTAATCCAGCGTTACTCAAGCTCCAGGAGAGACACTCAGACATTATCTGGAAAGGTTTCACGCTCCCTGTGCTGAGGTCAGCAATCCAAATGACAATTCAATCTTGATGGCATTGACTAAGGGAATCGACCTCGATTCTGAATTTGGCAATTGGTTGGCTGGGAAGCCACTCGCATCGTTGGATCGTTTCTATGCTAAGGTAGCCCAGTTCTTGAGAAGAGACGACGCTAGACGATCTAGGAAGCAGGACGATGCGGGTCCCAATGTCGAAGGCATTCAAAGTAACGTTGCTGTGAAACAAACCGGTGAGAGTTCCGGTAAAGTGCAGTTGAATATATAGAATAAGTAGAGTTAGCAGAAAGGCGATGGAGTTTAGGGTAAGAAGTGAGATCAAAATCGCGGACCGCGACACAGAGCTCCCATGTTTGACAATATACCCCATCGAATACATCCCTGGAGAATGTTTATTTGCAGACATGTAACACTGGATAATATAAAATGCCTGCTCCGAAACAGTCGTCTGAGAAGCAGATTTAGACTGGGAAATTCTGTAGTTTCCACGATTGCTATGGTCGCAATACTAATGAATGTCGCCATCTATAAGACATCATTGAGAAATTAACCCGAGAGAGAAAGTTGGAACAATTTATTCAAGCGCCGCAGGCTGGAGGTGCGGGCCCATCAAACCCGAATCAAGTTCAAAATCAGGCTAGACCGGAGGAACCCACGCGTACTGGCGGGAGAGTGGTTATTAATACAATTAGTGGTGGTCCTCATTCAGCTGATCGGAGCTGGAGGGAAATGGAGTCATATGCCAGTTCGGTTAGGCACGCGGACTTCGAATGTTGCAGTAATCTTGATGATGCGGCTCCGACGAAACAACTAAAAACGATGATAGACGACATCATTTTCCGAGACAGAGATGCTGATAGGGTCGAAGCTCCCACTATCGATCCACTAGTCATATCAGCTCAAATAGGTCCTGCTTGGATGAAGAGGATCTTGGTAGATAGTGGAAGCTCCGTAAATATTATTTTCAAATGAGCTTATGACCAGATGAAAATGGAAGCGAAGGACTTAAAACCGTGCCAGTCTCGCATACATGGCTTTAATGGGAGTGCAACGATACCTTTTGGGATGGTAGAACTGCCAGTCGAGTTGGGAATCAGAGATTGCCAGAGAGTCTGGATGCTACAATTTGTTGTGTTGGATATTAATTCTCCATATAATGCTTTCTTGGGCCGATCGGCCCTAGTTGAATTCATGGCAGCCATTGCCTCATGATTCTTAACTCTTAAGTTCCCCACAGACAACGGGGTTGGAGTTGTTCAAGGAGATCAGGCGGTTGGACATGCCTATTATGTTGCTGAGCTGCGAAAGGCGCAGCGGAAGGAGAAGGGCAAGGACATAGAGGAATCTCTCTGCGTCCGTTTTACTGGTAATTGACAGCTAACGCCTGGGCCTAGGCCCGGGTGCCACAACCAATTCCTAAAAGATCTTGATCCAAGAGATGATGATAATGAAGAGGAAGTCAAAGACAGTCAGGCTCCTCCGGTAGAGTTGACGATCGATGTTCCGATCGATGATGACTCCAAAATGTTAAAGGTCGGATCTCAGCTAAGCCAACAGATGAGAGAGGAATTGGTTGAATTTATCCAGGCAAACCTCGACGTGGTTGCTTGGACACACTCAAACATGTGTGGGATCTCGCGAGCCATGCATTGAATATTGACTTGCGGCATGTCCCGGTCAAACAGATAAGGCGTGGTATGGATCCAGAGAGATCTGCCACCCTAAAAGAAGAGGTGGATATACTCAAGACGAACGGGTTCATCCGAGATGCATTATATCCAGAGTGGGTATCCAACCCAGTGCTTGTCAGGAAACCAAACAGGAAATGGAGAACTTGTGTGGACTACTCAGACCTAAATAAAGCCTACCCTAAAGACATCTTTCCGCTTCCCAAAATTGATCAGCTTGTAGATTCAATGGCCGAACATGAGCTCTTGTTTTTTATGGATGTGTATTCCGGCTACAATCAGATACCGAGGCATCTACCCGATCAGGAGCATACCAGCTTTATCACCGATCTGGGACTTTATTGCTATAAAGTGATGCCGTTCGAACTTAAGAACGCTGGGATGGCCTATCAAAGACTTGTCAACCGACTGTTTGCTAACCAGATTGGGAAAACTATGGAGGTGTATGTGGACGATATGTTTGTAAAGTCGCGGCTCTCCATCGATCATGTCAAACACTTGGAAACAATGTTCAACATCCTCCGAGAGTACCAAATGAAGCTCAACCCGTTGAAGTGTCACTTCGGAGTCGTATCCGGAAAGTTCCTTGGATTCGTTATCAATGCTCGAGGCATTGAAGCCAATCCTGAAAAGATCTGGGCGATTCATAATCTCGAGACTTCCAGAACTATAAAGCAAGTACAAAGCCTCAACAGGAAGGTGGCAGCTTTGAGCGGATTCTTTTCTAAATCCACAGACAAGTGCACTCCCTTCTTCGACCTGATCAGGAAAGGAAAGCACAATTTCGAATGGACGACGGAGTGCGAAGGCGCATTCCAAGCATTGGTTCAACATCTGGCAATGCCACCTATTCTACCGAAGTCGGTTGATCATGAAAGATTATATATCTATCTGGAAGTTTCATAAAATGCGATCAGTGCTCCATTGCTTCTAGAAGAAGATAGGATACAATGACCGGTCTATTATATAAGTAAGTGATTGACAGGGGTGGAGAGAAACTACCCAAAGTTGGAGAAGCTAGCTTATTGCCTAGTCATTGGCTCGAGAAAGCTCCATCCATATTTTCAGGCCCATCTGATCACAGTCTACACCGACCAGCCATTACGATAGGTCCTTACGCGGGCTGAGATGTCTGGTAGGTTTCTCAAGTGGAACATCGAGTTAAGTCAGTTCGATATTGCTTATACACCGAGACGAGCCATCCAAGGACAAGTTCTGGCAGACTTTATAGCTGAATTTACTATACCGAAGGACTTGCCCGAAACTAGTGAATCTCCCAAATACATGTGGAAGCTATACACTGACGGTTCATCAAACGACCGATGCTCAGACGCTGGAGTTGTATTAAAACCCCAGAAGGTTGATCCATATGTTATGCTTTGAAGTTTGACTTCCGCTCGACTAACAATGAGGCCGAATATGAAGCTTTACTCACCGGACTCAGACTTGCCAAAGACTTGAGAATTATTGCTGTGGAGATCTACTGCGACTCGCAATTGGTCGTATGCCAGGTTCGGGGAGAATACCAAGCAAGAGACCGGAGGTTGGCCGCTTATCTTGCCCGGGTCCAGGAAGTGTTGAATTAGTTCGACTACTATGCCATCCTCTATATACCCTGGGAGCACAATCAAAAGGCCGATTCTTTAGCAAAACCGGCCAGCACCGGTGAAGCACATCAAATGGGACTCATCCCCATTGAGACACTTACCTCTCCGAGTATCGATCAGATGGAGACGGACTTAATGCATGAGGCAACGCCTGAAAAGGAGTCATGGATGACCCCATTCAGAAACTATCTCAAACATAGAGCTTTGCCTGAGCGTAGAAATAAAAAAGACAAGTTCTCCGGAAAGCTTCGCGATTCATTATCCAGAATGGAGTCATGTACAGAAGAGGATACTCTGTTCCTTTACTGCAATGTATCACCCATGACGAGATCAAATGAGTGTTACATGATGTGCACGAGGGAGAATGCGGTGATCGCACTGGGGGGCAAGCCCTTGCTAAGAAAATACTCTGACATGGATACTATTGGCCGACGGTGAATCGAGATGCATTGTATTATGCCAAGAAATGTGACAAATGTTAGAAACATGCTCAAATTCCAAGAGCCTATCCTACCAAAATTACTCAGATGGTCAGTCCATGGCCGTTCGCCACCTGGGGCATCGATATAATTGGGTCTTTACCTCTGGCTAAAGGTGGTACGAAGTACGCCATCGTCGCAGTTGACTACTTTACCAAATGGGCGGAAGCCGAGCCCCTTGCAACAATCATAACGAAAAAAGTAATCAACTTTGTAGTACGCAACCTTATCTATCATTTTGGCCTCCCACAAACAATTATCACTGACAACGGAGCCCAATTCGATAGTGTCGAGTTCAAGAATTTCTGTCAACGTTTTCACATCCAGAAAAAGTTCTCAGCAGTTGCTCATCCTCAAGCAAATGGACAGGTCGAAGCTGTTAATAAAATTATTAAGTCCATTCTAAAGAAACGACCGGAGAAGGCTGGAGGCAGATGGGTCGATGAACTTCACATGGCCCTATGGGCATATCGAACTACCCACAAGTCCGCGACCGGCCATACTCCATTTTCACTTTCCTACGACTCTGAGGCCGTTATTCCAGTTAAGTTGGAGGTACCTTCTCATCGTGTGACATAATATTATCCAAATACGAATGCCATATTACATGCCGAATCTCTGGATTTATTGGATGAGAAGCGTGAAAAGGCTGATTTGAGGGCATCCACGCACCGAAGCCGAGTTGCCCGATTATACAATGCTAAGGTCCGACCCAGAACTTTTGAACTTGGTGATCTCGTACTCAAGAGAATCTATCTAGTCCCTTCGCATATGAAGCCAATGTGGGAAGGACTATATGTCATCGAACGGAGACTTGGAGATGACACATTCAAATTATCAGCTGTTGATGGTCTCACTTTGCCGAGAGCTTGGAATAGCGAGAGTCTCCGTCACTACTACACATAACAGGCCTTACTTATTCATTTAGTCTGATTTTCATTTGAAATTTGTTTATGCATTTTGAAATTTGAACTTGTAATAAGGCAACTGACTTTTTCATACTTTCTTATTTTAGCAATAAAATGCAAACTCGTCAAACCAGAGTGGCGATTCTTGAAATGCGTCATACGACCATCACAATGCACGAAGAGCTAAGTTCCATCCTACGGTGGGGCTTATTCAAATAGGGAGTGACTGTGATACGACCAGTCGCTAGCTAAGTGAAATCCCGAGCTCGGGGGCAAGCAACTACGCTGAAGCCAAAAAGGATTGATACACGACAATCCTCCAATGAACTCCAGTTCCCAGAGTGCAAACTGGAGTATAAACTTCAAATCCAAAACGTGGACTCGAGGAGGGTGGATCCGTCCATCCACGACTTCGCCCATGTACAATCTAAACTCGAGGAGGATGGACCCGTCCATCCACGACCTCATCTCCATTTTTACAAGCTCAAGGAGGATGGACCCGTCCATCTACGACATCACTTGCTTACTCATTATGGATGTGACCCGATGGTCCATGTTCCTGATCAACTTCTTGTTCCCGGAGTGTGAATGAGGTCCCTATACTTAGCCAAATGTGACCGACCGTCTGTCAATCAACTCTAGATTCCCGGAGTGCGAACTGGAGTATAAACATCAAGATGGGTGTGACTGACCACTCATCGACTAACTCTAAGTCCCCATAGTGCGGGCTGGAGTATAAACGAAAACCGAGTGTGGACCGACCGCCCACGAGATAACTCTAAGTCCCCAGAGTGCGGACTAGAGTACAAAACATAAATTGGATGTGACTGACCGCCCACAAATCTATTTAAGTCCCTAGAGTGCGGACGTAATTCTAAATATCAAATGAGTGTGACTGACCGCCCGTAAAATAACTTAAGTCCCCGGAGCGCGGACATATCTTTAAACATTAAATAGGCGTGACCGACCGCCGACACATAAGTGCAATCCCCAGAGTGTGGATGCGGTTACCAATAAATGAGCGAGTGTGATCCGGCCACTCGAGCGCGTCTCGTTTCAACTTTGTTCCGACTAAGTTAAGCTTAATTTATTAAAGGCGGAAAGCGGCTGTCGACCGATCACTTCAATTCATTCCCGGGACTGGGGGCAAAACTTAAGTATCAGCTACTGATCGAGACGGTACAATATTGGGATTCGACTTAACGTTTGGTTATGACCCAAAGCCATGACTTTGGGACTTAACAACCAAACTCAAGTCCAATTAATAGACTAAAGCCTCACAAGTACATTGAATGGAAGTTCGAGCACTAAAACACTTAAACAAATGAACACAGAGTTATGCTGAAAACAAAATGGAATTTCATTTCAACTATTCTTTGAAAGAAAAGGATAAGTACAAAGATTATTTCAAGAATTCCTATAGGCAGGGGCCGAACCCGCATCTATACACGGCCTACGGAAAGCAAAAAAGAAATTCCTGCCTATCTACCAAGAAAGGGAGCAAAAGGGCATGTCTACTCCTTCAGCTTCTTCTTCTTCTTACTTGGTGTCGATCCACTGGAACCACTACTCGGCTGTCTTTTCGAGCCTTTGCCTCCCCGGCCTCCTTTTGCTGGTTGGTCTTCGGTCGGGGGAATTACGGTGATCTCTTCCTCCAAACTCATGGGGATCGAGATACTGTCAGAATGCGGAGTCGAAGGAATCGCGGTACTTTCAATATTAGAGGATGGGGGAGGCACGCTAGTGTCAATGATTGTGCTGCCAGGAGAGATCATACGCATGGGGACCGGACCAGGAGGCCATGCCACCTCCAATACTACTAGCATGCACGGCTCTTGCCATTTCAGCATTGATCTCTGCCATTATTTCTTCCTCTCGAACTGCCTGGGCTTCCACGGGAATGATGCTAGTTGGGCCCGAAGAGCTGGCCGTAAATACACCTTTACCCATGACGAATGGCAAGTCGGTAAGTGGATCAATTTGATGACCAAGGAGTTCCTCCATCATCTGTTCGTCAAAAATGAAACTGCTCTCATGCACTCCCTCAGTTGGTGCAGCGACTGTTGTCGTGGTTGCCTCCATCGTAATAGCCTCATGCTCATGATGCAACTCTTGGATTGCGGAAGGCTCGGTCGGTGCAGACTTTATAACTAAATAAAGATAAGAGAAAACAATAGTGACATCCTCTGATAGCGTTCCCGACTTTTAACGGATGCAAGAAGTGTTCATAGTACCTTCCTCAGTTTGGCTCACATGATGAGCCGATGCACCTTCAGAGCCATGCTCGTGCACAGGAGGAAGATGTGGCTGATTAGGGTCATAAGCAGGAACAGCCGGAGGGTCAATTATAGAAGTATGCTCGGGTTGAGTTACTGCAGGCATTTCAGAGCTTGCTTCGTGGTGTTCAACTCCATACCCCTCTCCAACGTCCTAATACTGGCCAGCAAGTTTTTCCTTTTCAGAAGTGATAATGGCATCGTGGAGAACTTTTCTCTCATCTTCAGTTAATATCCAGTTCTCCAGTTCAAAGTCATCGATAGATGAAGTGTCATGATCCGCCTTTTCATCCTCTATCAAGCGGCACCATGCGTTGTATAGATGAAGCGGGTAGTCATCAAGCCAGCTTAGGTTGCGGTGCTTAAGAAAATTGATGTTATAAGTGGCCAGGAGGTCTTCGATGTCACCTTCCAACCTGGCGTCCGCCGCTCTAACATCGGTTTTGATCCTGGCCTTGGCTTCTTGAACCTTTAACTTGGCCGCATCCAGTTCACCCCTGAGTGCCACAGTCTGTTCACACGCCTCTTAGGAAGCTTTGTTAGCATCGTCTTTCTCTTTAACGACTTCAGTAAATTTGGCTTTAAGCTCCTCAGGCTCTTTAAGCGCGGCATCCCTTTCCGCCATGACTGTGGCGGTTCTGTGGCCCATCTCCTTGACCAAGGTCAAGTGCTCCTGTCACATCTGTTCTATCTTCTTATTTGTCTCGTCGACTTTATTAAGGGCCTCCATTTTCGAGTTCCTCAAAGTGTCATTCTCGGTGGTAAGCACTTGCACTATGCGATATTTTTGGGCGAGATCTTTCTCCAGATTTTCAATTGTCTTCGCCCGATCAAAAGCCACCGCTGAAGCTTTCTCTACGGCCTTCATCCACTCTCGATACTGGTTGTAGATGTCATATACATAGTCATGCACAGTTTGTTCAGCCCCATCAGTAATTCGCTTCAAGTTCGGAGGAAAGTGAAAGGTGTCAAAGCAAATATTAGGGAAATCCGTTTTCAACTGTGCTATTCGGATGGCTCCCTCTCCCATGGGCTCCATAGCCGCTGTTGTAGTGACGACAGGAGCATATGTCCCAGTTCTACGGTGCTGCTCGCCAGATCTTGAGGTTTGTGGAGGCACTGGTTGGTTTGAGGTTTTGGTGGTTTGTTTTCTAGAGCCGGAGGGTTGCATTAGGCCTTTAGGTGGCGTAGAGCACGACCGAGAATGGCGCCTATACTGCCTCTCCCTCTCCCTATCTCTTTCCCTCTTGTAACTCTCCCTCTCTTGACTGGAGTAACCGCGATCACATTTTATTTCGGCCTCACGTCTGTAAGACTCGGAATATGAGCTAGATGAATGGCGCGTAGAACATAGACTACCGAGCATAGATCTTTGTTTCGACATCGTAGCTGTAAAATGAAAAGAGAAATTGAGTTAATTATCTCCAAAGGCTGAGAAGCGTGTGATTAGAGATTATGTGGTGCCGTGAAGTGTGTGGATGTATGTGCAAACCCCCCCAACCAACCGGTTGTAGTAGCCATACTCGAAGGAGTTGGCTTCCCTATATCTAAGGCGCTTTGAAGCCCCTATAGTCCGGTATCTTGGTGTAAAGAAAAGTCATCCGGAATGGGAATGTCTGCCAGTCCCTTAAATGAACCCTCCGTTCGCGGGGGAGAAGTCTCAGTGCTTACACCGGTTATAACAGGCGGAGATAGCGCGACAGTTTTGCGTCTCGTTGATTTGTAAGTCGCAGCCTTGCCTTTTCTTTTCAATTCCGAAGATCGAAGACTGTAGGAAGGCGCTGCTACGGGCTCGTATCCAGCGGGCACGTTCCCATCATCATCCCACTCAATAATCACAATTCCGGGAGCTCTCCTTCTAACCTGCCTCATCGGAGCCGTCCTGAGAACTCATACAAGTCTAATTCTATGGTCTCTATTAATTAGCCCCACGACAATCAAATATTCGTCTGTAAGGACTTTGTCAATTTCCCTGTACACGGTGGGTACCTCTTGAAGAACCCTTACTATCTCCTTAAACCGATCTCCTTCGGGCCGCAGAATCGAAGCTGTAAAAGAGAGAAAGTGTTAGACTTGGCATCGACTATTGTTATCCATTCAATCAACAAAAAGGTTGGAGCACTTACGTCTAACTAGCCCCTGTCTGGCGAAACCCGGTGGGCACCGAACGAAGAACCATTTGGTCTTAAAGTAACTCAGCTTGCTCCAAGCCTCGACCACGACTTGATAGTTCCTAACTGCTTCTAGGAAAGTAAAGGAAGGATTGTCTCCATGGCTCTTTATATTGAATAAGTATCTAATCTCTTCTACCATTGGAGGTCGGAAGAGGTGTTCCTTGAAGATGACAAACAAACTATTGAGCAAGGCATATTCATTCGAGTGCAGTTGAGATGGAGCAATCCTTAAGAGAAGTAAAACTTCCTGAATAAACTGATTGAAAGGAGGAAGTGTCCCGGTTACACACATAAATTTGTTGCAGGCTGTGTACCTTTCCGAGGGGTTATGGGCTCTATCTTCTGGCCCGGGCAGTAAGACAATGGTCAGCGGCAACCCGTGCCTTATGCAAATCCTGCCTAACATGTCTTCAGAAATATAGGAGCAGACATAATCTTGTGGGTGTGTGATGAAGACTGGTCCTGGTAGCTCATCTGGATCAGGGCTAATAACTTCGGCTATAATAGCCAGCATTTCGATTACAGGAAAAGGCGGACTCTGAACGTCCTGCGACTGTGAACTTCCGGGTACCATAGCTATTGAACTAGGTAAAAATCATCATTAGACGACAATAAACCCATGTTCCCCTCAGTGTGAAGTGCGTGAATATGTTGTGTAGTGCAGTGCTACATAACACTTAAGAAATTCTATGGAATTTGTGAGATGTTCAAATGACAAGACTTCGAAATTCAACCGGAGTAACCGTCATCGCTGACCGTCACAACCGTGCCATCCAGACTTCGAAGATCGATCCAAGTTAAAGTTCATCAAATTTATCAAGTTACAGTTCCATCGATGAACTTCGAAGGGCAGTCAAATATGCAGTGAAGTGGTTAAGTCTAGTTATGCAAGGCAGAAGCTCGTCGTAGTCAAATGTTCGAGTGTGCATGTTAGCACCAAAATTGGTCACTAACCTCGTTGAGAAAGATTGTGTAGAGAGATAAGTGATGAAAGTAAATTCAAACAAAGGACAATATGCTAAATTGAATGCAAAGATGAGAACACCAGATTTATAGTGGTTCGGCGTAACTGCCTACGTCCACTTTGAGGTTAAACTTTATTGCTTTTCTTGATTATTGATTACAGATACAATCTGTTTTCCAACTACTTGAATACAATTGCTAAGTAATGAGGATGAGTCTTGAAAGCGGCAGAGTCTCCCCAGTGTTCTCGAAAAAAAGTTCCATTTCACTGTGCCCTTGCCTCTCTATTTATAGACAAAGATGGGTTGGACTTCCCTGGTGGGCCTGGCAGCCGAACACTTCGGCCCAGAACGAGTGAGTTCTGTGTGCCGAACGAAGTGATGCCGAACAGAAGTGATGCCGAATAGAAGTGATGCCGAACAGAAGTGATGCCGAACAGACTGATGCCGAACAGACTGTTGTCGAACGAGGTGATGCCGAACAGAAGTGATGCCGAAAAGACTGATGCCGACCAGACTGTTGTTGAACGATCTAGGTATGCCGAACGTTTTGCTATGCCAAACACTCTAGAATGCCGAATGATATATAAGTGCCGAGTGCCTAGTTGCCTGGTCAAACCTTCGGGTAACACTTGCCCCCCAAAGTACATCACGTGGTCAAATGTGGTGTGCTTTGAATTACCCTAGATGCCGAACGATATGCAAATACCGAACGACACAGCCGCAGCCGAGCACCCTGGATGCTGAATGACATAGCCGATGCCGAGCAGACTGAATGCCAAAAAATGTCGATTTGACCGGTTCAACCGGTTATAGTCTTTTCGACTCCCCTTCTCTCTATATAAGCCGATGCTCCTTCTTCTTCTCCCTTTTACTTCTACCTCCGTTTTTCAGTATTTATAAACTTTGCCTCTCAACAAACTTCAGAGAATTATCTACTTTTCCCTTCTCAAACATCATCCGTTGCCTCACTTCCTTCCCCAATCAATTGAACCCAATTAGAACCACGTTCCTTTCCCCAGAATCTCTCCGAGCTTCGACTCATTTCTTAGGTAAAAGACTTTTCCTTAAATACTTTACTCCGATTAGGAAACCTAGCATGAGATTCGAACTCGTGAATCTCTGCAAAATCAAAGTTAGAAGTAATTGCGTGGAGTAGGAGGGATTAAGGTTTAGTGGAGTTGATCGGCATGACCGTGGTTTGACATGGCTTGCCGAACGATTCGGGAACGTTGGCTGGGAGAGATGGAGGAAAAGAAGAGAAATAATTTTAAGGGTAGAAGGCCGAGTGAATCAGATCGGCGTGGCCTGTTGTGTGTACTTGTTTTCAGGCCGAACAGAATCTAAGCCGAACAGAATTTAAGCCGAACAGAATCTCAGCCGAACAGAACTTAAGTCGAACAGAACTTAAGCCGAACAAAACTTAAGACGAACAAAACTTAAGCCAAACAGAATTTTGGACGAACAAAACTTAAGCCGAATAAAATTTCAGCCGATCAGAACTTAGGCCGAACAGAACTTAAGCCGAACAGAATTTAAGACGAACAAAACTTAAGTCGAACAAAATTTCAGCCGATCAGAACTTAGGCCGAACAGAACTTAAGCTGAATAGAATTTAAGATGAACAAAACTTAAGCTGAATAGAATTTCAGACGAACAAAACTTAAGCCGAACAGAATTTCAGCCGATCAGAACTTAGGCCGAACAGAACTTAAGCCGAACCGAATTTAAGACGAACAAAACTTAAGCCGAACAGAATTTCAGCCGATTAGAACTTAGGCCGAACAGAACTTAAGCTGAATAGAATTTAAGACGAACAAAACTTAAGCCGAACAGAATTTCAGACGAACAAAACTTAAGCCGAACAGAATTTCAGCCGATCGGAACTTAGGCCGAACAGAACTTAAGCCGAACAGAATTTAAGACGAACAAAACTTAAGCCGAACAGAATTTCAGCCGATTAGAACTTAGGCCGAACAGAACTTAAGCTGAACAGAATTTAAGACGAACAAAACTTAAGCCGAACAGAATTTCATCCGATCAGAACTTAGGCCGAACAGAACTTAAGCCGAACAGAACTTAAGACGAACAAAACTTAACACGAACAAAACTTAAGCCGAACAAAATTTTGGACGAACAAAACTTAAGCCGAACCATCTTGGTTAATCATATAACCAACACAAGGACAAGGACCTAAGCATGCTAGCATATCGAACTAATCCGGACTGATGACTTCCTAATTTCAATAATCATAAGCCTGAACCTAAATCAATAAAAACATACTAAAGCTTTTAATACGCAGCGTCAATGTCCGAGTTCAAGATTGAAAATATTGCAATGTTGGCTTTCGGAGACGGTCAGCGATGATGGTCTTCGAAGACGACAGTTTAAAGCTCAACTTCATACCATCGATTCTGTGACTTATAATTTCTCAGTGTTTACACCTGAATGATCGCGCTAGTTTACACACTGCACGGGGGGAATATTCGTATTGTTAAGTCTAACATCGATTATTTTTTAAGTATAGTTCGAACAGGTACTTCGCTAGATTCAATCTTTATCAGTGATGTCTCGGAAATCTAGCTCCGCCACGATTTCGGACAGGCCTGGGCCGTCCTCCCGACGAGAAGTCGCAGATACTTCAAACCCGTCAACTTCCCCTACACCTGACTTAGCTCTCGATGCTCTTGAGGCAGCAATTCTCTTGGACAACCCTGTCGATTTGCAAGATTCAAAGATCACCGAAAGTACACTCCATTGGATATGCTCTGTCCACGGAATCCCCTTTGATGACATACTCATTCCAACGGGGAATGATCGTCCACACTTGCCCCCAGCCGGATACACAGCTTGTAATAAATTCATGTGCTAGGTTGGTAGTGTGCCACCATTCAACTTGTTTCTTCGGGATGTACTGCAATATATTGACATTGCCCCATCGCAACTGCACCCGAACGGCCATGGATTCCTCTACGGTACCTGCATCCTCTTCATGAATGTCTTCTCTAGGCTCCCAACTCCGGGCGATATCCGATACATATATTGCATCAAGAAGCGGAAGGATAGCCCATCATTCATGTTTCTCGAGCCGCACAATAAATGTCAACTCTTAACCGGGGCGTGGACCAAGTTCGCCTTGTATAAACAAGAATGGTTTTATGTGCGTTGTCCTCCCGGCTTTGCTAGTAGATGGATTGAAGGAAGTAAGCCTTTTTCTTGGTCTGTTACTCATGTTTGGTCGAAGCCATACTTTTTCTAAACTTTTATCCATCTTTTCAGGTATTAGCCCACGTCCTGACGGTCGCGGATATTCTGATGCCGTCAAAGCCATTTGAGCCCTCCCCGCCGAAGAACGGGACATTAGAAATCTCATTTCGAATGAGTCACTCACAAGGCTCGGATTGTTGGCAGAAGGCCGTCGGATAAGCCTTCCTCAGGGCGTCACCATTCCCAGGCCTGGCTCTGGTAAAGGGAAAAAACAAGCTGAGTGTTCAGCATGCAGCGCTCCTGATGCATTAGAAGAGGGGGAAATTAAGGAGACTGAAACGCCCAAAGTACAGGGCGAGAACATCAGTCCGTCTCGGGGACCGGCGGTTGAAGTTCATGACATAGAAACGTCGTCTTCCCCTTCGAAGGGAGAGAAGAAACTGACGCTCAAGCTGAGGAAGAAAACTGTAGGTGGAACTTCTAAAGTTTCCCATATGCCAACGAAAAAAGAAACTTCCTCGGAGCATTTAAAAAGTTCTCTGAAGGGCCTGTCGAACCTTACCATTCCCGACGACTTACTTAACTACGGTTTCGACGATCTAGAGGCTCTCAAGCTTTATTCGCCCGCTAGAGGCAGTACGGGAGTTCAAGCCCACGTCCAGGGAGATAAAACTCCAATTAGTAAAGAAACTGGTCCGTCGGGAGGAAACACTAGGACACACACGGACACGCGCACTTCACTTTGCACTTCAATCTTACCGTCGCCCTGATCTTTTCTAACTTATCCTTATTCTCATTCTATGTAGGTGATATAGGACGCTCCCACGGAATTGATCGTCTCCACGGCTCTTCCATCCTTCAACATTCTGGCCGAGATTCAGGCTCCGGTAGACGCAGGGACATGGACGATTACGGAGATCGAGACAACCGTCCCCGTGAGTCATCTTATCGAAAGAAATCATATTCCCAGTCTTCATACTCTCGCGATCTCCCTCCTCAAACTGAGCCAGACAGAGAAAAACTTTCGCAGAAGGGGTCTCAACCCGATGCTTCCCGAGATCAACATTCCGGTTCATCAAGCACACGGCAATCTCGGGAACATCGAAAGAGAACATAACTTTCAAAGCCTCCTCCCCCTGTTCCTGCGGCCGACCCAACGATAGCAGAGAAGATGGTCGATCTTAAAGCTAAATTTCCCAAAATCTGCTTTGATGGTCTGAAGTTCCTCCCAGCTATTCACAACATTCCAGGGCACGTCAAGCAGAGTGCCATCGCCTGCAACAACGATGTCTATGTTCAACATGACGCGTTTTTTCATCTAGTCGAAAAGGTCTCGGAAGTATCCGTTGAGCGTTAGCAAGAAATCGACCGCTTGAAGCTCGAAGCTATCTTTGATAAAGACATCATCAAAAGTCAAGATGAAGAGCTCGCTTCGTAT
Source organism: Allium fistulosum (assembly GCA_030737815.1). NCBI lineage: Eukaryota > Viridiplantae > Streptophyta > Magnoliopsida > Asparagales > Amaryllidaceae > Allium > Allium fistulosum. Next base: position 191,888,626 of record CM060907.1, read on the forward strand.
AAGTCCAAGCTCGAGGCTGCAGAACAATGTGCAAAAGACACTGCCGAGGCCGTCGCTCGTCTAGAGACGACCCATAAAAAGGAACTTGACGAAGCAGTCCAACGCAGTGGGGCCCTGGCTTTAGAAAAAGATTCTATTCAAAAAGAAAGGGATGTGCTCGCCCTGCAAGTCAGAGAGTTGAAAGAGCTATTCTCTAAGGAGAAAGAGGAGAAGATAGCCGCTCAAGAAGAGTCCCAACGATATTGCAACGAAATTGTTGCTACATGGCTTTTAAAAGCAAAGCTCGATGATGAGCTTGCTAAGGTTGAGACGATGAAAGACGAAGCCCGTGAGGAGGGCAAGAGAATAGCTTCTGAGGAGATCGACTCCCGCCTTGAAGCAGCGGCAGAGGCCGATAGAGAAGAGGTCAAGTGTATGTTTGACCCGTTGATCGCCGAATACAGAGCCCGCGTCCTCATGCACCGGGACTTGACTTTCTTAGGCGAGGGTTATCTTGAATCTCTAGCTGAGGCCTGGGAGACTTTAATAAAGATCATGAAGGTTGAGTCGGGCACTGAGGAGGTCGATGAGGAGGCTTTAGTGAAAGAGTTTCTCAGGGGAAAGAGTCGTCGGACTTGTCTGCAACTATGGCTCTCTTTGGTAAAGGCTATCCCCTATCAAAAGAGAAAGACGACAAAGCTGGTCCATCTGGAGCTGAGGCTGCAGCTCCTCCTTCTACTCAATCGGCCGGTCGGCCAGCACTTGACCCATTTGAGCAGCATGCTGGCTACGATCCGGAAGATCCCGGTCTTGGCATTCACGTGCTATCCCCCATCCTAGAGGGTGAAACTCCGTGCACAGCTGAAAGCCAGCAAGAAACTGGTATAAAACTCTTCTTATAGAAGTTCAAAGATCTGTCGCTTTTTGTGAGCGGTTATTGGTCTTAATGTTCGTTCTTTATGTTTTTTATGCAGACCGCTCTGATCCTGAACCGACTACGAGGAGCAATGACGCCAAGGAGGAGGCGGGGAAAACAAGCGATGCTGCTCACGCGGGAGTAACTCCCGGTCCTGATGCTCAAGTGATCGGGGCGCTAGATGATGATAAGTCTGACACTTCATCTCCCGTTGAAGGGAGTTATGAAGTCGAAATCACGGGCGCCTCAGAACACACTTCAAAGGTGAGTATGAAGGAGCGACTCGCGGAAGAGGAGAAGAAGAAGAAGAAGGTCGAGATCAAGGTCGAGCCTCAAATACTAGAACTTACCGACCCGCTGAATAGGCCTTTGAAAGTCATTCTTCCCAGCAAATCCAAACCACTGGATGTTCCTCCCCCACTCCTGACTCTGTTTCCTTGGCGAGCAAGAAGTCCAAGAGGAAACGTAAGGGAGAGGAGTCATCCGAGAAAGCGAAGGAAGACAAGAAAAAGAAGCCGAAGAAGTAGCCACTATACTCGTTCAACGAGGTTTTGCTTAGGTCATGTAACTACTTCTACTTTTTCGTTTTCGTAGTTTATGTAGATAGATTTTTGACTCCAAGTTTTGGAGGAGTGGTTGCATAACCCCATTTTGGATAATTGAATAAAATTTAGTTTCTTTGTCATTTGACCGATTTCTTGCTTTTTAGCTTTATGTATAACTGTGGTCGAAACTCAAGTTCTTATGAGTTGCGTAAATTCCCAATCTGTTCTTACATTCTTTGGAATGGTACATTTCTCGTCTCACATTTTTGGTACTTAGAATATTTTCTAATCCACGCTCCGGGGATTTAGAGTAATTCGGTCCGCATTCAGGGGGCTCGGAGATTCGAATCGTCTATACTCTAGTCCGCACTCCGGGGACTTAGAGTACTTCGGTCCGCAGTCAGGGGACTCGGAGATTCAATTCGTTTATACTCTAGTCCGCGTTCAGGGGACTTAGAGTACTCCGGTCCGCACTCAGGGGACTCGGAGATTGAAGTCGTTTATACTCTAGTCCGCGCTCTGGAGATTTAGAGTACTCCGGTCCGCACTCAGGAGACTCGGAGATTGAAGTCGTTTATACTCTAGTCCGCACTCTGGGGACTTAGAGTACTCCGGTCCGCACTCAGGGGACTCGGAGATTGAAGTCGTTTATACTCTAGTCCGCGCTCCGGGGATTTAGAGTACTCCGGGCCGCACTCAGGGGACTCGTAGATTGAATTCGTTTATACTCTAGTCCGCGCTCCGGGGATTTAGAGTACTCCGGTCCGCACTCAGGGGACTCGGAGATTGAAATCGTTTATACTCTAGTCCGCGCTCCGGGGATTTAGAGTACTCCGGTCTGCACTCAGGGGACTCGGAGATTGAAGTCGTTTATACTCTAGTCTGCGCTCCGAGGACTTAGAGTACTCCGGTCCGCACTCAGGGGACTCGGAGATTGAAGTCGTTTATACTCTAGTCCGCACTCCGGGGACTTAGAGTACTCCGGTCCGCACTCAGGGGACTCGGAGATTCGAGTCGTTTATGCGAGTTCGTACATCATATGGAATGATGTAACTCCAGTAGTTCATCACCAGATTATAAGGTACAGAAACATCAATAATTCATGGAAAAGACGGCTTCAAGCCTTTATTAATGAAACAAACTAAATTGTCCGATTACACGCTAAAAAGGAAACTAAGAATCAGTGGAATAAGAACATACAGTAAACAATTGTACCTAAAACAGAAAAGAAACATGCTAAACATAATAACGTCGTAAATGTTCACTGTTCCACGCTCGTGGGAGTGTCACGCCATCAACGGTCGCTAGCTTGAAAGTTCCCTCTCCAAGCTTCCGTTCAACGACATATGGACCTTCCCAGTTGGGATTCATACGTGATGGTACTGGGAAATCTCGTTTCAAAATGAGATCACCCACATTAAAGATCCTTGGGCGGACTTTGTCGTCGTAATATCGCTTGACTCGGCGCCTATATGCTGCCGCCCTTAATTCAGCCTCTTCACGATTTTCATCGATGCAGTCCAGTGATTCCAACAAGAGATCCTGATTTATCTTAGGATCATAATACGTCACTCGATGCGATGGAACTTCAAGCTCCATGGGTATAATAGCTTCCGAGCCGTATGCCAATGCGAATGGAGTGTGGCCAATCGCGGACTTGTGGGTAGTTCTATAAGCCCATAGCACTGTTGGGAGTTCGTATACCCACTTGCCTCCGGCTTTTTCCAAACGCTTCTTCAATATGGACTTGATTATTTTGTTCACGGCCTCGACTTGTCCGTTGGCTTTGGGATGTGCAACGACGGCGAACTTTTTCTCAACGCCATACTTTAAATAGAAATCTTTGAACTCCCTGCTTTCAAACTGCGTTCCGTTGTCCGTAATGATGGTTCGCGGAAGGCCAAAGCGGCATAAATGTTTCGTACAACGAAATTAATGACCTTCTTGGAGGTGATTGTGGCTAAAGGCTCTGCCTCGGCCCATTTTGTGAAATAGTCGACCGCAACTATCGCGTATTTTGCACCACCTTTGGATATAGGCAAAGAACCGGTTATGTCGATTCCCTAGATTGCAAATGGCCAGGGACTAACATTTGTGTGAGTTCTGTTGGTGGAGCTCTCGGGATTTTCACATATCTTTGACACTTGTCACATTTTCTTGCGTAATCTGCAGCATCCCGATTCACAGCTGGCCAATAGTATCCATAGCAAAGGATCTTTTTTGCTAGTGTCTACCCTCCAGTATGGTCGCCACATTCTCCTTCATGAACTTGCTCTAAGACCCGCTTTGCCTCATCACGGGCAATGCATCGTAGTAATGGGACCGAGAACCCTCTCTGATACATTACTCCTCCCTGCATCACATATCGAGCGGCTTTGCGAATGACCTGTCATCTTTCGCTTCTTCTTTCGGGCAAAGTCCCGTTTAGCAGGTATCGTTTGAATGGGGTCATCCACGACTCCTCCTCGATTTCCGTTTCCAACGCAAAATCGACTTCCATCACATCTATGCTCGGAGTGTGTAAGGTTTCGACGGGAACCAATCCCATTTGCTGCGCATCGCCAGTGCTTGCAAATTTGGCCAACGAGTCGGCTTCTTTGTTCTATTCACGCGGGACATGCGAAATGTCATAATGTTCGAAGTTCGCCAATAGTTCCTGAACCAGAGCAAGGTATGGAGCAAGCTTTTGTCCCCTTGCTTGGTAGTCTCCTCGCACTTGGTACACCACCAGCTGCGAGTCACAAAAGATTTCAACTGATTTAACCCCGAGTTCTCCAACGAGCTTTAAGCCAGTAACCAGTGCTTCATATTCTGCTTCATTATTCGTAGCCGGGAAATTGAGCTTCAAAGCGTAACAAATCGATCGATTTTCTGGAGTTACGAGAACTACACCAGCTCCGGAGCAACGGTCGTTTGATGCCCCATCGGTGTACAATTTCCATCGAATGGGGGGAATGACACTGTGGTTATCTGGTTCGTCAGATACAGTAAACTCAGCGATGAAATCCGCTAATGCTTGCCCTTGTATGGCTCTTCATGGCAGGTAGGTAATATCGAACTGACTCAACTCGATATTCCATTTTAACATCCTTCCAGAAGTTTCTAGTCGTTGGAGTACCTGCCGTAAGGGCTGATCGGTATAGACACTGACTGAGTATGCTTGAAAGTATGGACGCAGCTTACGTGATGCAATCACCAAGCAATAGGCCAATTTCTCAATTTTAGGATAATTTCTTTCTGCCCCCGTTAAACGTTTGCTAACATAATATACCGGCTTTTGGACTCGGTCCTCCTCGCGGACCAAAGCCGCACTTATAGCATGCGGGGATATGGCCAAGTATACGTACATCATCTCGTGGTCTACTGGTTTCGACAGTACTGGAGGACTCTCCAAATGCCTCACCAGAGCTCGGAACGCTTCCTCACAGTTGGATGTCCATTTGAAATTCCTCTTCCCTTTCTTTATTATCTCGAAGAAAGGAATGCACTTGTCCGTGGCTCTGGATATAAACCGACTCAGCGCAGCCACCTTTCCATTCAAGCTTTGCACCTGTTTTATAGTTCTGGGCACTCGTACATCTCGAATAGCTTGAATCTTTTCCGGGTTAGCTTCAATTCCCCTGGCATTAACAATGAATCCCAAAAACTTCCCCGACGCAACGCCGAAGGAACACTTCAGAGGGTTGATCTTCATCCCATAATATCTGAGTATATCGAACATCTCTGCTAAGTCTCGAATGTGGTCGTTTGACTGTCGTGACTTCACGAGCATGTCATCCACATAGACTTCCATCGTTCTACCAATCTGGTCTTTGAACATTAGATTCGCCAAACGCTGATAGGTCATTCCTACGTTTTTCAATCCGAAAGGCATTACTACATAGCAATATAGCTCAACGTCTGTGATGAAACTGGTGTGTTCTTGGTCTGGAACATGCATCGTGATCTGATTGTATCCCGAGTACGCATCCATGAATGACAACAGCTCGTTTCCTGCAGTGGAGTCGACCAACTGATCAATCCTAGGCAATGGGAAACTGTCCTTGAGGCATGCTTTGTTCAAATCGGAATAATCTACACATGTTCTCCATTTCCCGTTCGCCTTTTTTTACCAGCACGGGGTTTGATACCCATTCAGGGTAGAGGGCATCGCGGATGAACCCATTGGCTTTGAGTTTGTCCACCTCCTCTCTAAGAGCAGCGGACCTCTCCGGGTCCATCCCTCTCCTCTTTTGTTTAACCGGGACGTACTTCGGGTCTATGTTCAACATATGACTCATAATAGCGGGAGAAATTCCACACATATCAGAATGTGTCCAAGCTAAAACATCAAGATTCGCTCGGAGGAAATCACCAAGGTCTTCAGTCATTGCGGGGCTGAGTTGTGATCCGATCTTCAATACTCGCGATGGATCATCTCGGCTGACTGAAATGTCAATCGTCAATTCAGCCGGTGCTGCTTTCTCCTCCCTGGGTTTCTCATCGTCGTCTCTTGGATCTATGTCTCTGAAGATCCGAGAATCATGCCCGAGCCAGGGCTCGGGCATTACTTGTCAATTTTCGGTATTATGGATACGGACGGGATTGTCCTCAACCTTTCCTTTCTACCTCCGATGGGCCTCTCGGAGCTCAGCCACATAACATGCATGACCAATTGCCTGGTCGCCATGAACAACACCTACTCCTTTGTCAGTCGGAAACTTCAAAGTCAAGCACCACGGGGCTAATGCTGCCCTAAACTCAGCCAGGGCCGGTCGACCCAAGAACACATTGTACGGAGAATCCACATCCAAAACTACGAAAGGTAGGATTCGCACCCTCTTACGCTCACCTTGTCCCAGTTCAACTGGTAACTCAACATACCCCACTGCATCGGTCGCTGCGCCATTAAAGCCATGTATACGAGCTTTAGACGGTTTCAAATCCTTCGTCTCCATCTTCATCTGGTCATAAGCCTTCTTAAAGATGATATTGACAGAACTTCCACAATCAATCAAAATTCTCTTCACATAAGCCGGCCCTATTGTCGCAGATATGACCATCAGGTCGATGGTAGGAGCCTCTACTTGGTCAGCATCTCTGCTCTTGAACACTATATCGTCTGTCATCACGCACAGCTGTTTAGCAGGGGTCCCATCCTCTATGTTGGAACAACACTCAAAGTCTGTGTGCTTCAGGGAACTAGCATACCATTCCATTTCTTGCCAGTTCTTATCCGCAAAGTGAGGTCCGCCGATGATCGTGTTTATGACTAGTCTTCCCACGGTCCGAGCAGGCTCCTCGAGATGACGCGGAGCTGGTGCACGACCTGGATTGGATGTTCCCTGTCCACCTTCCTGCGGATTCTTCACAAACTCCTGTAACTTTTTCTGTTTAATCAACTTTTCTATAGCGTCGTGTAGATGTCTGCACTCTTCAGTATTGTGCCCATAAGTATCATGGAAGCGGCAGTATTTCCCAGTCCGCTTTTGTTCTTCGGTTGACTCCTTTGGACGTGGCTTTCTATACTGGAAGGTATTGCAGGTTGAAAGGTAAATGTTCTCAAGAGACGCATTCAGCGGGGTGTACTCGTTGTAGGTTGGAATTCTCGGCTTCCACTTCCCTGCTTCTCTCTTCTTCCCTTGATTTCTTCCTCCGAATTCCTTAGATTTCCCAGGCTTGTTCTGGAAATTGACTTGAACCTTCCCCGAGTTGTCTCCGGACTGCTTCACAGCAATGTTGCTTTTTACGGACACCTGAACAGGCCCCGGTGCCTTATCTCGCCTTATCCACCTGGCTTCCTCTCTTCTTATGAACTGATGTGCCTTTGAGTAACAACATTCCAGCGTAGTCGGAGATTTTCCTGCCAATCAATCTCCAAACTCTGAATCCGGATCCACACCTCGCATCACAGCCATAAGAATTGCATGATCATTGGGATTACTGACTTCAGTAGCCGCAACATGGAATCTCTGTAAATACTCCTTCAACGACTCCCCAGGAGCTTGGATTACACTTGATAGAGACATCACGTCCTTTGGACGAGTAGTATGTATCCTGAACTGTTCTATAAATATATTCGCCAACTCCTCGAAACTGGATACGGACCGTGGAGGAAGTCGGGTGAACCACATGGTAGAGATCCCAAATAGAGTTATTGGAAAGCACCTACACTTGGTTGCATCATTTGCTCTAACTGAATCCATCATCCATTTGTACCTCATGACATGCTGTCTGGGATCAGTCTTTCCTTCATAAGCTGGGATAGTTGGCATACTAAACTTCCTGGGGTATGCTGCCTGTAGAACAATGTCTGTGAACGGAGTATGACTTCTGGACACTCCCCAATCATCGTTTGATAAGCCTTGATTCTCTTTCATCAATTGTTTGATCATGGCTGTCAGGTCTGGGGTTTGTATGGAAGGTGGAAGGTTGGAGTTTGTCCTACGTGATCGATCAGGCTGATGTCTCCTCTACTGGCGATCTGCCAACTATGCATCTTGAGGTTCGACATCATTGGCATCTTGATGAGCTGGGCCTCCAGCCTCCACCTGCACTCTAGCTCCTAAGTTTCCAGTTCCTACTTGGTCACGATCCCCAGCTATTCGGACAGCAGCACCTGCCTGTGTAGTTTCAGTCTTACGGCGTCTACGCCTGGGAGGTTCATCGGACGAAGTCGAGCTGTCGGATGAAGAATAAGGAGCGGGATTGCCCCCAGCATTATGATGCTGTTGTTGAGTGAGTTGTGCCATAAGGTTGGCGTTGGCTTGCATCTTCTCTCCTAGTTGTCTCCTGCTTTCCCTGAGTTCTCTCATCAAGTCGTTGAACTCTATTCTGGTGACAACCGGCATTTGGTCCTGGGCGGTAGTCCCTGCACCTAGAATTGCTTGCTGATTGCTAGGCCCTGCTTGTTGTACGCTAGCAGTCCCGTGGGCGTCCGCATTATGAGAGGCTGATCTGGTACGTGGTCTTGCCATTGTAGAGTTATTGGTATGAACTCTGAGTAGAATCAACGGACGTCCTACGAATGAATCGGATCTTCTTTGTGGGATTTCTTCAATCCAGTAGCTTCAAAGCAGATCCTTGAGGTCTGAGAATTCGATTCTCAGTGAAAGCACCAAAGTGTTAGCACCAAAATTGGTCACTAACCTCGTTGAGAAAGATTGTGTAGAGAGATAAGTGATGAAAGTAAATTCAAACAAAGGACAATATGCTAAATTGAATGCAAAGATGAGAACACCAGATTTATAGTGGTTCGGCGTAACTGCCTACGTCCACTTTGAGGTTAAACTTTATTGCTTTTCTTGATTATTGATTACAGATACAATCTGTTTTCCAACTACTTGAATACAATTGCTAAGTAATGAGGATGAGTCTTGAAAGCGGCAGAGTCTCCCCAGTGTTCTCGAAAAAAAGGTCCATTTCACTGTGCCCGTGCCTCTCTATTTATAGACAAAGATGGGTTAGACTTCCCTGGTGGGCCTGGAAGCCGAACACTTCGGCCCAGAACGAGTGAGTTCTGTGTGCCGAACGAAGTGATGCCGAACAGAAGTGATGCCGAACAGACTGATGCCGAACAAACTGTTGTCGAACGAGGTGATGCCGAACAGAAGTGATGCTGAACAGACTGATGCCGACCAGACTGTTGTTGAACGATCTAGGTATGCTGAACGTTTTGCTATGCCAAACACTCTAGAATGCCGAACGATATATAAGTGCCGAGTGCCTAGTTGCCTGGTCAAACCTTCAGGTAACAGTGCAAAAATTTCGTATCCATCGAAATTCAAACTTGGATCGGTCAGCAAATAAACAGTTCATATCGATCATAAAAATAATCTTCGTATCGATCATTAAACCATCAGTTCGTATCGGCCGACAGTGATAACTTTGTATCGACTGTCAGTTCCAATATTCGTATTGGTCACTACACATCGATGCGAACACCATTACCGATCGATCGACACGAACGCCTACCATCCATCGATACGAAGTAGTTCCTTCTCATCGATACGAGCTTGTCTGCCATCCATCATCGATACGAATGCGCTGTTCACTCCATCACCCTTTCTTCCTCCTCAAGTAGATGCCATGCCGCTGCTTAATCCTCGACCTTGCTCCGACCCATCTCCGGCCTCCTCTTCACCAGAATCGGCCGCGAATGCGGGTATAAAGGCACATGAACTTGAGTCTCATCATTTTTGATGTGGATTTATTCATTAATTACCTAATTCGAAGTGTAGATTCGAGAGATTAAAGTGGTGTATTAATTTGGGGACGAAGGCAATTTCCAATTCTCGGTTCTTCTATCGATACGAATGCAAGAGAAAAATGAAGACAAGTAAAAAAATTCTAAGTCCTAAAAGTATTTGTATGGATACGAGACTCAGGCAGAAAATGATTCGTCTCCCGGTCCCAATGACCGATAGAAGCAGTTTTACCATCATCGATATGAAGCTTTCTTTGTATCCATATTCAGCCGATCTGAGGCAAAGCTCTTCGTATCCATCAAGCTATCGATACAAAAGGCGAAGTAAAGACTTGTTTGAACTATTCGCACCCATCAGTAATTCATCGATATGAAATGATCACTTCGTATCCATCACTTTAAAGTCCACAAAAATTTGTATCCATCGATGCAAAACTTTTTAAAGGGCCAACTGATTTGTCTCGATTACCATCGATACAAAGAAGGTTTTTCTACTTCTCAAATCGATCCAGGAGAGGATCGATACGAAGGGATACTCTGAAACGACCATCATATGTTGTTACAACTCGAATTTCACATCGATCCAGGAGAGCATCGCTACAAAACTCGATACAAAAAAAACTTGACAATGACCCGTGAACTTACAAACGTTGATGGGAGTCAGGTTAACATACGTGCATGCATGACAGACTAACATTCAATTTTCAAAATTCATAGGAATTGAATGCTCACCTGGTGACAATTACAACAGTGAACAACAAATTGTTAACACTCAACACTCAGTTACAACGATGCACTGCATAATCATTGGTAATCAACAATTCAGCATTTATATTACTGGAAATCAATCAAAGGTTACATCTTTTGACAAAAAGACAACTATTCAATGAATCAGATAAAACTTTTCAGATTCAAAGCACCTCATGTTCTTACAAGACGTACTTTGGGGGGGAAATGTTATCCCGCCTTTTAGCAAGGCCGCGACACCAAAGAATTGACTGGAAGCCAAATACAGTCTGTCCCGAAGATCGGTCATACACAGGTCTACTATGGATACTGGTAAAAAATTTCCGGGTCTAGATTGAGCTACGATCGATATGATAAGACAAGCAAAGCTATTAAAGCTAACGTTCCAAATTTCAAGTCAATCGGAGTTCGTATGCTCAAGATATGGATCGATCAAAACCAAGGGAGAAAGCATCGGTTCGTAGCCATCAATGACCGCCCTACTTCGTATCCATCATATTTATTCCACTTCGTATCCATCATGTTGGCTCATCTTCATATCCATCAACTGTTGATACTTCGTATCGGTCACATGAATACACACTACGTATCGGTCTTCTATCTACACGGTTCGTATCGATCGTTACTGATTGATACGAAAGAAGCCATGCCCCATCGATACGAAACCAACTACTTGATGATCGATATGAAGAGGTTGTCCATCTATCGATACGAAGGGTCACTAAGCTATCGATACGAAGTAGCTTGATGAATCGATACAAAGTGAAGTGCAAAAGAATGATGCGAATGCAGTTACAATGGGTGGATACGAACGAAGCACGATTCAAACAGAAGAAATAGTCACTCGGCGTGAAAAGTGGATCGATCCTGAAATATAGCGCCACGTCACCCTGATCGATATGTATGGTATCGATACGAAGCGATCAATACGAATGGGATCGATACGAACTCGGCAGCCTTTTTGCAAATCCAAACTTGGATCGATCATAACTCAAAATCTACAAATACAAATGCTACCAAATTTTCGCAGGAGCTTGCGTACCATCTCAAGAATGTCCATTATCGATCTCGGCCCAAATGGAGTTGTTTTTTATCGATACGAATGGTGCACGTATCGATCATAGATCGATCCCAAACTACCTCAGATCGATCTGGTGGGCCCACCCACGTGAGAGAAGGGGTATTCCGAGATCTCAGCCAGGTATTTTCAGCATACACCTATAAATAGCAGTCCTAGGCCTTCATAAAAGGGACTTTTGACTCTTCTACACTGAGACTCTGCTGAAAAATCCATTGTAACTCGAGTGCTTGAGTTGTAATCAGTTAGCAAAGTCAATAAAACAGCAAACTTTCCATAGTGGACATAGGCTACAACGCCGAACCACTCTAAATTCTTGTGTTCTTACATTTCTGTTTGTTTGTTTTGGCGTGTTTGTTAGATTAACCTCCTTTTTTATTTATATTCTTCATTTTAATCTCTTCAAATACGTCCGAAGAGTGTTGTGCCCAATTTTGGTACAAACATTACTCATGACCGCTGATGGCACCTAGGGGTTACATGCTAATAGTTATTAGATAATTATGGAATGACTCATTCGATAGTTTTCTGTTGGTTAATATAACTAAGGTCAAACAGAAAATATCAATGTGAATAATTTACACAGTTCTTTCAACTTGAGAATACTATGAATCTTCAATATGAAAGCTCCACTTTGATTACAATCAAATCATGGCAAAGCATTCATCGGGTGATTATAGTCGGGTCAAGTGAAAGTATTAGAAGTGAAGCACTATTTAAGAGAGGATTCGTCTCCTCAATTATATGAGGTTAGTATCACGGTCAACGCAAGTTAATCCAATGTCAAGATCTCTTGCCAGAGTAGTTCAATTAATAATTATTATTATTAACCCAAGGACTTTTTGTTTGGACTGTAGGGTTAAATGTGGATGATGTTGGAATTTTGACCATTACCAAATTTAATAAGTCCAAAGTGATATAGTTTTGACGAAGAGAATTAGTGTAAATAATTGTTACAATTGGGTAACGCTTATTAAATTAAAATAAGATTCTTTCGAGAACGAGCAAGCGTAATTTTTTCCATTTTATCACACTATCTGCTAAGTGAAATGTGAACGTTAACGTTTGAATAGTTCGACGTTAATCGCTAACCGAATTTACACCAAAGAGTCACACAACCGAAATGATGAATTCTCATTAGACCAAATGATTTAATTAGTTTATAGTTTTTATAAATTAATTAAATAAATTAATATTTAATAATTATTAATTATGAAGTTTGAATGTGATTTAAGAAATAAAATTGTTGCATATATTTATAAAAGTTATTAATATATTGATCGTTATGAGATATCGATAACAAAATAGGTTAAAAATGATTTTACATATTTAATATGGGCTCACAATCCATGAGATTTAGAGAGGACATGCATTGGTTTGAGAGAGGTTGGAGGCGGTTACAACATAGGATTAGGGTTTGGAGATGTGTGGCTATGATCTAGTGAGAAACTTACATTGTTTGCTCTCTATCCTACGCATATATATACTAATCTCAAAACCTTAATCTAAGACTAATTTCATTTTTTTGAGCCGCTACTTTATTCTTCTTCATTCACATTTTAATTGCAGCAACTATCCTATAAAACAATCCCAAAAAATTCTCAAGTCCAACTCAAATTGAAAAAATACTAATTTGTAGTAGAAGGTCTCCAATCCCAGATTAGCAACCTGACGGATTAGGAATTATTCTAAGAAGAGAAATTATTGTTCAAAGTGGACTCAAAGGCTTCATTAAGAGGTGAATTTTCATTTATTATTATTGTTTTGATATCAAGTTTATTATATAAAAGTTGATTTATATTCAAATCATCTATTTGTATTCAGATCTGTTTATTGTTTAGATTAGGTGAGATTTTTGTAGGTACATGTGCTTGTTACAATTGGATTCTTTATGTACTTATTGTAATATTTTGTTTATTGACTTATTATTGAATTAAATTTACGAATTTTTTTAAATTTATATATATATATATAGACTTAGACTAAATGTATATGGATTTGTAAATTGTCAATACGTATAATTGTATATATGATTCTATATCGTATATTTGATCTTCAAATATTCTTATGATTATTTATACTTATTATTAATCATAAAATATAAAAATATTTTATTAGATATGTATATACATATTTTATTATTATTTAATGATTTTGCATGTTGTATATTATCTATAAATTAATTAATGGTTCAAAATTTCAGTTTTATATTTTTTAAATCTGATATGCCATACAAGAACCTTGTTGAAAAAATTATAGATTTTTAAAACTTAATTTAATATTTTTTAAAATTTATTTACTTTCAGCCTGCAATCAATTATTTAATTAAAAATATTGTTTCAATTGAGAAAATTCTAGGAAATTTTCTTAAGCCTAAAATTTATGTCAAGTACCTTTAGAAAAGTTTTCAAATCTTTATACCTTAATTTAATAATTTTTATAATTAATTTGTTTTCAGTCTGGAATCAATTATTTAATTAAAAAATATAATTACAATTGATAAAATTCCCAAAAATTTTCCTAAGCATAAAATATATCTCCAGTACCTTCAAATTTTTTAAATAATTTTTAAACTTGTATTCTTACTTTTAAGAATTAATTTGATTTCGGGCCGTTATCAATTATATAACGATGATATTATTTTAATTGAGAAAATTCCATAAATTATTTTTAAGCCCAAAATGTGTTTCCAGATTTTCTAATATTATAAAACTTGTAATTTTTCATATAATTATTTTACATTAATTTATTATGGCAAAAACTGTTTTATTCAATATTATATAAATATGTATATATATAAATCATAGATACATATATATATATATATATGTATGTATGTATATTCATTTACATATATTAATATCTTATTTTGACATATTATACAAGAACATATTTGGACAAATTACAGCACACACAAAATGAGCTAATGTGTTCGTTGCAATGTAAATCCCAACATCTATATACGGGCACATTATACCCTTCATGAATTATCATGTTACACACGCACACATATGTATTTGATATATATATATATATATTAAATCTAATCAATCAATTTAAGTTAAAGAGAAAAATGAAAGGTTCATCTCGACATATAATGCAATTAATGCTCTCAATTAATTACTTATTTTAGGGAAAGAAATGAAAGGTTTCCTTCCATATATATACATTAAACCTTATTAATGCTCTTAATTAATTACTTTTTTCAGCGAAAGAAATGAAAGGTTTCCTTCCCTATATATATATATTAATTCTTATTGACAAATGTTAGGTGTATTTGATACACTATACATTTAAAATTAAATTTGTTTAAACTTCCCTTTAACTAATTTAAATAAAATAAATGATTTTATTTGAAACAAATTTAGAAATGTTCTAAGTAAATTAGGCTTCATAGGCTCAATTAAGGTTCAATAGAGTATAAATTTTTTGGAATTCGCCCATATCTCCCACTGCGAGCTGTTCAAGTCCCAACAATGGTATTAGAGCCCAGTAGCATATGCGGTCTAAATTAGTCGTGTTGGGGCTAAATTAAGCTTGCCTTAGTATGGTGTTTAGAAAGATAATGTTTAGGATTGGAATTGTGTCATCAAGTATCATGTCCTACTTGGTTACTAACTTGGACTGAAAGGTGAAGTGAGCACAAAGGCTGCCCTTGATAGAAAAGGTCCAATTTGAATTGGGCCTTGGGCTAATTTTCAAAATAGCCTTGAAAATTAAGATAGGATTTTAAATTTAAAAGTTAAATTAAAAATAAAAACATGTTTATTATAAAAGGTTATAATATAACATAAATTTTCAAAATGTTTGAAAAGGTGATGAAATTTTCAATTTTTTTGAAACTATTTGAATATTAATTTCAAATTTTAAAATTTATTAATAAGATAATAAAACGAGTTGATTAACTTGTACTTTTGTGCATGTATTATATATGTTGAAATATGTTAAAAGTTTTAAGATAACGTAAGTATACATGTATGTATGTAAGATAAATTTGAAATTGATATAATTTAATTAAAATTGTTTAATTAAATAAATTAATTAATGGTTAATTAATTAAATAATATACACATGTATATGATACATGTGTTATACTATAAAAGTTATAGTATACAATAAATATTAAATATAAATGTTATATTGATATAAAAATAATTAAAATGTTAATTAATTAATATTAATTAAATAAGATTAATTAATATAATGTTATACATAAGACTATTATATAAGTAATATAAAATATAAAAGTTATATAATAATAAAACTAATGCATAAACTAAATGTGCAACATTAAAGAAACTCAAAATAGACTTAAGGAATAAATACATATATATTGTACGTATACTATGATTTCAGATGTACTTGACACTTGAATCACGAGGGTATTTCATAAATAATATATTATTCCATAAGCCGATATCATTCAATATAATATATTGAAGATTATGAATCTTCAATATTATGCTGTCCTCTACCATATATATATATATATAAATTGCTTGCATACTCCTTAGTTGTTGAGCAATCTCAAGCTAGAGATATTATGTGCAGTATTATTGATATATTGAATAGATGAGGTAAGATAACTATATGTATTTGTTGAGCAAACTCAAGGTACATAAACTATAGTTAGGCCGTTGCGATATGGTAGGTACGAGTGAATAATTTCTTTCGGTTTGTTGAGCAAACTCAAGGTTGAAATGAGATTAGGACAAGGAACCATGGGTTAGGAGTTGTATGTGATACAACCGATAAGGAATTATCCATCATCCATGGAGCTATGACTTGTTGAGCAAACTCAAGGTCAGAATTCCAAGACGGACAAGTCCTAAAACCCACTAGCGAAGTCAAAAGACTTCTATGTTTTGTTTAGGGCTTGGTGAAACATAAAAGACTAATGGGAGCCTCATTAGAAAAATGAAATGATAACATTTAACTTTTCTAATATTGTAAGAACTTATGCTATATAATGTTATGATAATCTACATTGATAAATTTATGCAGTTAATAAGATTGATAAAATGTTTATCAATTAAGATATAAAAATGAATTGAAGGTTGACAAATAGAAATATAACATATACCTACCAATAAAAGAATATTGCATGTTAACATTTCAACACCCATGCAAGTGCCTGATGTTACAACTCCTAAATACATTCATATTTTGGTCACTTACGCATTTATTTGGTCGAGACCATGTATTGCATTCTATGAGTTTTGAATTCTAAAAGCAATACAAGACTATGGATATTTGATCCATATAAAATCACATATAAATGTTATATAGTGAACGGTCAAATTTGGTAATGTACAATATTTCAATGAAATTTGTTCATCTGAAAAACCAAATAATCCTTAGCACAAGATCAAGTATTTGATTTGATTGATTACAAAAGGATCATATTGTATTAACTGTAACACTACACCAAAACTATAAGATAGATCTAACAACTCGATCATTGAAATGTTAGTTTGACCAGTTTACGTAAAGGGCAACATATTTGATGTCCTTAAATGTTAAAAATGATCGAGTGCACTTTTGTAAAGAATTCGCTATGATATTGTAGTAAGGGTTTTCTTTTGAAAGGTTTGATCATTTAGAAAGAATAACGAATGTACAAGAGTAGATGAGACTTAAGATACAGTTGGGATGAAGATTGTGAATAGTCATTTCTACTGTAGAAAGAAATAACGAAAACAAGAATTGTAATAATAGTGATTGATACTTAACAGTGGAATAAGATCTACGATTTCTATTCTGAGATGTATTTTTGTATAGAAAATAGTTTTCTATGAGATTTGTTTCTATGGGGTTCAAGATAGTTGATCAAAGAACTCTCCACTGTAAACTAGTTACAGTATCTGAAGTAAATACTCTATATTAAGTGAATGATGGGCCTCCAAATTAAGTACTCTATTATAGTAATGACAGAAATAGTAGGAGCATGCCATATAGCACTTATTATTTGCATCAAAGTACAAAATTTGTTTTCGTAAAACATACCGCACAGTGTTTGTGAAATAATAACTATTTTTTAGACAAGTACCGTTGTCCAAGTGGTTAAGTGATTCGACTTTGGTGCGAGAGGTCATAAGTTCAAAACTTGCGTAGTGTGATTCGAACGTTTATTGACATGTGATATGTTATCCCAGTGACATTTTGTATATAAAGTACCATTTAAAAAAACTATTTTTCAGTATCGACTGTAAAGTAGACATAGCTATATTTCAATATGAATATTATGAATATTTATTATGGAATATAACTATAATATGGTATATGTTATCATAACAAAAGTGATGCATTGGTAAATACAGAAGTATCTAATATTATTTACAATATTTTGGATTTATAAACTAAGTCGTAGTTTTGAAAGATAACATTATTATACGATTATGAATCATATGGCACTAGTTTATTATATCTCAAACAATTAAGGGCTATGCACCCATTTAGCGGGAGTGTAATTAGAGTTAATGAACTCTTCAGATTGACACATATTGATGTATGCAATCACAAGTCTATTAATACTAAAACGGTTCCATGTACGTCATTATATTCATCGATCAGCTATCACCAATATGGACATATGCATTTGATACACATGCAGTATGTCTATTGTAAACTCATTGAGTATAAACAGAAGTAAGTAAAATAACATGCGATAGAAATGATTTAATTTGATCGAATGAGTGAGTATATTGGAAAAGGTTCCGAACATACCAAAAAATGAATAAAGATTCAATCTCAAAAGTCACTCCTCCATGTGATACATAATGATGCATCGATAAGGAGTAATCGAACTTTTTATATAATATACGATTAATTATGAGTGAAGTTGAGTTAGTTTCTTTCTATAAGGTCATGTACTTAAGAGTAGTACACAGGGTTAATATTATTTCATCTTAATAACATTTTACAAAATCACACAAGATGAGGGTTATAAGAAACCCCAACACATCCTAGACCAAGGAGTTGGCAGGGTATGTGAGTCAAATAATTGCACGTAATAATTGTTCGTATGGGATCTTATATAAATCTCCTCAAAAGAATTTTTGGAAGACTGTCATTGGATGATATATTTATGTTTTGAACATAGGTTTTGTAAACAAACCAAATCAGTGTTATAAATAAAGAAGTTGATAAAACGTTTATGAATACCTATTTTGTTGCACTGAGAAACAATTGTTGTTTCAAAAAAATACCAACTTCATTGTAAAGAAATTTCTTTGAGGAATTATTGGTAGTAAAATAAAATTGCATACGATCATAAGTAGAACTGATTAGATGAGATGAAATGAAGTTAACTAACCTAAATGAACACAATGCATTAGATTGTATAATAAGTATTCTCGTACATTGAAGAGAAACTATGAGTTTCTTATCAATGTCAAAAATATATAATCCTCGGTTGTTTAATTAAACCATTAAGAGTGTTGACTCTATGATATGGTATGATGCGCTAATTTGAAAGAATTCCAAGTACACTATCAAAATATGATTTTGGTGGACATAACCGAAGGGATGTGATTCATTGATCGCGGTTGTGTCTTTATAAGCAAGACTAATGCAGTTGGAATTAAATGAGCAATGTTGATAAGAATAATATCACAAATTTCAATTATTGAAATTAGCATAATAGATTCGGTATTCAACATGCTCAAGTTAATTAGGATTTACTCATAAAATTACCGCTTAGTATGACTTTATGTTTGGTACATATGTATTAAAACAGAAAAATCTAAATAATGATTTAGATTAAACTGTTTACACATATTAACCAAAAATATCTCAAAGTCAATGGAAGCGATATTGAGTTTGTGAGTCTTTGGGTATGATCCAAGAAATGATAAAAAGCATCATTTTATAAGCATCAAAATTGTTAAAATATTTTGATAAAAAATATCAAATAGTTTGATTATCAATTAAAATGCAGAGGAAGCGTGTATTCATAAGAAAGAACGTTAAAAATTACAAGTATATTTCTAAACATAAGTAAACAACACGTTGTTGATTTTAACGATGTACTTGTGTTAAAATCAACCTTAGTTGTTTTAATACTCAACTTTGGATTGTAAATTGCATCTTTCATAGTGAGTATAAAAGATATTGGGAATGTCCCAAATCGATATGCAAAGACACCTTATTAAATTGTTTAATATGGAACATGTGAGATTAGTTCCTTATGCATTGGCAATAGGAACCATCATACATGTTATGTTGTCTAGGATGTTGTGATTTGTTTATGTATTTTATACATGAAACAAATATCAAATCCAAATTGATATCACTAAATGGTTGTTTGAAGTGTTCTCATGTATTTATGAAATACTAAAGAATTGTTTACGGAAACAAAGACTCCTTATGAAGGAGTGTTCGGGCTCAAACTTCATAACTGGCATTGAGTATAATATGTCAATAATAAATTCAAGTAAAGAATCTTTAAGTTGGAAATGTTCCAAATGAAAGACTGTGGATGATTTAATGAAAAAGGCTAAGTACATCGCCTTGAATAGCGTCGCAATAAAAGCAATGTATATAAAAATATAAGTGCACAAATTTATAACCGAGCCAATTCCAAATGTTGAGGATCTCATAACATTGTTATATGATAACAATGTCATGATATAACAGAACTTAGAGCTCACTAAAAATCATGAGACATATTCCAAATTGTTCCACATGATAAACAGTTTATCACCACCGGAGAGAGTTGAAAGGCATGGTATATAATTGAAATATAATAGCAAACCTGTTTATAGAGGGACTGACCCAATTGGTTGTGAGAAAACCGAATGGAGAAGTTGGAATAAGATTCCATAATTGACCCCAAGTGCAACTAGGAGATTGATAGAGTTAGAGGTATGCCCTAGGGGTAATTATGTAATTTGTTACATATATTTAACTCGTTGACCAATCTTGTTTGAAAAAAGGTGTTTTCTTTCTATTATATACTTGATATAATGTGGTTACATTAATTAATTAATTTAATAAAAATTATATTTCATAGAAAATCCATAATGGTACATTTTTGTGATAGTAATTACAAAGTGTTGTAACCATGAGTAATTTATCACAATGAAAAAATTATATCATTTTAAATGTTCCTAGTCAAGATGCATCGAGACTAGATATCGATGTATCTGTTAAGACTAGTGTAAGTAACACTCTTCAAATGTTGGGCAGTGTACTGGATAACTATGAAACTACTCGTTCGATAGTTTTTTGTTGGTTAATATAACTAAGGTCAAACAGAAAATATCGATGTGAATAATTTACACGGTTCTTTCGACTTGGAATACTGTGAATTTTCAATATAAAAGTTCCCTTTGATTACAGTCAAATCATGGCAAAGCATCCATCCAATGACTATAGTTGGGTCGAGTGGAAGTATTAGAAGTGAAGCACTATTCAAGAGAGGATTCGTCTCCTTAGTTATAAGGGTTAGTATCGCGGTCAACTCAAGTCAACCCAAAGTCAATATCTCTAGCCAGAGTAGTTTGATTAATAATAATTGTTATTATTAAGCCAAGGACGTTGTGTTTGGACTATAGAGTTGAATGTGGATGATGTTGGAATTTTGACCATTACCAAATTCAATAAGTCCAAAGTAATATAGTTTTGACGAAGAGAATTGATGTAAATAACTGTCACAACCGGGTAAAGCTTATTACATTAAAATGAGATTTTTTGAAAATGAGTAAGCGATAAGTTTGGCGATATTATCACACCACCTGCTAAGTGAAGTATGAACGTTAACGTTCGAGTAGTTTGAAGTTAATCACTGAACGAATTTACTCCCAAGAGGCACGCAACCGAAACGATGAATTCTCTTTAGACCAAACGATTTAATTAGTTTATAATTTTTATAAATTAATTAAATAAATTAACATTTATGAAATATTAATTATGAAATGTGATATGAGAAATAAAATTGTTGCATATATTCATAACAGTTAAGTATATATTAATCGATATGAGATATCGATAACAACATAGGTTAAATATGATCATACATATTTAATTTGGGTTAAATAGGCTCACAACCCATGAGACTTGGAGAGGATAGGCTTTGGTTTGAGAGTGGTTGGACGCGGTTACAACATAGGATTAGGGCTTGGAGATGTGTGGCTAAGATCTAGTGAGAAACTTATATTGTTTGCTCGCTTATCCTACGCATATAAATACTAATCTCAAAACCTTAATCTAAGACTAATTTCATTTTTTGATCTGCTACTTTCTTCTTCTTCATTCTCATTTTATTGGCAGCAACTATCCTATAAAAATCCCGAAAATTTCTCAAGTCCAACTCAAATTAAAAAAATACTAATTTGTAGTATAAGGTCTCCAATCTTGGAGTAGCAACCTGACGAATTGGGAATTGTTCTAAGATGAGAAATTATTGTTCAATGTGGACTCAAAGGCTTCATTAAGAGGTGAACTTACATTTATTATTATTGTTTTGATATTAAGTTTATCATTATAAAAGTTGATCTACATCCAAATCATCTATTTGTATTCAGATTTGTTTATTGTTTAAATTATATGAGATTTTTGTGGGTACATATGTTTGTTACAATTGGATTAGTTATTTGCTCGTTGTAATATTTTTTTATTGATTTATTATTGAATTAACTTTCTAAAAAAAAGAATTTTTTAACTTCGATATATATATATATAGACAAAATGTATAAAGATCTACAAATTATCTATATGTATAATTATATACCGTATGTGTTTGATCTTAAAATTTTATTATGTTGATTTATACTTGTTATGAATCATAAAATATAAAAATATTTTATTAAATTTGTATATAAATATTTTATTCCTATTATTTAATGATTTTGTGTATTATTTATTATGTCTAGAATAATTAATGGTTCAAAATTTCAATTTTATGTTTTTAAAATTTGATACGCCATACAAAAAGCTTATTGTAAAATCTTAAAACTTTTTAAAATTAATTTAATATTTTTTAAAATTATTTAACTTTCGGCTTGCAATCAATTATTTAATTAAAAATATAATTTCAATTGACTAAATTCTAGAAATTTTTCTTAGGCCTAAAATGTGTCTTTGGTACCTTTAGAAAAATGTTCAGATCTTTATAATTTAATTTAATAATTTTTATAATTAATTTTTTTTCGGCCTACAATCAATTATTTAATTAAAAAATATAATTTCAATTGAGAAAATTCCAGAAATTTTTCCTAAGCCTAAAATATGTCTCAGGTACTTTTAGAAAAGGTTTTAGAATTTTTCAACTTGATTTCTTATTTTTAAGAACTAATTTGATTTCGGGCTGTTATCAATTATTTATTGATAAATATTATTTTAATTGAGAAAATTCCATAAATTATTTTTAAGCCCGTAATGTCTTTTCAGATTTTCTAAAATTATAAAACTTGTAATTTTTTATATAATTATTTTACGCTAATTTATTATGGCAAAAACTGTTTTATTCAATAATATACATACATATATTATGTATACATATATGTATATTCATTTACATATATTAATATGTTGTTTTGTCATATTATACAAGCACATATTAGGACAAATTACAGTACACACAAAATGAGCTAATGTATCCGTTGCAATGTAAATCCCAACATATATATATAGACACATTATACCCTTCACGGATTATCATGTTACACATGCACGCGCACGCGCGCGCGCACACACACACATATATATTCGATAAACATGTCTGTAAATTAATTCTAATCGACCAATTCAAATTAAAGAGAGAAATGAAAGGTTCATATCTCCGTTTAATGCAATTAATGCTCTCATTAATTACTTGTTTTAAGGAAAGAAACGAAAGGTTTCCTTCCCTATATATACATCAAATTTTATTAATACTCTCAATTATTTACTTGTTTTAGGGAAAGAAATGAAAGGTCTCCTTCCCTATATATATATATATATTAACTCTTATAAATAAATGTTAGGTGTATTTGATACACTATACATTTAAAATTAAATTTATTCAAACTTCCCTTTAACTAATTTAAATAAAATAAATGATTTTATTTAAAATAATTTAGAAATGTTCTAATTAAATTAGGCTTTATAGGCTCAACTAAGATCCAATAGAGTATAAAATTTTGAAATTCACCTATATCTTCCAGTGCAGGCTGGCCTAGTTCCTGCAATATTTTGGCCAAGATTTGATAGTCGGTTATTTAACTATCAAATAAACAAACAATCAAACATAGATCAAATTCAATTTGGAATCCACTAAGCCTCTATTAAATTCATCTTCCATTAATTAAATCTCTTTCAATTATTTGATTTAAGATACCCTCAAAAAAGATATTTTCACAAAGCCCTTATACTCCTTTCAATACTTGGAAAAACATTCATATACTTATCTTACCGGTATAAGTATATTAACAAAACATTGTGCTTTTAATACTTAGAAAATATATCCATATACTTATCTCAATGTTATAGTATATTTGCAAAACTTAAGGAAGATTTCCACTTTCCCAAATTCATATTCAAATGGGCCCAAAAAGATATCATTTAACACATTACTTACTATAAACCAAACCACTATCCTTCGGTGTTAAGTATGAAAAGAATGTTTCCATACTACCAAAATTAAGAAGGATTATTTTTCAAGATCAAATCTCATTCTTTTTATAAAAAATCCTTTTTTGTAACGGTCTAAGCTTTTCCATACAGTTTAAGCGGATAATAAACCACACATGACCCACTCAATTTGAACAGAAAGGTGAATAGTTAGGGAAAAGGGGAAGAGAGAAGATAAGAAGAGAAAAATAAAACTAAACAACACAGAATCTCACAGCAGAACGAATAATCTATAATATACAACAAATCTTTACATAACAGCAAACTGTAATATATATATACACAAACATCAATCAGAGTATACTAACCTATTTCAGCCGAACAGTTATAACAACCTGTCCTCACAATTATTAATAAATACAACAATGAATGTAGTGGAAAAATAACCATACATATGAGTACGTCTCTGGGCTTCCAGCTCGTCTCCTAAAGCTCCAAGCAACCAAACTAAATCTGTAATATGCTCGGACCGACCCAAGCATTATAACAATATAACTCCTGAGTCAGTCAGGTAAATCAGTGTGAGAAAAACACAACCAACTGAATTTTAAAGTTATAGAAAACCTTTGAAAATCAAAAGTATCTCATAAGACCACGCCGCGCATAATAACGGATGGGTTTTTACCTTACGATAACCAATCCATTTCATACGAAATTCTTTGGTATTATAATAGTGTCTTAAATACTAAAAGTTATTAATCATAGCAAAAATTGTTACATTAATTAAATTCCAACATAATAGGTGTATAACTAAAACCGTAAAGGCACGCATTAGAGAATGGATTTCATACAATGAGTGGGCTACGAGAGTACCACCCGTCACGGTGCATCTCTAGATAAAATAATACCGAGGACCTCGTAAGGAACCCCTGCCAACACAGAACCAGCCTACCACTTTATTGGTAGTACCGAATATGATCACCCCTTGTTTAATAGGCCCAGAAGCATACAAATAAGAGATAATATCGACTCTAGATTGGAATGATCATACCCTACTTGGGAGCGACCCACTTAGCCCTGCTACATCTCCCCTGTTTTAGTCATTCCTGGTTGGTGAGGCTTGAGGCTACGTATTACCTTTTATATAGCACTTCCCACTAGGAATTCTAATGCTGCCCTCCAGGCAACAATGCAATGCCAGCATTCATCCATACAAGTTCGTTCTAGAATTGAACGAAATGCTTAAGAGCTCCATCTTCAATTCCATCATCTTTAAGATATCTTCACTTCAAAATGATTTAGTTGGATCGAAGTAGTTTTCGGATAACATATCCAATCCCGGTCTCTTCAAAACAACGTTCGAGTTTTTCGGTAAACCCAAACCCGGTTCTTTAGGCTATAAATAGTCAAAGATAAGAGTGGAGATCACCTCCTAACCGTTAGTGGACGGATTTCCTTATCGTTGTCCTAAAAGAATGAAATGAGTTTATACGTACAATATAGCACCTCAGACAGTAACTGTAGCATATAATTTCCATGTTTCTCCTAGATATTTCCAAAGTTATAATTTTGGATCCAAATTTGATAGTCGATTATTAACTATTGAATAAACAAACATTCAAATCAGGGATTTAATTTCATAGGAAAACAAACATTAGTTAAGCACATAAGTAACCACTAGCCTCCTTAATTAATATTTTATTAATTAAATTCACTTTGTAAATATTTGTATATAAACCATTACAAAAATATACCCACAATTCCTTATATTTTCAATACTTAGAAAATACTTATATACTTAGCCCAACGGTATAAGTATATTCACAAAACGGAGGAAGATATTCTCATTTTACACATTTCTAATATCCTTTATAAATTTCTTTATAAATATCTAAATACGTCACTAAATCATTTCTCAAACCATTTATAAGCTCTTTATAAATCCATAAAACTAATTATAAACTCCTCTTATTAAACTATAAACCCATTGCGCAAATTTGTTTATAAATATCTAATCATTTACAAAACTCTCTTTATACATTGTAACAATTTCTCTTTAAGTCTCCAAAACATTTTGACTCCTTTTTTACCAAATTCTAAAACCATTTATAGACCTCTTTTTATACATTATAAATATTATTCCTTTAATCCTCCAAACCCTTTTATAAAACTCTTCTTATAAACCCAAGTCTGTCAATAAAACTTTATTTATAAATCTTGAAACATTTATAAACAATAATGATCATTTACTTCAAAACAACTATTTTATAATAATATTTAAGAGTAATAACATTTTAAATAAATAATTATTATTATTCTTCAGTATATCTTAAAAATAAAAATAAATAATTTCAGAACATTATTAAATAAACAATAATAGTTAATCTTTACCATTATTATAATAATAATTATTTCCAAAACATTATATATTTATTTGTTCCAAACATATTAATTATTTAAAATAATTAAAATTTTTCAAAATATTAAAATATAGATAAATAATTTTAAAACAACATTAAATATAAATAAGTAATCTTTAAAAAAATATTAAATATAAATAATCTTAAAACAATATTAAATATAAATAACTAATCCTTAAAACAATGTTAAATATAAATAAACAACTTTTAAAAACATTTTTAAACAATAGTTAGATCACTTAAACCATCATTAAATAATAGTAAATCAATTCAACATATTTCTAAAGGCCTTAGAAATGATATTTAAAAGGTTGGATTTTGAAATCATTCTCCAAACACAATCATTTCAAAAACCAAACGACAATTTGTAGTGTTTTCTTTCCAAATTTAGTTCAATAATCACCAGAGCACTTAACCAATATTGAAATTGATTTCCTATCACTACAAGGTTTTCAGCTTTGAGCATATAACAATGTCATATCCAATAGTGTCAAAAAAATTAGGTTTGATATCCAATAATTCATATAACAGGAATAATATTGAAATTAAAATCAACAATGGCGAGGAATCCTGTTGGATCCCTCCAACATGTCCCTCTACACCGTAGCTCATATATATCAGCATGCACGCGCGCGCGCGCACGCACACACACACACACACACACACACACACACACATATATATATATATATATATATATGTAAATAAAATCAACTGTGGTGAGGACCTGTTGGATCTCTCCAACCTGTCCCCCCGCATTGCAAAAAATATATAATTATATAATATGGATCATCTGTTACTAGATGGGTATATATAAAAGGTCATCTGCTCCAGCGGCGGGAATAAATCCAAACCAACTGATAAAACAGTAAATCATCCAATTATCCCATCAATAATTTTTATAAACTATATAATATTACTGGTCAACCAAAAAAGTGAGTTTAACTCACGATTATCCCAGTCGTCGTTAAGATGTTCCGGTTTACTCTGAAATCAAATGACGTTCAATTTCATTGAAAAATTACACTAGCTCTAATCATCACCAATCCAATTCCATAACGTAGATTCCGCTGATACCCACGCAACTCATTGCATTCAAATCCGACCTCGAATTACACCATTTATAAAATTTCACAAATTAAATAAATTAATTTTCTTCCTTAATTACAATCATTAGAGGGTTAATTACCCTTCCTTAATCACGTTATATTAGCTTCCCATTTCGTTCGCTCCGGGCTACACTCGAACCCATCCTCGACCGCGTTCATCACCACCGCGTCGCCCCTACGCCTCGTCATTGACCACCGCGCCATCACCTCGAGACCCCCTGACCATGCTCTACCAATTGCCGATGGTTCGACCCCCCATAGTACCGCCAATCGACTAAAAACCCCCAAGTGTTGCACACCGTTCATGGTAAAATTCCGCCTCCTCGAGTCGAATCTGCCAATTCCAATCGTTGAATGCACTCAACACATCCTTGCCAACATTTCTTTAGTTGGAGGTGTGGCCTGAAAATGCCTCAAGTGGTCCAAATTAAGATGGGCCATTCGATGAGGATGATTTGAATTTGAAATCTTTAAATGATTCTCTGATATAATGCGATAATATGTATTGGAAGGAAGGCATGGGGTTGAGACATGGAAGTATGGTCTGGTATGGGTAGGGTATGGGAAAAGTATGGTTAATATATATGTATGTATGTATATTATAATATCCCGTTCTAAGTACTCAAAAATCTCGAACTCT
Organism: Allium fistulosum; assembly: GCA_030737815.1. Lineage (NCBI taxonomy): Eukaryota > Viridiplantae > Streptophyta > Magnoliopsida > Asparagales > Amaryllidaceae > Allium > Allium fistulosum. Next base: position 191,916,797 of record CM060907.1, read on the forward strand.
AAACAAGGTGTGCGCCTGGCGTTGTATACATAATACCCTTATTATGAACACAATGGAATTAGTCTCGATGCCTAATTTGATCATATGCAGAAGTTAGTTTTTCAAACCCAATTATATTATATTAATTCATTTAATTTATTTCTGCGCGTTTCGATCTCGCACGACCGCACGACATGCCTAGTCGCCATGAAATTCATTAACATACAATAATACATTATTATGATCCAATTAAACTGATTTTGTCAAAATTCGAGAAAGTGCCCTGATATACATGTTAATTAAAACGATTTATTATAAAAACCAAATTAATAACTTTTAAATCTAAATTAAAAGTTTAAACTCTTCATTCTTATTTAAATAGAACTTAAATCAACTTTTGAAATCATTTTTTATTTACATTAAATTCAGTATTTAATTATTTAAAAAATTCCCAATATTAAATTCAACAATTTACTTATCAAATAAATCGCTATATTTGAAATTCAAGTTATTTAACTTATAAAATTAACTTTTCAATATTCGAAATCAATTAAATATTATAAATTCAAACGACTAAAATTTTGGGTCGTTACATTCTTCTCCCTTAAAAGAATTTCATCCCCGAAATTAGCAAGTAAGAAAAATGCACAAACCAATTAAGTTTTCAAAACCAATTAGTTGAAATAGATTACAAAATTCTTTTAAGCCTTTAACTTTCCAAAATCAATTTGTTGAAACTTTGTTATCACCTTTCCTAAGTTTTCAAATTCATTCATAGTCACCAACTAATATCATTCCAAGTTATAACATAAACATCAAATTTTAGTTATAAAAAAATTTCAAAAAATTTTCAAAAATTATCTAACACCTAAAATTTATGGAAAATTTTGGCAGCGTCTCCTTTGCACGGTTCGACCAGAAAAATTTACAATATATATATATATATATAATCACAAATATACATCTCGTCTTCAAGGATAAAGCATCTTATAGGGAAAAATATAAAAATACAGTATGTAATCCGAGATGTGTACCTTTTTATTAGCATTAAGAAGCATATACAATCAATATAATGCGAAAGCAAGCTCCTAATGTGAAGCATACGCCATTCGCACCTACTAATCACTCAACAATCAATGAGAACATGTACATAGAAAGTAATATCAATATATAACAAAGACTATAAAATAACCATATGCAAATGTAGCAAATGTAACCAGAGAAACCATCAATCAAATAATATCCATCCCATTAACTAATAACTATACCAATTTTCATTTTCCAATGTCAACATTTAATTTATTAAAGCCCGTACGATGTACATATACCATTCGTACGCAATATCAATTCTGATCACTCGCTCGATCACACAATTTCACATTCGAACTAGTATCGTTCACACGACGACTCTAGTGCAGACTCAGATCCGGTTCCTTGATTAGAAGGCACCATTCTCCTTGCATAGCCATATACTATGATAGAGAATTCCAAAATCAATAAAAAATCCATATCTAGTGTTCGCCGTTGAGAATCGAGTGAAAAAATTCTAACTCGGACCGATGTAAATTCTCTCGAAATCATATACTCGAATCTGGAACAAATAGTTATGCAAATAAAAATATTTATTCCAATTGGTTTCTCATTATATCCCATTCTCACTTTTTTTTATTTACATTCATTTATTATTTAGTATATTTCGTTCAATACTAACATCACTTAAAAACCATTCCATCAAATTTTAATTACATTTAATATAAACATTTTATACCACACCACTAATGTTTATTATCACTTTACAACTGAAGTTCATATTCAAATTAAATCATATTCAATTTCTTTTAACTTATTTCATTATTAAATTTCAATATTCAATTCTATCAAACAACATTCCAAAACCATATTCATTTCACTAATTTATTTCATTAATCCATCTCATTTTAACTCATTTCACTTATTCACTTTATTAAATTCGTTTCAAATCATAATCAATTTCATTTCAAAAATTATTTCATTCAACTTAACTTAGGTAAAATTTCATTTCAAGTTTGCTTTTCTTAACAATCATGTTTAACAATTTAAAACTTTGTTTTAACTTACTAATTCTCAAATTTATAAGTTATAAAACTTATTTTCTCATATTTTCATAAAACACTTGAATGAAAATTTTCAAAGTTTAAACACCTTGTTCTTATTTCAAGTTATTTTGAAATAGTACTGTAATTATTTTCTTTTGTATTTCAAATCATACATTTGAATTTAAAATCAAAACTAGTTTTACGAAACAAAACTCCAATGTTAGTAATCCTTCACTTAGAATCTTGAAAATGAAAGCCGATTATGCTGCAGTCATCATCAAAATTATTTTCCAACGACCGAAGTGAATTCGGTGCTTTCTGAACAATTTAAAAATATTTCTAGTCAAAATATTTCCTAAATAATATCATTATTATTTCTTCCAAAAAACCTTTGAAAAACAATTTCTAAAATCAACGGGATTTAAAATCCTCAAATTATCAGCTTTTATCCTTTTTATTTACAAATCATATTTATAAATTTCCCTTATATATAATTTTACTTTTGGTTATATAAAACCATTTATTAATTGTTTATCTTGTTTACATTATCATATTTACATTATCATAATAACAATTTTTATTAGAACACACATAACAAACAACAAATGATAATAATCAAATATTATCATCCACTAACAACCAAACACACCATAAATACTATAATAATTTCTAAAAAATTATTCTTTTATATATAAAAATATAATCAGGGTAAAATTAATTCATTTACCCAATTTTAAAACAATACTATGTCGAATTGCTCTATTCAAGTGTTTAGATATCCCTATCAATAATGTTAATTACTCGTATTGACCAGAATCCATAAACCACTCAATAGATCAATCAACACAATATAAAACAATTTTATATAACTAATAAATATGCACTCATATATATACACTCAAACTTATTCTAGAGTTCTATTGACCCTATTTATAATGAGTAATCCCCACCAAAGCCAAGGTTCTCGCTTAACCTCACTCTGGTACCACGAAGTGACGGTCTAGGCTTTCCCGTACAGTTTAAGCAGACAGTAAACCACACATGACCCACTCAAATTGAACGGAAAGGCGGATATTTAGAGAAAATGGGAAGAGAGAAGATAAAAAGAGAGAAAGAAAACTAAACAACACAGAATCTTACAGCGGAACGAATAAACTATAATATACAACAAATCTTTACATAAAAGAAAACTGTAATATTAATATATATACACACAAACATCAATTAGAGTATACTAACCTATTTCAGTCGGACAGTTATAACAACCTGTCCTCACAATTGCTGATAAATACAACAATGAATGTAGCTGAAAATTAACCATATAGGTGAGTATGTCTCCGAGCTTCCAGCTCGTCTCTTGAAGCTCCAAGCAACCAAAATAAATCTGTAATATGCTTGGTCTGACCCGAGCATTATAATAAGATAACACCCGAGTCAGTCTGGTAAACCAGCGTGAAAAAAACACACCCAACCGGATTTTAAAGTTAAAGAAAACCTTTGAAAATCAAAAGTATCTTGTAAGACCACGCCGCACATAAAAACAGATGGGTTTTTAACTTACGATAACCAAACCATTTCATATGAAATTCATTGATATTATAATAGTGTCTAAAATACAAATACTTATTAATCATAGCCGAAATTGTTACGATAATTAAATTCTAGCATAGAAGGTATACAACTGAAACCACAAAGGCACGTATTGGAGAATGGATTCCATATAATGACTGGGCTATTGGGGAACCGCCCACCACGGTGCATCTCTAGATAAAATAACAACAAGGCCTTACCAGGATTCCCTACCAACACAGAATCGGCCTACCACTTGACCGATAGTACCGAATATGATCACCCCTTGTTTAATATGCCCCGAAGCATACAAATGAGAGATAATATCGATTCTATATAGGAATGATCATACCCTACTTGGGAACAACCCACTTAGCTCTGCTACAACTCCCATGTTTAGTCATTCCTGGTTGATGAGGCTTGAGGCTATGTTTTACTTTTTATATAGCACTTCCCACTTGGAATTCTAATGTTGCCTTCCAAGCAACAATGCAACGCCAGCATTCATCCATACAAGTTCGTTCTAAGACTGAATGAAACGCTTAAGAGCTCCATCTTCAATTCCATTATCTTTAAGATATCTTCACTTCGAAACGCTTGAGTTGGATCAAAGTGGTTTTTGGATAACATATTTGATCTCGGTCTCTTCGAAACAATACACGAGTTTTCCATAAACTCAAACTCAGTTCTTTAGGAAATAAATAGCCAAAGATAAGAGCGGAGATCACCTCCTAGTTGTTAGTGGATAGATTTCCTTATCGTTGTCCTAAGAGAACAAAACGAGTTTATACGTACAGTAAAGCACCTCAGATGATAACTGTACCATATAATTTCCGCCTTTCTCCTAGATATTTCCAACGTTATAATTTTGGGTCCAAATTTGATAGTCGGTTATTAACTATCGAATAAACAAACATTCAAATCAGGGATTTAATTCTGTAGGAAAACAAACATTGGTTAAGCACATAAGTAACCACTAGCCTCCTTAATTAATCTTTTATTAATTAAATTCATTTTGTAAATGTTTGTATATAAATACCTTTAAAAAGATATACCCACAAATCCCTAAATTTTCAATACTTGGAAATTACCCATATACTTATCTCAACGGTATAAGTATATTCATAAAACGGAGGAAGATATTATCTTTTTACACATTTCTAAAATCCTTTATAAATTTCTTTATAAATCTCTTAAAAAACCATTTATACGCGTCTCTAAATTATTTCTCAAACCATTTATAAACTCTTTATAAATCCATAAAACTAAATATAAACTCCTCTTATTAAATTATAAACCTATTTTTAAAATTCATTTATAAATATCTAATCATTTACAAAACTCTCTTTATACATTGTAATAATTTCTATTTAAGTCTCTAAAACATTTTGACTCCCTTTTTACCAAATTCTAAAACCATTTATAAACCTCTGTACATTATAAATATTATTCCTTTAAGCCTCCAAACCATTTTATAAAACTCTTTTTATAAACCCAAGCCTGTTAATAAAACTCTATTTATAAATCTTAAAACATTTATAAACAACAACGATCATTTACTTCACAACCAGTATTTTATAATAATATTCAAGAATAGTAACATTTTAAATAAATAATAAGTATTATTCTTTAGAACATCTTAAAAGTAAAAATAAATAATTTCAAAACATTATTAAATAAACAATAATAATTAATCTTTAGCATTATTATAAATAGTGATAATTTATTTCCAAAACATTATTTATTCCAAAAATATTAATTATTTAAAATAATAATTTTTTTAAAAATATTAAAATATTGATAAATAACTTTAGAACAGCATTAAATATAAATAAGCAATCTTTAAAACAATATTAAATATAAATAATCTTAAAAAATATATTAAAATAGATAAATAATCTTTAAAACAATGTTAAATATAAATAAACAACTTTTAAAAACATTTTTAAACAATAGTTAAATCACTTAAATCATCACTAAATAATAGTTAATCAATTCAACACATTTCTAAAGGATTTTGAAATGCTACTTAAAAGGTTGGATTTTCAAATCATTCTCCAAACACGATCATTTCAAAAACCAAATGACGATTTATAGTATTTTTTTTCCAAAATACCAAATTTAGGTCAAAAATCAGCAGAGCACTTAACCAATATTGACATTGATTTCCTATCACTACAGGTTTTTAGCTTTGAGCATATAACAATGTCATATCCAATAGTGTAAAACAAAAAAATCAGGTTTGATATCCAATAATTCATATAACAGGAATAATATTGATACTAAATCAACAATGGCGAGGAAACCCGTTGGATCCCTCCAACCTGTCCTCATACAGCACAGCTCATATATGTCAGCATATATATATATATATATATATATATATATATATATATATATATAATCAACCATGGTGAGGAATCCTGTTGGATCCCTCCAACCTGTCCACCCGCATTGCAAACAATATATAATTATATAATATGGTCATCTACTACTAGGTGGGTATATATAAAAAGTCATCCGCTCCAAGGGTAGGAATAAATCCAAACCAATTGATAAAATAGTAAATCATCCAATTATCTAATCAACAATTTTTTATCAATTACATAATATTACTGATTAAACAAAAAGGTGAGTTTATCTCACCATTATCTCAGTCGTCGTCAAGACGTTCTGGTTTCGTTTGAAATCAAACGACGTTCAATTTCGACGAAAAATTACACTAGCTCCAATCATGACCAATCCAACTTTATAAAGTAGATTTCAATGATAAGAACGTAACGCAACTCGTCGCATTAAAATCCAACCTCGTATGAAAAAGTTATACCATTTATAAGATTTCCCAAATTAAATAAATTAATTTTCATCCTTAATTACAGTCATTAGAGAGTTAATTACCCTTCCTTAATCATGTTATATTAGCTTCCCATTTCGTTCGCTCAGGCTAAACACGAACCCATCCTCGACCGTGTTTATCATCCCCGCACCGCCCCTATGCCTCGTTGTCGACCACCACACCATCACCTCGAGACCACCTGACTATGCTCTACCCATCGCCAGTGGTCCGACCCCCCATAGAGCCGCCATTCGCTTGAAAATCCCCAAATGTTGTGCATCGTTCATGGCAAAAATGCTGCTGCCTCGAGTTGAATCAACCAAATCCAACCGTTGAATGCACTTAACACATCCTCGCCGACATTTCGTTAGTTAGAGGCATGGCCTAAAAACTCCTCGAGTGGTCCAAATCAAGATGGCTCGTTCGATGTGGATGATTTGAATATGAAATCTTTGAACGATTCTCTGATAAAACGCGATAGTATATATTGAAAGGAAGACATGGGGTTGAGACGTGGAAGTATGGTTTGGTATGGGCTAGGGTTTGGGAAAAGTATGGATTATATATATATATATATATATATCCCGTTCTAAGCGCTCAAAAATCTCGAATTCGATACAAGATGTGCCGCCTGGCATTTTATATGTAATACCCCTATTCTGAACACAATGGAACTAGTCTCAAGGTCTAATTTGATCATATGCAGAAGTTAGCTTTTCAAACCCAGTTATATTATATTAATTCCTTTAATTTATTTCTATGCGTTTCGACCTCGTACGACCACACGACACGTCCAATTGTCATGAAATTCGTTAACATGCAGTAATACACTATTACGGATCCAATGAAACTAGTTTCATCAAAATCGGAGACAGTGCCTCAATATGATATTTTTTTACACATTAATTGAAACGATTTATTATAAAAACCAAATCAATCACTTTTTAAATCTAAATTAAAAGTTTACTATCTTCATTCTTATTTAAATAGAATTTAAATCAACTTTCAAAATCATTTTTATTTACATTAAATTTGGGATTTAATTTATTTAAACAATTCCAAATATTAAATTCAACAATTTAATTATTAAATAAAGTGCTATATTTGAAATTCAAGTTATTTCACTTATAAATTAAGTTTTCAATATTTAAAATCAATTAAATATTCTAAATTCGAACGACTAAAATTCTGGGTCGTTACATTTTTATATGCCCATTTCATATTTACAAATCCTTTTATAAATTTCCAAATTTAATTATAAAAATTCTTTTTATAAATCTCTAAAATGATTTATAAAATTCATTTCTATTAATAAACCCTTTTTCTATTTATCAAATTGGTTTCTATTTATAAAAATCTTGTATAAATCTCCCTTTATAAACTCCTTTATAAAAATTCTTTACAAAATCCTTTTAAATCCTTTAACTCGTTTTTATAAATCTTATATTATTAACACAAATCTTCATAATTATCAAAATATCACTTCTAAATCCATTCTTTTATTATAAATTACTATTTATAAATCTCTCTTTTATCTATAAAATACCATTTATAAATCTCTCTTACAAAATATCACTTATAAAACCCCTTTACAAAATATCGTTTATAAATCTCATTTACAAAATATCATTTGCAAATCTCCTTTTAAATAAATCTTTTTTATAAAACAATTTATTATTTAAAAACACTTTTAATAAATTAATTAATTATCTTTAAAGATCATAAATAAAATAATTAATTAATTTAAATAAGTAATTAACTTTAAAAAAATTTAAATAAAATAAGTAATTAACTTAAATCATTATTTATTAAACTAATTAATTAATTTAAACCATAGTTAAATCAATTAATTAACTTAAACCAACATTAATAATATAATTAAATAACTTAAACAACATTTATAATATAATAAAACAACTTACTTTAAAACATCGTTAATAAAACAATTAATTAACTTAAACATCAAAAATAATTAAAATCATTTATAATTAAATAAACACTTAACCTTAAATTATTATAATATGAAAGTTAAATCCATAGATTTTTCAAATTCGTCAAAAGGCTTACTGATCAGAATGGTACTTAAATAAGCTACCATTTATTATAACTTTCTAGGTTATATCACTAAAACTTACATAACCAAGCATATATGTAAATAAAATCAATAATTAGCAAATCACTAGCCAATTCATCATTTATTCGACATTAATTTTCCATATATTAATTAACTGGTATATAAATAAATGACCAAATTGATATAATAGCAGAACTGAGATTTATTCTACTAGACAAATGTTATCAACAATCTATTCAATTTAATTATAGTAGAACGGTGGTTTACTTTGCTTAATAGATGTCCAAAATAATATATTCAATTTAATTAAATAGAATGGTGTTTTATATAGCTAAATAGATAACATCAATGAAGTTTACTTAATTTAACTACGTTATTATTTAAAATACGTAATTAAATTCAACCCCTATTATTTAATGTGAACTTTGAAATGCTATAGCTCCTTTATATTAAATCCGTTTGACCTACGGATTTTTGCATTAGACTTGTATTTACGAGTACAACACTTTAGTTAAAAATATAATTTAACCAAATTTACATAGTTTCTCACCCAAAATCTAGCCCAACCCAATTTCCCAAGCCCAAACTCGCAAGCAACAATAGCATCTCCCCTTCTAAATCAAAATCCCTAAATCGGAATTCCTGAACCCAACTTCGACGAGCATGGTGTGCATGTGCACGCATATCTCAAACCACCCAACGCCTAACTTCGGCTACCAACAGGCTCGCCTTGCCATGCTCATCATAATGCTCCCCACCCCCTTGCCTTCGGTCGTCCCCATCAGTGCCCAACCCCATGCCCCCCTTTTCGAATTCGCTTCCAGGTTCAAACATTCATCCATAACTACCGCACCACATGCCTTTAGCGACCAACACTTACACCATCGTGACTGCAATCTACCCTGAACCTCCGACTAACTCCCCAACCAACTCAATGCACTCGGCCCCTACTTGCGACTCCATTTACAAACGCAAAAACATAACACCCCTTAAACCCTATGCCTAGCTCGCCATGCCACCACCGGCCATTATACCACATGCAAACACTAACACTGCTTCACCATCACCTGACTTCGCTTACCGTTACCTCCGCTAACCCCATCGACCACCATCTCGTTGCAATTTAATTTATGATCGAAAAAGGGTTCGTCGCCCTTAATGGCCAACTCCGACCACTATGTCGCCTACAACCACTCCCTAAAATCAAGGCTCGATGAGATGAAAGCGACCACGCCCTACGTTCGCCATTTCGTTCCCGTTGATTTTGGACAAAAACTGAACCATTAGCGGTCATAAATTTGCCATGAATTCCCCGCTTTACGAAACCTTCCACCATTATTCTTGTAGAATACTACGAAATATGCTCTATAACTTTATAGTTAAGAGTTTTTGCTAATCGTAGATGGTTTGGGAGTTGTTGATTTTTGAAGTGGAGGGGATGGTATTTGTTTTCATTGTTTTGAGTTGTACAGGAAGTGAAGAAATGAAGACTAAAAAGAAGCGAGGGTGAAGACTAAAATGAAGTGAAGGTGTGAGGTAGAGGTGATATACCTATACACAAACCAAATTTTACTTCACACTTAAAATTTTAAACTAAAAAATGTGATTTTTTTTTGAAATTATAAAAGTAGAGAAGATGAAGTTAAGAAGTATGGTAAACTAAAAATGAAATATAAAAATGAGATGTGTGTGTGTGTGTGTGTATGTAAGATGAAGTAAAGATATATAAAATCAAAGTATATGCAAGATATATAAAACTCAAAAGTTCCCTTTAATCAAAATTTCAACTCTCATATCTTATCACAAGCCACCAAAATATCATCCACATGAAAACATGTTGGGTTTAAGAGTGATTCATGTACTTTAGTTGATTTTCACACTTAAGGAATCATGAAATTTTAATTCGAACTTCATACCCATCACTTCGTATTTACTTTATTACATTTCATATTTATAAATTTTTATTTTTATTATTTTATTCATTTATTTTCTTATAAAAAAATGTTCAAACTTACAAAATCATTTAAATGTTGTTTTAGAGTATATGCAAAGGTATAACATCTTTCTACAACTTTTCGTTCAGTAAAAAAATGAAAATCCGAAAAACGGGTTTCGTTACATTTTCTGTTTTTTATCGAACTACCTATTTTAGCAAACAAAATTCAAAAATGAATTTTCTACCATTAGCTATTAATTAAAAGAGAGTTATATGATTATTAAACCATTAATCAAATATGTTAACTAAATTAAATATTCCCAAATCAAATTGATAAAATTCCAAGTCATTACAATGTATCAGTGAAAGGGACTGAAAGGCTCAATAAGGGAATATTTTTATAATGGTATGCATGTATCTATTTAATTCGCTTTGAGTAATAATGGAAACAGCGAGGAAATTCGTTGTGCATGTAGTAACTGCAAACATTTGAAGCATTTCAAACCGGATATGGTTAAATTTCATTTGTGTCAAAATGGTTTTGTGTTGGAGTATTTTATATGGAATCATCGTGGAGAACTTGTTGCATATAATCCTGTAGTGTCAGAGGAAGAGGTGGGTAATGATAATGTTACGGTGAATTCCATTGAAGATGCAGCACGATCAATGTTCCATATGGTTGAAGTTGATGATGATGATGTAAATGTCGAACAAGAACCAAATATTGGAGCAAAGAAAATATATGATTTATTAGATGCAACTAAGAAACTCCTTTGGGATGGCTGTAAAAGCAACACCCAATTAATAATAAATGCAGAATACATTTGTTATAAATCTAAATTCAACTCCACAAAAGCCGGATTTACAGCTGTTGTATAAGCTGGAAAATGACATATGCCACCCGATAATTTAATTTACGAAAATCATTATGAAGTGAAAAAAATTATGTTTTCTTTTGGTTTGCCGTACCAAAAGATAGATGCATGTTTAAATGGTTGCATGTTATTTTGAAAAGAGGTCATCAATCTTAGGAAGTGTAGAATATACAACGAGGAAAGAAACAAACTAAGAAAAAAAAGGAAAATGAAGTTCCATACAAAAGAATGCATTACTTACTCATCACTCATAGACTTCAAAGGTTATAGCATCTTCTATAATTGTACCTCATATGAGGTGGCACAGTTCGAGAACATAGGAAGAAGGTATCCTAACACACCCAACTGGTAGAGAAGCATGGAAATATTTTGATAAGATTTATCCTGCTTTTGCAGTAAAGAGCCGTGATGTTAGACCTGGTTTGTGTATGGATGGATTTTTACTTCTTTCAATTTGGTTCTAAATATTCATCTTGGTCTATTATCGTTACACCTTAAAATTTACCTCCATGGATGTGTATGAAAACTCCATATATGTTTCTCACTATTGTCGTCCTTGACACCAATGATCCGACATAAGGAATTTGTGTTTATTTACAACCATTGATTGAAGAGTTCAAAACATTGAGGAATGAAGAAGTTTAAACATACAACATTTCAAAAAAATATTCGTATGTTCGCTTCTTTGTTATGGACTATTAGTGATTTTTCTACATAAGTAATGCTTTCAGGTTGGAGTACGATCAGTCGTCTAGCTTGTCCGTACTACATAGAAGAAACACGAGCATTTTCTTTCCACGTAGGAAGAAAATTTCATGGTTTGATTTTCATCGGTGTTTTCTCCATATTAATTATCCTTTTAGAAAAGATAGAATTTTTTTTACAGCTAATAGAGTAGGGACTATGCAACCACCAATGATTTGGTCAAGCAAAAGAATACATGAACTTGTAAAAGAATATCCAAAGACACATGAAACTTGAGTAAAAATTGAAATTTCAGGTAAATCGACGATTCATAATTAGGTAAACAAAGTATACTTTGGGAGTTACCTCATTGGACAGATCTCTTACTTCATCATAATATTAATGTGATATACAATGAGAAAAACTTGTTTGATAATGTATTTAATATGATCATGAATGTTAAGGGGAAGACCGAGGATGATTTGAAATCAAGACGTGATATACAAGGATTATGTAAGCATCCCGAGCTTCTTATCAAGCTAAACGGTAGTAAAAAACCCAAAGCATGCTATGAGTTAGAAAATAACCAAGTAAAACTTATGTTAAAATGGGTAGAAGGATTAAGATTTCCTGATGGGATTTTTTTTAATCTTCGTAGATGTATCGGCTTTAAAACCAATAAGCTGAGTGAGATGAAAAGTCATGATTGCCACATAATGATGAAAAATTTGCTGCTTGTCGCTTTCAAATAACAGTTATCTGTAAAAGGTTAGACTGTTATAACGAAACTTAGTTTGTTTTATAAAGAACTTTGTTCGACTACATTAAAAGTTGAACATCTACGTAAACTTGAAGTATAGATCCCTATACTAATCTGCAAACTAGAGAATAAATTTACTCTAGGTTTCTTTAATATAATGGAGAATTTACCTATTCATCTTACATCAAAAGCACGCCTTCGAGGCATGTGCAATATGGATGGATGTATCCATTTTAGAGGTAATAATATTATTTATATTAAATACTAATTTAATTACATAAGTAAAATTTAATTTGAAATAATATTTCAATAGGTACTTAAATCATCTAAAGAAAAAAGTTAGACAAAAAGCACGAGTTGAAGGTTCGATTTGCAAATAATATATTAAAGAAGAAGTTTCATTCTTTTTCTCTCATTGTTTCAGTGACCATGTGAACTTATTATTTGAAACTGTTTCGCATACTGATGAAGGCGTTGAACAAGAATTTTCTGAAGGAATTTTATCTATTTTTAGACAACATGGCCGACCTTCTCAAAAATGTGTAGAACTATGGTTTGACGATGGGGATTACCATAAAACACATATATATGTTCTTCTTAATAGTGCTGAAGTTGCACCATTTGTCAGGTAATATTAAATAATAATTCTGGATATTTGCATTTCCAAATTCATATTTATTTCAATTATACTTATAGATTATAATGCAATATATTATATGTATCTGCAGTATTTACGAATCACAACATCCATGCGTTGATCTAAGTAAAAAATTCGCTGATTGGTTTTCAAAGTACGTTTATGATCCGTGAAATTGTATAGTCAGCGAATGATTGAAACGTCTTACATTGAGACCAAAAGGAAATGTTAAGACATATCCAATATTTTTCGTTAATGGATTAAATTCAACACTAAAGAATATGGTGTTGAAAAATTAACTAACGATACCGGTGTATTTGTTAAAGGCAGTGATGATTCAGATAATAATATAAATGATTTTTACAGCATGTTAATCCAAGTTTTGGAATTGACATATTTTACACGACCTGTGGAGAAAGTTTTTTATTTAGATGCAATTGGTTGAGCAGTGTTCCAGGTTTTGGAACCAACATGTACAAAGATCATAATCTTATTGAAATAAAACATACCTCACATTACCATAAGTATGATCCATTTGTACTAACCAAACAAGCACTACAAGTTTATTACGCTGCATATCCATTACTAAAAAGAGATAAAGTAGATTGGTCGGCAGTTTTTAAAACAAATGCAAGATTTACGTTTGATGGAAAGAATATTCCAGACGAACAAGCTTATTTGGCAGATCTCGAGGAAAATAATGAAATAATAATAATTGACGATCATTCTGATTTTGGATCTCTGAACGATAAATAAAATGTTTTAGTAGAAGTATTTGAGACTACAGATGAAAACGATATATAGTAGAGACCCAGTCTTAATCAAAAAATGATGAAAACTGATTATTAATATACATTTTGATAGAAGATAATATATATGATAATTAATGTTACATTTTTTCTCAAAAAATGATATGTTTTCCCAAAATTAAATGACATGTTATCGTTTAATAAAATGAAATGTCTATGACAGATATAATGCAGTGCCGTCATAGATCTTCACAGTCATCAAGTTTCTCCTCTTCTAGTCAAAGAGAGATAAACGCGAGAGGCGATGGGGGCGGCCCATCACAGTAGGTGAAGCATCCTATAGTGACACTTAAAGCGAGTGGATAAGTATCAAATTTATTGCAACATCATAAATATTTTGTGTATGATATATTATTCATGATTTATTAAAGGTATATATCATATTTAATACAGTGACTTTGAGCTGGAGCCGTCCGAAGTTATTCTGGATATTTCTAAGGCCTCTTACAAGAATAGAATGGCTGGTTGCTAGCTAAGTGGGACCGAATTCCAACTTACATATTAGAGTGCATTTGGCAGAATTTCATTGTAAGTGTAAATATGTATTTTATTTTATATATACCACTTTACAATATGTTGACTAAGTATAAATGTATAACTTATTTGTTTTCAATGTGCAGGGGACGGTAGAGCTACAAGAACCTGATCTTTTCCTGTGTAGAAATTATTGGATGAAGGAGATGTGGAAAAACTACCGCGACAAGATGTCGTGCATTAGAAATGGGTAAAAAAGCCCGAGCGGATGAGTGCAAACGTATGACAAGCTTGGGTTGCTTTTTGGGATAGTGATGAAGCGAATATAAGTTTACTAGTCTTGTATATTTATTAAAAATTTAATAGAATTAGTATAATAATCGCATCAATTTTCAAATATCAAATATAATGTTAATTTTAAATTTACAAGCAGAGTCGCAGAAGAACTCTGCGAATAGAAGTAAATATTTAACCACACACCGCGGGGGTTCGAAATCATTCCAACGTTACTGTCAATAGTTAGTAAATTTATTATTGCGATTATAAATAGTTATTACATTGTATAATTGTATATGTATAATAATAATACATAATAATTATTTCAGGAAAGAGAGTGTCTGTTCCCATTTCGTACATGGATGTCTTTGCTCACAGTCATGCCATCGAGTATGAAAACAAAGCTATTACTGTAACATACACATGGCATGATTCTAGATCGCAACAAATCATGGTAAGCATATTTTAAATTATAAGTTATTAATAATCACTTTAAATAATAAGTTATAAATAATTTAAACTATGAATTTTAATTTTAATTTTATTTGAAATCGCAGGGAAAATTCATGCGAGAACGAGAGAAAGTGCTTGAGGGATAGGGGCGGGATGAGTTGGCTGCTGATGAGGAGGACGCAAACTTTGACATAGTCATGGAGCCGGCATCACGGAATAGGCGTTATGGTTTTCAAAAATCAAGAGATAATATTTATGTATATTATATTTATGAATAACGTACACTACAAGATAAATAGGGATTTCTAATGGCTCACAGCCGTCGGCGGCCGTCGTGAGCCGTTGGAATACGGACCACGACATTCGTCCATTTCCGATGGCTTCGACGAATTTACTACGACAGCTGATGACAGTTCTTCCGACGGCAATTCCGACGGCTTTTCCGACGATGACGACGTCCACGTGGCATGACAATTTTCCATTAAGCCGTCGAAAATTTCGCCCAGAAAGCCATCGGAAGCCATCGAAATATATGGCCAATAAGCCGCCGGTAGCCGTCGGAAATCTAGGTAAATTTTTTTTTGCAGTACAGCATCATTTCCATCCCAATATATAACACAACTCATCAAAATCAATATATAAGCCAGATATATAAGCTGAAATCAATATCAATATAAAACTCAAACATCATCATATCAAACATATTCATTCAATACAAAACAAACCTTCCATCATCAGTCTCACCCATCCAACTCCAATATTTACATCTAACATCAAACTCCACATATCAACTCCACAAATCAACTACCAAATCAACCACACAAATCAATATCAAACACCACATGTCCATAAATTAACCTCACCATCACTCAATGTTTATATACACCGGTTAAAAAAAACTACAAATCATACCTCAAGACTCATCATCGGCTTCAGAACCACCGGACGAAGGGAATGTTCCATGACGCTCCACATACTCGGCCAAATGCTGGTTGAGCTGCTTCATTTTCACTGCTCGGAGGCGGTTCTGCTCCTGCAGCTGTGCAATCTGTTGGTTAAGCTCATTAATCTCTGCGTTGTCCTGAGCCCTTCGGTAAGCCCTTTGTGATGTCCGAGCCTACAAAACAAGTCGAAATATGTTTAAGTTATTACGTAATTTTTATAAAAAATAAGCAAATTTTACAACGTAGTTAATTTTTATAAATTACTGATTGGTTGTCGTAGCTGTAGCACCTGTTTCCTTGAGTCGGGTCCATAACAAAGTCAAAGATCGCGTCCTCCTCGTCAATGGTCAACTGCTCCCATCCGGAATGCTCAAACATCTGCGCACGTGCCTGCATAAATTTTCGCTGCAACACAAAATTAAATACAAATAAATATTACATAACATTATTATAATATTTTATAACTAATTAATTAAAATGATAAATATTAATAACTTATAACTTAAAATATACTTACATGTACGGCGTACGTTCTATCATCCTCATGCTAGGCATACGACACTGATCCCTCGTCGTCTATCTGTCTATCGACATGAGTATGCTCAAACACGTCCATATACGAGACGAGACCCCCGCGCGCTCTTTCTTGCAATAATTGGTGTATATTATTGTTGTTCATACAAATTTATACTAAAAATGTAATAACTGTTTGTAATTGCAATTAATTAATTTACCAGGTCCTCACGATAGTGCTGAATGATTTTGAGCCACCATGGTGTGTGACAGGATTTTTCTTCCTGTTCGCAGTGTTCCTATCCGACTCCGCCTGTAAATTAAAAATTAAGGTTATATTTTACAGGTATAATTTATGTATTTTTTACTGAATAAATTAAAGTGATATCTGATAGACTTACCTTGAATTCGTCGCTACCCGACCATGCGAACCAAGCATCCCAAACGCTGGTGCCAATCCATTGTGGCTTCTTTCTGGTTTTTCTTATGGTAGACATCGTATCCCTATAATTCTTAGCCACTTTTGAGTTCCAGTGGCAATTGCAAAGAGACACGTCCTCCTCTTGTAAGTCTAATGCCCCTTGTATATACGTTGAAAAAATGTAAGTTATACATTTATACTTAGTCAGTAAATTGTAAAGTGATTATATATAATGGTATATAATTTTACACTTACCAGGAAGTCCGGCTATATGTTTTCCCGTACATGGTCTGGCATCCTGCTCCACTTCGGCCAGCATGTAGTCATACGGCTCATGTATGCCTGCTTCGATATGTTGAGCACAGTGTTAGAAGACTCAAGCTCAAAACCCCTGCATTAAATATGATACAGACAAATCATGACTAATATATCATATAAAATATTTACAATGCTGAAGTAAATTTAATACTTACGAGCCATCAGCTTTCGGTAGCCATCTACCTACCGTACGCGGCGCCTCCTGTGAAGGTGCGCTGTCATCACCACCGCTGCGACCTGTCCCTCTCTGAGACCCGGAGAGGGAACCAGACTTTGAAGAACTCCGCCGCCTAAAGAATGACATCTGTAATACCTGTCACATACATATTATTTTATTATGGTAGAATATATCATTCAATTATGAGTAAACATATCAAATTTTAACATCAATAATCGCATGTAACATACAAAAAAAGTGTAACATCAATACTCCCATAAATTACCTTTTTTCAACATGTATACTATTAAATTAGTCATCGTCGTTTTCTGATTCAGACTCTGTCTCGTACTCTATATTGTTTTCCTCTGTGGTCTCAAATGCTTCTACTAATACATTTGATTCACCACTTAGAGGTCCTAAATCGGTTTGATCATCTGTTATTGCAAATTCGTCATTTTTCTCGATATCCGCTTGGTACGTTTGTTCGTCCGGAATATTCTTTCCATCAAACATAAATCTTGCATTCGTTTTAAAAACTGCCGACCAATCTGCTTTATCTCTTTTTAGAGATGGATAAGAAGCATAATAAATTTGTAGGGCCTGATTTGCTAGTATAAACGGATCGTACTTATGATAACGTGATGTATGCTTTATTTTAATAATATTATATTTTTGGTGCACGTTGATTTCAAAACCTGGAACATTACTGAACCAGTTGCATCTAAACAAATAAACCTCTTCTGCAGGTCTGGTGAAATATGTTAATTGCAAAACCTGAGTTAACACGCCGTAAAAATCATTTATATGATCATTTGGATCATCACTACCTTTAACATATACACCGGTATTGTTAGTTAATTTATCAGCCTCGTATTCTTTGGTGTTGAATTTGTATCCATTGACAAAAAATATTGGATATGTCTTGACTTTTCTTTTTGGTCCCGTCGCAAAATGTTTCAACCTTTCGTCGACCACACAATTCACCGGGTCATATACATGGTTCGAAAACCAAGTAGCAAAATTTTTGCTGATATCTCCGCTTGGATGCTGTGATTCATAAATACTGCATCTACAGATTAATATATTGCGTTATAATTAATACACACATGTATTATTCAAGTAAATAAATTTAGATGTGTTATTCATTAGTACCTAACAAATGGCGCAACTTCTGCACAGTTAAAAAGAACATATGTGTAGGCTATATGGTAATCTCTGTCGTCTAACCATACTTCCACACATTTTCCAACAGAGCGTCCCTATTGTCCAAAAATAGATAGCATTGATTCGGAAGAATCTTGTTCAATGCCCTCATCATTTCGCATAGCACTTTCAAAAGATAAGTTCACATGGTCACTGAAATAATGAGAGAAAAAGAACGAATCTTCTTCTTCGGTATATGATTTGCACAACGAACCTTCAACTCGTTCTTTTTGTCTCACTTTTTTCTTTAGATGATTTAAGTGCCTGTTAAGAATAATTAGAATTAAATTTTATTATATGTGGTTAAACTAAAATTTAACAACTCAATATTAATACCTTTCTTCCATGCAATAAGGGCAAGCTAGACGACCATCCATACTCCAACTCGATAGCATTGCATATGCAGGAAAATCGCTTATAGTCCACAGTAGAGAAGCAAACATACGAATTTTTTTTTTGAAATGTCGTATGTTTCAACACCTTCATACCACAGTGTTTTCAACTCTTCAATCAACGGTTGTAAATATACGTCGATTCCTTATGTCGGATCATCATGGCTAGGGATGATAATATTGAGAAATACATACGGAGTTTTTATACACATCCACGGAGGTAAATTGTAAGGTGTAACAATTATATACCTAGAAGAATATTTTGAACTAAATTGAGAGAACGGTGAAAATTCATCCGTACATAAACCAAGTCTAACATTATGACTCTCTACCGTGAAAGTGGGGTATGTCTTATCAAAATGCTTCCATGCTTCTCTATCAGTTGAGTGTGTTAACGTACATTTTTCTTGTATTCGCACACAGTGTCATCTCATATGATGTACGGTTACAGAAGATGCATATAACTTTGAAGCCTAGGAGTGATGGGTAAGCAATGCATATGCTTGTACGGAACTTTCTTTCCCTTCTTTTTTCTTAGTTTGTATTTTTCCTGATTACATATTTTACAATTCTTAAGACTGATGTCTTTCTTTTCAAAACAATATGCAACCATTTAAACACGTATCTATTTTTGATGCAGCTAACCAAAAGCAAACATAAGTTTTTTTCACTTCATAATGATTTTTGCACAGTAAATTATCGAGTGACATATGCCGTTTTGCAGCTTGTACTATAGCTGTAAATCCGGCTTCTGTGAAGTTATATTTTAATTTCATCCTAATGTATTCTGCAGTTACTGATAGTTGAGTACCGTTTGTACAACCATCCCAAAAGAGTTTCTTAGTAGCCTTCAATAAATCATAAATTTTTTTTGCTTCAATACTTGGTTCTTCTTCGACATTAACATCGTTACCATCAACTTCAACTGTAGGGAACATTGAACGTGCTGCATCTTCAACCATATCTTTTATGAGATTCGTCGAATAAAGTTCATTATCAACCACCTCCTTCTCCGAATGTACGGGATTATGTGCTATAAGTTCTCCATGACGATCTCACACTAAATAATTCGGTATGAAACCATATTGGCGCAAATGAACTATTACCATATATGGTATCAAATGTTTCAATAGTTTGCACATACTACATGGACAACGGATTTCTTCGTCGTTTCCATTATTACGTAAAGCGAATTCAATAAAGACGTGTATACCATTTTAAAAAAGTTCAACTGTTGAGCCTCTAATTTCTCTTCTTTGTTAGTACATCCAGCTCCGATTGATAAAATAATTGACTATTTTTCCTACTTTAAAACATAAAAATGTATCAATCATTTACGTCTTGACATTTTATTTTTCAAATAAATCATACATTTAAATTTTGGCAAATATATAATATTACTCTATTTAATTTTATTTTCAAACGGATTTACACAATTTATTATATGAATCTAATCTACAATTTTTAGGTTATTGTTTTACACTTTGATGGTTGGTCATCTTATTTTCCATCACAAACACAGTAGTAATTATATTTTACAAATCATTTTATTTTAAATAATTCAACAAAATTTCGGCAGCACTTTCCCTTTGTTCCCTGTATCATACACATATGTGTGTACAAAGGAAACAAAAAGAAAGTGTTGTTGAAATTTTATGAACCGTATAAAATAAAATGATTTGCAAAATTTAATTACTACCGTGTTTGTAACTTGTCCAATATAGGAACAAATCCGATAAATATTGTATCGGATGAATATAAATGTCTGTTCTGTGATAAAAATGAATATTCATACAACGATCATATATAATATTTGTTAGACGGTGCCAAAAACTCTCTAAGCGATTTACAAAAAATAAAGCGTATTATACAATAATTTATTTACATTCTAAAAAACGCATATACTAAATCGTCATTTTCGTCATCTTGAAAACGCATATTCCAAATTCTGAGCATCGACTCTAATTAATCCAAAGTAGTCATGCTGCGTGTGTGCACTAATTAATCAACGTATATACACCAATTAACGCACATATACACTAATTTTTCTCTCTCTCAACATTTCAATGATAAACAATTAATGAGGTATTATACAACTATAACAACAAATTAACCCTGATTTAACAAATCAAAATTAAATAGGATTTATAAATTAAACATTCTTACCGAGAAATAGCTAATGGAGAGAGTTGAAAATCGAAGATGGAGACCTGCTGACGGCGTGGAGGAGGGGTTGGCGGAGGGGTTGGAGGAGCAGTTTTCTGATTTGGGGAGGAAAACAAAATGAACGAGACCGTCGGCCTGGGGTTTGGATATTCATGACTTTTCGATGGCTTTCGACGGCCGTCAACGGCTTCATTTGCGAAGGCTTCCGACAGCTAATTTATTTTATTTTCATTTATGCCATGACAATTGCTTGCCGGTGACAGCCGTCGCAAAAAAATCGACGAGCTGTCGGCGGCCGTCGAAAATGGAAATCACAATTTGCTGTGTTTCTAGTAGTGGTATAACATATTGATTTTATTAATCACAATATATGAAACTTATACGCTTTGTTAAATAATGTTACATGCTAGACGTAGGCAAAGCATCTACAAAAAAGCCCAAGACAAAGCGGAGATTCAAGAGTTGAGAGCTAAGATTGCGGAGCTAGAGGAGCGAGACAGATGTTGGGCTGCGGAGCTGGCCAAGTTGGACAAGCGCCTTGCTACATATGTGCAGGAGCATGATACATTTCCCTCATCAAGTGGATCAGAAAGCGATGATCAAGATAGGTAGGTATAATTTTTTTCTACTGGTGTTCGAACATTGTACATATATGCTTGAATGTTTGAGAGCTGGATTTGTTGGTATGGTGTTTGAGAGTTGAATTTGTTTGATATGTTTGAGATTGGTGAGGTTGATTTGAATTGTTTGATACATTTTGAGATGTTGGATGTGTGTGAGGTTGATTTGAGTTATTTTGAGATGATGTTAGACTTGTTTGACAATTTTGGAATGTATTTTGAGATGTTGGATGTTTGAGTATGCTATAGGTTGTTTGAGTTTGATTTGTCCTAAATATTGATGTTTTGTTATTGTTGATGTTATATATATATATATATATATATATATATATATATATAGTATGTATGTATGTATGTATGTATGTATATATATATATATATATGTAATTTGTACTTTAATATATATGAGTTATATATATGAAATTGAGATATTGATATGTATGTGATGGGTGGATGTGTTTGCATAAAAAAAAACTCCATACTTCCGACGGCTTTCGATGGTTTATTTTCCACGTATTTCGATGGTTTTCCACAACTGCCGATAACACTTTGGACAACCTATAACCTACCATGTGTACACGATGGGTCATCGACGGCCATCGAAAATGTCGTTGTCAGTCGTCGAAAACAAATCGATGGAGCCGTCAGAAAGACAATCCTTTGACGGTCTTGTTGCTGACGGTTATTTCCGATTGCCGTTGACAGTTTTGAGCTGTTGGAAATGCTGTGATTTATTGTTACATAATTGCCTCAGGGTCATACCCTAACTCTATCACTTAGTTGGTTGGCGACGGGATGTGAACACATGCTTGGGTGCTTAAGTCTTTTCTTGGAGCTACCAGGGATACATATAATCTAGGCTGAACAGACGTGGTGTGCAGGGCCTCTGGGTTGATCCATGTGCAAATTGTAAGGCGCTTATTAACTATCCTCAATCTTGTAGAACACATGTGCTTGATGATGGTTTGTTATAGGTGTTAGTGGATGCAGTTAGGTGGGTAATTCGGTTTGCTTGGAAGGGATGTGTCTGAAGGCTAATACCTATGGGATCTTACAAACTAAGACTTATTTCAAAGAACATTCCATGCTAAAAAATGTGTACAACAATGCAGTTTTGGTTGTATGATGATATCTTCTTGATAGAGTTTAAAACTGCATCATCTTGATGTATTTTTTTTACTGTATCAAGTGATTGTAGTTTTATACATCATGCCGATACAGTTAAAGCAACATCATGTAACCGCTGATTTAACTACACCTTACTGATGTAGTTTTAACTGCATGACTTTAATGTGGTAAAAACTACAGTTGAAACAGTTTTTACTGCATCTTCTAGACGCAGTTAAAATTGGATCATTTCAGTGTAGTTTTAGATGCATCTTCTGAATGTAGTTAAAATGATACATGAGATATGCAGTTTCAATTGTCTTACACTTGTGCAGTTTTAACTGTATTATGTTGTGTAGTTGAAGCTGCATCAGAGAAATACAATTAAAACCACATGTGTATGATTTAGTTAAAATTACGATAGCTTTTAATATTTTTAAAGCTTTTTAAAGTAAACAGAAGACATTTAAGGAAAATACAAAGTGATACTGAAAGTACGAAGTGGTGTGAGAATAACTTCTGAGAATGGAACTGACTTGCAAACGTTATGAGTTGAATAATACGTTGAATGGGAGAAGAAATCCATGGTTAGACAAACAAACAATGCATTAACTATTTGCATGCAAATGCTCCTTCCTTGTCAGGCAAGTTGAAAATAATAATTTCTTTTAGATCTGGAATTGAGATATGGAGTATTTAATTTAGCAAACGTTGAACATGTCCTAAAGGAATTCGCGATTGGCATATAATTTGATGCAGTTTTATGAAGACCGTGCTGCTGCTGTTATTTGAATCAACAACATGGACACGTCAATAAAAGTTACTGCACGTGACGCTTTCCTTCCCATCCCGCACATGATCTCCGTTGAATTAACAAAGTGCAAAAAAATCATTTACTCCTTTAACGTGCATGGATATTTTAAGTGTCCTCCTTAAATGATGTAGATATTATATTACTCCACTAATTAGTGATTACTGGAGGGGTTTGTTTGTTTGTTTATGGTAAGTGAATGTTTAGCTGTTTACTGGGATAGTGGTGCTTGTCCCCAACGTAGTCTTTAGCAGTACAGTCCAAGTGGTACTTACATATTTAGCGAAGTTTTATTACCCTCTGCTGTAATTCTAAGCACTGACGTAGGTATAAACGTCTTAGGGAGCAAATCCAAAGCAAACCACATCACCGCTTCTCTTCTATTTCCTACTTATCGTCAAATTAAATTAAAATAATAAACTAATTCACTCAATACATTATAATATCTCACTACCATTAATGACTCCTTTCTTTATAAACCCAATCTCAAATCTTATAGTCACATTTTATTCCAGATTAAAATGGGAGCTTGCATTTCCTACGCACCACAAAGAGTATTGGAATCGCTTAGCAATTTAAACAGTATTCAAACCAAAGACAAGAGAAGAGTAGGCTACAGAAAAAGAATCGATTTCGGTTACAATAAACATTTCGATAGCAGGTATGTGATCGGAAAACTGTTGGGGCATGGCCAGTTTGGGTATACTTTTGTTGCTGATGATAGAGAGACCGGAGATCAAGTTGCCGTTAAAAGGATAGATAAATGCAAGGTATTTATTTTGGAAAATATATAAATTATTGTTGTTACTTGAGATTTTTATGTTATATTTATTTATTTCTCTTTAAAATGTGAATGAAAACCTGCTAAGTGGGAATAGTTTATGTCAATATGTTTGTAGAAACCTGCTATTGTAGGAAGAGTGTCTGTCAATTTAGGAAGAATTGATGTGAAAACCTGGCTTACCACTAAACCAGTTGTCACTGGCAACCTCATTCGATTGTTGTTAGTATTTTGATCTTAATTATTGTTTTAGCCGCTACATCACACTTACTGTTATCACCCTAGCTAGGCCATGGATTTCTTGACTATTGAAACTGTTAGAAGTTGTATTTCTGTTTTATTTAGTCACAATATTGTTTAACATACGAATCACATATTTAATATGTATAGAGACAGGTACGAGTATCAAATTGTTCTTCTCAATGTAGTTGTAAAAAATTAAATCCTTGTAACAATATGTATATAAACTGGATCCTTATTTTAAAAAACAGATTTTTTTTTAATAGTGGAAATTAAGTTGAAGGGCTTCTTATTTCAGGGTAATCAGTTTTAAGGAAAATAATTCTAAATAATTAATTTTAAGGACAATTTGCAGAAAAAAGATAAATTCATTTATCATTATTTTTGTATAACTGAAAATGATAAAATGTTAAATTCATTTATCTGTTTCCTATAATTTGTCTTTAAAACTAATTTTTCAGAATTGTTGTACTTAAAACTTATTATCCTGCACAAAGAAGACCTTCAAGGGAAAATCACATTTTTTAATTTATTTATGAACGAGTGCAATCCACGGAAAATACAAGCATAGCGCACAAAAGAGTTGAATTTGAGGAAGGCAAAAAACGATAATTATATATAAATTTTGATTTGATGTTATACAAGTAGAATCTTAACAATAAAGGGAAAGAGAAAAGAAACAGAAGAAGAAAAAAAAACACAGACGTAGGCTACATATTATATTGAACAGAGATTTTTTGTATTGCTCCATTGAAAATATGGATTTAGGAACCATTTAACTTGAATGGGTTAGTTGTAGTAACAAAATAGCATCCTTCCTAGTTTAATGGTCAAGAAATGAGTTAGGCTCCCTGGTTTGCAATGGTAATTGTATTTATATTTTGTAAGGTCTATGTTTATTGTGGTAGCAACAATAAGATGCTTTTATCAACTACAAAACACTACTCCATTACTATAAAAACTTGTGATCTCAAGAAACCACTTGACACACTATTACACCCCTTGACACACTATTAGGAATATATGTTGAATACTATTTTGACTAGATAAAACATAAATAGAACTTCAAGCGGAAACATGTCAAATATTCTTTTAGGGAAACATGATGTAAGCATTGACCATTTTTATTCAATCAACTCTCAACTCGAAATAGTGTTATTTTCAAAGAGCATTGGAAAATTTCTAAAGTCTTTTACTAACTCTGCTCTATCAGCCACCTAGTACTTTTTATACCTCATTTTTTAGCAGACAATCTAGAATTTTTATACCTTACTCTTTGCACTTGTATCAATCCCTTCTGTTTTCTCTATTTTTCTTAATTTACTATCGTGGAAGAACCATGTTATGTGAAGTGAATTCTGATAATTTAAAAATAAGTAATGAAAAATGAGAAAGAAATCAAGTACAATACATAAAGTAAACCAGAAATGATGTCGGATTTTTATTCATTTATCATACTACAAACCTGTCATACATATTTCTCAACTTTCTTATTTTAAATTTTTTCCTATATTTGAAAGTTATTTACAACAAATATTCAATGAATAGAATTTGAAACTTTAAACAAAGAAAATATTTTTTTTTACTATTTTTTAACTTTATTTTAAATGCAATGCAATCTTGAAATCATTTTGTACACTTTGTATATTTTTTCCTTTTCAACTTCAAAATAATCAATACTATATTCGAAATTAACTTTGATAATATTGAATCAAGCTGTATTTTCCAAGAAATTGTGACTACACATGTGCATTGCACATGCCATGGTACTGGTTTAAATCGTGCATGTTTGTGCAATGTGTATAATACTACTTTTCTATTATGTCGATTTGTTGAGGGGTTTATAAAAAGATTTCAGCACCCTCTTGCATCCTCACTTTGAACGCATTTATTTTACTGTAGAAAGAGCAAGACCACTGAATTAGGCACTTTGGTGATAGTATCACAATCGAATATTCCAAAATCCTCGAGGACATATACATGATTATGACAATACTTGTTATAACAAAAGAAATCTTTTGTTGTTACATACTTACATGACACAAATCTCATTTATATACAATCTCCTTTAGAAAATCTTATGACGTTGGACTAATTAGAATTTAATCCACGCACGCCCACGGATACAATGAGTCTCACTTAAAAGATTTCCACCTTGGCGAGCATTCCTCAAGATACCTCGGAGTTATACAGAGTTCTTGCAACATTTAGGTCAGACCACTCTTACATCTCTCAACGGTTGGGTTGCTCGCTGCCATCTCTCAGTGGTTGGAACATGTGGCTTACCTAAAGTTCTCCTTTCCACGATTGGAGCAAATTGCTTTCTAACATATATCTCCACCTTAACGAGCATCCCATGCTCAAACCACATTCCTGGATCATACTCAGATCAATGCTGCATCATATCAATCTCTCAAATCATCACCTCTTATACCGTTCTATTGGGAAAATCTTCGCTATTGTCGCAAAACTTAAGGATCTTGCTTGTCGATTAGAAACCATCAACAAATTCCACACAATGTCATTTAAAGATAGACAAATGTATGAACAATCAACTAATATTCAATCATCGGAAGCAAAATAGGGAACAAAAAAAAAAGACGTCGTTTGCCGAATTGTTTACATCCACAGATCCAACAACTATACTTTTATTTTCTTTCCGTCAGAGATTACAAGAGAGATACTACAAGAGGGAGTACAATCAAATTTCCAAAGACTTAGCGACACGTAAAACCCCTACTTTATTTGCTTCTAAAACTTAAGGTTTTAATTCAAGAGTATAATAGTGAAAAACTCTTATTCTCATGTAAAAGGTATAATAGACAATTTATGGAGGATGAAGGCATTAGCTTAAAGATAATTAATTTCCCAATTAGTTTTGGAATCTTTCGGTATGATTACTCAATTAATTGTGAAATTTTTTCACATATTTGCATGTAGTATTCATTTCCATAACATCTACATACGTATTCCTACTTCCTTTTATTCCATCGTTAATTAATTAATTAAATCAATCAGGTAATTTCCCTTCTTTTGTATTTAATTTAACATATATTAGAGTTATATTCTTAACAATTAAGACTATCTACCTGAGGTATAAAATTTGGGACGTCGACCTGAGTTTAATATCTAATGCATAATTTATTTTTGGCAGATGAGTAGCTCTGTTGCCATTGAAGATGTGAAGCGTGAAGTAAAAATATTGCAAGCTCTTAGAGGACATGAGAATATTGTTTACTTTCACAATGCATTTGAAGATAATGATTATGTCTACATTGTGATGGAGTAAGCAATCATTGATTTGAAAGTAATTAATCATTAGCATTTAAAGAGTCAGATAACAACCTCAATACAAACATGTTTTAACAAATAAATAGCTAAACTTTGAACTATCTCTTTTCATCTTCAAAATGAATGTGAATTACGCCAATTCAACTTCTTTATAATAACCCTAACTATATTTCTTGGCACCAGTAGTTGTCAGTTTTTATAAATATAGGGGAAAGTATGCTCTTAAGGGCATCTCCAATGCTGGGCTGTTGTGAGTGACAGAAGTGCATGTCATTTTAGCTTGTACTCTTCTTCTACCATGAACCCATAAGTTAACCTTTAAAGGATTAAATTTTGACATTTAAGATTTTTCTTATTTTGTACACTTCTATCTGTTGACATAAAGTTAATGTTTTATGCTCTTTGGAATATAATTGCTTTCATAACTTCATCTACTTAGCATCAAACTTTGTGCCACTTAATTGTGAATATAATTTACGTTTTTCTTATAACAAATATTTTTCCCTCTATTTGTTGTCAGATTATGCAAGGGTGGTGAACTGCTACATCAAATCTTATCTAAGTAAGAATTCAGATCTATTTTGCTGAATTAAAGTTTACCTTATTTTTGCTAGATGGAAATAAAAAAATCAGTTTATGATGACTATAGTCCTACAGCGGTTGGTCTTGTTTGCTTTTCAGATCTAAATTAAGATTTCCTTTTGTGATTTACAACCTTTACAATCGCTTTGCAGAAAAGATAGCAGATATACTGAGAAAGATGCTGCTGTCATAGTAACGCAAATGCTTAAAGTAGCAGCCATATGTCATCTGCATGGATTAGTACATAGAGATATGAAACCCGAGGTAAGACTCTTGATAAAATTATGCCTAGCGAAAACTTCCATAGAGTTAACTTACTAAACATAGTAAAAATTGCACTTGTGTCGTGCAGAATTTCCTTTTTAAGTCTAAAGAAGAAGGCTCTCCTCTCAAGCTGACTGATTTTGGATTATCTGATTTTATAAAGGCAGGTATGAAATTCTATATACGAAAAATGTTATAAATGCTTTATAAGTAAATCACACACTATGAAATTACAGTAAAATGTCATTTTCAGGAAAGAAGTTTAAAGACGTCGTTGGTAGTGCATATTACGTAGCTCCAGAAGTATTGAATAAAAAATCTGGGCCTGAGTCAGATGTCTGGAGCATAGGGGTCATAACCTACATATTGCTTTGTGGAAAACACCCCTTTAGTGGTAGAGATGAAGATGGAATATTCAAGGAGGTATGCTAGTTTTTGATAAATATTCGAAGTCAACAGTAATGCATAGAATATAGTTCTTATGTCTAATATTATTCCACTGGCTATTGGTATATTATGCTCAATTTCATTATACAGTCTGTAAGCCTATCCTTAACTGCTTGACATTTTACTCTCGTTTATAGGTTCTAAGAAATAAGCCAGATTTTCGTAGGACACCATGGCCAAGCATAAGTAAGAGTGCAAAAGATTTCATTAAAAAATTGTTGGTTACGGATCCTCGTCTAAGACTTACTGCTAGTCAAGCTTTATGTAAGTATCATGTTCTGTTTGTTTGTATATATGCTTTTTTCCTTTTTACATCTTTTTTTTTCTTCTGTCATAACAATTTTTATGAGCAATATACGGATTTATAATGGCGATGCATTTATAATTTTACAGCACATCCATGGGTGAGAGAAGGGGGAGAAGCATCAGAGATTCCCTTAGATATATCAGTTTTCTCAAACATGCGTCAGTTTGTTAAGTACAGCCGTTTTAAGCAGTTTGCTCTTCAGGTATAGAACTATACGTTGGAAATGTTGTAAAATTGTTGTTTAATTTTTTGAGTATAAGTGCCTTATATAAGCCTTTTCATATTACAGGCACTTGCGAGTACACTAAATGAGGAGGAGCTGGCACATATCCGTGATCAGTTTGATTCAATTGATGCTGATAAAAATGGCTCAATCAGTCTTGAAGAAATGAAACATGTATGTGCACGTTGACACCCATATAATGGAAAATAAGCAATGGTTAATGAATTCATATAATTTGATATTACGGTTTAAATGATCATTAACTATGTTCAGGCACTCGAGAAGGATCTTCTTTGGAAATTAAGGGAGCCTCCTGCTATGGAGATTCTTGAAGCGGTAATTCTCAGTTCTTGCAACTTTATTTGGAAATTCTTTACAATTTATGCATGTATGTTGTTTATAGTTTTATAGAGCCTGGGGAAGTTTCTAAAAGGTGGAACCCAGTGCACGAGGCTCCCGCACGATAGCGGGCTCTGGGGAGGTCGAGAATGTACACAGCTTTTCCCCCGCATTGCGAAGATGCTGTTTTCGGACTTGAACCTGGCTGTCCAAATCACCATGCGGATGACCTAACCATTGCGCTAAGGCTCCACCTCAAGTTTCTAATGCAAATATTTTTCTCTAAAAATTTGCAGTTGTTAGTGCAAATATTTACATTAAAAAAGGAAATATTTGCAATTTTTTACACAAGTATTCGTACTTTTTTTTTGCACATAATTGCACTAAAATCTGCAAGCTTTCAAATATAAGAAAGATGATTTTTGTGTGTGTATGATCGCTTGAATTAAGTTGCGACTTAATGCAGATTTAAGTTGTGAAAATAATTCAATAAAAAAATTGATAAAAATAAAAGATGATTTTATTTTGAAACCTTTGAAGGGTGTTTCTTCCCTTTTTTTGTGTATATCAATTTGTAATTTCAAGTTTTCACATATTGAGCAGATTGACATAAACACCGATGGAAAAGTTGACTTCATAGAATTTGTAGCAGCAACTTTACCGATACGTCAGCTAGAAATTCACAATTCAAACAAGTGGAACCATTGTTCTAAAGCTGCTTTCGAGAAGTTTGATGTCGACAAAGATGGATTTATCACACCAGATGAACTTCGAACGGTATGCGAAAGAAAAAAAAAAGCATTATCATATGGACTTGCATTCTTACTTTATCAAAATTTCATCTGCTTGCCTTAAGTTTATCTGAGATTGTTTTTTAGTATGCTTGACAATAAAAATCTAAAATGAAACAGATGTCTAACAACTGTTTTAACATAAGCAGTGCACAGGATTGAAGGGTTCTATGAAACCAGTTTTGGAGGAGGCAGACATAGACAAAGATGGGAAGATAAGTTTAAGCGAATTTAGAAGACTTCTGAGAACTACAAGCTCGAGCCCTCGGAATGCACGCACTCCTTCTTGTTTCAGGACTATAAGTTTGTAGAAAGCATCGCTGCAATGCAAAATTCTTAAGACATGCACCAAAACAGATACTGGTGTTAACTGATTCTTTGTCTGATTCAGGATTCGTGTGTTGCTGCCTCCTCAACATAATATGGAAGTGAAGACAGGTTGTAGCATATAACACTTGAGTGTAGTATTCAGTTTTCCTTGTATAAACTGACTACTCAAAATTTGTCGTTCTTTTGTTTAGAAAATTTTGGTAGGCTGCTAACATGACTTGTGTTTTCTGTTCATAATGGAATTTTTTTATTTTTGAGTTGATCTTTGCGATTGTTGTATTTTTCTCTGTTATCTATGTTATAAATCACTTTTGTTTATAACATTGCTTCTTAACCTGTTGTTTATAATGTTTGCATATAGGGTAAGGATCAAAATCTTCTTTATAAAATCCGCTTAAATCCTACTTTTTTTATTTTTTTGGAAAAAAATTCGGATTGAAGTGAAGTTTTGATCTTTTTCAAAATTACAAGGCAATATGAGGTATCATAAATATTTATATTAATCGTTCATTTGAAATATAATTTGGACGTAAATAGTTTTGAAATGATATAAATTTTTGTATAGAAGATCTCACCAGCAAATAGAATATACATACAAAAAATCATTTTGATTTGAAATCATTTTGCACAAAATGACGAGAGGAAAAAAGAATGTGCATGTTTCATGATTAAATGTAATGTTTGAATGCGAGGCCAGCCTGATGAGTTTAATGTTTTATAGAAATATTTTCTAGATACAAATAAAATTGTTTTGTGACGAGGGGTTGTTTATATTATTTTTATACTGTGAAAATGAGTTAATATAGACTTATCAAGTCAATGTATATGTTCGGCCTTAGAAATACAAAAAAAAATGACAATTTCAGTATGTATAGCACTATTGTACCAATCAAGATAGTAAAATTATTTTTTCATTCAACGATAAAAATATATAAGCAACATAAAAACAATAATAACAAAATTAATTTGTAATTCATTTATCTCAATAAATTTATCATATATTGCATTGTAAAATTCTGCTTTTAACTTCAAATACATACATCTAAAATTATCACAATTAACTACAAAACAAAAATCCATTTTCTTCTAATATTTTACATTTCTACCCATACATTTAAATTAATTAATTGATCGTAAATTTAAACCAATTTAGATAAATTCAGTTAACTAGTATTTGTTATTTGTCTACTAAATTAGGAAAATAGGAAAAATTCAATATGTATACCATATGCATAATGGTAAAATTATTTTTCATTAAAGTAAAGATACATAAGGCACACATAATAAAGTATTTGCATAACACTAATAACAAATTCAATTTGCAATTCATTTGTCTCAATAAATTTATAATATATTGCACTATAAAATTCCATTTTTTTTCTCTCCTTCAAATATCTATATTTTAAAGTTTTTATAATTATTTACAAAAATCCCCCACTTCCCTTTTAATATTTTACATCTAAGTATATAAATTAGAATTAACTACATAATCCTAAGACTATTTGAATAAATCAATAAACTATTATTCATTGATTCGTCAAACAAATCATAAAAATATGAAAATTTCAATATTTATACCATATTCATATTAACAAAAATGGAAAAAATTCATTCAGATGTATAAATACACAAATCACGTAACATAAATTATATATAAACACAATATAATAAATTTAATTCATAATTCATTTATATCAATATATTTGTCATGTATTACATTATAGACTTTTTATAATTTCAACAACCTACACTTGAAATTTCTATAAATTTTTACAAAACCCTCTACAATACCAGCTAATACACTTTTTATGCTTCCCGTCGTTGCTTAGTTGGAATTCCTATTTTCTAACCATCTTTTGCACATTGATCTACCGTTGCTGCCATGTCAGTGGCAATTGATCGAAGTTGGTCATCTTTTTAGTGACTTGTAAACTCAATAAACATATTGATGTCTTAGGTCGCGGTTTTAGGCACAAACCCGTCGCCTTGGGCATTAAGCCTAAAAAGAGCAAATTGAATGTAGGTCATACGACTAGTAACTTAGCTTAGTATAGTTTAACCCATGACCCGACCTAGATGGGTTGTTCGATCTTGACATGCCATAGGGTCGGCTATCCTGTTTCCCCATTCGGGGGGAGGGGGCGCGGCTTCCCTTGGTTTTGCTTGGCTTAGTTATGGGGCCATTATAGTTAACAATGCCGATTATGTTTCAAGCGGGTACTTCTGTATCAGCAACCATAGGCGCTTTAAGCCTAAAAGCTTTAGAGATAGTTGAAGGTGAGGTGAACCTCGTAGAATACCTGGCCGGCATGGTTGCAACATTGAGATGGTCAGATATCCTATGGCCGCTGACCAACCAAATCTTCCACCATCGAATTTCTTTACTTGATCCTTTGGCTACTTCAAGGTCGAGGCCTCTTTGCCCCATCCTCTTCTCTTTTCTTAACGTCTATTACATTACTTCTGATCAGCTTACACGCACCATTTACCAGTTCTTGTGTGGGGTTTACTATTTGCATTGCTTGCGTGGACCTTCAGTTGCCGGAGCCGACCGCCCACCTAATCAACATGATCTTCTGACCGCAGAACGAGGTCGGTTACCCGATCGTATCCGTCCTTTGTTAGAAGGCAAGGCCGAGCGGTTTCAAATGGTATTTAGTTAACTATTGCCTTTTGTCTTGTTTCAATGTCTAATGAGATTGACGACATCTTTGACCCAACATCCAAGATTGTTCCAGCTCCCAGGCCTTAGATAGTTAGCACGAGTAGGGAGATCACTAAGCTCCCTAAGCCCTCAATCGTTGCTCGACCCCTCTACAAATAGTAAAAAAGGAAACGGCCTGAAAGAAGCGAGTTCGGGTCCCTAGAGTTCTTTTTTTCTTACGCCAAGAGACTAGACATTTATAGTGCAAAGGGGCTAGTTGATAGAGTTATGGGTATGCCCTAGGAATAATTATGTAATTTATTACATAAATCCAACTCGATAACAGATATTGTTCAAAATTAAAGGGTGTTTCCTTTCTATTGTATACTTGTTATAAAATCTTATAAATAATTATGTAATTTAAGTATATATGTCTGAAAGGCCATGAATGATGTGTTTGTGATAGCAGTTACAAATAGTTGTAACCATATGTTATATCATGATAAGCAAATCATTTTAAATATTCCTATTGAAGATGTATCGAGATTGGACAACGATGCATCCGTTGAGACTAGAGTACATAACACTCTTCAAATGTTGGATAGTGTATTATTCATGGCTACTGTGGACATCAAAGGGTTACGTACTGATAGTTATTGGATAACTATGGAATAACTCACTCGATAGTTTTCTTTTGATTAATATAACAATGTCAAATAGAAAATATCGAAGCGATTAATTTACATAGTTATATTGACTTGAGAATACTATTGATCTTCAATATGAAAGCTCCTCTTTGATTATAGTTAAATCATGACATAGCGTCCATCAAACGACTATAGTTGGGTCGAATGGAAGTATTGTAAGTGAAACACTATTCAAGAGAGGATTCGTCTTTTTAGTTATATGAGATTAGTATCACAGTCAATTGAATTCAACTTAAAGGCAAAATTTCTAGCTAGAGTAGTTCGGTTAATAATAATTGTTATTATTGAACCAAAGACTTTGTGTTTAGACTGTAAAGTTGAATATGGTTGATATTGGAATTTTGACCATTACCAAATTCCATAAGTTCCAAGTGATATAGTTTTGCCGAAGAGAACCGGTGTAAATAATCGTCACTATCAGGCAACAGTAAGTAGAATTGGATTTTACCAAAGGATGTGTGTAACGATCCATATTTTTAACGATAAGATATTTAAATAATTGATTTAAATATTGAATTGTTAATTAATTGACGGTTCCAAAAATATGACTTTTCATATACGATCGAATCAGGATTCAAGGCCACTTCTATTGAGTTTGTATCGATGTTGCGAATTAAAATGAGTATAAGGATCGCTATATTTGGAGATTAGATGATCTGATGGCCAAAATGGTCTCGAAAAGCACAGAGTTATCATCCCAGAGTATTTTCTTGAATAGCGATGAAATTTATAACATCGGAATCAGAAAAATGAGGTGATGTACGTAGACGAATTTCGTGCCGATCGGACGTATTGTTTGATCGTGCGAGCTCGAAACACGCGACCATTTAATTGAGAGTTCAAATAAATAAAATTAAAATAATATTTAAAATTAAAACCCTCATTACTTTTACCCTCCCAAATCACTGTTTCATTGTCGTTCCATTTTCAGTAAAATAAAAATGGTCGCCTCCTCCTTGCTTTCATTCAAAAATAATAATTTCCAACAATCCGTTTAGCTAAAAATCACGAGATCAGTTCCATTGAACTCGTATGGAAGATATCTTTGCGATGACTATAACCGTATTTGCTATGGCGGTGTTTGGTCGAGATCCACCCTCTTGGCGTGAATAGGGTGTCCAGTTGCCGGAGCTACAGAGGACGATATGAAAAATAAAGACCGCTATCATTTTTCTATTCATAAGAGGCAACTTCTCACCAAATCTCGTTGACTCTGATGGTCTATAGCAAAATGCGATGCATAGGATTGAGAGAAGGAGAGGCACAAATGTGATTTGTGGGGATGAACCGAGCTTCGTCATTTTGGTACTGGGGTTTGGAGATTTCTAGTGGAGTCTGTTGCAATTTTCCGTTTGCGATTTCGTCAAGAAATGAGGGAGGAATCAAAGAGA
The DNA here is from genome assembly GCA_030737815.1 of Allium fistulosum. Classification (NCBI taxonomy): domain Eukaryota; kingdom Viridiplantae; phylum Streptophyta; class Magnoliopsida; order Asparagales; family Amaryllidaceae; genus Allium; species Allium fistulosum. The sequence goes on from CM060907.1 coordinate 191,953,226, forward strand.
GAAGGTGTGTATTTGGTACGTTGTGCACATACAGGAAATGGTATTAGAATTTAGGGAAGAAAGGTTAGTAGTTAATTAAAGTAATTAGTGATTAGTTAATAATTTAATTATTTAAATAACCCCGATTCTTACTTTGGTCAAGTCTTTTGCATACGAGGTCCATTTTGGACGTCGTTTCTTCCGTTGCACTCATAATGGAGATCTCTATGACTTGACGATAGTTTGGATAGATTTGGTTGAGGTGAATGATATTATCTCTCACTATACTATGATTGTTAGTATAGTATTAAAACGACGTTTTGAAATGTTTTCTAACTTTGAAATGTGATTTCTAAAATAGTTAAAGCTATATATATTTTTATAAAAAAGAATTATAAAGTGTTTTAAAATGATTTTAAATTATATATCATATTTTTTCCATTTGATGCACTATTTTGACGATATTGATAGATTTAGGCTATTACTGATATTTATCTCATATTGGTTGCTTTGGATGGACTGTACTGCGTTATTATAGATATATGTAGGCTATTATGGGTGTTTATATACTTATTGGATGTATGTATGTTAGTTTGGTTATTTTGGTTGAAAACACCATTCGAAGGCGATATAGCATTAGAATATATCCCATATGATAGGATTTCGTGCGTAGAGTATCGTGCACGCTGATTGATATGAAGACGGATGATGGATTTGAAGATGTGCTTCGGATTTCGAGATAGATGTCAGACGTTTTTGTTTGGTTTGTATTCAACCATTTTTGGTTAAGTACATGACAAAGTGGTCGTTATTGACTACTCTGGATGGTTGATATATACCACTATTGATGTTGGTCGATTTGGTCAATTTTAACATGGAGGATGGAGATGCTTTGAGGAGCACAATGCGATCGTTCGTTCGACGTTCGATTTTGGTGTTGCTACTCTTCAAGGAGTGGTTTGGCAGTGAAGTGAAGGTGTGATGATTCGATGCGATGGCTCATGATTCGACGATGATGATTTTGTGATGGGAAGTGACGGCTTCGATGATGAATAACAATACTTCGAGATATAGAGTAGGCGACGATGAGTCGGATTGATGGAACTATCGGATGAAGTTTATAGGATGCACGATGACATTCTATGACTTATGATGGTTGTTTAGAGTAGTTCCCAACCGCAACAACTTCATACAGGAGTTGTGAGGACAATTCCGGGAGGAGCTTTGCTATGGATGATGTGTGCAAAGGGATCGTTGATATTCGTAGGTTTCAATGTATACTCATGAAGCAAGGGTATGTGCGATGAGATCCATTTACCTTGGACTGTTACAGAGTATGCAGTCTTGTTCCTGGCCTACTGAGTGGCATGAATTCGAGTACTGAGAAACCGAGATGTTGAGTACTCTTTAATGAGGTCATAAGGGTATTATATGTCCAATGCACTGAGTAAATGAATGTGAGAGTGGATGATGGATGCCATGTTTGTTTGACTCTTTTTATCACCTTAGGGATGTCACACAATGTAGATATTACTGATGCCGATACCTAGACACACTTAGTATTTTAATGTATAGTACAACCATGATGATTATCATAGAGTAGCATATATTCGATGTTATGTGCTAACTCTATGGATGTAGGGACATATCAGGTATGGTTCTCCATACATTCTGTTTCATATACTATATTGACTTTTATAGTGTTTTAAGATTATTTATCACTCACACCATATGGTTGTCTGTATCGAGGTTTTATGCTTTTCTTCTTATTATCTCGGGTACTCTTAAAGAAGTAGACTAGATAGTAGGTGTGAACAGCACTTGGAGCTGTACAAATGGACTAGCAGGAGGTGACGCTTTCCCATACTTACATATTGAGTTTATTATTGTTTATTCCGCTGTGTGACACTGTGGAGCCTTGACAGTGTTGACTTACTATTATTAGAGATAATTATCAGTTGTATAACTTTATTACTGTTTTGTATAACTGTATGAGCCTGTGTACTCTGATTATGTGGTTTATATAGTTATTACTGTCTCACATGTTTTATCTCTTTGATGACTATTATATTTTATCTGATGCACTGCGAGATGTACGACATGTTATGTGATTGTTTTATTTCCTTTTATTTTCTTCTATTCTCTTCCCTTCTTTTCTACTCCTCATCTTTACCTCTATTTCTTTCCCTTGACAATTGTCTTGCATCGGCCGGATGCTCCAGCAGTGCACTATTCTATTATATGAGCATTGGTGGTGTAGAGCGGTAGTCATAATGTGTAAGTGATAAATTTATCGAAAATGTCACACCACTAGCAAAGGTGACGTGTGAAAATTAATATCAAAATTGTTCGATATTAATCACTAATTGAATTTACACCTTTGAGTCGCACAACTGTAATGATGAATTCTCCAAACATGATTTTTTTATTATAAAATATTGTAAATTAATTAAATTAATTATTTTTTTAGAAATATTAATTATTATTTAATTTATTTGATGTTTGGGAATTATTTGTAACTATTTGAATGCATTTATAAAAGTTGTATTTGCGTGCATCGATATATGATATTAGTGTAACTTTTAAAGGTTCTAAATAAAAGATAATTACTTAATGGGTTTTTGACATATTTTGCCATAAGATGGCAAAAACAATGGTCGGCCATACATGGAGAGTGGGTTTAGATTTGATTGACAATCGATGAGAAATAAAGAGTGAAGTTTTTGAGGAAGAAATCGAAAAGGTTTCAATGATTCCATTAAAAACAAAAAAAATCCTTCTTTCGTTAATTCATTCTCTTTACAGATCATTTTTATTTCTTTCCTCCTACATTTTAAAACATCATCTCAGAATTTACAAAGTCTATTGAAACACCCATAACTCAAGTTGTACTCCATATTTTCATAATGCGAAAATTTTATTAGAAAGTTATTGAATTATACTACAACTCAACTTTTGAAAACCATGTCTTAAATTTTGATTTTAGTTCTTAAAATTTTATCGATTAGTGGCATAACTATAATGCATGATGCATGTATAAATGAATGCAATGTTCATTCTACCGTTTTCTATATGCAACTAATGTGTAACTTTTGGGTTGAGAATAGGTGCTTAGGAGGATTAGTTGGAGGACTTAACTTGCTTTTGCTCATATGAAAAGAAAGATAGTTGCTTTAAATGCTAAAATAAAGGTACACTTTTGAATTAAAATACAGAAGTGCTAGAAATATTAATATATATTGTGTTTCTGACCGTGTGGTAGATGTATATCATATAAATTATAATTGTGAAATTGCAAATGGCTCTCCGTACAAAGAAGACCTTGTCAAAAAAATTTGAAAATTCTAACACTTATAAAAATGTTAATAAATTTTTCGTATGTGAAGAAATAAAAGTTAAGAAATTAGCCTATTTTAATTTATAATGTATGATAAACTTGATTCTTATATTAACTACTTAGAGAATTAAGCGTGTTTCAATTTGATAGTAGGTTTCAAATTTAGTTAATGTTTAAGTGGGTATGTGACGTCTTCGTATAAGAAATTGCGATGACGCAATTTTCATAAGGGGAAAGGTCTATAACAATCCTGTTTTCGAATTTGTAATATTGAACAAATTTAATTATAGAAAAAAGTATTCGAATTTGATTTTTGATAATTAATATTTTGGAAATAAGATTTTTTTTAATTGAAGTCTATTTAATAATATGTTTTTGTTTTAACAAATCGAATAAAGTAATAGATTCTTTTCAAAAAAAATATATTAAATTAGATAGAGTGCTATCGTTAAATAAAATATTTAACGGTGTTAATGATTTTATATAATTAAAATAGATGAAAGAAGTCTTATTGATATTTAATAAAATAATTAGATCGACGAAGATGAATAAATTTATTTTTATATCAATACAGTGAATAATTCAATAGGATGAAACGATATTGAATTGAATGGAAGTGTGTAGTTATGAAACGTCTTGTGTGGAATAAAATATAGATTAATTTAAATTAAATTTTTATTTTCAGATGAATGAAGGCTATTCAAAAGAAAACAAAAACAATTACAAATACATTACATAAAGCTCTAAAGCCCAACCTATAACCAAAGAAAACCACACCTCCTTATTCTCCAAACTCATATTCTTATCATCCATTTTGCTTGCCCTTATCCCCAAGTCGTATACTCCTCTTCCTCTTACTTCTTGAAACCGAACAAATCAAAATAAAAGAAAAAAAATCCTAATCAAACCGGGAGTTGGGATCAACGATGTCAGGAGAGGCACAGACCAGGCGAGCGATGTTGGCAACAGGCGCAAGTATGTGGCCGACGCGAGCTTCGATATAGTGGCGAGGATCGCGTGCGTGGCGTCTGGCCTGGGTGAGGCACGTGAGTTCAAGGGGAAGGCAGAGGAGCTAGAGCACGATGGCTTCAGGTGATGGGTGTTGTGACATGGTGGCAAGGTGAAAGGTTGCTGCGAGCTTAGTTGTCTCTGGTGATGGTTGGTGCGTCCTTGGCGAGGTGAAGGGCTGTCAGAGAGAAAACTCGACCTTGCTTCTTAACGTTGTTGGCGTGCATGATGAAAGGAGGCATGGTCGAGGATTGTTCAAAGGAGACGTGCGCGATAGTAAAACAGTGACTGAAGCATTGTCGCTGAAGCTCCAATTAGCGGATGGTTAAAGTGATTTATTTTTAACTCACGCCTCTATATATATATCAATACGAATTTCTTTTACATGCCGTGATATGGTTGTTCGGGTCATAATTGTTGATTTTAATTATTGAATTAGTTAAAGTATGAATGCATGCGATAAATTGTTTTATGTTTTGCACATAGTTTAAATAAACTTGATTGGTTTGGAATGTTGATTCCTTGAATGGTTTGATAGTGTAAATTTACAAACGCAATTCCATCGATTTGTAAATTAAAATTTTATAGTACGTCGATATTTGTATATCATCGTGTAATTGGTATTGTCGGATAGCACTCGAATCTCTAAGAACTTCTATATTATGGAATGATATTTTATAGAGCGATGTTGGCTCTAAAAGATGCATTTTGGATTGATTTATTGTTAGAATTGTTTAATTGTTTTTAAAAGATTCTCAAAATGAGATTTTATCTTTCTTATTGGAATTTAGTTTATAGAATATAGTTAAATAATATAAAAATCTTAACTTATTTCTTGTTTCAAAATTTATATTCAAAGCTTTTAAAAATGAGTAATATTTAATTATAAAACCCTTTTAAATTTACCATTTTAAATATAAAATTTTGGAAATGTTTTAGAGGAAGAAGATAAATATTGTATTATTTTATAAAAGCGGTTATGAAAGTAATAATTTTAATTCCAAGTGATTTTGTTATAAAAGATTTAAATGATTCCGAAAGAGTTCAAAAGCTTTTGTAAATAAGCAACTCTCCTTTAAAATGAGTTTATGGATTTAAAAGTGATTTTGAAAAACTATATCTTTGTGTATATAAAAATTAATTTAAAACTCTTTTATTTTATTTATTATGGATTTGAGTTTTTGATGAGATTTCATGCTTTTTTATGAAACGAAGAATTTTAATAAACGATTGAATTGTCGAATTGGTATGAGACATTTCGTACAATTCTTTCGCTTATTATTATAATTTGTTGAATAGAGTTCGAGTGGGAATTACTAGCTTTTAGTAATACTAAAATTTCACTTTCTAGTATGGGACAGTTAGTGAAATTCTTATGATTACTGAAGTGACAGTAATTAGCACTTTAGAATTGTATTATATCTAAGGTGTTTGGATTTTGTTGTAGGCTGACCTATTTTGTGTGTTTAGGTTTGACATGGCCGTCCTTTCATCCCTTGGACAGGTGTTATATGCAGACCTACCAGTTTATTTGGTGTACAGTTAGACAATGTTTACCTATTTGGTTTGTTAGGTAAATTCACATAGTAGTCTATTTGGTTTTTAGACTAATATTAGTCTACTTGGTTTGACAATTACACTATGTTGCGGGGTCTATTTAAGAATTAGACTAATTTCAGTCTATTTGGTTTTTAAGCTCTGTGTTGCTGTTTTTAAACTGATAGTTGACTATCAATATTATTTTATTACTGATAATTATTTCTTCAAAGATTTTAGGATGGGTATTTAGTATCTTTTGGCTCTGGAGAATTTTGAATTGTTATCACCATATTTTTTGTGATAGTCTATTTGAGACTTGATATGGATTTACGAAATGGTGATTTAGTTTGATATATCTTACCATGGTTAATTGATTTTTAGGCATATTTTGAGATGACTTATTTTATGTTCTGGCATATTATTATTATTATTATTATGGCTTCACTACAAGAAATCGTACGATTTCCGACGGCAGAAAACTGTCGGCGGCCGTTGGTAGCCGTCGAAAACCGATGCAAAAAACCATCGCAAGTAGTCCCATCGTCGCACAGTGTTTCCGACGGCTTCCAACAGCATCCGTCGTACATTTTTCGACTGCTGTCGACAGAAGACCCCGCGGCTCTAGACGGCCGTCGTAGACACGTGGCAATTAAGAGGAAGCAACAAAACCGCTGCTAGTCATCGAAAGCCATCGGAAACTGTTGACATGTAAGTCGTCGTCAGCCGTCGGAAACCGTCAGAAAACCTGAAGCATTTTTCCAGAATTCTGCTACATGCTAGTCTCACATACAAAATTCAGAAATATAACATAGTCACACACAACCACATATCGAATTCAGATATTCAATATAATATCAAATCATACAAATATACTCAAATCACATAAAGAAAATTAAACCAACCATAACTCACATAACATTAAACCAACCAAAACTTTGTTAATATAATATACATATATGTCATTACACAATATATACACCGTGCAACAACTCAAATGTTATCATCAACAACCCACCACCATCAACTTACAAATGTCAAACTGACCATCACCAAATGTACCATCAAATAATATACAAAACAAATCTCAACGTATCATCAAACAATACTAAACAATGTCGAATAACAAAAAAACATACTTATTACTCATGTCAATCACCTCCAGAACCTCCGGAACCAGCTGAAGATGGAAAGCGGCCACCATACTGCTGTATATACTCAGCAATAGGCTGGTCTGGCAACCGTGTCATCTCAATGGCATGCCGACGATTCTGCTCCTCCACCTGCGTCATTCTAGCTTTCAATTCTTCGATCTCTTCTAGATCGATTTGAGCTTTGCTTTGGGTGGCTCTCCTTTGTCTACCCTGCAATATTTATTTAATTTAGTTAAAGTTCAATTACTATAATCTTACTATCGAAGCTACAACATAATATTTTAATTGTTATATTTATAAACTTATTATCGAAACTAAAGCGATGTAAAGTTCTTTAGAACTGAAAGATTACTAAATTGTTATATCTAAATATATTATTCATTACCTCTTGATTGCCAAAACCGTAACGTCTGTTCCGTGAAGGTGGGTCCATGACTGACTCAAAAATGACATGCTCCTCGTCCGTAGTTAGCTGCTCTCGACTTGTTTTCTCTAGGAGTTTCTGCCTTTGTTCCATAAACCATGTCTGCATGAACAAATAAAAATACATTTGAAATTAATAGCATAATATCTTAATTCATTATACTTTAATAATTAAAACAATCACTAATAGTATATAAACTAAAATATGCTTACATGGCTCTTCCGCGATTTATCGTCATGCCATGTATATGAAACAATCCCGTCTAATTCAGACTCTGCAGGAGTATGTGCTACAACTTCTCCATGATGATCTCAAATATAATACTCCGGTACGAAATCGTTTTTGCATAATATCTGGTAACAAATACTTCAAATGTTTACACCTACTACACAGACAACGAATTCTACATCGTTTCCGTTATAACTTAAAGCGAATTCAACAAATATGTTTATACCATTATAAAAATCTTCCTTTATTGAGTCTTTCAGTCACCTTCTTTGATACATCCGTCTACTCCGATCAACAAAATAATCGATCATTTTTCCTATTTAAAAAAAGTGTCATAAATTCAAAAATAAATATTGGCTATTTTACGAATTGAGATTTTATTTTTCAATGTATTGATACATAATCTTATACGCGTCAATTTAACCTAACTTTTACCCTTTATTTCCTGTATTGTACACAAATGCATGTACACAGGAAACAAAAAAGAAAAGTGAGGACCAAATTTTGTAAACCGTTTAAAACGAAATAATATACGAAATGTAATTGTTTACTGTGTTTATAACTTGTCCAATACAGGGACAAATCCAGCAAGTATTGTACCAGATGAATATAAATGTCCGTTTTGTGACAAAAACAAATATTTATATAACGATCATGTACAACACTTATCGGACGGGGCCAAAAACTCTCTAAGGGACGTAATAAAAAAGTAGTTTATACAAAAATTGTAAGTTTTATAGTTTGTCTTCTTAGTTATTATATAATATATTGTTGTTTGTAAACAGTTGAAAATTTTCTAATTTTATATATTTTGAAAAATTATTAATTTACCACATTATTCCGCATATTGTATGCAAATTATAATAGATATGCAAATTAATTTTTTACGACGTTTCGATAGAAAACAATTTATTTAATTATTAGTATGCGTGTGTGTGTATAATGATTAATACATACACACACATATATGAACACATAAACACCTCAATTAACACAAGACAATGCTAAATATAATAAATATATAATGGTTTACACATATACACAAATTCACGAATTATACCCACTTTCCACAATTTAAAACTAACAAATGAAATAGGTATTCCATGGGATAGTATAAACCATCATTTGGCTATTAGAGACAATTAGAATCACTAATTAACAATAATTTATCAAATTAGGCAAATCTAGATTTATATTAAAAATTATGTTTTTTGCAAAAATTTGAGGTTATATCTGAAATTGGAAGCAATAGAGAGTGATTCAGGAGCCGTGCAAGATCCGAAAGCTTGAATTTGAGATTTGAAAGCTTGAAAATAGGGTTTTAGGGATTTTGGATGATAATTTTCGTTCAGTTCGTTTGAAGAAAGGTTTCGGCTAAGACCTGTATAACGCGAACTTTCGACAGTTTCCGACAGCCGTCGACGGCATCTTTCAGATGGTTTCCGACGGTCCGTTGAAAGCCGTCGAAAACCGTCGCAATAGGCCGTTGGAAGCCGTCGACAAGTGTCGTCGGTATTTCAAGCTTTTCTAGTGGTGCTTATTTATTATTAAGTTATATATTTATGATATCAGTATCTCACATTTCTATTAGATATAGTCTAACTTGTTTATTTTAATCTACCCGGGTCAGGCCGAGACTCTACAGGTATAGAGACTCGGTTACTTTTGGATTTGTGCTAGCACGGGAGTAGACAATTTTGATTGTTTTAGTTTACTTCATCCGTGTATGTATTGACATTTAGGAGGATATGTCATGTGTATTATTCAGTAGTCGTTGTTTACCCGATACAGTAATTTGGATGTGATGTATATATTATGTAAGTCAAAAATTGATATTTTGTAGACTCATATTTTTTTTATGTATATGATGTATATTATTCCGCTGTAATCTATGGCTTTGATTCTGATTTGTCTATATTATATACTGTTTTGAATATATTTAATCGGTGTGTTTATTACTTTGTATTAATATATGCACGTCAAAATTTTCAGTTCAGATCCTCAAAATGTAATAAAGACATGTCGATGTTAGTATAAAAATATATTCACATTCGATCGCACGTAATCAACCGTATTTTTCGTATTATTAGACGACATTACTTGTAATGTTCTTTGATAATATGAGTATTGCGGTGGGGTCGTTATAAAACTCTTTTGTTTATTTTAACTTAAAAAGTTAAATAAACACAAATACTATTAGTTATAAATTATTTTCTAAAACTACTTGTAAGTTATTATTCAAAAGTACGTTTAAAAAGTTTCAAAATAAGCTGCTTCTACGCTTCACTTCCTGATGTTAATATTGATCTTTTTTTTATTAACTTGATTTACATATATATTTTAGAACTATTTTAGCCACGCATAGGGCCAGTGAAATGAAGCCATAACTGCTTCCAATCTATTTTGGATGTTTCTTTAAAAAACACTCGCCTGCAGGCCACTACGATCTTCTTTCTATATTTATTAATTCTATTTCGTGTCATTGTAGTTGGATTTTGTGCTTGGATCCTATGTGCCATGATTGTTGTGATGACGGACAATATTTGTCACTAAAATTTCACAAAAGGAAAAGTGAAAACAGTCGGTACCTGTCCGAGTTCAAATATACAAGCTTTTGTTTAAAAGAATATAAATCTACATCCGAGTTCACACAGCAGTGTAAATATAAACTTGCTTATTTCATAGTTTATTTCAGATAATATGAACATAACCTTCCATATAGTGACTCACTTCATCATATAAAATTGGTACAAAAGAGGTGAATGAAGGTTATTACTCAAAAGTTAATCTTTATACTTGGAATTTGCTGCAGCTAAAAGAGCAGCACCAACACCAGACCCATCTTTTACATGATCTATTATGACATTTCTTGATATTTCTGAACCAAGCAATTCAACAACAGCTTCATTGAGATAACAACGGTACTGAGGATAATGTTCGTACAGTCCACCGTCCATTGCTACAACTGTTCTTTTTTTAAACATGAGACCTTTCGAATCGCGGTCCATTTTCTGAAGGATGCCTACGATTCCTGCACCTGCTAGTCTTCCACCTCGCTTCACTATTGTATTGCAAACTTCTACCGCTATTTTTCTTGCTTCTACTGTAGACTTTGTTGCCTGGAACAAGCGTATGTATAGTTGGTAATTTGAAGTTTGTTGAGAACATTTGTTAACTTTTTGAACTTACACCGATTGTGTTACTCAGTATGGTTCCGACAGTGGTTAAATCTTTGGAGTCATCTTGCTGCATTGCACAGAGATCAGGAGTTCTGGATAGAGAAAAGAAGTAATCTTATTTCTAACAATAAGAGTCATGTGAGTCTGTAGCAGTGATACACATTCATAACTGTTACAAACAAGAATGTTTGTTATAATTTACATATCAATATGTAAATTATAACAAACACAGATTTTTATCACTGGTACATGTTCCAATCACTCTATTAAAAAAGAGTTTTTATCTTTTCTTTATGTCATGCTCAAATTTGTACTGTTAACTTTATATGTACCACAGTTCAAGTATTTCCAATAGGGGTAAGTTTGTGTTCCATATACTCAAATCGAAATAATATAAACTTCAATAAATATGTAGTCGGAAAAACGATGTTAATGTGCCAATATGTAATAACTTGATATCGACTATGGTAGTAAACTTTGTTCATCTACAACACTAGAAATATGAAACGAATGTAATAACCTAAATATAAATAAATCTAATATGTTAGAGCATCTGTAGTGGATGTGTTATTAAACAAGTTTAAGGTCAGTAGTTAGTAGTTACATAGGGGTTAAATTTAAATTCACATTGAAGATGTTAGTGCACTTGCTAACATTATTTGTGTCAGACCGTATCTGCATTGTTTACCGTGACAAGTCTTTTAACTAGTGGAAGTAAGATCCATTTACCAATTTAAAATGTCTCGCATCAAAATATATTTTTTGCATTGTTCTGCTTTGTTGTTAAAATACAATGTAATGTATTTTAACTAGTTAAATTGAACTATTCCAACGTAGGCATATGGTACAACTAAGTTGAACATATGAATGTGCAAGTAAATAGGTACTTTTCATTCTATATGGCAATATCTAGCTAATGAAAGTTATCTAGTCCATTGAAGATGCTATTACGCTTCAATATGACTTACTTTAGTACAAAAGGAGAAGAAAGTTTATCAGGTAAAGAATGCCCGAAAAGTTGTGAAGCTTCAGCCATCTTAACCATAACTCTTCTTACAATTTCTCCTAGGTACATACCTGAGATTGTCTTCTCAAATATCTGTATTGAAAAGGAATAAAGAAGAACAAAACCCAATTTAATATTGATTATCTATCTCAAATCAATATTAATGCAGCTAGTAAACAATGAAATATGGTTGATCATAAGAAAAATCATTACACTTTACCTACCTGCTCTCCAGGATTTATGCTTGCAGAATCCATATCTCTGTCAAAATCAGTCAATGGAAGGCCATTTGAGAACGCTCCCCATTCAGTGTTAATTATCTAATATGTCAATACCATTTAAAAGGACAAGTATAACAAACTTCATGAGGTATTCGTGAAAAATATCACCAAAGAAATAGCAAACATCTGAATTTTATACCGTATTTCCTGAACCTCCTGCATTGCTCAGTTTAGGAATGGCATCCATTCTCTCAATGTAACATGCATTAGTTCCAGTACCTAGTATCACGGCGACCATGACATCCTCATCCAAGTAACGAGCTCCAGCTAATGTTCCTACTGTATCATTCACCTTCACACATTTTATTATTGATATATATATCATGTCACTGTAGTAGTATACTATAGTAAGCATAAACCGATGAATCTCAATAATGTGATGTTTATGCATACCAGGGCCGATACACACATATGTAACCCTTGCCTTTTCATTGCTTCATTTAAGCACTCAACAATGTCTTTCCCTGCCTGTCAATGAGTTAGAATATACTTTACAACAAATATATTTTACATCTAATTAGATTTTACACTAAAGATAAAAGTTACCGTGCCAGAAACAGCAAAACCTTTAGTCCATTTGATCAAAATGCCAGAATCAATCGAAGTCTGCTTAACTGGAAAAGAAAATGTGAAACCAATCTCTCCCTGCCTCTCTTTAGTGAACTGAAGTTTTCCATCTTTCGTAGCGAATTTCTTTAGCGCCGAAGCAATGAAGTCGAACAGCTCCTGTATGATCAATTAAAAGCATGATTTTAAATGAATGATGCATGCATATTTTAAGGGGAAAATCTATTTGGACATAAATAGATGACACAAGAGATGTCAACCATCGGATATCCTCCTGAATTCAACCTCCAATGAAATCCAGTGGCTATCATCTATTGTGTTCCCTTTTTGTGTTTTCTTATGTGTCCTAATAGCCGGCCCCTAATTTTAAATAAAAGATCACAATAAAATGGGGAGAAAAGATAGACAGCAACCTCTGTAGTACCATACATCAGTTCTTGAGGTATTGACATTTGCTCGAAATCGGTATCAATAACTCTATTTTCTCTCCCACCTAATATGACTTTCAGCACTCGGAAGTTTGTGCCACCAAGATCTAATGCATAAAATAGGCCCTTCTCATCCCTTGAGAGGAAAAAAAAATCCGTCTTAAAAGTATACATTCATATCTACTCAACAAATTAGCTTGTAACAAGTCCTTTTTGCTGCACATTCAAAGCACTAAACAATTACGTAATCTTTTAACTCAATGGAACATGGAATATTTTTGTGGCATTAGTAGTGTTTAGGAGTTGAGCATGGTCACATTAGCAGTAATGGTTTTGATTTGAATTGATATCATACAGCTGTTGGTAAAGTTTGTTGGTAGGAATGTGTCAACAAATAATCAGTAGTCTGGTGAATAAATCGCTATTGAATGGGGTTCATTGTTATTTGAATTACTCATAGTTTCATTCAGTCTGTTATTCCTTTAGAATAGGTAAAAGTACTTTGTTTTAAAGTTTATGTAAGTTCCTATAAAAGCCACTGAGCTTATTCAATAAAATAATGAAAATAGAGTGCATTTTCTTACTTGATCTGTGTTCATAAACAGAAATGTGATATAATAAGTGGTATCAGAGCGAGGAGATAGCAAACTCTGATAAGTTTGTGCAGCCAGCAATCCGTAGGTTCAATGGCTATTTTGACCATTGGTCAATGTTGATGGAGAACTTCTTGAGGAGCAAGAAGATATGGAACCTAGTGGACGAGGGAATTCCTACAAAAGCTGAAAGATCGGGAGCTGCAAGTGAAACTTTCAAGAAGAGAGTTGAAGGGGATATGAGATTCGATGAAACAAAAGTACCAGGGTTCTACGAGGTGAAGAGAGCTCAGCTGCAAGAACTAAAAAGGGAATACGAGCTCTTAACAATGAAGGAAGGAGAAAAAGTTAGACTCCTATCTCAACAGAACTTTCAGCATAGTCAACAAAATGAAGATCAATGGCGAGACTGTAGTTCCTAGCACTGTTGTATCCAAGGTTCTTCGTTCACTCACACCTAAATTCAATTAAGTAGTGTGTTCTATCGAGGAATCAAATAATCTTGATACAATGACCATAGATGAGTTACATGACAGTCTACTGGTTCATGAACAAAGAATGCTTGGACAAAAAGAAGAAGAGCGGATTTTGAAGGTTGTCACAGAACCAGCCTACAAAGGAAGAGGACGAGGAGACTATAGGGGTTGAGGAAGAGGACAAGGAAGATCCTTCGTCAACAGAAGCACAGCTGAATGTTACGAATGCCACAAGATAGGCCACTTTCAATCGGAGTGTCCAGAATGGGAGAAGAATGTCAACTATGTGGAGCTTGATGATAGCGAAGAGATGTTTTAATGGCTCACATGAAAGAGAAGCATGCAACAAGGGACCAGGTCTGGTTCTTGGACTCCGGGTGTTCGAACCACATAAGTGGTAACAAGCAATGGTTTTGTTCGCTGAATGAAGATTATAGACACAGTGCAGCTTGGGAATAACTCGAAGATGTTAAGTGATGGAAAAAGTGATGTCAGATATGCAATAGAAGGTGTTAATTATGTTCTGACTGACGTATACTTTGTTCCAGACCTAAAGAATAATTTGATTAGCAGTGGTCAAATCCAAGAAAAGGGAGTAGCAGTTCTTATGCAACAGGAAATGTGCAGTGTGTACCACCCAAAGAAAGGATTGATCATTCAGACCCCAATGACCGCAAACCACACGTATGTTGTTATTGCAAAAATAGTGCAATCTGTGGCTACTTGTCCGAGGATAGACATGAAGGAAGTTACTCAGCTATGGCATCAGTGCTATATGGACATATCAATAACAGGAGTTTAAAGACGCTAAAAACAAGAAGATGGTGTTAGGATTGCCTGCAGTTGAGATAACAAGCCATGTAAAGACTGTTTGATTGGGAAACAACAAAGAGAGTCTTTTCCAAAGAAGAGTTCTTGGAGAGCATCGCAGAAACTTCAATTGGTTCACTCAGATATTTGTGGACCTATCTCACCCGAATCCAGCAGCCAAAGAGGATATATAATCACATTCATCGACGATTATTCACTTAAGTGCTGGACTTATTTTTTATCTGAGAAATCACAAGCACTGGACACTTTCAGAAAATTTAAAGCATTGGTTGAGAAAGAAACAAACTTAAGGATCAAATGTCTCAAAACTAACAGGGGAGGTGAGTACAATTCAAAAGAATTCAAAGTTTTTTGTGAAAGTCATGGGATTCAAAGACAGCCTGACTACTGCATACACACCACACCAGAACGGTGTGGCCGAAAGAAAGAACATGACAGTTTTCAATATGGTTCGAAGCATGCTAAATGGAAGAGATGTTTCAAAAATTTACTGGCCTGAAGCAACATCATGGTGCATACATATTCTAAATCGTAGCCCTACTGTTGCAATGGAGAAAGTGACGCCAAAAGAAGCCTAGAGCAACAAGAAGCCATCAGTGAGTCACTTCAAGGTGTTTGGTTGTGTGGCATATGCATACGTACCAAAAGAAAAGAGAAAGAAGCTGGATGACAAGAGTGTTGTATGTGTGATGTTCGGCATTAGTTAGGAATCCAAGGCATACAGGTTGTATAATCCTATTGAAAACAGAATCATCATTAGCAAAGACGTTGTCTTTGAAGAGCAAGTAGCATGGGACTGGGGCCAAAATTCAAGCGGAAACCAGGTGATGCTGAAATGGGATGATGTTGAAGCCAACAGCGAAGAAGGACACGCAAAGTAGTGTCTCAAGTATGTCAGAAGAAGGAGAAACATAAAAAGAAATACAAGTGACTGCTGAAAATCAAGTGAGAAGATTGAGAAGAGCATCTGCCTGGATGAAGGACTACAAGTGGAGAAGGCTTGTCTAAAGATGAAGAAACACACGGTGAACTTTAAGCTATGCTGATGCTGCCACTCATGAGCGTTGGAGAGTTGCTACGGCACAAGAAATTGAAGCTATTGAGAAAAATGACACATGGGAATTATGCAGCCTACCTGCTAGAGCAAAAGCAATACGGGTCAAGTGGGTTTTCAAGACCAAACTAAACAAGAATGGTGAGATTGACAATGTAAGGCCTAACTCGTGGCGAAGGGATATGCACAGAAGTATGACATAGATTACACTGAGGTGTTCGTAGCTGTGGCAAGATGGGACACCATTAGAGCTATTCTAGCTCTTGTGGCACAAAGGGGAATGAAGATTCATCAGCTTGACGTGAAAAGTGCATTTCTGCATGGAGAACTCACAAAGACAGTTTACGTGCAACAACCTGAAGGATTTGAGAAGAAAGGAAGCAAAGCAAAAATCTACAAATTGAAGGTGTTATATGGACTCAAGCAAGCGTCTAGAACATGGTACAGTCGTATCAAGTCCTACTTCTGCAAGAATGGATTTCACAGGTGTCCCATGCACCTACCTTGTTCGTGAAATCAGATAAAGGAGGTAACTTGTTAATTGTTTCACTATATGTAGATGATCTTATTGTAACTGGTACTAGGCTGAACATGATTGAAGAGTTTAAAGCTTCCATGAAGGTCGAATTTGATATGACTGACGTTGGGGAGATGCGATATTTTCTTGGGGTTGAGGTCAATCAAGATGGATCAGGAATACACATAAGCTAGGGAAAGGTTCAAGATGGAGGATTGCAATTCTATGAGAAATCCCATAGTTCCGGGACATAAACTTGTGAAGGATGATTGTACTGGCTTTGTGGACGCAAACTTATACAAACAAATGGTAGGTTGTTTAATGTATCTAGCAGCTACTAAGCCTGATCTCATGTTTATTACCAGTTTAACAAGCAGATACATGGAAAACCCTACTGAGCAGCACATGGAAGCTATAAAAAGGGTTTTAAGGTACATTAAAGGTACATTGGGTTTTGGTATACATTACAAGAGGAACGAGGAATGGTGATGATACATTAATTGCTTATCAAATTCTGATTATGCTGGAGATCAAGATAGTATGAAGAGTACTTCTGGATATGTTTGTTTTCTAAGTAACGCAGTGATTTCCTGGTCATCAAAGAGATAACCAGTTGTAACTTGTCCACAACTGAGATGGAATTTGTGGCAGCAGCAGCGTGTACATGCCAAGTTATTTGGCAAAGAAGGATTTTGGAGAATATTGGCTTAATGCAGGAAGGGTGTAGGATGATTAATTGCGATAATATGTCCACAATCAAGCTCTCAAAGAATCCAGTGATGCACGAAAGGAGTAAACATATTGATGTGAGGTACCATTTTCTCCGTGAGCATGCAAATCAAGGTGTTATAGAGCTGGTGTACTGCAATTCGCTTGTTCAAGTAGCAGACATCATGATGAAGCCATTGAAACTTAATTTATATGAAAAGCTTCGTGGTATGCTGGGCTGTGCGAGATTCTAAGGATAAACTAAAAACGGGTCGTCCTCGTTTAGGAGAAGGTTTGTTGGTAAAGTCTGTTGGTAGGAATGTGTCAACAAATAATCAGTCGTCTAGTGAATAAATCCCTATTGAATAGGGCTCGTTGTTATTTGAATTAGTCATAGTTTAATTCAGTCTGTTATTCCTTTAGAATAGGGAAAAGTACTTTGTTTGAAAGTTTATGTAAGTTCCTGTAAAAGCCACCGAGCTTATTCGATAAAATAATGAAAATAGATTGCAGTTTTTTACTCGATCTGTGTTCATAAACAGAAGTGTGATACAATTACAGCTGTACAGAACCTTTACGGAATTGCTGGGGACAACAACCCCTTAAGGGATTAACAAGCTACCACTTAACTACAAAAATCAAACTGTCATATAGCCATGCTAATCAATGTTTTGTTAGGTTATGGAACCACTGTTTGGTTTTGGCATTCCAAGCCAATAAAGCTGGATTTGCTATTAATGTAAGATTCCATGTGTGCCAACTTTATTTATACGTCACGATTTCAATGTATGTGGAGTAATGTAAATTCAATCGCTTCAATCTTTAATTTATACGATAAATTCCTTAACAACCTCTACTCGACTCAGCATCAATTTGTGTTCTCTATTTATATGAAATGTGTTATGTGTCATGTGCTTGTCCAAAGTTATGTCATCGTCACAAAGAATTGGCAATGTGCCAAGTTTTGGTAATTCTTACTAATGCCGTTGAGTTTCTTTAGCAATAGATGAGATTTATCTAGGAATATCATTTGGCATCATTGTAACAAAAGAATCCCAACACTAATGCCCACCAGCTCTTATTTCTAAGTGGAGGAGAAAAGTAGTGGGTTTAAGGCAGACAAAAAAATTCTGCAATAGTTGTTCATTTATAAAGAGGACTGTTAAATGCATCGCATCTTCCACTTCAATATAACAAATAAATAAATAAAAAAACCAAAGACATACTTCCTTTTACTCATCCCTAATCGATCATCTTCTTCTTTTGAAATTGGAGCAGGATTACTGTTGAAGATTCTGTGACGTTGGGCCTGGCTAACACCCTTTTCAGATCCGAGCTAATCGAAATCCCATCCATCACCAACAGTGCAATTTGGTTCTTCTTGTAGTTCTACAATGTTTGCACTTCAATCGGCAGTGAATTCCCAATATGCATTTGCGGTCCTCAGCGTTTTGGGTGTGAGATCGAATCGAATTGGGCTGAGTTGGAAAGTAAGCGGATTGAGATGACATGGGTTGAGATTTTACAGTTGCCTCACAAATTTCCGTGGGAAAATAATAACGTGGGAAATAACGTAGGAAAATAGTCAGAATTAAAATCTTATGATTCTTACCCATGTTTTGACAACCGAGCCCCAAGTCGGACCATGACGTCTCAAGGTTCAAGGTTTGAAAGATTGAACCAGTCGAACCGTTGAAATTGTATAATTTTTTCCTTAGTGATTTGCACATTCAAAAGGTAAACTATAGCCTCAAATCTCATCTCATATATTATAATCTTAAACGCATACAAATTAATAATAATAATTCACATAATTTCATATAAACACCAAAATAACATAAACTCAAACATTTCATCAATGTTTTAAACTCAAACATATACCCATAAAAGCTAACATGTGTAATAGTTGACATCTAGATATGAAAACCAAAATAGCATGACCTTGCAACCTGCACTACAAAGTTCCCACTCATCGTTTCATTGCATCATCAAAAAATTACCTGTGTCATTCGACGTTCATATTATAACATCGTATTTATTAACAGTAGTCCATTATTCGATAATTTGGCAATTTCGAAGTTGTTCATTATTGTAACGACCCTAAATTTCGAACAAATTAAATTGAAAAATATTTAATTTATTTTAAATATTTGAACGATAATTTAATTTGAATCCCCGATATAATTTTGAAATTTAAGATTAAATTATAAAATTTAATCCATTGAATTGAATAAAAATTTGAATCTTCAATTTTAAGTTGAAGAAAAATATTTCAAAAGCTTTTAAAATTTATAATGATAATACTGAAGATGATTGAAGCTTCAGAATCGAAATTTAAATCGATTTGATCAGTTTTGAATTTAATGGTTTGAACCGATAATTAAAAATAGCGTTCCGAGGCGCAGTCTCGGAATTCGACGAAACCAGTTCCATTGGATCCGTAATATTGAATTATTATCGGATTTCAACTTTCGTATTTATCAGAGTTGATATGTGAGCGCACGGTGAGTAAACGCGTTGCGATTTAACCAAATTCAATTTAAATTTAAAATTTAAATTAGTCAACATCAGCCACCCTAGTTTTCTTAGCAGACCTATCCTCTGTTAATCGCGTACGCTTGTTCCCCCTTTCAAATTATAAGGAAACGAAATCTGCTCGTCTTCGTTCAAAAGAAAATCTTCACTCGTTCGAAATTTTATTCAGAGAAAAACAATGCCGAGCTTTCATTCCCTTTCTCTCTTCAATTAAAACGAGACCTTCATCCCTCGTTCAAACATTTTCGTTCAAGCATTTAAATTCGAACATAGAGTCACCGCCTTCTCAAAATGGTTTCCATTCGCGAGGCCACTCTCGAACGAGGCCGGAGGGGAATCGCGACACGATATTGGAGATCGAGAAAAGGGTTTCACGCGCGAGCAAGAGCTGTAGCCTCGGCGGCTTCATCTAGGGTTTCGAGTGAGGCGTTCTCGAGCGATGCGCGATTAGTGTCGCGTGCCAAGCGGAGCTGGAGCAGGCGTAGGGGGTTACGACAGCAGATGCTTGTTGGGAGAGGCGCGTTGGTGGTGAATCAGGCGAGCGACTGGAATCTCGTGAAGCGAGACGCACTTGGGCGGCGTCGTACGTGTGAGCGCGTGCTCGCGAGTTCGTGTGGTGGCCGCGTTCGATTCGTCTGGAGATGGCGATTGAAGTATTGCGTAGGTCGGCAGCGAGGTAAATTCTCTTTTCGATTTGCATTCGTTCGATTTTGTCAGGGAGACAATCTTTTTCAAACTTAAATGTATATATGTTTTCGGTTAAAAATGTAAACAGAAATTTAGAAAAGAAAAATATAACATTTGAGTTAAATATATTCAGTTTTTGCTTTTAAATTTCAGTATTTTAAAATATGAGATTAAGTGAACTTTAATTTAATTTAGGTAAGCTGTTTATTTATTTAGTTATCAAACATTAACAGTAAGTTTATTTTGGAGATAATTTATTAAGGTAGCGTATGTGGTTAATGGTTTTCTTTCAATTATTTAGTTACCAAATTTATAAAAAAAATAATAAGTGAAAAGAAAATTAGTTAAAATAAAATTTGGGGTTAAGTAAATAAATTTAAACGAAAATTGATTGATTTATTCAAATATTAATAGATTGTATAAATTATTTATACAAGGTTAAAGTCGAGAAAACGAAAGAAGAATTGGATTGGATTGCAAAATTAAAAGCTAAGGTGAGATCTTCTCACTCAAATTTGAATGTGGTATTTTTGCAGTTATTGATTGTGTTGATTGCTATTGGATGTGATATTAGATATAGTAGGATATATCTATTATATATAGCAATATATACATATTAGCATATGTATATATTGGATTGATTGATTCCCGCCTCGTATAGCGGATGAGACCCTATTGCGCCGTTAGTAAGCGGATTTTTATAAAACCCATATACCGCGATAATTCCGTACTGTAGCGAAATTGGTATTGTGCTAACGTCTGTGGATGCAGGGAAACAGGTTGGAGGGATCCAACTGGATTCCTCACCAGTAGTTATTTATTTACAGATACTGTGATGTATTCTGTTATCATATGTTGAGATATGATATTGACTGTTGTGATTGACTAATTGATGCGTTGCATCATTGGATTCAAAATTTTGAAGTTTAAAAATAACGATCTTTAACTTTAAAAGAGATTTTTAAAAGTGATTATTGGAAAGTATACGTTTTATTTGAATTTTTGAATTGATTTACTTTAAATAAATAAATGTTATAAATTTAAAGTTATGGGAATTATAATGTTTGTAAATTATAACCGAAAGATAAAATTTCTTTTGAAATAAATGGTTAAGTCATAAATAAAAAGATTTGAATTGAGATTTTTGAATTATTAAAACGATGTATATAAAAGATGTATAAAATTTGATTTTTATAAATATAAAATATTGGGATTATAAAACGAGTTTTAATAAGTGTTAAAAGGAAGAATAAAGGGATGGTATAAGTGAACGAAATTTTATATTTATAAATTATGAAGTTACAAAATAAATAGATTTTTGTAAAACAAAAGACTTATGAGTGATTTACTTATAAATCAGGTTTCGACATTTTAATTAAGAGTTGTGAATAAGTATGAATGGTTTATAGACGAGATTTATAAAATATATATTTTATAAATCCAAACAATGGAATTTTCAACGTAGTTCGGTTGTTGTTAAAAATAAGATTTTAAATGAAATCTTATAAGGAATAAGATTTAAAATTTGTGAAGCCTTAAAGGAACGAATGTTATAAATCCATGAAGTATAAGTACTTAACCTCTAATATGGACTTTTGGTATATAAAGTTGAGTTATAAAATGAATTGAATTATAAAGAAGATTTATAAATCAAAGTTGTTAGAAAATAGAAATAGGATTTATAAACGTTGTTTTATAAATTCGAAATCAATTGGATTTGATAAAGTAAATATAGGAGATTATTAAAGAAGATATATTCGCGATTTTGGATAGCGAATTATCTTTGAAATAAATGTGTAGAAATGATTGAAATTGGGTTAAGTGAATTATATTCACGATTTTGGGACAGTGAATATATTGTTAAGGAAAATGGACTTATTTTCGAAGAAGGGATATTAAAAATGAAGTTAAACATTTTAAAAATGTTTTAAAGTGTATTATGAATCGAAATCATAGATTTCAACATTTATTGTTGAAATAGACGTTTTCGAGAAATAAGGAAATGGTGGACTATAACACTGTTGTTATAGTAAATGATTTCCGAAAGGAAATGTTTTATATAGTATTGGGATTTATATATCTATCTAAATTTCGAATCCCTATACTAGTGATGTTGAGTCGTCGTAACGATGTTTTACGTAACATTCGTTTTGACTCAAATAAAAATGTGTTTAAAGAATGATTTCCTTAAAGAATGAGATATATACTTAATTTTGATTTAAGTATATCGAATATTTTCTAAGTGTTGAAAATAAATAGTTTTGTGAATTACTTATTTTAAATAAGTATGGAAATGCTTTTCCAATATGAAGTGAACTGTTTAGAGATTTTATCTTTTAAAGATAAATTGAAAAGTGAATATTTGAAATTTGTTTCAAATGGTTAAGTGTGGAAATTATATATCTAGTAAAGATATTTTTTGAAGATGAAATAATTTGGAAAATTATTTGGAATCTGATGATGTTGCGCATCTTTATTGATAGTTAAATAACCGACTATCAATAATTACCTTTAGATAGGTATTTGTTGTGAATTGGATGAATTGAATGCCACACTTATTTTTAAATAAGCACTCACTATTCGGGTTAGCCGGGAAAGGACCATAGGGTCGTATAACCCATTCCGAATATGTGATACGTCGTTATGAATCGCATTTGAAGACCGGTGTTGAAGACCGGATATTTTTGAAAACGGAAGGATTACCGTCGAGTTACTCTACATCGGCTGATCTCCGATTTAGAGGTTTTATCACCCTTAGTGACGGGAAGTCCGGACGTGATTAGAAAATTATCCGGATATGCAAGGGCTTCGTGAGAAGTGCCTTCGGTTCCGTTCGATCCCGGAACAGACTTGTATGGATTGTGTGTCTGACGTTACGATTTGAGATATAAAGCTGATTTCTTTCAAATACATTTCTGTTGGTGGCGGAGAATTTATTCTCTTAGCTTAACACCCTTCTCTGAGACGTACGAGCTCAGAGGTTATGTAGTTGAAATTTATCAGCGATATATCCCAATTTGGTAACGTGGCATACTGAGTGTTGCTGTGAAATGATCAGTGTTTGATCATTTGCGATATGATCATTTGTTTGATCTTATATCTTTGTGATCATAGGTTGATCATTTTGTTTGACCCGAAGCAGGGCTTTTTGAGAAAGCGTAGCTTTGTGGACGAGACTTCATCGAGCCTCACACCCCGGAAATGGTCGAAACAGGAAGGATGCAGCAAGGTTCTAGGGAGTAGCGCCCCTTAGTGTATGTCATTCCTTCTGGATAAAGGTGGTATCATGGTATGGAGCCCAGATACTTAACCTCTGTGGTTACTGCATTATTATTACTATGTGGTTTGTTGCGAATCGGGGATCCTCGGGAAGATCGGTGACGATCGGGGGATGGCATACGCGTGTCAGTAGTTACCTATTTTTGCAGAGGTAACCCGGCCTTGTGTTGGCAGAGATCCGGTTAGGTTCTCGGGTCGTCTATTCCAGGGACGTACCCATCGTGGATAGGAAGTTCCTTAGCCTGACCATTTGTTGGAAATCCAAAGAAACAATACGAGCCTTGTACGGTTTTAGTTGTAGAACCTGCCATCTAATATGGCAGCTATAGCAAGCATACTATAATGGTACCTATGCTGGCTAAGATTAATATTCTACTTTCGAAATGTTTTCTACACTATGCACTAATAATAATATCAAAAAGAATTTGATTTTTGCGTAGTAAGCATCTTTGACTATCATAAGAAGAAATCTCCTCCAAGTCTGCGTTTGCATTGTGTGTGTGGCGGGAGGTCTTATGGTAGTTTCATTTTCCAAAAGCATTGCGAATTGACATTAAAAATTTTCCTATTGTTTATTTTAAAGAATAACTGTTTTACGATCTCACACCAGTCACCATGACTGACTCGGAGTTTATTGTTCCCTTCTAAACTCTGGGTGCCCACCAATTTCCACACGGGCAGCCTAGAGTTATATTATCAGGATATTCTGGATATTCTGGAGCTTTGGAGATAAGCTGGAGGACGAGTCGTAGTATTTGTATCTGATAGTATTTATTCCGCTGTGTATTCTGTATGAGGACAAGTTTATATAACTGTCCATTGATGTGATGTATTGTATTGAGTTGTATATTGACTCTGATTGATGTATATATAAAACTGATATAGTTCTTTGTTTTAAAAGACTAGTAATTATCTACTGTATATTGTTCCGCTGCGATATGTGAGATTCTGATATTGTCTCTGTTTCTGGTGTTGATGTTGTTGTTCTTCTTTCTTTTTCTTCTATCTTCTTCTTCTACCTTTTTCTTCTTTCTTAAAACCATAACTTTTCGGGTTTCCGGCATTCGATGGCTCAGCAGTCGATAAAGTGAGTATCGATGTTGAATTTTCGAAAGTCGAAAATTTTCGGGATGTTACAATTATTCACTTCTTATATTCATCGTTCACAGTATTCATAATCATAAACCATAAAAAAAATGTACCAAAAAATTAATCAAATCACTATAACAAAGTAGTTCAATACTAAAAATCATTAACAGTGTTACAAAATTTAAAGTAATTTAAAACACCAATTACCCTATCTTTAATAGATTGGCAAACACACTATGATGTGATGGAGGTCAAGGCACCAGGTTGCGATAGAAGTCGATGCTGTAGGTTGCGGCAATGGAGGTAGAAGGTTGTGCTACCAGGAAGTAGGTCGAGATTTGGTGGAATTTAGGGTTCCGCTATTTTTTTAAGCGGAAAAAATAATGCGTGATTCGAGAATAGAACGGTTCAATTGCTCTTTCCTATGGCAGTTAAACCCTAATTAGCGGTTCAACCAGAGGTTTTTGCAGAACAGAGGTCCAACTGGACTCCAGACCAGCTGGTTTCACGGTCCGTGGTTTTTCATGGTCTGACCACAGTCGCATCCGGTTTTTAAAACACAGGTTCTTACATTCTCGCGCTAATCCATACTTATGCTTTCGGACATTGTAGGAAAACTATTTTTTGAATTTTTTTTGAAATGTTTGAAAATTTTGAAAATTTTAAAATTTTTGAAAAATGCAAGTTAACTTTTTGCGCTTTATGATTTTGAAATGTTTTTTGAAACTTTTAAAATTTTCGATAATTTTGAAATGTTTGAAAAACGCAAGTTAACTTGCACTTTTTATCAGGAAAGCGCAAGCTAGTTTGCGTTTTTTTATTTTGAAATTTTCTTTTTTAAATTTTGAAATTTTCAAAAAAAATTAAATTTTTTAAAAGCGCAAGATAGTTTGCACTTTCTGATTTAGAAAAAACAGAGACTTAATTTACATACTCATTATCATAGGGACTTTTCTTACAACAACACCAAAAATAGGGATCTTCGGTGCGAAACCCCTCATTTACTATGCTGTTAAGGATCAAGAGTATTGCTGTGTGTTAAGGTGGACTGTAAATGCTGAAGAAATAGTTTAAATTTTCCATGATCTGTTTGTTAGAGCCGGGAGACGTTGATCTGTTTACAACGTACACCGCCTGACTCCTACTTTGTAAATAAATTACTCTACCTCTGCCTAGAAAGACTCACTTTCAATCTAATCTGGAATTCCAAAACCTTGAAGAAAAGCACATGGTGTATAACTAATTTACTGGCTACACTTGTACCAATTCAGCAATTTCCTTGAATGTTAGTTTCTTCATTATGGAACCCATATCAATTTTTTCTCCAAGAGCAAACAAACATCGCTTCATCGAAGAAATAATAAAAAGAAAGTGATTCATACCCGGTAGGAAGAGAATGAACGTAAGTAAGAATCAT
This sequence comes from Allium fistulosum, assembly GCA_030737815.1. Lineage (NCBI taxonomy): Eukaryota > Viridiplantae > Streptophyta > Magnoliopsida > Asparagales > Amaryllidaceae > Allium > Allium fistulosum. The sequence goes on from CM060907.1 coordinate 191,979,539, forward strand.
CTGAAGATCACCGCCGCCGTCTGATCGAAGCCCGGCTCTCATATCTGCCTCCATGCCATCCGCCACGTGTCGCAACACGTGTACCGGAGTATCGCATTTCATCTTCAGCTCCTTCATTATCGCACGCGCCTCCACTGATCCCGCCACTGAACATCTCACCGCACCATCATTCCCGTCTCTCCTCCAACTCCTCCTCGCCGTTGGATGCCTGACTCCACCAATCGATCTGACGGCATACATTTATTGGTCCTTCTCGATCTCGAAACAGCAACTTATGAAAAGTTGGGAAAGCTGTACTGTTATTATATTAGTCACTATGGTGATGAGTACTTATTGATGATTATTGAAGTGATGATGGTATTATATTCCGTTAATTGCAATGGTGGGAATATTAATTATTATTATATGCCATTGCATTAAATTATAATATTGCTTTAGATGACATGGATAACTTTGTATATGCTAATTTTGTCCTGTAAACTAGATTAGTGGCGTACATTACGAAGTTCTACTTTGTTTGAAAGTGCAACAATCAGGAAAATGTATGACTAAAAACTACGGGATATTTTGTATTTTGTTCTGCGTTAGATTTTACAAAACCCAAATGGACGAGGCTTCAAACCTGCATATTATTGCGTGCTCCCAAATAAAACAAACTACAGGAAATTAATGTCAAAATTTTTCAGCGTTTTTGTATTAAGGACAGACCTTCAATATTTTATCATGAAGGACAACTTTCTTTAGATATCAGTTTTTAGTCATTGATAGTATCAGTTTGTAGTTATCGGTAGCAGTGTTTAGGTATCAGTTTTTAGCTTAGTAGCAGTTTTGTTGTCCTTATGAATAATTTTGAAAAATATTTGTCCTTATGAATAATTTTTAGAAGAATGTTTGCCCTTATGGTAAAAATATTGAGGTTGTGTCCTTGAGGCAAAAAATATACAAATCTTTGTCCTTTAAATTAATTCTCCATTTTTACCAATTCATTTGCCAAGTTCTACGCTCCAGGGAGACGAAGGTAACACTCCCTACAACATAATACACTTCTTCTGATGTCAAAATGGCATCAAAAAACATTTTTCTTTCTTACGGCATTTCAACGCCTATTTAATTTAACCTTGCTAAATAACACGGAGGAAAATACTTTCGGGCTTTATCAAATAACGTTCACCACAACAGAATACACATACATACATGTGTGCGCGCGCACGTCCATATGTGTGTGAGTGTGTGCACACGCATTTATATATATAACTCGAAAGAATGTACTTTTAGACTTTAATAAATAACACACCACAACAGAATACACATACTTGTATGTGTGTACGCACACGCACATTTATATATATGTGTAGAGGAAAATAGTTTCAGACTTTGGTAAATAACACTCACCACAACAGAATACACATACTTGTATGTATGTGTGTGTTTATATATACGAGGATCATTCAATGACATCTCAAATAGTACAGTGGTACTGTAGCCACCTAATTTGCACCCCACAATTTGAATTAAATAATATGGTTTTCTCAATTCTTTTCACTAGTCATATTATTTAATTCAGATTGTGTGATGGAAAATAGAAGGCTATAAAGGTGCCATTGACAGAAAAGGAAAAAACAATTATTTAAATAGAACTTGTAGTTGATACCATGAGGCTACAAAATGATGCTAAATAAATGATACTACTGGTCCTAGCTCATATATATACATATACGTATACATGTATGTATACGTATATGTATATATATGTATATATTTGTGTATACACGTATCTATATAACAAATTTCCTTTGCTTTAACGGATAGACAAACAAAAAGATAAAGGAAGGTTCAGATTTAATAGCAGCAAAGACATCCGATGGCTGTGGGTTGTCCACCAACAGTTGGAGTTAACTTTCACTAATGGTGTTAAATTTTCCGCTTGCTTACAGGCTGTAAGTTACAGCCTTCTTCAACTGTTTATCCCACGTTCACTGCAACTTACTCCTTTTTCTTCAAGTTTCCTTCCTCCGACGATTTTTTTTTTGCTCCTCTCTCCACGCCTCATTCCTTTTGCTCAAAATTCTTCATTCTATATTCCGGTTTCATGCTCAAATTTGGGGAATGACAATTGCAGCTGTACGTTATAGATCCAGTGAGTAATTTCTTCCTTTATTCCTTTGATTTTCACTTCTCCTATAACGATTTGTGATTTATTACTTTGTTGTCGTAATTAATTTCAACTTCTTATGCTTTTGATTATAGTAGAATCAAGAATCAGCTTCGTGATGCAGGTTATGGCATTTTGATTGGATTTGGAATGGGTGGAATGATGCTATAAATCCAATATTTTCCTCTGTGCAAGTATTTAACCAAATGGTATCATCAATACTTAATTTCATTTTAACTTTTTTTTATAGATAGATGTGTGGTGATGTTTTTGAAACTTCAGAATTTTATATGTAGGAAATGGATCCATTTTATGTACCATTTGGTACAACAAACCTGCTTTTTATAATGCTTGTTGTAGAATTGGATACTTAAATCTATTTTTTCTTCTTGACCTTTATAAATACATAGAAACATGATAGATGCTTTTTAACTAGAGAACTTTATATGTCAATTCTTTTTCTCTTTTGTTCCTTTTCAACTAACTAAGAAATTGTTTGCTGTACGAACGAGTTATCACTTTTTAGATGGTATCCATTGCTGTTTTCTTTTCTAAATCCTCATCTCATATTAGATATACCAACATTCTCATCTGTCTTTGAATTAAATTTTGCAGCTTACAAATTATACTTTGGATGGTTTAAGCGGCAACATTTTTGTTGTTTGCAAACTATATCAGGTATATAATTTATTAGGTATCATCGTGCATATTTATTCTTTTAATTTAAATCTATTTGTTTTTTCGTAAATTTCTTGGTTTTAAAGAGCACTTGAGCGATTGATTTAGATCAGACCTTGATAGATGGTCGTTTAGTTATTTATTGGAGTATCTAACGCTATATGCACGCGCACACATACTTTCTACAGCACAACCATACCAGATTTGCCTAATATAATATAACTATGCTAATTCGTTAGATTCTATATAACGTTCCTCCTTTTAACTTCATTGAAGTATGAAATCTTCTACATTACATAATTTCATCTAACACAGAAGGTAATCGTGTATGTTTCTTAAAAGTGAAGTGTGATTGATGCTGAATGCATGAATATTTTGATGTTAATACATACATGTGCATGGTTATCATATCATTTACTAATTTTAAAAATAGACATATCATGTTCACTTTTGGTTTTTAACATATACTGTGTGTTTTCTCCTCCTCAGAAAGTTCATCGGGTGTATCATGTAACCTTTCCAAGTAGGCAATTTTTTATAGCTAGATTGTTGCACCGATTTTTCAGATATTTCCGATTCTTACACGACGAGCATAATAGGTAATCCAGTATTTGGACATTTCGTTTCTGATAATGGATGTGGTAGACTAGGAATGTAACTGAATAAAAATTTTATAAGAAATATTACTGTTATAATAATTATCAGTTTGTTGCGATGGTCAATAATATTAATATGCTTATCCATGTACCTGTATTTTTAATTATGGTTAATTAAAACATTGTGATCATTAATGATATTTTTAGGTAATCGCAGTTATATAAATATTATGCAATCAATTGAGATGGAACCAAAGAAATCAAATATAGTTAAGAAATATGTGAGAAATTTGAATATTTATGCATACGCACGTTATTTTTTTCTTCTACCTGTCATTAAAATAAGGACTTTACTAAGTAGTGTTTCTTAATTACACTTCCATGAGAATTGATGTTACTATAAAATACAGTATATATAACCTATGGAAATAAACAAGTTTAGTGTTAGTTAACATTTGACTGACAATGTCATTCATGAAATTTTCAAAGTAATAATATCGATGATATTATACTGACCTAACTTGATTTCGTAGTAAAATTGTCCTTTGAGATAGCACATCGCCTCTACTCAAAAATATTGGACAAAAAGAATATATTGACCTCAAAAGCAATTTTTTCTCTCTTGGTAAATTTATAATGGAAGAACAACCACACAGGCCTTTCTTCAGGCTGATGCAAAGTAGCTTCAAAGCAAGGGTATTTCATTAAGCATCTTCATATTTTCCAATTTTTAGCAAAATATATTTTCATCTTTCTGATTAGTTAGTTTTGCACAATTTGTTTTCACCAGTTATTGGTCATGAAATTTCCACTCATGAAGACCTTATCCAAAAAAAGAAAAATAAATTATCTTTTTTTTAGGTGCAGTCATTTATTACTTTACTTCAAGTTGTCAGTAAGCCACATTGTACTTTATCATTTATGTACAGGTAGCACACACGAACAAAATAACAATTGTCCACCCCTATTAGTTGCTTCCTTTTACATCTCATGAGGTCTTGACAAAAATCACCATATACTATTATTACTTACTAATTTGCAATTTTTTGGTGCTTATTTATTCTTTGATATTGGTTGAGAGATTCGCAGTTGCACCAACAAATGAATATTTTGACGAAGTGCGAGATCTTACAAATATCAGCAGTGGGATAAAAGAACAAACATAAAATAAATATTAATTCATAATAAAATTGATAAAATACTATTCTGCATTTAATTTGCTATTGATAACCACTAATAAAATTGAAAAATAATAAGGTAAAATAACGGTAACAATTATTATGATTTTATCCATAGCCTTATATATAGGTTATAATAATAGTAAGAATATCTAAAAGGTTAATGATAATATGATTGAATTACGCATGTGTTATCAATACTGAAATATATGCAATGTTACTTATAACATTGGATTCTGCGTGTTTTTTATATTCTTTTAGATGATACTTGGAATTATTAAAATATGTCTTATTGTTGCTACTGTGGGTTTATGTCTTATTAATGTTTCAATATTCGTTGAATGCAGGTGATGTGAAGGATTAGTGGATTTACACTGACAAAACATTTGAAAGTTGGCAGGAAATACAAAGACTAATTATTGTATACTTGAATCATTTGTTTTTTTGTGAATGTACCTGTAAGTTTGCACAATAAAATAGTTCATGAAAAACTGACAATACTACATTTTTCATTTTATTATATCGATAACGGACTAATTAAATGAAAAAACATAGCAACGTGAGATAATGCTAACAATTCATAACACTTTATTAGTAGGTTATTAATAGGTGTAAGATTTATTGGAAAGAAAGCAAGAATTATTGGAAGGTTATTAACACTGTGGTTGGAAGGTAACATAGTAAGATTGGTGGATTTACAATTATAAAATAGTAGAATGTTTAGTGGATTTACAAAGAGAATTTTGGTAAACAATTGGGTATACAATTCGTTTTCCTGTTCATTAGACTGAGAGACACATTTGAAGCTGGATTGCCTTCTTCCAGAACATGGGTTGTTGACTATCAGTAATCTAGAACATAAGATGAGGTTTGTTATAGGTTGCCTTTGTTTGCCTTGCATGGAAAGCAACATTTGTAGCTCAGGCAGGTGGAACGTGTATGTACCTTATTGCTATATATGCTCAACAAATATGATATGGCATTTTGTGTAATTAACTCATCAAAATATTACAGCAACTTATATGATATGGGTAACCGTGTAAAGTTTTGCGTTTCTTTCTTCAAAATGTAAATCTTATTATTTCAAAAGCGAGAATAACTAACCTGCATTGCACACACATACACACTGAAAATAAGAGTGAGTACGCCAATGTAAGAGAACTTAATAGCAAGTTGACAATTAAATTTTAATTATTCGTCCATACACGTAAGCAAATTTAAAATTATATCGAACCACTATATTAGACATAACTAATGCAAAAAACTGAATAGCCACACGATTATTACAATAAAGAGTAAATGTACAATTATTGTAACATATGTATGCATATCAAATATATTCGAACAACCTATTTACACTTACAAACTATAGCGTTCAATAACTTACACATCCGTGCAACGCACGGGTTTCCACTTGTATATATACATACACGCACACAATATACATACATACATACAAACATACATACATACATACATATATATACACACATAATATGGAGACACTCAAATCGACTTTGGATTCAGATATCAAGCACGACGTTTCACTATTTTGGGTTCTACGTTAACAAAGCAAAACAAGGAGCGCGTTTGGGAACAATGGAGAAAAAGAAGGCACATGGATGAGTGACGGTTTGGAGTAGTTTGAAATGAAGGATCATGTGACATAGCCACGATTGAATTTGAGCAGTAACAATGGCTGAAAGTAAACACGTGAATAATTGAAGATCTTACATGAAGTGGCTTCCTAAAATGGCACGTTAACTGAAGATTTAATGATGGTTACTTGGACTTAATTGATTGTTGTTTGATAAATGAAGGAAGGCTGAATATAGTAAGATGAATGGTATGAAGTACTTGGACGACTACAGAAATTATTTGATGATTGATCTGAGCAACGTCAAGTAATTTGCAACTATGATGTATAAAGATGTATCGATATATGTTACAATATGTAGACCTGTTATTGCTGGATCAATTTATTTGATTGTACTGTGTAATTTTATATTATTAGCAACAAAAGAAACTCATTATATATATATATGGCAACGATCGAGTACACCTCATTTTGACTACATTTCAAATCTCATGATTTCAACCACATGTTCGCATTTAAATAATTATAGTTTTTCTCTCTCTTATCACTTCATTCTATTACTTAAATAAGAACATATGGTTGAAATCGGAGAGATTAGAGGTGTAGACAAAATGAAGTATAGTCGATCCTTACCTATACACACACATATGATTATTTTATTCAAATTCAAATTGGTTTTAAATTAAAGTTTATAATGTTAATTCAAATACGCATATTTGAATCAACATAAGGTAGAAAACAGTTTTGTCCATTCTCACTAAGGGCACACCTTTGAACTGTACCACTTCGATAAACAATGTAAGGGTCAGGAGATGGGAAGTTTTCGGTTTTTGAGAATTTTCCTTAATTATAGGAACATTCTCCTTAGTTAAACACTCTTATATAACATCTTCCATTCTGGAGTCCGAAAATAAACGCTACTGATGCTACAGTTATCAATAGTATTATTCTCCGGTGACAAAATGAGATGAATTAATAGTATCATTAACATGAAAGCACGAGAATATGAAATTTTTTCAAAACATAGATTTCATTAATTGATTTCCATATTCATTCATTACATAATCGCAAAACGTTGCCCAAGTTCACATAAAATATTATTATTGCAAAATATTCTGAGAGCGACATATGAAGATGTCTCTTGGTTGATAAGAGTTTACTACTAGACAGATACAACTTCTTCCATTACAAACATTTAAACAAAATGATAGCACAACAGACATAAATAAACTCCTATATAGCTAGCTCTGCCTCATGCATGTCTTCAGAAGTTTTATTCGTCAAACCTAAAACCTGAAAACTTTACTCTCGATCTACTTAAATGAGTACCCAAGAATTAAAGGGGAAAAATAAAAACTTCGGATCGGACAAAAAGTCTGGTGTGAATAATAATATGCCATCTCGATAATAGATATCTAGTGAGATCACGCCGTTGAGCGAAACGGGTTTCCCCTAGCTAGTATCCTTTGATAATATGTCTATCACAATTATGCTCCTGCAATCACAACTGTCACATAAACACAAGATAATTAAATGCATGCATGTTACATGGCTAATCATGACTAATCTATCTCAATTAACTGACTATCTATCACTACTTCATAGTTTTTCCAATGTCACTACAAACATATATGGCTGATTTTCTAGAAAATGATTTTGTAAAGTGCCATTATAAACATGCTTTCTACATAAAGACAACTAAAAATGGAGAGGTTATAATTCTATATAGATGATTTGGTACACTCACTAGAAACAACCCAAAAGCATTTAATGAATTCAACAAAAAAATGCGTTTAGAGTTTGAGATGATGGATAGAGACTTATGTCACACTATCTTGGAATCCAAGTGATTCAAAGTGAGCATTATATCTTAAGAAACATAAGCAAATAACAAATATGACAACCACCCTACACCTCCAGCACCCAATATACCTGTATGGTGTGCTGCAACTGTAACGACTCGTATATTTTAACTATTTTAAATTATTAAATTTAATATAATTATTGAACAAAAATGGTTAGAAATAAAAATTTAATGATTTATTAATGTAGTTATTGAATATGAACTTGGATAAAATTTTGAAATAACAATTTCGATAAGATTTAAGGAAACCATTTGTATTAGAATGAAGTTCAATATATTTAAGGTGTTGTAATCAATAACTGGGATTGAATAACAAATGTTGAATTATTTAGATAAAAATAAAATAATTGTTTGATAACTAAAATTCATTTGAAATTCTAATATTGGAAATTATTTGAATAATCGAACTTTGAATTTAATGTGAATGAAAATGAAGTCGAAAGTTGATTTAAATTTTACTTAGACAAGAATGAAGATTGTTAACTTTAAAATTGAATTTAAAGTGATTAAATTGATTTTGGAAATTTCTTGTTTTAATTAACGGGTAAAAATAGTCTTTTTGGGCATTGTCTCGGATTTCAACGAAACTAGTTTCATCGGATCCATAATAATGAATTATTATAGGATTTCAAGTTTCGTAGCGATCAGACTTATTGTTTGGCCGTGCGAGCTTGAAATGCGTAGAATTTATTTTCAGAACTTTAACTAAAATAAATTGATTTTAAAAAGCTATCTTCTGTATATGATGGAATTGGCTCCCGATACATGTTCCATTGTGTTCGGAATAATGGTATAATATATAAAACACTAGGCGGCTCGCTTCGTTTGGAGTTCGAAAAATTTATGGGTGAATCGGGCCGGAAATTTATATAATAGGTCGTGCCATTTTATTTTTGCGTAATCATAAACTAAAGCTTCAGCCGTTCTCCTTTTATACGATTAATGGCCGAAATCGCCTCTCCTTCTCCCCTCGTTTTCTTCTCATCCACTCATCGAAATCAAATAATTCCAAAAGCAAAAATGGAGAGCACGACGAGCTCTACACGTTGTACGGTTGGATCGAGGTGATACGCTTAGTATTCGTCAGGATCTAAGTTCGAATTCGCTGCATCGTTTTGTGTTTCATTCGTAAATGGCGGCGGAGGAGGCTGGGGGTTCGCTGGCGGTGGTGGACTGGGCTGAGGCGGCTGTGGTGGTGAGGTTGGATCGGAGCTTGATGGATCGTGGTGGTGGCGCACGTAGAGAAATTGATCACGTGATTGGGTTTCGCCTGGTAGTATTCACGTTGAGGTGGAAGGTGCGGGTTAGTTAGGTTAATTATTTAGTTTAATTGTTAATTAAAATTTTATTAATTTCAAATGTTAAAATATCCGTAACTTTTTCATACGAGGTTTGATTCGAGCGAAACAAGTTGGATTGTATTCGTATCAAAGTCGTCTACGATATGGCATTGGATTGGAATTTATTTGAAGCTGAAATTTTCAGTTTCAAACAAAGGTGAGTGATTAAACCCGCTCATAAAGACTAAAATATTAAATTGAAATCATGGAGTGGTTTAATTTTATTGATTATTATTTGGTAATTTAACTAACATGGAAATCAACACAGAAATTTATATGTTAGAAATTTTGAATTAACAGTTAAATTGAAATTGGAATTAAACTGGTAGTTAAATTTCCGATTATTGATAACTGGTTAACTGTCAAGATTTATTGACTGATTTGGCTGTTGATTGTGATGGATGGCTATTAGTTGATATTTTGGATGATTGAATGTTTATTTATTTAATATATATCCTGTTATCACCATGTATGTTATCTGGCAGTATATAAACTATAAATTGAATTATTTTGAATAAATTAAGAAATGGATTGAAATGATATATACCTATGACACTTTGTTTTGGATTGAAATGATATATATCCATCCCTGAAATTAAAAATCGAAATAACTGATCACTTGGCCATAGGATAGAAAATTATATATGGACACCGGATTGGTTAAATTAAATGGTTTTAAATTCTTGAATTTGAATTATTTAAATGATTTTGATTTAAAGAAATAAAAATCGAATTTATAAAGATTTATGTAATTCCGAATTCGAGTTTTGAAATGTTGAATTTAAAATTTGTTAAAAGAAAATGTTTTAAAGAATCGAATTTGGAAGTTTGAAGTTATAATTCAAATACGGTTTGAATTATGGGAATTGAATTATTTTAAAGATTTGAACTTTTATTCGAACTTTGAAATATTAGCAAGTAAAATTTATTTAAATCGATATTTCAAATTTGGGCTCAGGATTGAGTTATTTTAAAGATTGAACATTAAATTGAATATCGTATTTAAATTTGATTTAAGTAATTGAAATCGATATTCTGAAATTGAACTCGAACTTTATATAAACTGGAATGGATTAGAATTGGGAATTGAATTGAAATTTAAACTATTTGAATCGAATCAATGAAAATCAAAATTGAAATTAATTCGAATTGAAATTGAAATTGATTTAAACTGAAATCGAAATTGAGTCGATTCAAAATTGATTTGAGATTAAAGATGATTTAAATTGGAAGTTTTGAATTGAATTGGTTTGATTGAAATTTGGACCTGGGTACAGATTTTTTGAAATGGAAAGAAACAGTTTGATTTGAAACTATTTTTAAAATAAATTATTTTAATATAAACTATTTTTAAATATTCATATTATTTTGAATTTCCAAACTATTTTACTATATAAACCATTTTCAATAATCAAACCATTTTATATCAAACCGTTTTAAATTTCTAAACTATTTAAACTATTTTAAACTATTTAAACTATTTAAAATTATTCAAACTATTTTCTAAAAGTTCAATCTGGTCAAAGTGGGAGCTGTTTATATTTAAATCTTGGATTTAAATGCGAATTGGGTTAAAATGAAGTTATAACCTAAGTTAAAATTTGAAACGATTTTGGAAGTGAAATTGATATATTGGAGTGAAAATGATTTCCAAGTGAAACTGACATATTTTAAGTAAATATGACATATTGAAATGAAATGATATTTTGAAGTGAATATGATATTTTGATATCAAATATGAATTGTTTTCGAAATGTAAAAGAACCAACCGGTATGTAAAACGACGCTTTGTTGTTAAAGAGACCGAGACCTCTTATTGTCATACTATTTGTCAATATTGGAACTACTTTAAAAACTATGTATGCGAAGGAGACTCCAGAATGAAGTGGTTGTATTTGGCGTATGTTTGCTGAATTTGAAGAAAGAGAACGATGATGGAAAGACCACGGCACTTGTGCCAATTTAAAATGACTAAAACAGGATGGCTTGACAGGGCCAAGTGGGCTAACACCCCTAGCGGACATTCGTTCTTCGATTTTCTTCGTGGACTTGGTCCATACTATTACTTTTGAGGTTGGTTTCGATTGGTGCACCTTGATTTGGGATGACCTCCCTTTGACTTGATATGGGATGGATGAACGTGGTGGGCGATCGTGGCTACGATGCGTTACCACCAGCCCTGCAACCCGAACTAGTAGTATCCTACCTTGGGCATTGCCTCACGTGCCTTGTCATACTTTTATCCTTATACGAGACTACTACGAGTTTTGTTTAGTGTTGTCACATCATGGAGCATCCCTATCCCCCGACGTGCTACTGGGGCGTTATATGCAAACTATACGACAATGCTTAAAAACGCATTAAGGGGGATTAATATAAAGCCTTAATGCTAAGAAAAATATTTATTTTACTGGTTAGACATTACATATATAGCGTATTCTATTATATATAGATATTTTGATGGATCCTTAAGAGATGAAAAATCCTGTAACATCTCTTGAGTTATTGCACGCATGTTATACACTGGATAGAAGATGTAAAACTCTGTAAACATCTCTGATGCTATTACACTCATATATGTGATATTGATTTGACTTACATAAGAATATTTTAGTTCTGACTCGAGTGTATTGTTTTACTTTATGCTCGGGTCAGTCCTGAGTATTTCAGTGTAGCGAAGATCATTTATTCTGGAGGACGAAGACGAAGATTTGGTATATATTATTACTAATATTATTTTCCTGCATCATGTTGTTCTGCTGCATTATCCTAGTGTTCTGTTGTATATATAACTCTGATTGATGTTGTCAAATTTTAATCAAATGTATAGTATAAACAGCTTCATGAACTGTTTATTTGATTATTATATTTTTTCATTCCGCTTCGAGATTCTGTGTTTGTTTTCTTCTTTTCTTATTTTTCTTAATTAACACCATTGATTATCTGTGTTCCAGATTATTTGAGTTGGACATGTGTGGTTTATTGTCGACTTAAACCTTCCAAAATGTGGGTCGACACAGCAACGGTGCTCGACCGATGTAGGATGATTGTCAAGGGTGTAGAGTAAAAAAAATCACAGAACCATTCACATACCTCATAGCTCATAGGATAAAATATAATATTCAACACAGATTTAAAATGGGCGAGATGGTAGTATAATCAAATGAGCCATAAATAAGAACATAAAAGTACAACATGTTCACAAATTATATAGAATAGAAATAACAGAGTTTATACATCTAGAGTCTCCAAAATAAACTTTGTAACTATCTTTAAAGCAATACAAGTATTGCTATTGCTCCATGATACCGCATAAGGGAATCTAAGCAGAAATAAGTTCCAAAATATAAATATACGAAAGCGTAGTCCCCTGCTCATACTCATTACAAGAAAGTTTGTTATTAATAATGCCATTAGATAACACATTATTCTAAAGCGTTATTGTTGATTTTTATTCATTTCTTATTTTAGTTTGATTGTTTTATTCAATACTACGTAATGTTTTAGCAAAAAGCGGCCCCAAAAGAAAACACCCAGCTTTCTGATATTTTGTTTCCCTCCAAACCAAACAACACCGTAGTTGTTTTCCCATTTTCAATTTCATTCCAACCCTAAACCGAAACTCACAAAGGAATATATAACCCTAAATTTAAACCTAAACATTGTCGATCTTCGACATCTCTAAAAAATGCTCTGAATTCCACAATAAGTTGATTCGAAGAAATCAGGTTGTTGTGCGCGTAATTCGATTTAAGGAGTGTGTCTAGAACCCTAAATCGATTTGAGGTGCGCATAATTCGATTTTATTCTTCTTCTTTTTATTTTTGATTTGGTTTGATATTTTTAATTGTAAGGATATTTTGGTAATAAAAACAAGAATAATGCAATCTCATATCCTTGATTGTAGTCAACTGGTATCTTATTTTACAAAACAATATCAAACGTAAATAATTATTCTGTGTGTGATGAAGTTGAGTTCATTTACCTAGATACATCCCCTTTTATATATATTTTTATTTTTTTAGAGCATGTGTGTTCTCAAACATTTATGATTCAATGTAACAGTATATTACCATCTTAGAATATCAGTTATGTAAATCATTCTCTGGACCTATGATTTTGATTGATATAAGATTCATGTAACTTTTAGTTTTGTATTGGGATTGTTCAGTTAGTTTTAATGCTTCTTTAGAATTCACTAGCTATACAATCTATTCTATGCATATTTTCCATGAGAATAGACGTACATAATTTTGGACTAAGATAATCGCCCATTGGGAACAAAAAATTTTCACTTATCTTAGCTAGATATTAAGTTCTTTTCTCCATATTGAAAACAAGACCCAGTGTTACTGATGCTGCCATGGTAAGGATTGCACAAGGAACCAAGGTATTAGCAGAAGGTGGGTATGAAAAAAATGTACAAACAGACATTCCAAACTTATTCTAAAGAGCGGCTTAGAAAGTCTTATGTGTGTTATTTATCTACATCCGCTGGTACTATAATGGGAATTTTGTACCTATCTACAGTGAAATTTGATTTTGCAGCAATATTTCTTTCTCGTAAGGTTGGAGTTCAAATTGAGTGGAGCTATTATAAGGTACTTCACTACCTTGTTATATGTTCCCTTTTTTAATCATTGATTGACTGATGTAAGGAGATTTGATCATAAAACCTTGTTAACCCAAAAAATGGATCAACACCCTGGATTGAGTGTGAGCACTAGCCCTGTTTACCAAGGAAAATAAAATAGAAACAAGGAATACTAACTTGCAAATAAAGTAAAGAGACAAGAGATTTTTATAGTGGTTCGGCTGTTAACGAAGCCTACGTCCACTTTATAACTTTCGTTATTGACCGACTGCAATTACAAGTTGAATTTGATTACAATTTGATTAGATCTTGTAAGTTAGATCAAGTCACCAATGTTAGAGTTCACTGAAGAATCACAGTGTACCGTTTAGATGACTGTTGTATGGGAGGAGAAGAGTGAAGAATAGTTTCTGCAGATTTTCAGCAGTCAGTCTAAAGGATCCTGTTTATGTTGAAGGTCGGGTTGTATTTATAGGGTTGGAGAGCACTTTGGCCCAAGCCGCTTCGTCAAAGACTTAAATCTGAAGGTACGAAGGCGCTCAAGAAATTCCAGAATGAGCCGACTCAATATAATGGATCGCTAGCGATCCATAGGGCATGAATCGCTAGTGATCCATGGGGTTAGAGTAATTTTGGCTCGTTTCTTTTGGATCATGTTTCCTGCCTTATGTAGATGCTCTCCATGTAGTTTCATGACTAGATGCTTTGTTTCAATGATGATTCATGTATTTACTTCCCTGATATGTCGTTGGAATCAGATGAATGCTCACTTCTCGATCTAGCTAGCTTGGAATATCATCAAACTTAGCAGACATCCCTAGAAAACTTATTAGATCATGGTGCATAAGGATAGGAGGATCCACGAGTGACCCATATGGATCGCTAGCGATCCATCACCTTAGCAAATTTTTGACCTCTTTGTCTTGAGTCTTTCTTGGTTCCTTCTTCTAGTCCTTTTGGTTGACCCTTGAGTTGTTCTAACTTGACGTAGATGTTCTGACTTCCTTTGAATTTCATTGGGTCAAAAACTCGAATAACATTTTCCCCCCAGAGTATGATTTCATTGGAAACAAGGCATGCTCTGGAATTTATTGCTTTTGAGTTTCCATTTGGTGAGGTTCAAGTGATCGTGTTGAGGCCATCATGTGAATTTGGCTCTGGTTATTCAGCCGTCTGTTGAATTTTTACATGAATCACCGTTACTCGTTATAACAAACCAATTCCAATCCCATAACTTTCAAGATGCTTGCAAAAGATATTTAGATCACGGTTGGTGAGTTTGGCAAAATTTGGTTGTAATTATAAGGATCGCTAGCGATCCATACTCCATGGATAGCTAGCGATCCAAGGACTTAGTGTATTTTTTTCTTTTGCAATGTCCTATTTAATCCATTCAAGCGGACCTACTTTCATTTCTTATCTTTTTCTATGACTCGACCATTCTGCCTCATGACACGACCCAGGAAATTCAACACATAACTCCTCCTTTGCCATCGCCACCGATGTTCTTTGCCACTAGAGCTTCTCGCCTTCGACCATACTTGACTTTGCCATCGCTTTGACCTAGCCACATGTTCCTGTTGCTTCACCTTTTTGGATCACCACCGACCCTCGACCCTTGGATCGCCGCCGTTCTTTCTGGCTTTAGGTCGCCAACATCCCAAGTTCATTCATGTTCTCCTTTTGATTCTTGATTAGAGGTGGGTAATACAGATTTTGGTATCTGTTTAGCAATTCGACGATGAGGTTGTATTGGTGGCGATCATTGTGGAGAATTTGAGTTGATTGCTATTTTGTGGAAGAAGATAGTAAATCGGGTCTTGAGTTCTTCACGGAACGAATTTCAGGTTTTGCCTCGGTGCTTGACATGTTTTGCTATCTTCGTCCACAGAATCAGAATTAACTTGCTTTGAGCTACATTTTTAATCTGTCACGAAGTCACGCGAATTGGTTTTGGTTTTTCCGAGGGGTGATAATACTTTAAGGCAGCGTCTTGTGCGTAGCTTATGTTGTTATCGCCTTCTGGAGAGCTAGAACCGACTTATGCTGAGAATTCTCTACTTAATTTGCACCCATCAATCTATAGTTGCTCACTTCGAATTGGTCTCGTTATTGCACACTTGGTGCATCTGGAATGGGAAGAGCTTCCTACGTCGCTTCGGACAGTGGATCCGTTATCGATCGTTGATCGATAACGGGTAAGTGTAGGAAAAATAACTTTAATAAATGATATGAGAAGCTCTTTTCTTTCTTCACCGCGAGTGACCTATCTACAAAGGACAGAGCGTTTGTAGTGTTCAGGACACGAGCCAATCCCACATAGATAACACACTGCACTTGCCCTAGTCAACACTTGGAATCCAATGTGTCGACATAAATCGATGCTTTTTTCGGAATTCAAGTGTCGTAGGAGGACTTTTAGTTAAAGATAAAATTACCTGACCGAGTTAGATGCAAGTTCTGGTGTATAGAATGAAGCACCCGTCCTCTCGCCGTAAGTCCAATGGAGGAAGCCCAGCACTTTAAGAAGCTGGATCGTCATCCGTTGCGCCTTTGCAAACAGTTTCAGTAGTGCCTACCTCTTTAGTACCGCGAGTTGAATACAATCAACTGGTTCTGATTGGTTCAGTTGTAGACTAGACTCCTCCAAATTTTAGAGATCTACTTAATCCCCCGGAGAGAACTTCATCTGTAATCTCTGTTGAAGTTCTACATAACATTTGCTTATAACACGGCATTTTGGACGATGACGCGCGCCTTCCGTCGAAGAATGAGTTTGCATATATGCCGCCTTTGGGGTACACTGCTTACCACTGGTATATGTGCTTAAATGGAGCAGTGCCCCCTTTCAATCACTTCTTGAAAGAAACTCTTCTGAACTTGAGAATTGCTCCATTTCAAAGTCATCCTAACAGGTAAGCGATCTTGACCTGCCTTCGCGTCCTGTTTATGCGGACATTTAATCGTGCCTCGAGTTTCGATGAGTTGAGATATTTTCTCTCATTTAAGAAGAGAGACGAGTGTCCATCCCTTGTCGTTATCGAGGCCCAAAGAAATCGTAAGATCGTGTTGCAGCTTCAAAGCAACCTGTCTCAATTCAAGACCCAGTATTTCTTTGTTAGGTTTCCTGATGGATTTAATCGCCTTTGGATGACGAGGGTAAGTTCTCTCTTTTACTTATTGAAATTCAATACGTCGCTATGGGATTTTTGATAGACCGAATAATTCCTGCAGTTATTCCATGGCCGAACAAAGATCCATCACTCGATCCCATTTTCCATACTCTGAAGGCTATAGATGCCAAGGAGAGATCAGTCAAGTTTTTGCTAATGGATGAGAATTTGCTTTGGTATGGGCTGTTGCATCCCGGGAGATCTTCTATGGCCGTTGAAGTTTTGTCTCCCTCTCATTCCAAAATAAGAACACGTTCCACTTCTTCATCACACGGCTCTGAAGAGGGTGATCTCCCAGAAAGAGAAGGTTCGTCTGGCAAGTCAACTGAAGAAAGTCATGAAGGAAGGGGTGTTATGATTAGAGCCAGTTGCCCGGTCATAATGCCCCCAATTCCGGATGAGGGGGAAGAAGAATTCAAGCAACGTGAGGGCAAGGCTATAGTGATAATAGAAAAGGAGGAGGTGAAGTTGAGGGCAACAACAGTTATGATTCGTCCTCTAGTGATGATGAATTCGATGCAAGTTCCGATGATGGAAACTTCGAATCGTGTGAAGAAACTCGGGGATGAGTCCTGTTCTCCCAGATTTGCCACCTCGAGAGATTCATGATAAAGATGCTCTCTGAGCAACCGAGCGACTTCAAGATTCCCTACTTAAGGAAACCGGTATTGACTTTGGGGATTGAACAACGTTTACGTAGATATCGATGAACTCATGGGAGAAGATTTCAAATTCGAGGGATTGTCTCCTTGTCCCGATTATATTGTGTCTAGAGTCAGCCCAATTTCTACTATGATGGCTTCCCAATCTAGTTTGTAACGTCCATTTAGGACGCCTATGACATGTGACACATTTCACTAGAGTCACGTTCACTTACACACGCATTATTTAGGTCCATTTCTTTTAGCTAAAGCTCTTTTTTTATTCTTTATATCAGGTACTATGAGAGGTCATGGACTTTACAAGGATCTTAAACAATTCACTGATTCGAAACGTTGGTTAAGACGGTCTTCAAGCCACTACCAGCCCCGTGAAACCGAAGAAGAGTGGAGAAGGCAGGAAGAATTGGAGGCCGAAGCACGTCGCCGGGATGAGATAGAACGGGGAAGGGTTTATAAGAGTGGGTATGAGAAGACAAAAACTCATGGAGACCGAGAAGAGCCACCCAAGAAGCCGAGGGTAGATCGCGGTTATCATCCCTTTAAGCGTCAAGCTTTTTCCTCGGCCCCAATCTCCATCGGACTTGAAGTTCCGGCTTCCACTGTCCAAGTTTCATCTTCATCCCAAGCTCCATCGACTCACGTGGTGCCTGCTTCTGGTCCTTCAGGTCCTCGCATGAGGCCGGCCTATATTCTTTCGTCCGGTTCACCTAGACTCAAAGCTGCGCTCCACGAGTGGTTTCTAAATGGAGTTAAATTTGACCGCGATCTTCGCCCAATCCGTAAAGATTCATATATGCCCCATCTTCAGGCTATTCAAAGTGATTTAGATCAAGCTGAGGGATGGAAAAAGTTATGCAAGCAGCCGGCAGACATGAATTGCAACAATTATCAAGAGATCCTCTCCTTTGAATCAGAGAAAGACGATTATGAGAGAGCGTTAGCGGAACGTGATGCTAGAATCGAGTGATTAACACAAGAGAAGGACGTTGTGCTTCGAGAGAGCAAGAACAACGCTAGCTTGCTGAAGGAACTGAAAGAGGCCCACACAAAAATAGAGATCGTATTCCGAGATGAAATCAAGAAGGCCCATGCGGACGAAGTTAAGCTAAAAGAGGAGCTTGAAGCCCATGACGTGATCATTGAAGCTTAGAAGAAAACTATCGCTGATTACAACGAAGTTATTGAATCCTATAAAAAGACAATTGCTGATTACACAAGAATTGTGGAATCCCACGACAAGACGTTTCTGATCAAGCTCAAATGATTGCTTCGCTCCAAGAAAGGGTCACGCAGGTTAGCGCCGAGAAGACCCGAGTTGAAGTTGAGAAGGCTGCCGTAATAGCGGATTACTTGGAGTTGCAGGATACTTTTTAAAAGAAGATGGAGAAGATGGATGATACCATTTTAAATTTCTATGTTAACTCCTTGCTGCATCAGGCGAGCCTCGACTATTTGGGCCCCAAATTCCCACGCACTCTTGCCATGGTTTGGGAAGAAATTCTGGCCCGTTTTCGAGAGAACGGGGATGTATACACCGAGTAAGAGTTGGAGGATGCCTACCTCAATGAAGAATCGAAGAAAGTTGTGCTAGAGGGTCAAGAGATCATTCGAATTGATAGGAATAGGAGGTTGTCGATGCTGTTATGATTGCAACTGCCAAAACGTTGCCAGAGCCTTTCATTTCCAGGCCTGGTGAATCATCAAAATAGCTTCGCGATCAGTTAGCGAGTTCCGCCGGTGCTGCCTTGTCGTCTGCCCATCCGGCAGCTGCCTCTGAAACCTCGGGTGGTCTTGGAACTTCTCCGAAGATCGTGCAGCTATCCAAAAAAGGAGAAGGTGGGGAATATGAGATTGAAATTCTCGGCCATTCCTCTGGTGCAGGTAACCTTCTTGTTTCCCCCGAGTTTGATAATTTTAGCTCACACAACAAGAATAAGACGAACTTAATGCTTTCATTTTTGATCTTATAGGCCCGTCTTTTTTACCTACTAACATGCTGATTCCTTCAATCCCTGGACTTGCTGCTATTTCAACCTCCTCGATGCTTGTTTCCATAGCTGCTCCGATTGCTGCACCTATGTCTGGCTCACAGCCAGGGCTAGACTCCGAGAAGATCGCCGCACTGCACGGTCTAGACGACCCTTCCATATCTTTGGAGGGCGATTTCACGACAGCTGAAGCTCGAGAGCAGCAGGACCAAACTGGCCAGCTACATAAATCTGAGCAGCAGATGGTCGCTGTTAAGAAGGAAAAGATCGAGGAGAGAAAATCTTCAAGGAGCTCCCGCAAGTCCCGTAAGCGCAGGTCCAAAGGGGAGTCTTCCGAGAAGGTCGAAGAGCAGGGAGAAGATGCTGGCAAAGAGGAGATAGTTGATATTTCAGGTAGCGACACTACTCCTACCAGGGACTCTGAGAGGAAGAAGAAACTTCCAACTAAAAGTTGGAAGGGGAGCGGTGGAAAGAAACATTGATAGGCTCGGGTAACAGTGGAGCCAGTTTTAAGGACATTCTATTTTGTTTGATACATGTTTTGTTCAAGTGCAGAGTCTGCACTTATTGGTTTG
Organism: Allium fistulosum; assembly: GCA_030737815.1. NCBI lineage: Eukaryota > Viridiplantae > Streptophyta > Magnoliopsida > Asparagales > Amaryllidaceae > Allium > Allium fistulosum. Next base: position 191,999,936 of record CM060907.1, read on the forward strand.
ATTATTATAGCGTCTGTATTTTCCATTTTGTTGGCTGATATAGTGTAGGTACGGCCCCCATGTTTTGACTTTGTACAGAAAATGCTATGAGTAATACAACATTGACACTTTGATTGTAACTTTTTATGTCTACTTATCTATGTTCCATGCACTTATATCAATTTTATTTACTGCTATTTTATTTTATCTAGCCCTGTAATTACTGCCAAAATTCTTTGTTTAGAGTAACAGAACTGTGAAGTACTTGGTTTGTTTTTGTTTTTGCGTATCGGTGTGTGCCCCCTAGTTCACGGGGCTGTTTGCTTCAAACACTTGACAAATGACCAGTTGGTCCAAGTATTTTTTTTATGTCTGTAACCGGATTGCGGTTCCTTTCTTCAGGAACTTGTGATTTGAACGCCTCAATTCTAGAGACATTACCAACCAACAAGCGGAATTTTCGGTCGATTCGTAGTCGTTTGACATTGCTGGATTCAAACCCATTACTCCTGATAATGGGAGTGGATTGATTCTTGTTAGTCTTATAATATACGTGTTTCCCAGCACTACTGGGGCAATGCCGGTACTTAAGAGTGTGCGTGGCTTATGAGATGCGTGGCTTTTGGGATCAATACGACCCGTCGATCCGGAATGGTTTAGAATTTCTCGATGTTACCAATCTTCGGGTACGTGAGGAGTTCATGTTTCGAGAGCGTGATTCCACGGCTCAAAACGTAATGCGCGGCTTATGGGGGTGCGCGACTTTGAAAACTGTGCTTGCTTGGATGTGATTCCACAATCCAAGAAGCGATGCGCAGCTTACGAAATGTGCGACTTTTATTTGGGCCTTTCCGGCGTTGCCGGAGCAGCACCGGTTCTTAGAAGGCGGGGATTGGGTTCCGCCGATCCAACGATTTGGGTCGATTTGCTTCCGCCGACCTAACGGGTAAGTGGGGCCAACTTGAGCATGGTTCCACTATCTCAAGCAATGATCGAATGATTTTGAGTCGATTTGACCCCGTCAACTCGGCAGGTTACTTTGGTGAACACAGTTTTATTGGTTCAGAAAGCAAAGAAATTTTATTAATGAAAGTTGAGCAAGTTTTTCCTATTTACAATGCCTCCGGTATTCCGGATGGCTTATTTGCTAGAAATAGGAAATACATAAGATAATCTTAGGTAAAGTAACGACGCAACGATTCACTGTCCCATGGTCGAGGAATTTGGATTCCGTCAACAATTGTTAGCTTGAATATGCCATCCCCTAGTTTTTGACCGATCACATAGGGTCCTTCCCAGTTTGGTCCGAGTGCACCTGGTACAGGGTAAACCCTCTTAAGGCCAAGGTCTCCCACTTCAAAGGTGCAATTATGAACTTTGGAGTGGAGGTACCGTGCGACCCTTTTTTGGTGAGCGGCAGTCCTTAATTCGGCTTCCTCTCTCTTATTATCGACCATATCAAGTGACTCGAGTAGGAGGTGTTCGTTCTGCCTTTGGTCAAAGTTTCACCTCCGATGAGAAGGGACTTCTAGCTTAACCGGGATCATTGCATCTGAACTATATGCTAGTGTGAATGGAGAGTGGCCAGTTGTAGATTTTTGTGTTGTCCTGTAGGCCTATAGTGCGAGTGGAAGTTCGTCGACACAATTTCCTTTTGCTTTAGTTAGCCGTTTTTTAATGGTGGACTTGATGATCTTATTTACTGCTTCCACTTGCCTATTTGCCTGCGGGTGCATGACATCGAAAAAGCTCTTCTCGATTCGAAAGCATTTGCAAAAAAATTTGAATTCAACGCTTTCGAATTGAGTCCATGATGATTTTTTGTAGCAACCCAAACCTACAAATGATATTTTTAGTAACAAAGTTAATGACTTTCTTTATGGTAATAGTGGCCCGCGGTTCCGCTTCGACCCATTTAGTGAAATAGTCAACAGCAACAATAGCATATTTGGCTCCCTCTTTAGCCATTGGTAGTGCGCCAATCAAATCAATTCCCCAGATTGTGAATGGTCATGGGCTGACCATCTATGTTAGCTCCATCGAGGGGGTTCTTTTGATCTTGCTGAATCTTCGGCATTGATTGCACCATCTGGCGTAATCTGCTGCGTCGTTGTTTACTATTGGCCAAAAGTGCCCATACCGGAGAACTTTCTTTACGAGGGTTTGCCCCTCGGTATGATCCCCGCAGTTGCCTTCATGAACTTCTATTAGGATCCTTCGAGCTTCGCCGTTGGTCACACATATGAGCAAGGTGGCAGAGAATCCCCTCCGGTAGAGTATTCCATTCTACATTACAAATCGCGGTGCCTTCCAAAGAAGCTTTTTCCGCTGGTTCCGTTTTGCGGGGAGAGCTCCTGTGAGCAGGTAGTCTTTAATCGGCGTCATCCATGTCTCCGGTTCCTTGGTCATCTCAAAATTCCAGTCGATATCCATTTCGCCTATGCTCGGAGTGGTCAGGGTTTCAACGGGGACCAGGCCCAATGACTGAGCTTCTCCAGAACTAGCCACTTGGTCAGATAATCCGCCTTCATGTTCTACTCCCTCGGGATATAAGTTATGGTGCAATGCTCGATGTCATTCAGCGGTTCCTGCACTTTAGATAGATATGGAGCGAGGTTCTCCCCCCGAGCTTGGTATTCGCCTTTCACTTGACAGACGACAAGCTGAGAGTCGCTATAGATGTGTACGAATTTTATCTCGAGTTCTCTCACAATCTTTAGCCCAGCTATCAATGCTTCGTATTCTGCCTCATTATTTGTTTTAGGGATTTCAAGCACAAGGCATAGAAAACGGATCATCCTTCGGGAGTCTCGAGCACTACCCCTGCTCCTGAGCAGAAGTTAAACATACCATCAACGAATAGCTTCCAACGTGTCTCCACTTCTGGAGTCATTCCTTCCAAGCTATCTCGTATTGTAAATTCGGCGATGAAATCTGCCAATGCCTGTTTATTGATCGCCTTTTGAGAATGGTATGTGATTTCATACTGATTTAATTTGATGTTCCATTTGATAAGCCGTCCAGAGGTCTTGGGGCGGTATAACACTTGCTTCAAGGGTTGATCTGTCAATACTTTGATAGGGTGTGCCTGGAAGTACGACCATAATTTTCTGGATGCGATCAAGAGACAATATGCCAGTTTTTCCAATTTTCGATAGTTCTTTTCTGCTCCAGTGAACCATTTACTGATGTAATATACGGGTCGCTGGACCTTAGCTTCTTCTCGTACGAGCGCGACACTCAATGCATGTGGAGAGACTGCTAAGTAGATGTAAAAATCTTCTCCGTCTACTGGCTTGGATAGGATTGGTGGAGTTTCTATATGTCGCAGCAGCTCTTCGAATGTAGTTTGATAAGCTTGATTCCATTTAATGTTTTTCTTTCCCTTCTTTAGCGCGTCAAAGAACGGTATACATTTGTTGGTTGCTTTTGAGATAAACCAGCTCAGTGCTGCAACCTTTCCATTCAGACTTTATAATTCTTTCATGTTCCTCGGAGCCTCGACTTCCCGCAAAGCGGTTATTTGCTAGGGATTTGTCTCGATGCCTCTAGTGCTTACGATAAATCCCAAGGACTTTCCCGAGGCTACTCCGTAATGACACTTAAGTTGATTGAGCTTCATATTATATCTGAAGAGTATTTCAATCATTTCAATGAGGTTGTCCAAGTGATTTGCAGCTATGCGTGATTTAACCAACATATCTTCTACATAAACTTCCATTGTCTTCCCAATCTAACGTTTAAACATGGCGTTCGCTGGTCGCTGGTAAGTTGTCCTAGCATTCTTTAAGCCAAATGGCATTACTTTGTAGCAATATTGTCCCAGATTGGTAATGAAACTGGTATTTTCCTGATCCGATTCTTGCATCATGATCTGGTTATACCTCGAGTATGCATCCATAAATGATAGCAGTTCATTTCCAGCCGTCCCTTCCATAAGCTGATTGATTCTGGGCAAAGGAAAGTTGTCTTTCGGGCAAGATTTGTTCAGATCTGAGTAGTCGATACATATTCTTCATTTCCCATTGGACTTCTGGACCAAAACTAGATTAGATACCCATTCAGGGTAAGTAGCATTACAGATAAAGCCATTCGCCATTAGCTTGTCCACTTCTTCTCTTAGCGCTTTGGACCACTCGGGCTTTAGGCTGCGCCTTTTCTGCTTCACAGGTGCATACTTGGGGTCAATGTTAAGTGCATGGCAAGCTATCTCTGACGACACCTCGCACATATCGGAATGCGTCCAAGCGAATACTTCCAGATTGGCACGAAGAAATTTGATGAGTTCTAGTCGCATCCTGTTTCCAAGATGCGATCCAATTTTAAGGACCTGTGTTGGGTCATCCATGTCGATTGGGACAAATACCATCAATTCTGTCGGTGCTGGCCGTTCCTTCCTTGAAATCTTCTTTCCAAGGTCTAAAGCCTTATCAATCGGCTATGGTCCCCAGGCCAGAGGTGGCTCTGTAGTTGCTATTCGGCAGGTTCACGAATGTGGAGAGTTCTCCACAAATTCTCCCCCTTTTCTTTTCTTTCAGACTCACGTAGTTCCACGATATAACATTCCCTAGTGGCGTTTTGGTCTCCCTTGATCACACCGACTCCATTTTCCATCAGAAATTTCATAGTTAGACACCATTGAGCTAAAGCAATCCTGAAATCTGCCAAGGCGGGTCGCCCTAGGAAAGTGTTGTAGGTGGAAATTTCATCTACGATCACAAAGGTTTGGATGAGGGTGACTTTTTGGTCCCCTTCTCCGAGTTCTACGGGTAAGTCAATTGTTCACACAGGTTGTTTGCATTCATCGATGAATCCTAGAATCTTTGTTTGGTAGGCGGATACATCTATCATACCGATCTTCATCTGATCAAAGGTGTATTTCGAAAGAATATTCATAGAATTGTCGTTGTCTACCAATACTCCTCGGACCATGGCGGGTCTGATTCCTACTATCACGACCATAGAGTCAAGGGTTGGAGCTTCTATTCCCTTAGTGTCTAGATTCCAGAATACTATGTCATCATTTAGGGTTTTCTGTTACTTGGCAGGGGTTCCATCTTCAACCGCAAAGCATGCATCTTTCGGAGCGTGCTTTAATGAGGTCACATATCGCTCCATTTCTCCCCAACTCTTCTACACTGGATGGGGCCCTCCAGATATCGTTCCAATGACGAGTCTCTGGTCAGTCCATCAAGGTCCCTCTTTGCTGGTTCCAACTTGGTCCCCTTGGTTTCTAGGAGATTGGGGCGCTATGGGTTGGTCAGGATTTAGTGGTTTCCTCACATACTGCCGAAGCTTGTTTTCCCAAATCAACTCCTCAATTAAGTTCTTCAGGTGATGACACTCATTCGTGTTGTAGCCATGCATCTCATGGAAGCGGCAGCAATTTCCAGAACGCTTCTACTATTTGGTTGCTTCCATTTTAGGCGGCTTCTTGTATTCTTTCATCCCCTATGTCGCGAGATAGATGTTTTCTAGAGTATCGTTGAGCAGGGTGTACTCTTCTGGCCGCAAACCTTTGAGTCGCTTGCTACTTCCATTTCATTTGTTAGAATTCTACTTCTTCCTTTTCTGATTCCCATTCTTTCTTGCGTTCCCTTCAACGGTCCCGAAGGTGTCTGTATCTTGGTTCATAGCCATATTATTTTGCCCAATGTTGGTCGGTTATAGGTTAGCGGATTTTCTTTCTAACTCCTATGTCTCTTCCAACCTCAAATATTGGCTCGCCTTTCGATTGAAGTCCTTCCTAGTGGTGGGTTGTTTCATTTTGATCCATTTCCCTAATTCAGTCTTAGGGTGAATTCCGCGTACTAAGGCCATGAAAACCATATCCTCGTTCGGATTACTTACTTCAGTTACCGCAGTGTTGAACCGATTCATGAAAGACTTCAGAATTCATTTCGTCCCTGGAATAGGCCAGACAAGGACATCAAATCTTTTGGCTATGTCGTGTTGTCTAAACTGATCAAGGAATCTTGTTGCTAGTTGATTGAAAGTGGAGATGGATCTTGGCGGAAGCCTAGTGAACCACATGGAAGAAATTCCCTCTAGAAAAATCGAGAAACATCTACATCGAATGGCATCCAAAGCATTTGCTTCATCTATGTACCAATTGTACTTGTATAAGTGGGGTTTCGGGTCTCTCGTTCCATTGTAAGGCGGAATAGTTAGCACGGTGAACCTTTTGGAGTATCGCTCATTCAGAATGTCATCAGTGAAAGGATTCCGACTTGGAGCAGATCCCCTTTCATTATCCCTTCTATCCTTACTTCCATTCATTAGTCGTTTGACCATGTCCACAATATATGCCTCAGATATCCAGTAATCCGGGGGTCGGCTGTCAGTGACCGTACCAAGTGTTTGGTTTTGCAAACGATCTTGGTGAGCGGGCTGAAGCCTAGGCTCTCGTGTCTTCGGGCGAGCCACTCCCTCAGGGCTTTGTTGGCTTGCAGTTGGTCTGATGGGGGTAGTTTGGATATCCCTAGCATCATTGAATGCATTGGTATTTCCTTCCAACTTATCGTCATCGAGTCACTCACCATCCTCTAAGTCGGACAGATTCATGACTACATCCTCCAGTGGGGTTTTTGCCCCTAGATTTAAGTTTGTAGCTGGTTGCCTCGCAGTTGGTGGAGTGCTTGTGTTTCCTTCCATATTGATTCCTACGGTTCCACCCATCACTCCTTTCTATGGCTGCTTCACGTTTCTCCTGTTTAGGCCAGAGATGGAAGAATTTTCTTGCTCCATGGCGGCCGCAGTCTCTATCATGGTTCTTGGAGCAGCATGAGACTGCAAGGTCAATAAGGCATTCAATTTCTCCATGAGAGCCCTTTAGCTGTTTTTCATTTTTTGATTAATTTCGTCAACCATTTTATTTAATTCATCTCTAGTGACAACTTCACGTTGAATAGAGGATCCTAAAACTTGATCATCGGAGTTAGCTCCTAACTGTAGATTGTTGGGATTGTTGACTTCAATTTGCTGAGGGTTTGGTTCTTCTCCAGCAATGGTAGCTCCTATGGACCTTTCGGAAGTTGTTCTTCTTCTTCCTAGTGCCATTGATTCTTAGAAGCAAATCTTCTAATCAGAGGTTGAGGATCTAACTTCTTAACCTATTTGATCCAAAGTAGATAACTAGGTCTAAGCCTAAGTTGGATTCTTAGTGAAAGCACCAAAATGTTAACCCAAAAACTGGATCAACACCCTGGATTGAGTGTGAAAGCACCAGCCCTGTTTATCCAGGCAAATAAAATGGAAATAAGTAATAATAACTTGCAGATAAAGTAAAGATATGAGAGATTTTTAAAGTGGTTCGACTGTTAACAAAGCTTATATCCACTTTATAACTTTTGTTATTGACTGACTGCAATTACAAGTTCAATCTGATTACAATTTGATTGGATCTTGTAAGTTAGATCAAGTCACCGGTGTTAGAGTTCACTGGAGAATCACAGTGAACCTTTTAGATGACTGTTGTGTGGAAGGAGAAGAGTGAAGAACAGTTTCTGAAGAGTTTCAGCAGCCAGTCCAAAAGACCCTCTTTATACTGAAGATTGGGTTGTATTTATAGGGGTTGGAGAGCACTTCGGCCTAAGCCGCTTCGTCAAAGACTTACATCTAAAGGTACGAAGGCACTCAGGAAATTCCAGAACGAGCTGACCCAATATGATGGGTCGCTAGCGATCCATGGAGTTGGAGTAATTTTGGCTCGTTTCTTTTGGATCATGTTTCCTACCTTGTGTAGATGCTCTCTATGTAATTTCATGACTAGATGCTTTGTTTTGATGATGATTCATGTACTGACTTCACCGAACTGTCGCTGGAATCAGATGAATGCTCACTTCTCGATCTAGCTAGATTGGAATATCATCAAACTTAGCAGACATTCCTTGAAAACTTATTAGATCATGGTGCAGAAGGATAGGAGGATCCACGAGCAACCCATATGGATCGCTAGCGATCCATCACCTTAGCAAAATTTTTGAATTTTTTGCCTTGAGTCTTTCTTGGTTCCTTCTTCTAGACCTTTTGGTTGACCCTTGAGTTGTTCTAACTTGACGTAGATGTTCTGAATTCCTCTGAATTCCGTTGGGTCAAAAACTCGAATAACAAATTTCTAGGTAGAAATTTAGAGATGTATCACTATCCTGATATCGTGTTGTATGTTCTAATTATAAAATATAGGTTGCATAATTTCTTTTTGTTTTTTCATCTGTCATATCAAAGTTGTGCTAGATGTCCTACTTGTTTAGATTTTACAATGTTAATTGGACCCCTATGTTACATCAGTAAATCATTTGATGCAAATGGAAACTCTTTGTTGAACAAATGTACTCAGAACGTTTTTTTTGCTCTTAGCTTTTGGCAAAATGTTTTATTTCTATGTATAAAGTGAATTCCACCCACAGAGTCATTTGTAGCCTCTGCACTGGATATTACTTTAGTATTAAATACCATCATTATCTTACATTGGAAAATGGTATTTTATAGACACTACAGAGAATTTTGATGATATGTCAGGTATACCTGCAAGTTGAGCTGAAAAGAATCCCAACTATAATATTATATGTTCCGGCAAGTTTCTTAGGTGGCACTTATGTCGGTTTTAACTTCACCAATCGAGTAAGTGGCTATTTGGGACTTAGAGAGGGTGTGCACTAGCAAAATGAAAGTAGGGGTAATGGGTATTTTAAAGTGGTTGGAAAGGAGAAATTTTAACAAAAATGATATGGGATTTTTGTGTTGCAAAAGGTGAATTGAAAGTAGTTTTTGGTTGAAATAACTATTGTTATTAATGGATACCTTTTAATCAATTAGTATAAATCATGGTTAACTACGTATTAAGTGCATGAGGTTTGGAATTTAAATAGGGATTTAAAAAAAATGGACGGTTGGCTTCAAATGCATCCAACGCATCACATGTCTATAGTCCATTTTTATGCTTCATGCGAAAAGGCCATTTCTTTGGTTACCGAATTCTAACATCCACGTCTGATGGAACAAGGTAATATTTTGGTGCAAATGCACCTTTATTCTATATTCTGTAGGTTAGGTAAGCTCCCATATTGTCACTCGTTTGGGTTTTTTCTCATTCATTTCACTTTTACTTTCCTCCAATCATTTTTTTTTACTTTTTACCTCATCCAACATAGAGTAAAACCTATTTATGCGTTGACCTTTGCATTTTTTTAGGATGACATCATAAAGCAAATACAAGCAAAAGAGAATGAAAGGGATATTGTTGGATATGAGTGGATAACATTAATCTTCGCCGTGAAGACGAAAATAAAAAGTAACTTGTATAGGTATTACTTAACATTGTATAATTTCAATCATTTATTTATATTTTAACATGGTCCTTTTTTTTAATTTAAAGAAAGTTGAGTTGGACCAAAGACAAATGAAGTGCAAGATACAGTTTTTCCTAGTCCAGAGTACAATGCAGTAGAATACACAAGAATGGGAGCAACATGCCAATGGAGTGTTGCTGGTGCATGAAGCACTGATTTTGCCTCATGTAGCTACTGGTTCTGACTAGGAGGCTGTTCAAGGTAGATTTTATACATGCACTCAATATGCAGTTTTAGAATATTAGAAGTAAATTGTAAAGATTAAGTCTTCAAATCATATTTTTAATGAAATTTGATTATGTGGAGTCAATGATATAGCCTTCTTTTTTGAATAGAAAGGACCAATGATCACGATTTAGTTTTATTGAAAAATAATGATGATCAATATTGGTTGCTTTGCTTCATACATAGATGTTTCGGTAGCTATGTAATTTAGAAGTTTCATTTTTTCACTTTAGCAAAATACAAACCGAAGCTACCAAAGTTCATGGTATCTAACTGTTTATATTGGGTACACCATAATTTGTTATTATACTAGATGTGAACCCGTGCTTTGCGAATGGGAAAACTTGTTTAATTAATTATGGAATTGTGGTTTTATAGAATAGTTAGATACCCTGTTATGAAAGAACCGAAAGCAATCTGAAATACATATTGATGATAACTTAGTTTTATAAAAAATAACTAAGTTTCTAATAATAATAATAATAATAATAAATTAATTATTAGTTTTATAAAAAATAACTAAGTTTATAATAGTAATAATAATAAATTATAAAATATTAACTAGGTTATCTAAATTTATAATAATAATAATAACAAATTAACTAAGCTTATAAAAATTAATCAAGTTTAAAATAACAATACTAACAACAACAACAAGAATCAGAGTAGCAATAATAACAATAAACAAAACTAAGTTATAAATATCAACTAAGTTTCATAATAATTAACTAAGTTTAGAATAATAATAATAATAACAATAAATAATAAATTAACTATAAGTTTTACAAAAATTAGCTAAGTTTATATTAATAATAGTAATACTACTACTAATAATAAATTATAAAATATTAACTAAGTTATCTAAGTTTTATAAAATGTAACTAAATTTATATAATAATAATTTAAATTATAAAATATTAACCAAGTTATCTAAATTTTATAAAAAGTAACTAAATTTATGTAGTAATAGTAGTAGTAGTAGTAAATTAACTAAGTTCATGAAATTAACTTCGTTAACTAAGTTTTATAATAATTAACTAAATTTATAATAACTAGTACAGCCGTTCAATGGTGGAAGAACCCATTCAATACGCTCACATGCATTGACTCCAAACCTCAGCAATAATGATACTGCACATTCTCAACACTTAATATTCGATATGCCCACATGCAATATTATCAAGTCCCTGGTTCTCAAGCTTTCTAGCTAATAAACAACCACCTGGTTGTCACTCAGTTATTCAATCCCACATACGTGCAGTTACTTTCAACTATTGCCTTAGTTCTCTGCTTTTGCTCCATGTTGCTCAGCTCTCCCACATAGCTCCATTGCCTTTCTATGCAGCAGACCCCTCAATCCAATCACTCAATTTTTTTGAGTGCAGTAATATTATTATGCTGATTGATTTATTCATATTATGTAATATATTTTTTGTTCACTACAAGAATTTTGATTTTTAGTAGCGCACAAAAAACGCTACTAAAAGTTTTAGCAGCATTTTGATAAATGCTGCTATAAAGCCCGCAACTAAAAATACCTGATTTTTAGTTGAACTTATTTCAACGCTACCATAAATCGTTTTACTGTAGCGTTTATGAAAGCCACTAAATTCTTTTTTTGCAGTGTGTATAAAAAGCTACCAAAATTTACTTGATCTGCTCAAAAATATTTTGGTAGCGTTTGTTAAACGCTGTAATAGAGGACGCAGTTTATTGACAAAGCCTGTAGCCGCGTTTATTAAACGCTACTATATATGCTCTCCTTCGACCTTTTATTTTTTGTAGCATTTTTTAGTAGCGTTTTCGAAACGCTACTAAAAATATTCCAGCTCTGCCTATACATTGCCTCCAGTTCAATCTTGTTCATAGCTTATAACATAATACATAAACACATACACATTAAACAACAGCAAAATACATATACATATACACATACACATTCAAACATAAACACATTTAAAAACCACAAAATACATAAACAAAAGCACTAACATAAACAATATGTTAACCGTACATAGAAGTTTACACAACCGAACAGTAGTTTCAAGACAAAAGGTTAACTGTACATAGAAGTTTACACAACCGAACTACGTACCACAAACAATATGCTACTGTTGCAGTTAAAGTACCATAAACATCTGAACTAAGCAAGTACAATAAACAACCAAACTACCTAACAAGTACGATAAACTAGTGCTGCTACTGCTCATTCTTCAAAAACGCCTACCTGTAGACAAAATATAATCAAAAGTGAGACTCAAGTTATAATCAATACTGAGATAATAATGACAGGACCATCAATACTGAGAAAACAATGAGACTAAAGTTATGTACAACTGAATATGTGCAATCTTGTGTTCAACTGAATATGCACAACTGAATATGAAAACTAAAATAATGTGCATGTTAGTTTTGGCCAAGAATAAAATGAAAATGTAGATTTGTCATCAATGTTTTGTACATTTTATCTCTGCCTGTACATTTTCATATACTCAAACACAGATTTTCATATACTCGAACATAGATGAAAATATAAGTGTACATGAATTATTTTTGATGGTGAAATTAGGTAGGTGTAAGAAGTCTGCCAGACCCATATGGATACAGCCAAACACAGATTCAAAAAATTCATAACGATAGATGCATTTGTTGATAAAAATATGGGATAATAATATAATTTGGTCCTAGTATGTAAAATGACTGGAAACTTAGGATCATAAATTATCTTTTAAGTACGTACAATTAGTCGATATAACTTATGGCTACTGATGGATTAAACCACCGACTAATTACAGTTAATATATACAACATAAATACCATATTTTGATAAGCCTGATCATAGTAAATTCCAACATAAATTCTAACTTATTCACATTGTTGCATATTCACATAAATCATTCAAGTACAACAACTCATTGCACGTCTACAAGCAGGTTATAATGAGGCAATTTAGAGGAAAATTTCAAATAACTTTGAAGGCAGCCCCTTTTCAAATCACTTAGGCATTATAATTATTTGAGTTGATGGTTTAAGTATTTTGTTGCTACTGGTTATCCATGATGGTAATTTTGCAAGAAGTTTTCAATTACATAAAGAATTGCATACCATTCATTTTGGTTCCATAATGACTTTTGCTATCAACCAAGCTATGGGAACGCCAAAGGCATCTTCCATGCACGTCAACTCCGATGTAGGTCTCCATAGCACTACATTCGAAACTCTCACAATTTCAACCCAAACTTTTACAGCATCACGTCCCAATGGATGACAATGGACCATCGACATTGGATCAGTTGAAGTGATAGTTCCTTCAGCCACTACTTCATTCGTTTCACCCACATCAATCAACTTGCATTTATTATCTTTTGTCAGCTTCGCAATCGGCTGGAAAAAAATGGTGCATATTTCAAACAGTGCATATTGAAAACTGTGTACTTATTTTAGAAACCAAAGCATACAAAATGAAACAACACAGTGGTGCATATTTCAAACAGGAGAAACAAAATACAAACTACAAAATATTTCCAGCATATTTACTTACATGTTGTGGTTTCTTCACGATTATGGGTGTGGATATCACGGGAGAAGTCACACAATTTACATTCCTACCAACTGCATCTTTATTAACTTCAACTTTTGATTATGGCCATGCTACTTTCCTACCAACTGCATCTCTAACGCACGACATATCAACTGTGGGTCGCCACAAATATGCATCTCCATTTATTACATTGGCCACCCAAATCGCGAAGGCAGCCAGACCGAGCGGAATACCATTAACAAGATGTTGTGGATCTCTGGCATAGATTCTTCCTTCGGTAACTACCCCTTTACCCTCATTCCAACCATAAATCTTGCATTTGTTGTCTTGGGCGCTGCTGTCACTCTAAAAAGGAGAAATGTAAATCAAGAGTTTAGTGATTAAGTGAAAATATTGTACAAGACATATTTCTAAATTAAATTTATGGAAGACCGACGTAAATATTGTGAATTATAAAATTTACCATACTGACTTCATTCAGCTATCCTCGCAGCGCCCTCTTAATGCAATTTAATGGCCATGCTACTACCTTATTCTCAGCATTTGCTAATACTGTCATTTCAGGTGTAGGCCTCCATAAGTAAGCATCTGGTTCTTCCACGAAATCTATAATAACGCTCACAACATTTGGTCCAAGACGAATGCCATTGACAACCTCATTTGGGTCCATGGACAACACTCTCCCATCGGCAACAACTGTAGAGGTTCCATCCTAATTCAACACCGAACATACGTCGTCATTGCTCTACAATTATTCAACAGAAAATTATAGCAATTACTGGATCAAAAACTAAAATCCAAATGTTATTTCTTGCGTAATATAATTATTATTTTTACCAATTCAGGTGTGCTCCCTTCTTTCGAACTTTCTTTACCCTGCAGCAAAGCACAAATATTAGGATATTTTAATCTTAGGAGCACTGAAGTGGATACACACAATACTTAAAATGTCACTAGAATCAGTCCAACAAGTTTGAATGGCAGAGTACATACAAAAAACCAGTTGTTGTAGCATCATTTACAAACATGTGTGTCTGAATTCATTATTTTCAAAATTATTATATAACAAAAAACCAGTTGTTATGCACTGTTTTTTATTCCCAGTTACTATAGTGTTTTTATATATACTTTGATGCTATGCATATTTGCAATAAATTATAGGTGCATCAGTAAACCTTGTTCATCATAGACTTACCTTTTATGTTCAGTGATCAAGTGTCAAGACGACATGTGCACCCAAAACTTGTTGAGAGTTTTATTTGAGAAAAAATGAAAAGCAAGCAGGAACACCTATACTACATATACTGTTTGGATACTCAAAATGGATACCAAAGATTTATGTGAACATACGACATTAGAAAAACATTTATCCATCAATAAAATGATCTTCAGCAGAATATGTGAAAGAAGGTATAAACTAAAGATGAAAGGCCCATCAACTAATTCTGTTACAATGTTCTCGGGTATAATATGATTGTAATTTTATTAATAAAAGCAGATGGAGAATAAGCTGCATTTGCAAGTGTAAATTTATTAATCTACTATATAAGAATAAATAACTTTGTAAATTGTAATTCTGTGCCAAAATAAATAGTACTCGAAATCAATCATTAATTTAAATAGGAAGAAAGCATCAAATTATTATATAGTTGACACCAAAACAAATATCATTCCATGATAAACAAACTTAAACATTCTTGTTGCCTAAAGATAAATTTAGACATGATACAAGAGAATATCCCAATGGATAAATAGACTCATTTAATAAAGAGTTTAGTAACCCATTCCAAAGTTGCTATAATCGATAAATAACGAAAAGAATTCGCGAATATGAGACTCAACATTTGTCTCTTACAAACCATTTGAAAAGGTAGGCCCTGGACTAGGCCACTAGACAACTACCTAACACGCCTCCAACTTTTTAAGGGTCTCCAATTATTATAACATGTTATTCCCAGTGAGCAATGCAGCTACAATGGGGCCTTAATTAGCAGAGTCTGACCAAGCTTGGTATTTTCACACTAAAACAAAGTGTTGCTTGTTGTTCGGTTCACTTGCTGCCTCAAGCCATTGTACCCAGTGTTTTCCCAATGTTTTCCCAATGTTATTCCCAGTGTTTTCCCAATGTCTACTTAATAAATTACTTTTAAAAGTTTACCTTTTGGTCCACCAGCATATGTACCATACCCCTTAATTCTGCTATTTCCTCTCGATACTGAGATAGTTGTTTATCTCTGGACTGGGCCACAGCTAGCTTGGTTAAGGTGCAGCCCCTTCCTAGTGCCCTTAACTGTCCTGGTTTATCTTGTCCCAATACATTTGCAAGAGCGTCTCCATTGACATTCTATGACGAGCTGGATTGTGATAGGCTAACAAATTTTTTAATCTCCTCCTACATAAATAAATACATACAGATAATGTACGATGGTAAAATCATCATAGTTTCAGACAATTTTTTATATACCGATAAAATAAAAAATTCTTACAATAGTATTTGCAGCTTCCATGGTTACTGGTTCACCATTTTTTTAATGTGAGATTTAATCCAAACATCAGCTCTAGTTATGGACGATGGATTTGGACTTCCTTTTTTCTAAATTTAGAATAACATTAAATAAATAAACTGACAGATATAAAATAATATTAAATAATGCTATAATTAACTAACTAACCATGTCCTCGGTCAATCTAGCCATTCCCCTACGACCAGATGTGTGTGGAACTTGTTTAACCCTAAGGGCCGAATGTTTCTCACTTCGTTTCTAGAAATATTGAAAGACATTAGAATTTAGTAACCAAAAGCATATTACAGATATCTTAATGTTACCTTAAACTCCGGACTTGTTTTGGCCTTCACAAACTTTCTCCATTCATTCATGTTTTTTATGTTGGTATGTTTCAGTTTAAGTCTTTCCTCTTCGTTCTCTGATTTATTTAATTTTCGAACCAATTTGATTTTTGAGGATTTCCAAATTACTCCCATCCGTTGAAATACGGCTTTTCTTTGCCATTCCTCTTCCAATTTAAATCTAACCTGCAATAATACATGAAAACATGATATTAACAATAGAAAACATGATATTAACAGTAGGTGAATATAAAGAAACATGCTATGGTGAAGCAGAATGCTGTCAAGCTAGTTCAGAATTGGTGAATATATGACTTTATGGTCTCTAAATTTTGAAAAAATCTGAATGAAAATCATGAAATAATCACCTGGTCCAGACATTAGACACCTAAAATATATCTATAGGATTTGTACTCTTGAAGATGATAGCAACGTCACTAAAAATCAAAATTGGTATGATTTCAATCTCAAGTGAGCGGGGATATTGGTGTTTAATTTTTTTAATTCTATCCAATAATCTATGACAGCATTGTTTAATTTTTGAAGAATAGCATTTGAAGTCTAGAATAATTGTTTTGAAATCATTGGTCAGCTGATTTTATCAAAAATAATAATTAGAAAACAATGAAAGTTTATCAAAAAACGATTCACTAATTTTATAAGCAAGCAAATTCGTACATGTACTTTAGTAGATGACTCAAATTATGATTTGTAACACATAATTCAAATCATGTTTACATTTTTGCCTTAGAAATAATCATCCGGACCCATAAATCTCTGTCATTCTGAACCTTCCGTGAAATATGAATATTCATTTCTAATTTATTTATCTATTAAATGTTAAAAAACCAGAGATATGAACAATTGAATTTCGGAGGATAACCCACAATACGAACCTACACTAATGATGATTCAAATTAACAAATTAAGGTTCTTAAACAGAAGTCAGGATAAAATGTTTAAACGACATGATTCAACTACTAGAACTTGTGGATTTCTTAATATAAATTCCTGTTTATTATAGTCAATTTAAAAACCGCAAATTGGCAAAACTATAATCGGATTTATACTTTAAAAAGTAAGTGGTAGGAGAAGAAGAAAGATGAGTTGCTTGATAAATCTACAAAATAAATATAGACAGAAGCAGGGACAAATGTTGATAAATAGATTCTCTAGCATATACAGTAGGGAACCTGCTCCATACCTGAAGCGATCGCCACAAAACAACTTTTAACTCTTCACTTAGATTCCTCCAATCATCAAGTGTGTATGGAACCTGCTCCCGCACAAGCGGTCCAAGAAAAGAGGATAAATATACCGACCCTGGCCTTATTGGTACGCCTTTATCATTGAACTCAACTTCAATTCGATCATGACTGTTTAACGAGAGTTTTTTTGCTTTTGTTTGACCTCTACTGCCTCTTTTCCAAGACGAACTTGCGGTTTCAGCATCACTTGCTCTCTCAATTTCCACCTTAGCAGCATCAGTCTGGTCAAGAAGAATTTCATTGTCTAAGCGGGGTTCTTCTTCATCTAACAAAGCCCTTTCATCATTTGGGTCTTCTTCATCTAACAAAGCCCTTTCACCATTTAGGTCAGAAGGGTTATCGTGTAGTGCTTGTTCTTCGTCTTCATTGCAAACACTGGCTTGCTTCTTAGCATTGACTGCTCGTTTTTCGCCTTCACTGCAAGCACCGGCTGGAATCTTATACTTCCGCTTTGAATTATACTTCTGGGATTCCTCATCAGTCTTTTTCTGGTTGCGAGTATGTACAGAGCTTGGAAACATCTCTTTTCTGCAAATGAAACAAAATATGAGATACTTAAAAATTTCATTATTTACCATCTACTCACTGGAGGAATCTGGACCCAATAATTAGTTTGTAGATACATGATCTCTGAATCTTTTTAACGTTATATTTCGAAGTATTCTAGAAGTTAATTTTATATCTTAAACAATATAACGAACAAATTAATTAACAAAAGACTAATTTTTTGTAATCAGATCGATATTCTTTTTTAATACATTAATGTAGAAACTTATTAGACCTTGTATGTTAACATGCAAAAATTAACGTAGTATTCTAGAAGTTCAATCCTTTTCCAGCTCCAGTTCATGATTTGAAAATCAGTTCTTTGACTATGCAGATGAGAAAAATATATACCATCCATGACAAACTATAGTAGGCTAATGACAAACTATAGTTATAGAGCCAAATTTGCTGACTTTAATTCTTCAAGTACCAACTGAACAATTGAAAACATGAATAGAAAAGCATTAGTTCAGAACTATCAGATGAAAATTTGAATGCTATAATTTAGATTATTTTAGTTCAAAAAACAAATAGTTATGGGCTATTCCATTACAAATACATAACAGACAATGAACTAGGCCAAGATTGCCTTAGATGGTAGTTTATTGTATCACATATTCATGCTTCGTACCAATAACAATCACAAATTAAAACTGGTTGGTTCATAGTGGATATGAATTTATTTCATTAACAAATTGAAATCATAATATTACAGTAATTAGAACCGCAAATGGACTAGAATTGTTTGCTACTCCAATTCAATGAATAAATTATATGAATCCAGCAAAATGAGTAACAAGACAATAAAATCTGAATCCATGCTTTCATTCCTTACTAAAACAAGTTTTGATAGTGAATTTAATAAATACAAAATGAGTAACACAACTTGCAAAATAAAAATAGAGACATTTGGAGAGTAAAATGAGTCTATAACTATGACTAATGCATTAGTCTAATGTATGGATTTGACTTAGTAGGTGAACATAAAATCTACTCAATTATGCCTTCGCAATCCTGCCTAACATAACTAACATCTTCATCATCCATTTCGGTTATTTCATAATCTTCCACGGCTTGGATATCTTCCTCCATGCAATCATGTGTCTCTAAATCATTAAAACTTCTTGATGGTGCTTTCATTACAACATACCAATTAGAATCATCATTTTCTCTTGAATAAAATACTTGTCTTGCTTGAGATGCAAGTATGTATGAAATCTCTTGAAAATGATGCTTGAAAATGATGCTTGATGTAAATGGGTACATCCAACGAAAATGAACTGGTCCACACATTAGTGCTTCTTTTCCAAGATGAATGGACAAATGTACCATTATATCAAAAAAAGATGGTGGAAAAAAAATTTCAAGTTCACATAAAACTTCAATAATCTCAACATTGATTTGTTCTACCTTCTCTCTATCAAGAACACGTTGACATAATTTGTTGGAAAAAGAACATAAGCGAATTATTGCTTTTCTTGCCTTCTTTTCCATTAATCCTCTCGATGCTACTGGCAATAACTGTTGCATTAATACATGGTAATCATGTGACTTCAATCCGCTAATTTTTCAATCATGCAACGAAATCTGATTCTTCAAATTTGAACAGTAGCCATCTGGTCCTTTGAAATCGTACAATCTTTTGCAAAATATTTTCTCTCGGAATTTGACAACATGTATGGAGCCGGTGGAAGATATGTTTTATTCCCATGAGGTTGTGCATGAAGCTCATTTCGAATTCTCCAATCCTCTAAATCCTTTCTACAGTTGGTTCCATCTTTTGATTTATTACCATGCAACATCGTTCCCAATAGGCTTTCACCGATATTTTTCTCCATATGCATTACATCTATATTGTGACATAATGGAAGTTCCTACGAAAACCAAAACTATAACACATTATTGAGTTTTTCTTATGTTAAAACAATGAAAAATAAATAAATTAACTACTAACCTTCCAATATGGCAAATCAAAGAAAACCGATCTTTTCTTCCATCTTGATACCTCCAATTCTGTAGAATTGTTAATATTATCATACTCATATTCTGTATCATAAGCACACTTTCTCTTCTTACCTTTCTCTTCTTTTTCTTTTCCAAAATCATTTGGATAATCCTTCAACAATGCATAAATGTTTCTCCCAGTTAGAATTCTAGGAGCACTACCTTTTTCTATGGTGTTATCAAACAATGCCTTTTGTTTCCTCCGTGAATCTGAAGTAGGTAGAAATCTTCTATGACCCATGTAGACGCTCTTTCGACTGTGATTCAACCAACGAAAATGGGTATTGACACCACATAATGGGCAACCTTTTTCCCCCTTCACACGACATCCAGCAAGATTTCCATAAGCCGGAAAATCATTAATCGTCCATAGCAAAATTACATTCAGTTTAAACAAAGTTTTACTAAATGCATCATAAGCATTAACTCCATTACACCACAAATGATGCAAGTCTTCCACCAAAGGCTCCAAATATACATCAATATCATTTCCGGGTTGATTTGGGCCTGGAATAAGTAAAGATAACACAATATTTTCTTTCTTCATACACAACGTAGGCGAAAGATTGTATGTCACAAGCATTACCGGCCAGCAACAATATTTCGAACTCAACATGGAAAATGGATTGAATCCATCTGTAGCAAGACCAAGCCTAAGATTGCGTGGATCGGATGAAAAAGATGTATACTTTTCATCCACCATTTTCCATGTCATAGAATCCACGGGATGACGCATTTTTCCATCTTTGCTTGTATTTTTAATATGCCATCTTAAATCTGTTGCCATCTTTTGAGATCTATACATTCTTTTAAATCTTGGAATTATTGGAAAGTATCTCAACACTTTAACTGGAATACCTTTTATAACCTCTTTAGTATCTTTATTTTTCTTCCATCTCGAAGAACCACATTTTGGACAAATATCTAAATCTTTGTATTCTTTTCTGAAAAGGCAACAGTCATTCTCACAAGCATGTATCTTTTCAAAACCCATATCGAATGTTCTAAGAAATTTCTTTACTTCATATAAGGTTTTGGGAAGCACGTTATTCTTCGGAAAAAATAAATGTTGCACAGTTAAAAGCTTATCAAACCCACTATCAGACAAGCCAGTCTCACATTTAAGATTAAACAAGACGGTGATGGCAGATAATTTTGTGTGATCTGTGCAACCATGATATAATGGAGTTTCTGCATCTTCCAAGTTCTTGAGTAACTCATCCTCTTTACTCTGAGAATCAACATTATCTTTATCATCATGAAAAAAATCATCATTCAAAAAATATTCATCTTCATAGTGAATCATCTTGAATAAATCATATACGTCAAACGTATTTGTTGTCTTCTCTTCAATTATCTGTTCGCCATGGTTAAACCATACACCGTGTATGTATTTAGGATCCATTCCTCCAATAATTAAATGTTCAACGATGATGTGATCATCATGACGACTAAGATTCCGACAATCTTTGCAAGGGCATAAATTTTTTTCTATACTTCTTACATTCCTCTTTGCAGCATGCACGAAATTCATTGCTCCTTGTCGGTACTCTATGCTAGTTCTATGACAAAAGTTAAAAACATAAAAAATAAATTGAGTTTTAATATTATATTACATGTTCTAATTCTCAAAATACATATTAAGTTAACCATTGTTTTATCACCTATTTATAAAAACCCAATCTTTTTCCATCGTCGACATATGAAGGAAAATAAGTTCCTAATCTTTGACGTAGAAATTGGTGACACCTCCTCTTCCTATATCTGATACTAATTAAAAAAAAAAAGTTACTACGTTAATAGTACTTCTTAATATCGGGTCACCCAATCATTCTAAAGATTAGCCAAATAAAACTTTGTTCAATGACGTTTCAATGAATTTTTATTAATAAATTATGAACAAGTGTAAGTGATTTCATACATGTAGGTTTTACTGAAAAATCAGTTCATTTAGTATAATAACACCGAATGAATATGGTATTTTGAAGTGTAACTTCTAACAAATTCGATATTTTAAAACATGGTAATATGTTTTTTTTACTTCTTTAGGAACAGTTGTAAAGCTGGTTACGTATATTTCTGGTGCTATCAAATAAGCATTTTTTAATTCCTATTACACAGGCTATAAATGGTTTAAAGGTTATGGTCAAAACAACGCAGTGCTATAGCATAGAGTTTTATTACACAGGCCATAAAATTGATCTACACCATGGCTAGAAAAATGAGACTTAAAATTTATTACACATGCCATAAAATTTATTACACGGGCCATAAAATATATAAAGAGTAAATCAATTAAATTTATATTGGATGACAAACAATATGACTAATAAAACAAACAATTTTTCAAGCTCTGAAACTACTAAATCTGACTTATGTAAAACTACTACGTCCTTGATGCAAAATTATAAAAGTCAGCTAAATGGAAACTAGTTGAAAGTGACAAAGATGAGGAGTGTGATCAGATGGTTACTTTCCGGATAACAGACTTGATTACATATGCATTAAATAATTGCAACTATAGATAAAAGAAAGAAACCGATTTTTTGCTTAGAAGGAATTGCTTGAAGTCATGCAGGCCGTAACACCTAAAGTGACCCATATGGAATCTATGTAAAACCTTACATCATATAAACAGATGCAACATGCATCCCTGTTTTTGATTTATATTTGCCGACTACTTCCATGTTTCATGCAAAGCCACTTGCCATTTGCCGTTTACCTAGTTTTTTTTTTTAATTATAGGACAAAAGACATGATGAAGACACTTATTGATGACTTTCTCTATGATGTAATTATATTAATTGCACATTAACAGATTGGTAAGCGTATGGATCATGAAACTCCTTTAATTAGACTTACTCAACTATCATGTCTCTCTCAAAGTCTTAACATATGAAGGCAAAAGATTATGTATTACTTTGCAATTCACTACTGTTCTAATTTTCCAAATTGGAGTCTAGTATTACAGATAATTTTGACAAAATCATGGGTGTAGCCAGACTCTCCATGTCCAGACATGTTGATATTCAATATCTTCCATAATTCAATTTTGTGATTATTCGTACTTGGTGTACAAAATTTGTACTTTGGTTAAAACGGTAAAATAATTACACAGTTTAACCCTGGACATAGCCAAGCTTTTATTCATTTAATAAAAAAACATAAATATATAAAGGTGTAAACTAGGGTTGAATAAAAGATCTTCGTTATTAGGGTTGAATCAACAATTTCAGCTAGAAATTAGGTAGAAATTCGAATATACGATGCATGAAAATTAGGGTTAAATCAAAATAGAATCACAAAGTCGAATCACAAAATTGATTTAGACAATTCGTACCAAAATATACCTAAGCGATTGCTGGCTGCCGCGAGGATGTTGAGTAATGCCGTGAGGACGTTGAGCAAGGACGGAGTGGATGATGAAAAGGGGAACTTGATCTTCAGTTGATGAAATTTGAGCAATTGCTGGCTGCTGCGAGGATTGAAAAGGGGAAAAAACTTTCTGCAGAAGTAGATCGAAATGGGGAGAGAGTTTTCTAAGTATACATGAGATGTAAAACAATGACTGGTCACGTTTATTTTTGGCTAGGCGAAAAAAGTTTTCTAAGGAGCGGGAACAAAAAATTTTTAGTCATGAAACATATTTTGGGAAAAATATTTTTGGTTGCATTTATGATAAAACGCCATAGTTTTTTGCAACCGTAAATGGTTTTTCTTGTAGTGGTTTATTTTTTCTCCTTCATTTTGTTGATCATCACGGTGATGATCTCGCATAGAGGTCATAGATAATTCTAATAAACTCTAGTAGGAACTTTGTTTACTGCTTAATAAAATTTGAGTGCTCTCCTCATAAGAGGACCACTCTTTCAAAAATAATGTAAGCAAATGATAATCCGGGAAAAACAATTACTTGAACTATTAGTGATCAAAAATAAAAATATCAAACAATAATCTTAACATCGTTTATTTTCCCTCAAGATAAATCACAAGTTCTATGAAGTCATAGAAAAAATGAATTCTGTTAACAGTGATGCTAGTGAACTGCCTTGTTGAATAGCTTGGCAGAGACTTGTGAATGGATATTCAGTTAATAGTGATGCTAGAGGAAAAATATGCATGTGCTTTCTAAGTAATTTCATCCTGTTAGATCAAGAGAAACATCACGACTGCAAAATATGAGACAACAAAATAGAACGTTACACTTCACAGTTGGCTATTATGTTATCTTTTCTATTACAAAATATTAGACAACTGCAACTTATACTAGTGGCTACCATGTTATCTTTTCTATTCAGGTATATAATAAAAGGGTCCTTCATTCTCTGTTTTATATAAATTAACACTATATAATTTACAAGCAGGAGTCGCTCTAAAATAGAGATTCGTAGAAGAAAAAATGAATATATTAAGGTATTTTTCTGTCTCTACTTGTCTCATATCATTCAACTTTTTAAATGAAATTATGAAATTAATATTCTATTCTTGCTAGCTATAGATAATTTTTGTTAATGTGTTTTCTAGCTAGTTTCAAGTTTATTATTATTACAGTAAGTGTATGTAATGTTAAACTTTTATTGACATTTCAATGAATTTTTGTTTATGCAAATTGTTCGCCTTAATATTTAATAGAAATTTTAAGACTTTTAAAACAACCTTTTTTACTTAATTGAATGCAAATAAAATGAATTATCCATGGTTTTATGTCTGATGTTGTAATTTAAGAATCGTAAGAACGAAATTGTTTGTTTTCAATAAATTGGCAAAAGGAATTTGTGATTTTTCTACACATTTGTATGTTTTTTCCATCTGTTCCTGAAATAATAAATGAAGATTAATGGCTCAATCTTTAACGCTCTCATATTCTGTTTTATTATCTTAGCCGAATTACTGAAATTAATATTTAACTAATAGAGCATTAGAGAGTTTAGTGAAAGATACAGCCATAGAGGTACTTATTTACTTATTTATTTTTAAATTATGTTCTATATAATATCTAGTAAGATTCTATTTTTTTTCAGCTGTAAAGTTATTAAACTCTTGTATATTCTTAATTTATGTGAGTAATCTGTAATTTATATCATTGTTGTATTTTGATCGTATTCAGCCTAGATAGAACTTAGGGTGAGGATTGAGGGAAATAAATTCTTCAATCAATTATTTTGATCTGATATCTATATAATTCTACATTTCATTATATGTGAATTGGACTTGTGCCTTTTCGCGATGGTTTGTTTACCCTCAAATTTCTTAATGTATTATATGTACTCTCATTGCATTCTAAGTTCTATTATTATGTACTCTCATAGCATTATAAGTTCTATTATTTATTCTGACCAGTACAAGAGTCTCATAGCAAATTGGTTTCTTCAAAAAAATTTGTTCATATTGCTTGATCAATTTATTCATATTTGCATGTTTACTACATAGAACAAGTCAAGTAATCAACCACAATGAGCGAAGAAGCCAACAAAATCGAGGCATAGGTGAAGAACATCATACTCACTTCTTTCTTTCCTTTGGATGAGCCTTTCAAGTTTACAATTATTTACAAAGTTTTGGTTCAGGCTGGCAATATTTATATTGTAGGTTTGTCTCTTTTGGATACTAAAAGAATTTATGGCTCAGGTGGCTAATTCAAGTTTGTTGCCACGAATCATTTTTTACTTGCGATAAACAACTTTCGTAAATGAAAGATGTTTCATATGCTTGTGCACTAAACTGGCAGTGTGAAATCTTTTTAGGGTGTACTTAATACATCTGCTACAACATTTTGGTATGTGCTGAAAACATATGTAATGGATATTATGTGTATATTTGAGCATGTTTAATACAACGTCTGTGGATATTTGGTATGTTTAAAATAATGCATTACATTTTCTTATTATTACATTTTTCGACTCTTACATTGTTCATATTGTTATGTGTTTTAAGAAGATTTATTTTTGATATGCTATTACTAAACTATAATGTATAGCAGTATGCATCAAACACACGGAAAAATAAACTATAGTGCTTAAAAAGCAATATAGTTATATAATATAAGCGCTATAAAAAGGTATTATAATGTAGGTGGTTACCGTTGGAGGGTACCAGAATAAAAGCGCTATTGTATCCACGCATTTTATAGCGGCATATACACGTTGTAGTGATATGTAACTAACAAACAGATAGTGCTATAGAAAATGAATATTATAGCGGCTTATATACGTTATGAAAGCTTACTATTTTATAACAGCATTTTGTGTGTTAGAAATACGCCATTGGTTTTTTATAACATGTCGATATATAGCATTTATCGAACCACTATGCTTTTCTTTTATAGTAGTTATATGCCGCTGTGGATGATTCTTTTTCTTCTACTAACTCCATACAATTCCATGCGTTATCTTGACATATTATCCTTAATCTACTCATTTGAGAGTACCCAAGATAATAAGAAGCAAAGCGTGAAACCTTGGCTTAGGCAATAGTCTGGTGTGAGCTATACATCATCTCAAAATACTATAAAAATCGTATATAGAAAAAAGGACATAGGGTACGTAGAATTGTAAAAGACCTGTTCATGCATCCAAAGAGTTAGCACATAACAATCAATATATATACATATATATACATACATACATACATATATATATATATGCATGTATGTATGTTAAACTACCATTGCCATCATCATATGTGCGTACTACAATCAAAGTACAATATACAGTGTCTATGTATACAAGTCAATAATACCTACATCATGTGACACCTTAAAGTGATAAACAATCATGGCAACACATGACACCCAACAAACAATCCTTACATCACAGGTGCGTTGGATATATGATAACTCGTATGATTCAATCGTTAGCCGTAGACCGAATCAAATCTCGGTTTCTTGGTGGTCGAATCCATGCCACTTTGTAAGGATAGGAACTATACTCACAATCGTAAAGTTCAGGGTAATCCACATTCGTAAGGTCTGGACACAATCGTAACCCAAGTGGGTGTTCCCACGTACCCTCTCTATATGAGCGCTTTAGAAACCTCTGTGTTATCATTGATCCCTTTACACACATCTCCATATTGGAACCTAATCATTATTCTACATCATTTATCTTCATAGTAGAACATAGTTATACTTTTACTTATAAGTTTCGATCGCATAACTTATCCTTATGAGTCACCATCACAACTTCCATCATTGAGTCAACATTATCAGAACACCTCTAGACACACCCCTAAGTCATAGATTTATCATACCAAAGTTTCAAAATCGTCGCTTTGAAGCATTATGTCATCGCTTTATTTATCGCCACATGACCCTAAAGTCACTTTGTGTCATCCAGGAGTCATACACCCTTGCTCCAAGTCATTGCTTAAAAACCTCAAAATGACTGCTAGGTTGCCCCGAAGCAACCCCATGCCATGCTCGAAGCACTCCTTCTCCAAGCCTGAAGTCCCCTAAAAGTCCAAGCTATGTTCGACTATACCCATGACCGGATCGAAGTAATCCAACCACCAAACCGAAGCACCACCAGACCCAAAGTCGTATTCGACACCTCACTCCCCAAACCATTCCCCTTCTTCAGCTACACAGCCCCTCGAGCCGAAGCACCATCCCTACTTTTCCATTCTCAAAAGGAAGCATTATCGGATAACATTTGTTGTCCGATCATCTATCACCGAACCAAGTCCATCCCGAAGCCATCACCTTCCCTATTTGAAACCAAATCCCGAGCAACCCTTAGCCAGACCAAAAGCCACTAAACCAAAACCTGTAGCACTTCCGATACTTCAATTTCACACCAATTCCATCGCTACATTCGACATTTCGACCAATATGCATCCTCTATGCATTGATATGACTGTTAACATCCTAGAGCGATCCATCGAAGTCCGATTCTACGTTTTCGGACCTTCTACAGTTTATGAATCAAATTGGAGAGTATATCGCTACTCCTTCTATACGGAGACATCGACCATAGAATTGTCCATTACCTGCATTTCACTTTGATGAGCATTTACAACCATTCAAACATACATACAACATCCAAAAAAGCATCAAACAACATACAATCATCATCCAAACGTGTATCCATATATTAAAACATGGTAAATCCATTCCAAACACATCTAATACATAGCCTAACATCTATATAAGTCATCACACATCAAAATAACATAACTAAATCACTTTAAATCATTCAAATCTCGTTTTTATTTCAAATTTGGTTTTAAAACAGTCCCAAAACATAATTTTGACTTTAAAAATGGGTTTAAAACATATAGATACATATATAATAAGTTGTGAGATGATAATCACTCATTAAACATCCAAAAATGAATGGTCTACATGCAAAACAAGACAAATCCAAGAATAGATAGCAAAGCCTCAAATTTCCCGTTCAAAAAGGTAAATTTGAAAGCCTCTAGCTAACCACCTTGCCAATTTACTATAGAGCTATGGATTTGGAAGACTAGAGAAGATTTTGGTTAAGAGAAGGTTAGTGGATGTTTAGATCTATTTGGGAAGATGGAAAAATGATTTTGAGAATGACCATTTCAACCAATGTTAGCCTAAAACCCGAAATTGGTTATTGGGCAAATTCCCAACTCCACTAATTACACATTAAGTTGTTCCAAAAACTTCCTAACTTTAAACAGTCATATCTTCCAATGGTAAGTTCAAATTGCTATTATGATCACTCTACGAAAAGCGAAACCATCACATCTTTCCAATGGAATGGTCTTGGACCCTAATTCGGCTTCTATCAAAAGTAGTCGTTATAAGTTTTTCAAGGGTAAAAAATCATCCAATAAAATTTCAAAGTGTTAAAAATGTCATTACTCAATATAACCCAAAGTTATAATGTCATATCACCCAATGTGAATTTTAAAACAATACTTTACGATCATCCGATACATAAAATACGGGTCCTTACACATACGCAAGTAAATAATTGAAGAAATTCAAGATGGATTTGTATAAGTGAACGTGAACCTAACACAATTCTAGAGCCTACTTGGTAGCTTGAGATAATTGACTTGCACAAGATCTGACATAATTTATGGAGTTGACCTTATTAGTCATTATAATAAAACTTCAACGGTATCACATTTGAAGGCAACTAAAAGAATCCCTCAATATATCTAAAGTACAATTAATTTTGATTTATTATATTCATGTTCTAACAACTTCAAATTGGTTGGCTATAATGATAGTGAAAAGACTGATGACACCGATGATTGTAGAATCACCACTAGACTTGTTTTCTTTATAGGAAATAGGTTGGTCGTTGTTTCTCTTGAGAATAACTACGTCCGAGACTTAATCACACTTCCAAAGAGTTGTGAATGAAGTTGTTCATGAACTTTTGAATACATGGTTGTAATTTTCATTGGCCCAATAGCCCTGATTGGAACCATACAGTAGACATTCATCCTAGACATTCATTTTTGAGTTTTATCTAATGACTTGATCAAAAATGGTAGTAAAACTCTCACTTGGAGTTCTAAAATGCAACCAGTTGTGGCACTTTCAAGTTATGAAGTTGTGCATGTTTCTGCTTTAATTTGTGTGGGCCTTGCTATTTGGCCTCGAGGCTTATAAAGGAGTTAGACATAGCACAACACAATCCTAGAGAGATTTTTATGGATAATAAGTCACACACTTGTTAAGAATCCAGTCTTGACGAACAAAGTTCACATACTGATACATACTATCACTTCACTTGAAAGCGCTATCGAAAAAAACAAGAGATTGATGATTTTATTGATTGTAACTGTACATTTTCATTATAGAATAATGCGGTATTACATTGTGTTTATAGCAGTATTGATGTTGCTATTACATAAATAATTATATAGGCCTTGGGCTGCTTATATCCGCATCCGCATGTGATAAAATAATAATATTTCTGCCTTGGTTACTTCAGCAACATCCTCATTCTCTAACACTCTTCCTCAATTCATATCTAGGGTTTCCAACGATACCTAAGTTCTGAAATTTCTTCATCAATCTTCAAATTCATACAAATCTAACAAGTAATCATAATGAAATTGCTTCCTGAATTTAACACCATCTATAGATTGAAGCAATTTCTCTTGATTGAGATGAGGGTTTTAGCAGCGAAGATTTTCTGAGATGAAAAGAATGTTTCTTTGCTTTAAGATCTTCTCTAAATGTAGTGATTTTACTCGATTGAAGCTGGGGTTCTTGATTGCACCCTAAATCGTTGTTATTTTGCTCGACTTTAATCTCCAGCTTTAGGCGAAGAAAATTCTTGGATGACAGTGCCTTGATAAGGATACCAGCCCTTTGGTAAGCGGCTGGTAAGTGATTTACATCAAGTTTTTCTTTTAAGACTTGTTCTCTAACGAAATACAAGTCTAGCTCCATATGCTTTGTTCTAGAATGTAAGATTGGGTTGGCTGTTAGTGATACAGTACTCAGATTATAACACCATATAGTTGCTTTGCTGTTGTTTGACCTTTAACTCACTAAGCAATGATTCTATCCACATTATTTCAGTTGTTGCACTTGCTACACATCTGAACTCTAATTCAGTACTTGACCTTGATATAGTTGACTTTTCTTTAGAGCACCATGATACTGGATTTTGCCCTAGATATATACAACATCCACTTGTTGATCGTCGATCATTTGGATCAGTAGCCCAATCAGCATCTACAAAACTAGATAAACTAAGATTATAACATGATTTTAAGACTAAGCCATGATTTATATTTCCTTTTAAATATCTTAAGATCCTTTTCATTGCTTTCTAATGATCATCACAAGGATTCTGCATGGACTGGCTGACTTTGTTTATACTGAAGGCAATTTCTAGTCTAGTAATAGTCACATACGGTAAAGCACCTAAAGTACTTCTGTATTCTTTTGCATTCATAATTGGCTCTCCTTTATCCTTTGATAAGTGTATATTGCTTATCATAGGCGTAGGCAAACTATTTTCTTATCCATTCTTTTTTGATAAGCATTTCAGTGATGTATTTTTCCGACTTAGAAATATCCTTGAGCTTGATGATCTTTTAGCTTCAATGCCAAGGAAATTTTTTATTTCACCAAGATCTTTATTTGAGAATTCCTTTTTTAATTGCTGAATAAGACATCTGATTTCTTCATTATTGTTCCCTGTGATGAGAAAGTCATCTACATACACAAGAATATACATCACAATAGTGTCACTGTATTTTGTAAATAATGAATTATCAGACTTTGTGGGATTATAACCAAGTTTGATTAATGTGGCCTTTAATTTTTCAAACGAGACCCTTGGAGCTTATTTGAGGCCATATATAGTTTTATTTAATTTGCATACAAGTTCTATGTTTCTAGTCCTTTTGAATCAAGTATTTGTTTCATGTAAACTTCTTCTTGTAGTATTCCATTTAAGAAAGCATTATTTACATCCAGTTGCTTTATGCTTCAGTTTTTGTGAAGTGCAATTATAAGAATGATTGTAATAGATGATGGCTTTACTACTGGTGAAAATGTTACATTGAAATCAAAGCCTTGTTTTTGTGAGAATCCTTGTGTAACTAATCTGGCCTTTTATTTTGATATAATTCTTTCAGCATTTTTCTTTAACTTGTATGTCCACTTGCATCTAATAATGTTTTTATGCTTGGGCAAAGGAACAAGATCCCATGTCTTGTTCCTTATAAGAGCATTATATTTATCATTCATTACAGCTATCCATTTTTCACTTTGAGTCGCTTGTAGGTAGTTGGATGGTTCTTTTGTCTCAATGTCGGTAATATATACCTTTGGTTTGAAAATACCACTCTTTGATCTAGTAGTCATATGATGACCAGTTTTGGCATGAATAGTCTGCTGACTTGATGAATTGTTGTTAGTTTTAGGTTAATTGTTAAGCGATTAAGCATCACTATGATCTTGATAAGGGTCTGGTTGAAAACTTGAATACTTCTATGGTGAATGAACAGGGCTTCTGGATGAGTCAGCAGAACCATGACCTGGTCCTGATCTGGATAATGTGAGTTGTGGTTTTGTATGATTCTGAGAAGCTTTTCCTTACTTTGAAGTAATTATCTCATGACTTAGAGGTATTAATGGAATAGAGAATCTTGAGTTGTAAATTTTCTGAGATGTCTTGATCTTTGAATCACTGAATGGATATATATGCTCATTGAATATGATGTGTCTTGGTATAAATACTCTTCCCTTGTTATCTAAGAACTTGTATCCTTTTATATTATTTGAATATCCAAGAAAGCTACAAGGAGCTGATCCAAAATCTAGTTTGTGAGAGTTGTACCGTCTCAAGCAGGGTAAGCATAAGCAGCCAAAAAAATTTAAACTGTGATAGTCAGGTGGCTTATTAAGCAGTACTTCAGTTGGACTTTTGCCTTGCAAGACCTTGATAGGTACCTTGTTAATCAAGTGCACTACTATGGAAAAAGCATCTGGCCAGAACTTTAAAGGTAAGGAGGCTTGAGTAAGACATGCTAGTCCAGTTTCTACAATGTGTCTATGCTTTCTTTCAATTAATCCATTTTGCTCTGATGTATAGGGACAAGTAGTTCTATGAATTAGTCCTCTTTTCTAAAAATATTATTTGAATGGTTTAAATTTTTCCCCTCCATTTGGTTGCATAGCTTTAACTTGACAATTTGTTAGTTTCTCTACATGGGCTATAAACTGTAGAATTGCACGAAAAGCTTCCAACTTTGTTTTTAAGAAATAAATCCAAACAAACTTAGAGTATTCATCTATAAAAGAAATGTAATACTTAAATCCACAATCAGTATCAATAAGGGTTGGTCCCCATAAGTCTGCAGCAACAAGTTCAAGAGATTTTGAGTATGTAGTTTCAAAATTTTGAAAAGCAAGTTATGGCTCTTGCCCATTTGACAATATGTACATATGTAAGGAACTGATACATTAACAAAAGATATAGTATTGCTACTTAAGATTTTTCTTTACAATAGCAACACTAGGATAACCTAGTTTACAAGGCCATATATCAAAAGTACTCTTACTCAGTTTATTTTGAGTAGTTTTAGAGAAATTGCAACGGTTTTCAATATTATCAGAGTTCTTGGGATCAACAAAAACAAACTAGTATAAGCCCTTGAATGCATTACCCTGCAAAAGAATTTTTGTTTGTTTGTATATCTCTAACTAAACAATAATTAGGGTAAAACTCAAAATACACATTATAATCCCTTAGAAATTGTGATACACTTATCAAGTTCTTCTTTATTTTTGACACACCATTACCTATTTGTATACACTGTTTACCTCTGTATTCTTAATTAAAATTGCAGAGATTGTTGGTGACATGGTTTGTGGCTCCCGAATTAGGATACCAGATTTCATCATGAATAATCAACTTTGACACTGTCATTGGCATTTGTATGACTGCTTCTTTCATCATCTGACTGATTTCTTTGTTCATGTTGGTCAAGTTAGCACTTGGGTCTAAACTCCTTTGATTACTAGATTTATTTTACTGCCTGGGTACATAATTTGTATCAAATCTGAAATAGCATCTGTTAGCTACATGACCATACCTCTCACATATCTGACATCAAGTCTATTACTATTATTATT
This sequence comes from Allium fistulosum, assembly GCA_030737815.1. Lineage (NCBI taxonomy): Eukaryota > Viridiplantae > Streptophyta > Magnoliopsida > Asparagales > Amaryllidaceae > Allium > Allium fistulosum. Next base: position 192,033,285 of record CM060907.1, read on the forward strand.
CCATCTACCACCCTTTCCTCTACCTCTATAAGTCTGACACTTCTTTGACTGTTGGTAGAGTCATTTCAGTTTGCATAGGATCTTTCTTGATTATTGCCTTTATTATTAGCAATGTAATTAACTATAAAATAAGAAACCATTGGTTTCTTTTGTCCAATTCTACCTTTGTGAGCAAAAGGACATAATGAACATATTGCAATGATGGATTTGTGTCTCTTGATGAAATAACCGATACCACGGATTCGTACTCATCATCAAGCCCACTCAAGGTTAATGGAACATGTTCTATGTCAAAAACCGTGTGTCCAACAGCAGCAAGTTGATCACATGGGGATTTGACTTTAGTTAGATATTCTCTCATCGATATAGTTTCCTTCTTCACATTTTGTAGTTGTTTCTTGTAGTACATTATTTTCACTGTTGACTGTGCACTAAACACTTGCTCAATTGTGAACCAAATCTCATGTGCACTCTTGCACCCTATTAGCTGTGGTAATAAGCTTGAACTGATAACAATTAGGAGCTCAACAAATTATCTTGTCTATCATATATTGTAAATTCTCTATTACTAACAGATTTCCCTTCATTATCTGTAATAAATTGCTCTGGTATGGGCTTCGTACCAAGAATGTATTCTTCTAATCCATATCCTTTCACAGTAGCAATAATTTGAAATTTCCAGAGTAAGCAATTTAGCTCATCCAATTGAGTTGATATTATCTGACCTTGAGGATAGATCAAGATTCTAGATAAATTCTCAGTTGTTGATTGCTGTGATGAGGTTGAATTTAGAGATGAAGAAGAGTAGTTGTTATTATCAACATCACCTTCTGCCATGGTGATATCTTAAGAACTGAAATTCAAGAAGTGATGAAACGTGGCAGTTCTTGATAACAAAAACAAAGGAAGAATGTTACCCAGTTATGTGTTAAATTTTGTGACACTATATTAAGGTGAATATAAGGGGATGGATGTAGTTTGGTGTCGGAGAAGACGGGTTGCGAAACGGAGTCCGGAGGAGCAAACTAGAGTGGTAGCAGGTGCTGGCACCTTGTAGCAGCCAGACGTCTGCAGGCATGGGCCAGACGTCTGGCCCTACAGGGTGCAGTCTCCCGATTGTTCGGTCAGACGTCTGGAGCCCTGTTCCAAACGTCTGAGCCGGCGAGTTGCAGTTTTCTAGGCTGGGTTTAGTGTTATTTCGTTCAGGGGCAAGTTTGTCTTTTTTGCCAGGGTTTTCTCCACCAATATATATGATCTCTTCATTAGAAAGAGAGTGAGGCAAGCAATTATCTAATCAAGGGTTTAATCCTCCATTAATTAGGGTTTTAGGAAAAACTCTATTTCTTCAATTCTAATCTCCATAAACATTGATTCTGAAAAGAATAGATCATTGTAATCAATCTCTTGTACTCTTCTTATTTGGTGATGATAAAAGATATCTCTCAAAGTGGATGTACACTAACACGACGTTAGTGGAACCACTATAAATCGGTGTGTGATTTATTGTTTCGTTATTGCTTATTATCATATATTGCTTGTGGTGTTATTGTGATCGTGCTTTGGTTTAGATATATTGAATTTTAGTGGTGTTTGGTTGTTTTGCACTATCTATCACGATCTAGCTTTTCCGCTGTATTTTGGGATTTTAATTTGAGTGGTCTCGATTGAAATCCGCCATAACATTTGGTATCAGAGCTTTGGAGTTGGTAGGTGGTTGTTGAAATGCCGGAAACGGATAACTCTGGAAATTCAATCACTACAAGAAAACTTACTTTTGGTTGCAATTATTGGTAGCGTTTGTAGTGTAAGTGCTACCAATACTATATATGTTTTTTTCCCAATGTTTTGCGATGTAATTTTATGGTTTGGCTCTTATCACGTTTTTTAGGAATGTTTCCTCCCGTGTTTCCTTTTTCCCTCCAACGTTTCACTTTTTCCCTCTTTCCCTCAAAATTTCCCTCTTTCCTCAAAATTTCCCTCTAGAAGTTCAGAGATCGCCTCGGTCAATCTCCCCTCCGCTGGTTTGAATATCGATCAAATCTCCCCTCCGCGGTTTGAATATCGATCGAAACTCCCTCCGCTGGTCAATAGAGATCCCTAAAATCAACCACTAGAGCATCGATAGATTCTGCTTGTTGAATCTGCTCTTCGTCGTTATAGATCGCCTCGGTCGAATCTGTTGCTGCTGATCATCAGCATCTCCTCGGTGGAATCTCCTCTTCGCTTTGTTCACAAGGCCCGACTCTACAAATACAAGTATTTGTTGTTTGCAGTTCAACTCCTCTTGCTTCGTTTTTAACAAAGTAAGTTGTCTCCACCGTTGAATATCTTGTAGAAATTACAGTTTAGTTATTGGGCATAAACTTCTTTGATTATGTCCTGATTTCGCATTCATTGGTTATTGGCTGTACTTGATCCATTTGTTCTTATTTATGTTTTAGGTTGAGTACTTAATTCACCCTGAGTTATTTATTTGTATGTTTCTTTCTTCCATATTGTAAATGATGCAGTTTATAAATTTATTGAAAATTTTCTTTACTTTTCAGCAGTTCATATTTTATAGGATTGGTTGAAGTAGTTAATTTTCATACAGTACACTTTTGCTATGTTAGGTTTTCAATTAAACATTTTCTAGTTAGTATAGGGAAAACAAAATAATCAATATAAAATACTTAATATTTCAAAGCTTTATACAACACTTTTTTTTTCATGTATAACATGTATAGGTACATGTTATACTGTAAACAATAATAGAGATAAAGTTGTCAAATGAACTCAAATCAGTAACCACGTATTTTGAAGAATTTTCACAACATACTGCAAGTATGGAATTCATTATGCATATATAGTGACAATGCCAAGAAGTTCTTTTTTTTCTCTTTTTTTTTAATCGGTGAAAATGAAATTATGGGTGAAATGAATTGAATGTGGCTTGACATACAATGATACAAATAGACATAAAATAGACATACAAATAAATTCTTATTTAACAATAGATAAGTACATAAATAGAATTAATAAACAAAAAAAAAGACAAACTTGGGATACAAAAAGTGGAAATTTCAAAGCAACTGCAGTTTGATATCTGAAAATATTGGAATAACAAACATTATCCTAATTTTTAAGGAGCAGTTCATTTGTTTTTTGAATAACTAGTAAACAAATCTATAATTTTCACAAAAGTCTTAGCCTACCAACGGTCACTGGTTGAATAATGGGTACAAGATCAGCATCTTTTAGACTTTTAGTAAAAGCAACGTATAATTTTCCAGAAATATACTGGTTGTGTGCAAAACGATACATGTCCACTCTAATCACTCCTATTCACGATTGGCCAAACTATATTTGACAATTCTGTAATTTTATCATAAAGTTGGCAGGCTAGCGTTTGACAAAACTATATTGGAGAATTTGGCCATTCTGTAATTTTATTGATAATTAAACTTTCCATTAACGGTTAAATAGGGATGTTTCGGTATTAGTGGCAGGCAGATGTATGCTTAACCTATATTTCTGTACTGTTCCCTAGTCATTCTCATAGGCCATAGGAGATTGCAAATAGTTTAGGCTTATTTTGTCCTTGTCTTTCCACACTGCTAGCGCTGTTGTACAATACACGCAGTATCTATACTAATACTTCCAAACATATATTATCTTGTTTCAAATCCCAGAGATATACTTTATGGAATACCATAAATATAAAGCTATATTTCAATTCCTAATTGTTTTCTTTATGATATACTTTATGATATACTATAAGTACAATGTGATATCGTCCTACCAATTGTTTTCTTTCAATTCCTAATTTCACTGTACATTTCAATTATATTTGTCATCTGCTATAGATTTCTTTCCAAAATACATATTTAACCCATTATCTATTAGTTATGACCAAATCATTCCAATGTGGATTTTCCAATAGTGAAAATCAGTTTGCATGTTCCATATTTTTTTTAATATGCCATTACTTTGTCATTTAAAATTTGTGACTTTTAATGATGAAAATTGTTTAACTTGCTTATTTATTAAAAAGCAAACCGGTTTCATATTTTTTTTTCTTTTTATGAACATCAATTTTGTTTTCTCTCTAGCTATGAAGTATAGAAATTTAATATGAATTTTTTTCAGGTCAAATTTGCATTTCAAAGCAAAAAGTCGATTAGGCATAATTTTTGGATGCAATTATCATTGTTTCTATGTGATTTTGTTTAATAGTTGAACTGTAAAATGTTTGTGCTTTTCATAATTGTATCTTTCTGGATGATATCAATTCCATTTGCCTATGGAATTTTTAGAGTCTCTCTACAAAAATTTACGGTCTTTCTTTTTTAATGCAAACTATTCTGTAAGATATTATCTTTCCACTTAGCTTTCAACTTTAGGGATTGTCATTTCGTTCTTCTTTTTTTTTCTTTTTTTCTTTTTGAGTAATTCATGTTTTGAATCATTTGTGGTTTGAGCTTTACATATTGTCTTTTTGGATGACAATTTTATTTAGTCTCGTCGTTGCATTTTAGCTACTCTAAAGTACTTCTACATAACTTGCAGTTATTCAAAAGTGCACAGTGGCTTGGATTTATAAAATATTTCCGAATATTATGCTTTAAAGACAGTTTAACTTTTATGTATACTTGTAAATAGAATTTGGAAAACCTTCCAAATATGGTGATTTCATCAAAATTATGAGATTTACTAAATATTTTATTTTGGTAGTAGATTAATTAGGCTTCTAAGTTGAAAATTAGGATAATGTTTGTTATTAAAATATTTTGGGATACAGACAATTTATAATTTTCACAAAAGCCTTAGCCTACCAACGGTCACTGGTTGAATAATGGGTACAAGATCAGCATCTTTTAGACTTTTAGTAAAAGCAACGTATAATTTTCCAGAAATATACTGGTTGTGTGCAAAACGATACATGTCCACTCTAATCACTCCTATTCATGATTGGCTAAACTATATTTGACAATTCTGTAATTTTATCATAAAGTTGGCAGGCTAGTGTTTGAATAACTATATTGGAGAATTTGGCCATTCTGTAATTTTATTGATAATTAAACTTTCCATTAACGGTTAAATAGGGATGTTTCGGTATTAGTGGCAGGCAGATGTATGCTTAACCTATATTTCTATACTGTTCCCTAGTCATTCCCATAGGCCATAGGAGATTGCAAATAGTTTAGGCTTCTATTTTGTCCTTGTCTTTCCACACTACTAGCGCTATTGTACAATACACGCAGTATCTATACTAATACTTCCAAACATATATTATCTTGTTTCAAATCTCAGAGATATACTTTATGGAATACCATAAATATAAAGCTATATATGATGTATTGTATCAGAGATTCTTTGTGATACTTGACTTAAACAGGTACATGGTATAGCCGATGGAAAAGGATTGGGTGTATTTAAACAGGTGGCTATATAAACTTGACTTAAAGTGTATTTTTAGAATCAACACATATATGTCAATATTAAAACTCAATTTTTTTATGTGTTTAATTTTTGTCATAGGACTAGTACAGAGTACCGACAAGGAGCTTTGAATTTTGTGCATGTGGCAAAGAGAAATTTGAGAAATGTGGAGAAAATTTTGTGCCCATGCACAAGTTGTCGAAATCTTAGTCGTCAGGATGACTACATCATCGTTGAGCATTTAATTATAAAAGGAATAGATCCCATATATAAGAGAAGTACATGGTATAGCCACGGCGAGCAAATAAATGTGGATAAAAAAACAAAGTCTTTTGACACATATGACTTATTCAAGATGATTCATTATGAAGATGAAGATTTTATGAATCATGATTTTTTTGCTGATGATAAGGATAATGTTGATTCCCAAGGAAGAGAAGAAGAGTTACTTAAGAATTTCGAAGATGTAGAAACTCCACTGTATCCTGGTTGTACAACTCATACAAAATTATCTGCCATCACCCTCTTGTATAATCTTAAATGTGAGACTGGTTTGTCTGATACTGGGTTTGACAAGCTTCTAAATGTGCAACAATTGTTTTTGCCGAAAGATAACGTACTTCCTAAAACTTTGTATGAAGTAAAGAAATTTCTTAAAGTTTTTGACATGGGTTTTGAAAAGATACATGCTTGTGAGAATGACTGTTGCCTTTTCAGAAAAGAATACAAAGATTTAAATACTTGTCCAAAATGTGGTTCTTCAAGATGGAAGATAAATCAAGATACCAAGGAGATTATACAAGGTGTTCTAGTTAAAGTGTTGAGATATTTTCCAATAATTCCAAGATTTAGAAGGATGTTTAGATCTCAGAAGATGGCTGAAGATTTAAGATGGCATTTCAATAATAGAAGCAATGATGGAAAGATGCATCATCCTGTGGATTCTATGGCATGGAATATGGTGGACGAACGATGGAAATCTTTTTTAGCTGATCCACGCAATCTTAGACTTGGTCTTGTTACAGATGGATTCAATCCATTTTCTATGTTGAGTTCAAAATATAGTTTTTGGCGGTGATGCTTGTGACATACAATCTCTCACCCATGTTGTGTATGAAGAAGGAAAATATTTTGTTAACATTGCTTATTCCAGGTCCAAAACAGCCCAGGAACGATATTGATGTATATTTGGCGCCTTTGATTGAAGATTTGCATTATTTATGGAGTAATGAAGTTGATGCTTATGATGCATTTAGTAAAATGTTGTTTAAAATGAAAGCAATCTTGCTATGGAAAATAAATGATTTTCCAGCTTATGGAAATCTTGCTGGGTGTTGTGTGAAGGGAGAAAAAGCTTGTCCATTGTGTGGTGTTAATACTCATCATCGTTGGTTGAATTATAGTCGAAATAATGTCTACATGGGTCATAGAAGGTATTTGCCTATGTCAGACTCACGGAGAAAACAAAAGGCTTGGTTTGATAACACCGTGGAGAACGGTAATGCTCCCAGAATTTTAACCGGAAGAAATATTTCTGCATTGTTAAAAGATTTTCCAAATGATTTTGGGAAACAGAAGGAAAAGAATAAAAAGAAGAAGAAAAATAATAAGAAAAAGACAATTAAGATAAAATCCATTAACATGAAAAAAAGGAAGAGGAAGAGCGCCCATGACATGGAAGACGAACACAATGAAGATAACGATCCTAAAAAATTGGAGCTATCAAGGTGGAAAAAGAGATCAATTTTTTTTGATTTGCCATATTGGGAGGTTAGTGCTTATTTTTTTAATTTTTTTAACAATTAAAAATAATATAATCATACGTTACAATATTGATTTTTATAGGAACTTCCGTTACGTCATAATTTGGATGTAATGCATGTGGAGAAAAACATCGGTGAAAGCATATTGGGGACAATGTTGCATGATAATAAATCAAAAGATGGAACCAACTCAAGAAAGGACCTAGAGGATTGGGGAATTCGACATGAACTTTATGCACAACCTCGTGGGAAGAAAACATATCTTCCACCGGCTCCTTATACATTGTCAAATTCCGAGAAAGCAATATTTTGCAAAAGATTATACGATTTCAAAGGACCCGATGGTTATTGTTCAAATTTGAAAAATCGTATATCATTGGAGGGTTGTAAAATTAGTGGTTTAAAATCACATGATTACCATGTTTTAATGGAACATTTATTGCCTGTAGCAATAAGAGGATTATTGTCAAAGAAGGCAAGAAAAGCAATAATTCGTTTATGTTCATTTTTCAACAAATTATGTCTACGTGTCCTTGATAGAGAGAAGTTGCAACAAATCAATGTTGAGATTATTGATATTTTGTGCGAGCTTGAAAAATATTTTCCGCCATCATTTTTTAACATAATGGTACATTTGTCAATTCATCTCGGTAGAGAAGCACTAATATGTGGACCGGTTTAATTTCGTTGGATGTATCCCTTTGAAAGATATATGAAGACACTTAAAGATTATGTAAGAAACTATTCACGACTCGAGGGATGTATTGCAGAATGTTATCTTGCAGACGAATGCATGAGATTTTTTAGTGAATTTTTAAAAAAATCAGGACACATTGAAGAGACAGAGGCTCGAAATGAAGATTATGAAAGCCTAGTAATACTCGAAGGACGTCCAATTTCAATGCCTAAGACAGTTACATTATCCTCCAATGAGAAAGAAAGTGCTCATTTAGCCGTGTTAATGAATATGACCATAGTGGAACCATTTTTAGAGTAAGTATATGTTACATTATATTTCAATTATTTTAATATATATGTTTCTATTGGTAATTATATGCTTTGTTTTATACTAGTTTGCATTTGGAGGAATTACAAAATTCAAGCAAGAGCATGGAAAGAAATTCAACCTTACTTTGGGAAACACATACAAAATATTTTGCTGATTGGATTAAAAAAAAGGTTAAATGATTTTTTTAATTATACTTTCATTTGCTTAAAAATATCATTTAAAAATATTTGTTGTAAATTAAACTTTTTACAGATATCTATGAACTCCAATGATCACAATGAAATGCTAAAGTGGATTGCATATGGTCCAAAGAATGATGCTTTGTCTTACAAAGGATATATCATCAATGGACAACGATTTCACATAAAAGATTTTGGGAGAGAAACTCAAAATAGTGGAGTAATTTATGATGCGACCACTATGTGTAGAGCAAGTGCGAAAGATATTTCTCAAGTAGTTGATGTGGTCACTTATTATGGAATATTGACTGATATAATTTTATTAGATTATCATGTGTTTTATATTCCCGTTTTTAAGTGTCGTTGGGCACATATTGGAAATGGAGTAAAAGTTGATGAAGATGGTTTCACTCTTGTCAATTTACATCAAAATCAAGCATCATTTTTAAAAGATCCATATACCCTTGCATCTCAAGCTAAACAAGTATTTTATTCAAGAGAAAATGATTTTTCGAATTGGTACGTTGTAATGAAAGCACCACCAAGAGGTTTTCATGATTTAGAGACAAATGATTATGTAGAAGAAGCTATCAATGTTGTGGAAGATTGTGACGTAACCAATATGGATGTTGAAGATGTTAGCTATGTTAGGGAAGATTGTGAAGGCATTCTTGAGTAGTTTAAGTATTGTGGATTATGGATTTTTTTTTGAGTACATGGATATGTCAATTTTGTTTGTTTTTCCGTTGTTTGCTAATAAGATCAATGATTGTTTTGTAAGAGATGATGTTGCAATTAAGGTAAATGTAATTATTATTTGTATCTAAATTAGTCAAATATAATTAATATGTTTGATAACCAATTAATATTTCATGTATACAGGTATTGAGTTATTGACTATCGTAGAGATCTACATACTTGAAGACGTACCGAGTCTTCATCATGAAGGGCTGCACTTCTGTTGAAAATAGAGGGGTAAGCAGTTTATTCCATTTAATATATCACATGACAACAAAATATATGATCACTTTTTCTCGACCGTTGATGTAAATCATTCATAACATGTTGATGTAAATCTAAAAAAGTGATAATAGTACCAAGTTCATTGTATGAAAACTCCATACTTTACAAATTTTTCTCAAATTTCACATTAAATTGAATTTAGAATGAACTGTAATCCCTTTATTTCACATTAAATTTTGCTTGAATTTCACGTTAAATTTCACATTAAAGTGATAATAGTACCAAGTTTCATGAAATTGAATTGTATGAAATAGTTTACACATTAAATCAATTTAGAATGAACTGTAATCCCTTTATTTTTCTGATTTTATTTACTATGTATCTAACTGGACGTATCTGTTGTTTTATGAAAATGTTTAAATTATAAAAATGTATTTAAATCTAATTATATGCTTTTGGCTATGAAGTGTTCATGTTTAGTTATGTTTAGTTATGTAGTTTTATTTGTGTTCATGTTTTAACATGTATCTCTCAAGTAGATATTCATAACCTCTCACATGCACAAAGTAGAAAAAATTGAACAAATTTATTGTTTCTTCGTGACCTTTCCAAATTTTAACAAATCTTTAAAAGTATTACTGCATGTAGAACTGATCTAAGGAACGATGCTGTTGTTTTTATTCTCCACTGTAAACAAATGGAATCTTGTATTATATTTCATCAAACTAAACTAATTTTGGTCAGGGACAAAGCCATACTTGTATTACTTCTAGCTGGGAACATGGCACTCGGTAATAATCAAGTAATTATATATTAAAACATGTACGGACATGGCTGAATTATGGTAGTGGGTACGAATTCTACCGTTTATGGATAATCCAGGTGAAATCCCACCTCCTATTCATACCTCCTATTCATTTTTAATACTGTGCCTTTAAGCATATGTACATTTGTGCATGTTATATATTTTCGTCGTTGCTATATCGCTTTTTCACTTGTATTGCCATTTGCATTTGCATTCTATATTATATAAAAAAAAGATAAACAATTGCATTGGCACCAACCCTGTGTATATCATGTTTTTAAAGTTTAAAACATCATATCACGTCGACGACCAACAATGAAAGTAATAATAATGTGATGGGTGAAGTGTCAGGTCATCCGCACGTGTGGACACCCAGACACGTGGGTAGGCCCATGGGCCCCCACGTACTCATCATCCACTCCATCGATCATCGTCATCTTGACTTCCCTTTTTTCAAAAGCTTAAGATATCCATATCTCTTTGTCCTTCCACTTTTGCATTGTTTCCACTGTTCATCTCTCTTTTCTCTCTCACCCCTCCCTTCTTTATTGCTATTTTTATTCATATTTTTAGTAGGGGTGTTTTTCACTTTCGATTTTATAAATATTTCTTTGCTCTCTTTTTTATTTAATAGCAATGTTGGTGCATGTGTGGTTTAATGAGATACATACATGCTGCAGGTTTGATGAGGTCTTTTGAACTGGTTAAAAAAAAATCTTACAACATTGAAAAAAATAATAATAAAAAAATCCACATCGGTCCACCTTCGAAAACAGTTTCATGAAACTCAACTTTTACAACAAAAACATACAGCTTAAACTGCATACATATGCAGTTAAAACTGTAAATAATTGCAGCCATAATCGTATATATTTGTAGAAAAAACAGTGTATATTTACAGATTTAGCTGTATATATTTGCAGTTTAAAGTTCGTATTTTTGCTGGAAACTTTAATAAAAGTGTTTCGTAAAATTTGTTCTTTAGGATGGTTTTTCAAGTATTAAGTTTGAATTAAACTTGTCATTCAGTTGTTTAATTAGTGATACTAAAAAAATAAAGTAAAAAACCTAATAGAACAGCTAACAAGTAGCACTAATATGCTATCTGAAATACTACTGAAAGCTGATTAGTTAATACAAACAATTCAGGGGCTATGACATGTCAATTATAATAGGGACTATGCACACCTGTTTTTCTTTATTTATAGTAGGTATATTTTTCACTTTTGATTTTGCAAGTATTTGTTTTCCACACCTTTTTAATGGTTTGATATCAATATGGTGTATGTGTGCAAATCAATGATAATATATGATTATGTAGGTTTGATGGGGTCTTTCAATATGTGTTTCCCCTTTGATTCTATGTTTTCTCCATTATTGAACGTACATATTTGCTATCATTTCCAAAAATATAACCAGCTTGTGATCTTTCATGGCTTACTTATTTTGTGATATTATTTCTTTTCCACTTTCATTAATTTACAAAAGATAATAATTAGCTAAATCTTTTCAAATCACCAGCTTGTTGAGAGTTTTATTTGAGAAAAAATGAAAAGCAAGCAGGAACACCTATACTACATATACTGTTTGGATACTCAAAATGGATGCCAAAGATTTATGTGAACATACGACATTAGAAAAACATTTATCCATCAATAAAATGATCTTCAGCAGAATATGTTAAAGAAGGTATAAACTAAAGATGAAAGGCCCATCAACTAATTCTGTTACAATGTTCTCGGGTATAATATGATTGTAATTTTATTAATAAAAGCAGATGGAGAATAAGCTGCATTTGCAAGTGTAAATTTATTAATCTACTATATAAGAATAAATAACTTTGTAAATTGTAATTCTGTGCCAAAATAAATAGTACTGGAAATCAATCATTAATTTAAATAGGAAGAAAGCATCAAATTATTATATAGTTGACACCAAAACAAATATCATTCCATGATAAACAAACTTAAACATTCTTGTTGCCTAAAGATAAATTTAGACATGATACATGAGAATATCCCAACGGATAAATAGACTCATTTAAAGAGTTTAGTAACCCATTCCAAAGTTGCTATAATCGATAAATAACGAAAATAATTCGCGAATATGAGACTCAACATTTGTCTCTTACAAACCATTTGAAAAGGTAGGCCCTGGACTAGGCCACTAGACAACTACCTAACACGCCTCCAACTTTTTAAGGGTCTCCAATTATTATAACATGTTATTCCCAGTGAGCAATGCAGCTACAATGGGGCCTTAATTAGCAGAGTCTGACCAAGCTTGGTATTTTCACACTAAAACAAAGTGTTGCTTGTTGTTCGGTTCACTTGCTGCCTCAAGCCATTGTACCCAGTGTTTTCCCAATGTTTTCCCAATGTTATTCCCAGTGTTTTCCCAATGTCTACTTAATAAATTACTTTTAAAAGTTTACCTTTTGGTCCACCAGCATATGTACCATACCCCTTAATTCTGCTATTTCCTCTCGACACTGAGATAGTTGTTTATCTCTGGAATGGGCCACAGCTAGCTTGGTTAAGGTGCAGTCCCTTCCTAGTGCCCTTAACTGTCCTGGTTTATCTTGTCCCACTACATTTGCAAGAGCATCTCCATTGACATTCTGTGACGAGCTGGACTGTGATAGGCTAACAAATTTTTTAATCTCCGCCTACATAAATAAATACATACAGATAATGTACGATGGTAAAATCATCATAGTTTCGGACAATTTTTTATATACCGATAAAACAATAAATTCTTACAATAGTATTTGCAGCTTCCACGGTCACTGGTTCACCATTTTTTTAATGTGAGATTTAATCCAAACATCAGCTCTAGTTATGGACGATGGATTTGGACTTCCTTTTTTCTAAATTTAGAATAACATTAAACAAATAAACTGACAGATATAAAATAATATTAAATAATGCTATAATTAACTAACTAACCATGTCCTCGGTCAATCTAGCCATTTCCCTACGACCAGATGTGTGTGGAACTTGTTTAACCCTAAGGGCCGAATATTTCTCACTTCATTTCTGGAAATATTGAAAGACGTTAGAATTTAGTAACCAAAAGCATATTACAGATATCTTAATGTTACCTTAAACTCCGGACTTGTTTTGGCCTTCACAAACTTTCTCCGTTCGTTCATGTTTTTGATGTTGGTAGGTTTCAGTTTAAGTCTTTCCTCTTCGTTCTCCGATTTATTTAATTTTCGAACCAATTTGCTTTTTGAGGATTTCCAAATTACTCCCATCTGTTGAAATACGGCTTTTCTTTGCCATTCCTCTTCCAATTTAAATCTAACCTGCAACAATACATGAAAACATGATATTAACAATAGAAAACATGATATTAACAGTAGGTGAATATAAAGAAACATGCTATGGTGAAGCAGAATGCTGTCAAGCTAGTATAGAATTGGTGAATATATGACTTTATGGTCTCTAAATTTCGAAGAAATCTGAATGAAAATCATGAAATAATCACCTGGTCCAGACATTAGACACCTAAAATATATCTATAGGATTTGTACTCTTGAAGATGATAGCAACGTCACTAAAAATCAAAATTGGTATGATTTCAATCTCAAGTGAGCGGGGATATTGGTATTTAAAATTTTTAATTCTATCCAATAATCTATGACAGCATTGTTTAATTTTTGAAGAATAGCATTTGCAGTCTAGAATAATTGTTTTGAAATCATTGGTCAGCTGATTTTATCAAAAATAATAATTAGAAAACAATGAAAGTTTATTAAAAAATGATTCACTAATTTTATAAGCAAGCAAATTCGTACTGATGTACTTTAGTAGATGACTCAAATTATGATTTGTAACACATAATTCAAATCATGTTTACATTTTTGCCTTAGAAATAATCATCCGGACCCATAAATCTCTGTCATTCTGAACCTTCCGTGAAATATGAATATTCATTTCTAATTTATTTATCTATTAAATGTTAAAAAACCAGAAATATGAACAATTGAATTTCGGAGGATAACCCACAATACGAACCTGCACTAATGATGATTCAAATTAACAAATTAAGGTTCTTAAACATAAGTGAGGATAAAATGTTTAAACGACAGGATTCAACTACTAGAACTTGTGGATTTCTTAATATAAATTCCTGTTTATTATAGTCAATTTAAAAACCGCAAATTGGCAAAACTATAACTGTTTGCGCCAGAATTGGTCACAAACCCCGAATGTTGTGAAAGCACCAGTGTATGAATATAAATCAACAATATTCACACACAAATCTCAAATCTAAGCAAACAGAGTATCACAATTCAGAAATAATGAACAGAAACACGAGATTTATAGTGGTTCGGCGATCTTGCCTACGTCCACTCTAAAGTTGATGATTTTATTGATGTTCACTCGATGATTACAATCTCTTCTAATGTAGTACAACTGAAATTATATGCTAAGTCTCAATCTTAGGTAGCGGTGGTGTTCTAGAGTAAATCTGGCAGAATCTGGGCGCTCTTTAGTACCTAGAATTATCTGACCCCTTTTCTGAATGACCAGGGGCTCTATTTATAGGTGTAGGAGGCAGATATTTTGCCTAAAATGAAGGGAGACCAGTTCTGATACGTCAGGGGCCCACATGGCCGAAATCTGGAGATCTGGGGCCCACTTTGGGATCGATTCGACCCTTGGTTCGAATCGATCAAGAAATCATCCAATCGAGCTGAAATTTGGTGTGAACATTCTTCATCATGTGTTTAAGCTTCTGTGAAAATTTCATTGCATTTGGACTTGTAGAACTCGAGTTATGATCGATTCAAGTTGAAGATTTTCGTGTTCTTCGTCCTATGGATTCGTTCGAATCGATAAGGTTCGAATCCATAGGGTCGAATCCATGCTCCTGCATGTGAAGGCGATGATGTGGCGCACGTCCCTCGTATCGATCCACTTTTCGCTCCGAATTGACTGGGTCGACTCCATGTCCTCTGCAGCTTTGACTGGGTATCCTCGTGATAATGGATTCGAAGATGCGGTCCTTCGAATCGATAGGAGGGATGTTCCTTCGTATCGATCAGGACAGTCCACAGTCGATCGATACGAAGACTTCCCAGCTGGATGGATTCGAAGTGCCTTACCTCGAGGGATTCGAAGAGAGGTCTTGTGCCGGATTCGAGTGGTCTTTGACTTGATGGATTCGAACCGAGGTTGGGTTTCCTGGATTCGAAGTAGTACACATCTGATGGATTCGAAGAAGGGTTATGCTTCGTGGATGGATTCGAATCACTATGTGGCTGATGGATTCGAACGTTGGAGGTTAAAGCACTTTCATGGATTCGAAGTCATCAGGGGAACTTCGTTGGAATTTAGTTTGATGGATTCGACCCTAGGGGATTCGAACCATTGGGAGACGAACTCAAGGCTATGTCCTTCACTTGCGTCGATGATATCTTGGGCGTACGAACTCGGATTGACTCGAGATTTGGAATGTTGTTCTATCTGGCCTTGCTTGACATGTCTTATCAATTGTAGCCCGATCCGGACTCGGACAAAATTCATCGATATCCATGGTGAACTTGTGATGTAACTGTCCTACAGGATGAACTGTCATTGAGTTCTAGTCAGTTTTTTGGTGTCACGGCCTTGCCAAAAGGCGGGATAACATTTGCCCCCCAAAACATGCCTTGCGATAGGAAGGTGTGTTTTGTAATGCCATAAGCTGGATGTTCATATCCTGTTGATGCCCTGCAAAGAAATTGATAGTTTTATCTGATCACAAATGACGATCGTTTGGGATCGTATGTCATTCAAGGCGATATGGGACCTTTCGAGGTCGGATGTCGTTCACGGCAAATAAAGAAATAGGACCGTTCGCGGTCGGATGTCGTTCTAGACGAATTGCGACCGTTCGTGATCGTGTGTCGTTCTAGGCGAACTATGACCGTTCGCAGTCAGGTGACGTGGAAAGAGGAATGTGATCGTTCGCGATTGCGTGCCGTACGGGGCAAAAATGTGATTGTTCGTGATCGAATGTCATATTAGGTGAATTGTGACCGTTCGTGGTCGAGTGCCGTACGAGGCAGAGTGTGATCGTTCGCGATCGAATGTCATATTAGGTGAATTGTGACCGTTCGTGGTCGAGTGCCGTTCGAGGCAAACGGTGACCGTTCGAGGTCGGGTGCCATTCGAGGCTAATGGTGACCGTTCAAGGTCGGGTGCCGTTCGAGGCTAATGGTGACCGTTCGAGGTCGGGTGCCGTTCGAGGCGAATGGTGACCGTTCGAGGTCGGGTGCCGTTCGAGGCGAATGAGTGTGCCCGGGAGGGGGACTTAGTATTATCAATGTCGGGTTCAGGTTCGGGTGAACTTCTGAATCAGCGATCGTGGCGGTTCGTCGCCATACAAGGTGTGCTTGTGGACCGTTCGCGATCCAAAGCATACGCAAGTAACTTCTTCTACAGAATTGAAAATATCAAATTAACGTTCACAGAAATATTCAAACAAACAAAGTCTAAATGTTCAAATTAACATGAAACAAAAGCAAAGCAAGGATGTCGAAGTGTAAATCCTCACTACGAGACGATCAACAATCATTCAGAGCATGCCTGTGGATCGTTCGCGATCTCATACATGTGTAAATGGTTTGATGTTGTTAGTGAGAAGTTTACGACTTGTTCATCGTTTATTCAAATCAATTGATAACCAAACGGTGCCCTGGTTCAGGATCACCCCTAGCTGATGTAGATGGTGGTCGCTCTGGTTCCACCGCTGGAGCTCGCCTCCTCACATACTGAAGTAGCCTGCCGTTCCTGATATGCCCTTCTACTTCATCCTTCAGGTGTCTACAATCATTTGTACTATGCCCATTCAGCTCGTGGAATAAGCAATATTTGTCTGATTTTCTCTCGTCGGTAGTTGGATCCCGTCGTATTGGTCTACGATAGGCAACTTGCTCTCGGGTGTCTTGGTAGATTCGCTCCAAACCCTCGTTGAGTTCTGAATAGGTGGTAAACCGCGGCTCCCTCCGTTGCCGCTTTGACCTGTCATCATTTTCTTCAGCCTTTCGTTTTCCTTTATCCTGGTCTAAATCCTTTTCAAAAGGTTTTTTGTCTTTAAGTGCATAAACTTCTATTCCCTCTCCTTCTTCTCTTTCAGCATTAGCGTCTTCCAATCGTAAAAAATTTTCTGCCTCGTGATAGAATTCTCCTAGATCCATAGGGGGATCCTTAGTTAATGAATTTTTGAATTCCGTGCCGTCAGCTATTCCGGACACAGCTGCCATCATAACCATGGATGGATCTGGCCGATACACCGATGCTGCCGCCGCATTGAACCGCATCAGGAAATTCCTCAAAGACTCCCCAGCTTTCTGTTTTAGCGTTTCCAAACTCATCACATTCTTGGGTCTTGAAATATGAACCCTGAATTGCCTCATAAATTTCTCAATCAAATCGGTCCATGTCCCAATAGAGCCGCTCTCTAGCTGTCTGAACCATAAAGCTGCTATGTCTGTCAAATACAATGGGAAGCACCGGGCCATGACTTCCTGTGATGCCCCCAGCACTTCCATGTGCCTTATATACCTCGTTAGATGGACCGCAGGGTCCGTCCTTCCATCATACCTCTCTACTGTTGGCAGTTTGAATTCCGGTGGGTTCATAGCCAATCTAATCACAGGAGAAAAGGAACTCTTGTTCACGTCTTCAAGATCTCTGTTTACTAATCCGCCTCTCATGGCTCGCCTGACCATCTCTGCCAATCTATCATTATCTCCAAGCTGTAGTCCTTGTTCACTGCCTTCGATCTGCCCCCCGAGTCCGTGTGAGCTTTCGGGTGTGTGCCCCCCTGGCTGAGCGTTCATCCCTCTATTGCCGCCAGGTTGCTCGGATGTCCTTGTCTCTCTTCCCAGGTTTGGATCAACATGTCCTAAGTGTATGCCCCCCAGCTTCGGCGCTGCGCCAGATGGTCCTGCTCCGTTCTGGATTCTGGTTGTTCCTTGATTTTGCGCTCCAAGCTGTCCAATTTGTTGAAGTAAATTCTGAATCATTTCCTCCTGTCTCTTCATCATTGTCTCCATCTCATCCCTGGTGATGAAGACTGAAGCTTGGTTTGCTCCTGAGGAAGCCTCTTGACTCCCTTCGTGCTGACTTTGTTCTGGCCTTGGCCTTCTGCTCGATTGTCTCGTCATAGCTTTTCGATTCTGAACTTTTAAACCTTCGAATTCAACTTCCAAGCGGTAGAATCCCTGAGTTCAGCTCTCAGTGAAAGCACCAAAGTGTTTGCGCCAGAATTGGTCACAAACCCCGAATGTTGTGAAAGCACCAGTGTATGAATATAAATCAACAATATTCACACACAAATCTCAAATCTAAGCAAACAGAGTATCACAATTCAGAAATAATGAACAGAAACACGAGATTTATAGTGGTTCGGCGATCTTGCCTACGTCCACTCTAAAGTTGATGATTTTATTGATGTTCACTCGATGATTACAATCTCTTCTAATGTAGTACAATTGAAATTATATGCTAAGTCTCAATCTTAGGTAGCGGTGGTGTTCTGGAGTAAATCTGGCAGAATCTGGGCGCTCTTTAGTACCTAGAATTATCTGACCCCTTTTCTGAATGACCAGGGGCTCTATTTATAGGTGTAGGAGGCAGATATTTTGCCTAAAATGAAGGGATACCAGTTCTGATACGTCAGGGGGCCCACATGGCCGAAATCTGGAGATCTGGGGCCCACTTTGGGATCGATTCGACCCTTGGTTCGAATCGATCAAGAAATCATCCAATCGAGCTAAAATTTGGTGTGAACATTCTTCATCATGTGTTTAAGCTTCTGTGAAAATTTCATTGCATTTGGACTTGTAGAACTCGAGTTATGATCGATTCAAGTTGAAGATTTTCGTGTTCTTCGTCCTATGGATTCGTTCGAATCGATATGGTTCGAATCCATAGGGTCGAATCCATGCTCCTGCATGTGAAGGCGATGATGTGGTGCGCGTCCCTCGTATCGATCCACTTTTCGCTCCGAATTGACTGGGTCGACTCCATGTCCTCTGCAGCTTTGACTGGGTATCCTCGTGATAATGGATTCGAAGATGCGGTCCTTCGAATCGATAGGAGGGATGTTCCTTCGTATCGATCAGGACAGTCCACAGTCGATCGATACGAAGACTTCCCAGCTGGATGGATTCGAAGTGCCTTACCTCGAGGGATTCGAAGAGAGGTCTTGTGCTGGATTCGAGTGGTCTTTGACTTGATGGATTCGAACCGAGGTTGGGTTTCCTGGATTCGAAGTAGTACACGTCTGATGGATTCGAAGAAGGGTTATGCTTCGTGGATGGATTCGAATCACTATGTGGCTGATGGATTCGAACGTTGGAGGTTAAAGCACTTTCATGGATTCGAAGTCATCAGGGGAACTTCGTTGGAATTTAGTTTGATGGATTCGACCCTAGGGGATTCGAACCATTGGGAGACGAACTCAAGGCTATGTCCTTCACTTGCGTCGATGATATCTTGGGCGTACGAACTCGGATTGACTCGAGATTTGGAATGTTGTTCTATCTGGCCTTGCTTGACATGTCTTATCAATTGTAGCCCGATCCGGACTCGGACAAAATTCATCGATATCCATGGTGAACTTGTGATGTAACTGTCCTACAGGATGAACTGTCATTGAGTTCTAGTCAGTTTTTTGGTGTCACGGCCTTGCCAAAAGGCGGGATAACAATAACCGGATTTATACTTTAAAAAGTAAGTGGTAAGAGAAGAAGAAAGATGAGTTGCTTGATAAATCAACAAAATAAATATAGACAGAAGCAGGGACAAATGTTGATAAATAGATTCTCTAGCATATACAGTAGGGAACCTACTCCATACCTGAAGCGATCGCCATAAAAAAACTTTGAACTCTTCACTTAGATTCCTCCAATCATCAAGTGTGTATGGAACCTGCTCCCGCACAAGCGGTCCAAGAAAAGAGGATAAATATACCGACCCTGGCCTTATTGGTACGCCTATATCATTGAACTCAACTTCAATTCGATCATGACTGTTTAACGAGAGTTTTTTTGCTTTTGTTTGACCTCTACTGCCTCTTTTCCGAGACGAACTTGCGGTTTCAGCATCACTTGCTCTCTCAATTTCCACCTTAGCAGCATCCGTCTGGTCAAGAAGAATTTCATTGTCTAAGCGGGGTTCTTCTTCATCTAACAAAGCCCTTTCATCATTTGGGTCTTCTTCATCTAACAAAGCCCTTTCACCATTTGGGTCAGAAGGGTTATCGTGTAGTGCTTGTTCTTCGTCTTCATTGCAATCACTGGCTTGCTTCTTAGCATTGACTGCTCATTTTTCGCCTTCACTGCAAGCACCGGTTGGAATCTTATACTTCCGCTTTGAATTATACTTCTGGGATTCCTCATCAGTCCTTTTCTGGTTGCGAGTACGTACAGAGCTTGGAAACATCTCTTTTCTGCAAATGAAACAAAATATGAGATACTTAAAAATTTCATTATTTACCATCTACTCGCTGGAGGAATCTGGACCCAATAATTAGTTTGCAGATACATGATCTCTGAATCTTTTTAACGTTATTTTCGAAGTATTCTAGAAGTTAATTTTATATCTTAAACAATATAACGAACAAATTAATTAACAAAAGATTAATTTTTTGTAATCAGATCGATATTCTTTTTTAATACATTAATGTAGAAACTTACTAGACCTTGTATGTTAACATGCAAAAATTAACGTAGTATTCTAGAAGTTCAATCCTTTTCCAGCTCCAGTTCATGATTTGAAAATCAGTTCTTTGACTATGCAGATAAGAAAAATATATACCATCCATGACAAACTATAGTAGGCTAATGACAAACTGTAGTTATAGAGCCAAATTTGCTGACTTTAATTCTTCAAGTACCAACTGAACAATTGAAAACATGAATAGAAAAGCATTAGTTCAGAACTATCAGATGAAAATTTGAATGCTATAATTCAGATTATTTTAGTTCAAAAAACCAATAGT
This sequence comes from Allium fistulosum, assembly GCA_030737815.1. Classification (NCBI taxonomy): domain Eukaryota; kingdom Viridiplantae; phylum Streptophyta; class Magnoliopsida; order Asparagales; family Amaryllidaceae; genus Allium; species Allium fistulosum. The sequence continues at coordinate 192,054,429 of CM060907.1, forward strand.
TATGGGCTATTCCATTACAAATACATAACAGACAATGTATTAGGCCAAGATTGCCTTAGATGGTAGTTTGTTGTGTCACATATTCATGCTTCGTACCAATAACAATCACAAATTAAAACTGGTTGGTTCATAGTGGATATGAATTTATTTCATTAACAAATTGAAATCATAATATTACAGTAATTAGAACCGCAAATGGACCAGAATTGTTTGCTACTCTAATTCAATGAATAAATTATATGAATCCAGCAAAATGAGTAACAAGACAATAAAATCTGAATCCATGCTTTCATTCCTTACTAAAACAAGTTTTGATAGTGAATTTAATAAATACAAAATGAGTAACACAACTTGTAAAATAGAAATAAAGACATTCGGAGAGTAAAATGAGTCTACAACTATGACTAATGCATTAGTCTAATGTATGGATCTGACTTAGTAGGTGAACATAAAATCTACTCAATTATGCCTTCGCAATCCTGCCTAACATAGCTAACATCTTCATCATCCATTTCGGTTATTTCATAATCTTCCATGGCTTGGATATCTTCCTCCATGCAATCATGTGTCTCTAAATCATTAAAACTTCTTGATGGTGCTTTCATTACAACATACCAATTAGAATCATCATTTTCTCTTGAATAAAATACTTGTCTTGCTTGAGATGCAAGTATGTATGGATCTCTCGAAAATTATGCTTGATGTAAATTAACAAGAGTGAACCCATCATCATCAACTTTTACTCCATTTCCTTTATACGCCCAACGACACTTAAAAACTGGAATATAAAACAAATGATAATCTAATAAAATTATATCTGAATATTCCGTAATAAGTGACCACATCAACCACTTGGGACATATCTTTTGCACTTGCTCTACACATAGTACTCATATCAAAGGTCACCCCGCAATTCTGAGTTTCTTTCCCTACATTTTATATATGAAAACATTGATCATTGATAACATATCCTTTGTAAGACAAGGCATCATTCTTCGGACCCAAAGCAATCCATCTTAACATGTCATCATGATCCTTGGAGGCAATAGGTATCTACAACAAATTCCATTTAGCATGAATATTTTAGAGTAATATTAGTACTCAAATGAGAATATATTTGGAATCTAACTAACCTTCCTTTTAATCCAATCGGCAAATTTTTTTGTATGTGTGTCCCTAAGTAAGATCGCATTTTTTCTCATGCGCTGGTCTGAATTTTCTAATTCCTCCAAATGCAAACTAGTATAAAACAGGTGATTATAAGTTATAAATAGCATTACGAACACATCAAAATGATTAAAACAATGTAACATAAACTTACTCTATAAATGGTTCCACCACATTCATATTCATTAACACGGCTAAATGAGCCATTTCTTTCTCATTAGCTGACAATGTAACTGCCTTTGACATTGAAATCGGACGTCCCTCAGGTATTACATTGCTTTCATAATCTTCATTTCGAACTTCTTTCTCCTCTACATGTCCAGATATTTTCAAAAATTCATTGAAAAACATCATGGATTCTTCTGCAAGATAGGATTCTACAATACATCCCTCTTGTCGTGCATAGTTTCTTACATAATCTTTAAGTGTCTTCATATATCGTTCGAATGGGTACATCCAACGAAAATGAACCGGTCCACACATTAGTGCTTCTTTTCCAAGATGAATGGACAAATGTACCATTATATCAAAAAAAGATGGTGGAAAAAAATTTCAAGTTCGCATAAAACTTCAATAATCTCAACATTGATTTGTTCTACCTTCTCTCTATCAAGAACACGTTGACATAATTTGTTGAAAAAAGAACATAAGCGAATTATTGCTTTTCTTGCCTTCTTTGCCATTAATCCTCTCGATGCTACTGGCAATAACTGTTGCATTAATACATGATAATCATGTGACTTCAATCCGCTAATTTTGCAATCATGCAACGAAATCTGATTCTTCAAATTTGAACAGTAGCCATCTGGTCCTTTGAAATCGTACAATCTTTTGCAAAATATTTTTCTCTCGGAATTTGACAACATGTATGGAGCCAGTGGAAGATATGTTTTATTCCCATGAGGTTGTGCATGAAGCTCATTTCGAATTCCCAATCCTCTAAATCCTTTCTACAGTTGGTTCCATCTTTTGATTTATTACCATGCAACATCGTTCCCAATAGGCTTTCACCGATATTTTTCTACATATGCATTACATCTATATTGTGACATAATGGAAGTTCCTGCGAAAACCAAAACTATAACGCATTATTGAGTTTTTCTTATGTTAAAACAATGAAAAATAAATAAATTAACTACTAACCTTCCAATATGGCAAATCAAAGAAAACCGATCTTTTCTTCCATCTTGATACCTCCAATTCTGTAGAATTGTTAATATTATCATACTCATATTCTGTATCATAAGCACACTTTCTCTTCTTACTTTTCTCTTCTTTTTCTTTTCCAAAATCATTTGGATAATCCTTCAACAATGCATAAATGTTTCTCCCAGTTAGAATTCTAGGAGCACTACCTTTTTCTATGGTGTTATCAACAATGCCTTTTGTTTCCTCCGTGAATCTGAAGTAAGTAGAAATCTTCTATGACCCATGTAGACGCTCTTTCGACTGTGATTCAACCAACGAGAATGGGTATTGACACCACATAATGGGCAACCTTTTTCCCCCTTCACACGACATCCAGCAAGATTTCCATAAGCCGGAAAATCATTAATCGTCCATAGCAAAATTGCATTCAATTTAAATAAATTTTTACTAAATGCATCGTAAGCATTAACTCCATTACACCACAAATGATGCAAGTCTTCCACCAAAGGCGCCAAATATACATCAATATCATTTCCGGGTTGCTTTGGGCCTGGAATAAGTAAAGATAACACAATATTTTCTTTCTTCATACACAACGTAAGTGAAAGATTGTATGTCACAAGCATTACCAGCCAACAACTATATTTCGAACTCAACATGGAAAATGGATTGAATCCATCTGTAGCAAGACCAAGCCTAAGATTGCGTGGATCGGATGAAAAAGATGTATACTTTTCATCCACCATTTTCCATGTCATAGAATCCACGGGATGATGCAATTTTCCATCTTTGCTTGTATTTTTAATATGCCATCTTAAATCTGTTGCCATCTTTTGAGATCTATACATTCTTTTAAATCTCGGAATTATTGGAAAGTATCTCAACACTTTAACTGGAATACCTTTTATAACCTCTTTAGTATCTTGATTTTTCTTTCATTATGAAGAACCACATTTTGGACAAATATCTAAATCTTTGTATTCTTTTCTGAAAAGGCAACAGTCATTCTCACAAGCATGTATCTTTTCAAAACCCATATCGAATGTTCTAAGAAATTTCTTTACTTCATATAAGGTTTTGGGAAGCTCGTTATTCTTCGGCAAAAATAAATGTTGCCCAGTTAAAAGCTTATCAAACCCACTATCAGACAAGCCAGTCTCACATTTAAGATTAAACAAGACGGTGATGGCTGATAATTTTGTGTGATCTGTGCAACCATGATATAATGGAGTTCCTGCATCTTCCAAGTTCTTGAGCAACTCATCCTCTTTACTCTGAGAATCAACATTATCTTTATCATCATGAAAAAAATCATCATTCAAAAAATTTTCATCTTCGTAGTGTATCATCTTGAATAAATCATATACGTCAAACGTATTTGTTTTCTTCTCTTTAATTATCTGTTCGCCATGGTTAAACCATACACCGTGTATGTATTTAGGATTCATTCCTCCAATAATTAAATGTTCAACGTTGATGTGATCATCATGACGACTAAGATTCCGACAATCTTTGCAAGGGCATAATTTTTTTTCTATACTTCTTACATTCCTCTTTGCAACATGCACAGAATTCATTGCTCCTTGTCGGTACTCTATGCTAGTTCTATGAAAAAAGTTAAAACATAAAAAATAAATTGAGTTTTAATATTATATTACATGTTCTAATTCTCAAAATACATATTAAGTTAACCATTGTTTTATCACCTGTTTAAAAAACCAAATCTTTTTCCATCGTCGACATATGAAGGCAAATAAGTTCCCAATCTTTGACGTAGAAATTGATGACACCTCCTCTTCCTATGTCTGATACTAATTTTAAAAAAAAAGTTACTACGTTAATAGTACTTCTTAATATCGGACCACCCAATCATTCTAAAGATTAGCCAAATAAAACTTTGTTCAATGACGTTTCAATGAATTTTTATTAATAAATTATGAACAAGTGTAAGTGATTTCATACATGTAGGTTTTACTGAAAAATCAGTTCATTCAGTATAATAACACCGAATGAATATGTTATTTTGAAGTGTAACTTCTAACAAATTCGATATTTTAAAACATGGTAATAGGTTTTTTTGCTGCTTTAGGAACAGTTGTAAAGCTGGTTACGTATATTTCTGGTGCTACCAAATAAGCATTTTTTAATTCCTATTACACAGGCTATAAATGGTTTGAAGGTTATGGTCAAAACAACACAGTGCTATAGCATAAAATTTTATTACACAGGCCATAAAATTGACCTACACCATGGCTAGAAAAATGAGACTTATAATTTATTACACATGCCATAAAATTTATTACACGGGCCATAAAATATATAAAGAGTCTAAATCAATTAAATTTATATTGGAAGACAAACAATATGACTAATAAAACAAACAATTTTTCAAGCTCTGAAACTACTAAATCTGACTTATGTAAAACTACTACGTCCTTGATGCAAAATTATAAAAGTCAGCTAAATGGAAACTAGTTGAAAGTGACAAAGATGAGGAGTGTGATCAGATGGTTACTTTCCGGATAACAGACTTGATTACATATGCATTAACTAATTGCAACTATAGATAAAAGAAAGAAACCGATTTTTTGCTTAGAAGGCATTGCTTGAAGTCATGCAGGCCGTAACACCTAAAGTGATACATATGGAATCTATGTAAAACATTACATCATATAAACAGATGCAACATGCATCCATGTTTTTGATTTATATTTGCCGACTACTTCCAGGTTTCATGCAAAGCCACTTGCCATTTGCCGTTTACCTGGTTTTTTTTAATTATAGGACAAAAGACATGATGAAGACACTTATTGATGACTTTCTCTATGATGTAATTATATTAATTGCACATTAATAGATTGGTAAACGTATGGATCATGAAACTCCTTTAATTAGACTTACTCAACTATCATGTCTCTCTCAAAGTCTTAACATATGAAGGCAAAAGATTATGTATTACTTTGCAATTCACTACTGTTCTAATTTTCCAAATTGGAGTCTAGTATTACAGATAATTTTGACAAAATCATGGGTGTAGCCAGACTCTCCATGTCCAGACATGTTGATATTCAATATCTTCCATAATTCAATTTTGTGATTATTCGTACTTGGTGTACAAAATTTGTACTTTGGTTAAAACGGTAAAATAATTACACAGTTTAACCCTGGACATAGCCAAGCTTTTATTCATTTAATAAAAAAACATAAATATATAAAGGTGTAAACTAGGGTTGAATAAAAGATCTTCGTTATTAGGGTTGAATCAACAATTTCAGTTAGAAATTAGGCAGAAATTTGAATATACGATGCATGCAAATTAAGATTAAATCAAAATAGAATCACAAAGTCGAATCACAAAATTGATTTAGACGATTCGTACCAAAATATACTTAAGCGATTGCTGGCTGCCACGAGGATGTTGAGTAATGCCGCGAGGACGTTGAGCAAGGACGGAGTGGACGATGAAAAGGGGAACTTGATCTTCGGTTGATGAAATTTGAGTGATTGCTGGCTGCTGCGAGGATTGAAAAGGGGAAAAAAAATTCTGCAGAAGCAGATCGAAATGGGGAGAGAGTTTTCTAAGTATACATGAGATGGAAAACAATGACTGGTCACGTTTATTTTTGGCTAGGTGTAAAAAGTTTTCTAAGGAGCGGGAATAAAAAATTTTAGTCACGAAACATATTTTGGGAAAAATATTTTTGGTTGCATTTATGATAAACCGCCACAGTTTTTTGCAACCGTAAATGGTTTTTCTTGTAGTGGTTTATTTTGTCTCCTTCATTTTGTTGATCATCACGGTGATGATCTCGCATAGAGGTCATAGATAATTCTAATAAACTCTAGTAGGGACTTTGTTTACTGCTTAATAAAATTTGAGTGCTCCCCTCATAAGAGGACCACTCTTTCAAAAATAATGTAAGCAAATGATAATCCGGGAAAAACGATTACTTGAACTATTAGTGATCAAAAATAAAATATCAAACAATAATCTTGACATCGTTTATTTTCCCTCAAGATAAATCACAAGTTCTATGAAGTCATAGAAAAAATGAATTATGTTAACATTGATGCTAGTGAACTGCCTTGTTGAATAGCTTGGCAGAGACTTGTGAATGGATATTCAGTTAACAGTGATGCTAGAGGAAAAATATGCATGTGCTTTCTAAGTAATTTCATCCTGTTAGATCAAGAGAAACATCACGACTGCAAAATATGAGACAACAAAATAGAACGTTACACTTCACAGTTGGCTATTATGTTATCTTTTCTATTACAAAATATTAGACAACTGCAACTTATACTAGTGGCTACCATGTTATCTTTTCTATTCAGGTATATAATAAAAGGGTCCTTCATTCTCTGTTTTATATATATTAACACTATATAATTTGCAGGCAGGAGTCGCTCTAAAATAGAGATTCGTAGAAGAAAAAATGAATATATTAAGGTATTTTTCTGTCTCTACTTGTCTCATATCATTCAACTTTTTTAATGAAATTATGAAATTAATATGCTATTCTTGCTAGCTATAGATAATTTTTGTTAATGTGTTTTCTAGCTAGTTTCAAGTTTATTATTATTACAGTAAGTGTATGTAATGTTAAACTTTTATTGACATTTCAATGAATTTTTGTTTATGCAAAATTGATCACCTTAATATTTAATAGAAATTTTAAGACTTTTAAAACAACCTTTTTTATTTAATTGAATGCAAATAAAATGAATTATCCATGGTTTTATGTCTGATGTTGTAATTTAAGAATCGTAAGAACGAAATTGTTTGTTTTCAATAAATTGGCAAAAGGAATTTGTGATTTTTCTACACTTTTGTATGTTTTTTCCATCTATTCCTGAAATAATAAATGAAGATTAATGGCTCAATCTTTAACGCTCTCATCTTCTGTTTTATTATCTTAGCCGAATTACTGAAATTAATATTTAACTAATAGAGCATTAGAGAGTTTAGTGAAAGATACAGCCATAGAGGTACTTATTTACTTATTTATTTTTAAATTATGTTCTATATAATATCTAGTAAGATTCTATTTTTTTTCAGCTGTAAAGTTATTAAACTCTTGTATATTCTTAATTTATGTGAGTAATCTGTAATTTATATCATTGTTGTATTTTGATCGTATTCAGCCTAGATAGAACTTGGGGTGAGGATTGAGGAATATAAATTCTTCAATCAATTATTTTGATCTCATATCTATATAATTCTACATTTCATTATATGTGAATTGGACTTGTGCCTTTTCGCGATGGTTTGTTTACCCTCAAATTTCTTAATGTATTATATGTACTCTCATTGCATTCTAAGTTCTATTATTATGTACTCTCATAGCATTATAAGTTCTATTATTTATGCTGACCAGTACAAGAGTCTCATAGCAAATTGGTTTCTTCAAAAAAATTTGTTCATATTGCTTGATCAATTTATTCATATTTTCATGTTTACCACATAGAACAAGTCAAGTAATCAACCACAATGAGCGAAGAAGCCAACAAAATCGAGGGATAGGTGAAGAACATCATACTCACTTCTTTCTTTCCTTTGGATGAGCCTTTCAAGTTTACAATTGTTTACAAAGTTTTGGTTCAGGCTGGCAATATTGATATTGTAGGTGTCTCTTTTGGATACTAAAAGAATTTATGGCTCAGGTGGCTAATTCAAGTTTGTTGCCACGAATCATTTTTTACTTGCGATAAACAACTTTTGTAAATGAAAGATGTTTCATATGCTTGTGCACTAAACTGGCAGTGTGAAATCTTTTTGGGGTGTACTTAATACATCTGCTACAACATTTTGGTATGTGCTGAAAACATATGTAATGGATATTATGTGTATATTTGAGCATGTTTAATACAACATCTGTGGATATTTGGTATGTTTAAAATAATGCATTGCATTTTCTGATTATTACATTTTTCGACTCTTACATTGTTCATATTGTTATGTGTTTTAAGAAGATTTATTTTTGATATGCTATTACTAAACTATAATGTATAACAGTATGCATCAAACATACGGAAAAATAAACTATAGCGCTTAAAAAGCAATATAGTTATATAATATAAGCGCTATAAAAAGGTATTATAATGTAGGTGGTTACCGTTGGAGGGTACCAGAATAAAAGCGCTATTGTATCCACACATTTTATAGCGGCATATACACGTTGTAGTGATATGTAACTAACAAACAGATAGTGCTATAGAAAATGAATATTATAGCGGCTTATATACGTTATGAAAGCTTACTATTTTATAGCAGCATTTTGTGTGTTAGAAATATGCCATTGGTTTTTTATAACATGTCGATAAATAGCATTTATCGAACCACTATGCTTTTCTTTTATAGTAGTTATATGCCGCTGTGGATGATTCTTTTTCTTCTACTGACTCCATACAATTCCATGCGTTATCTTGACATGTTATTCTTAATCTACTCATTCGAGAGTACCCAAGATAATAAGAAGCAAAGCGTGAAACCTTGGCTTAGGCAACAGTCTGGTGTGAGCTATACATCATCTCAAATTACTATAAAAATCGTATATAGAAAAAAGGACATAAGGTACGTAGAATTGTAACAGACCTGTTCTTGCATCCAAAGAGTTAGCACATAACAATCAATATATATACATATACATACATACATATATATATGCATGTATGTATGTTAAACTACCATTGCCATCATCATATGTGCGTACTACAATCAAAGTACAATATACAGTGTCTATGTATACAAGTCAATAATACCTACATCATGTGACACCTTAGAGTGATAAACAATCATGGCAACACATGACACCCATCAAACAATCCTTACATCACAGGTGCGTTGGATATATGATAACTCGTATGATTCAATCGTTAGCCGTAGACCGAATCAAATCTCGGTTTCTTGGTGCTCGAATCCATGCCACTTTGTAAGGATAGGAACTATACTCACAATCGTAAAGTTCAGGGTAATCCACATTCGTAAGGTCTGGACACAATCGTAACCCAAGTGGGTGTTCCCACGTACCCTCTCTATATGAGCGCTTTAGAAACCTCTGTGTTATCAGTGATCCCTTTACACACATCTCCATATTGGAACCTAATCATTATTCTACATCATTTATCTTCATAGTAGAACATAGTTATACTTTTACTTATAAGTTTCGATCATTGAACTTATCCTTATGAGTCACCATCACAACTTCCATCATTGAGTCAACATTATCAGAACACCTCTAGACACACCCCTAAGTCATAGATTTATCATACCAAGTTTCAAAATCGTCGCTTTGAAGCATTATGTCATTGCTTTATTTATCGCCACATGACCCTAAAGTAACTTTGTGTCATCCAGGAGTCATACACCCTTGCTCCAAGTCATTGCTTAAAAACCTCAAAGTGATCGCTAGGTTGCCCCGAAGCAACCCCATGCCATGCTCGAAGCACTCCTTCTCCAAGCCTGAAGTCCCCTAAAAGTCCAAGCTATGTTCGACTATACCCATGATCGGATCGAAGTAATTCATCCACCAAACCGAAGCACCGCCAGACCCAAAGTCGTATTCGGCACCTCACTTCCCAAACCATTCCCCTTCTTCAGCTACACAACCCCTCGAGCCGAAGCACCATCCCTACTTTTCCATTCTCAAAAGGAAGCATTATCAGATAAAATTTGTTGTCCGATCATCTATCAACGAACCAAGTCCATCCCGAAGCCATCACCTTCCCTATTTGAAACCAAACCCTGAGCAACCCTTAGCCAGACCAAAAGCCACTAAACCAAAACCTGTAGCACTTCTGACACTTCAATTTCACACCAATTCCATCGCTACATTCGACATTTCGACCAATATGCATCCCCTATGCATTGATATGACTGTTAACATCCTAGAGCGATCCATTGAATTGTCCATCACCTGCATTTCACTTTGATGAGCATTTACAACCATTCAAACATACATGCAACATAGAAAAAAGCATCAAACAACATACAATCATCATCCAAACGTGAATCCATATATTAAAACATGGTAAATCCATTCCAAACACATCTAATACATAGCCTAACGTCTATATAAGTCTCACACATCAAAATAACATAACTAAATCACTTTAAATCATTCAAATCTCGTTTTTATTTCAAATTTGGTTTTAAAACAGTCCCAAAACATAATTTTGACTTTAAAAATGTGTTTAAAACATACAGATACATATATAATAAGTTGTGAGATGATAATCACTCATTAAACATCCAAAAATGAATGGTCTACATGCAAAACAAGACAAATCCAAGAATAGATAGCAAAGCCTCAAAATTCCCGTTCAAAAAGGTAAATTTGAAAGCCTCTAGCTAACCACCTTGCCAATTTACTATAGAGCTATGGATTTGGAAGACTAGAGAAGATTTTGGTTAAGAGAAGGTTAGTGGATGTTTAGATCTATTTGGGAAGATGGAAAAATGATTTTGAGAATGACCATTTCAACCAATGTTAGCCTAAAACCCGAAATTGGTTATTGGGCAAATTCCCAACTCCACTAATTACACATTAAGTTGTTCCAAAAACTTCCTAACTTCAAGCAGTCATATCTTCCAATGGTAAGTTCAAATTTCTATTATGATCACTCTACGAAAAGCGAAACCATCACATCTTTCCAATGGAATGGTCTCGGACCCTAATTCGGCTTCTATCAAAAGTAGTCGTTATAAGTTTTTCAAGGGTAAAAAATCATCCAATAAAATTTCAAAGTGTTACAAATGTCTTCAATATAACCCAAAGTTATAATGTCATATCACCCAATGTGAATTTTAATACAATACTTTACGATCATTCGATACATAAAATACGGGTCCTTACACATACGCAAGTAAATAATTGAAGAAATTCAAGATGGATTTGTATAAGTGAACGTGAACCTAACACAATTCTAGAGCCTACTTAGTAGCTTGAGATAATTGACTTGCACAAGATTTGACATAATTTATGGAGTTGACCTTATTAGTCATTATAATAAAACTTCCACGGTATCACATTTGAAGGCAACTTCCACGGTAAGCGGCTGGTAAGTGATTTACATCAAGTTTTTCTTTTAAGACTTGTTCTCTAACGAAATACAAGTCTAGCTCCATATGCTTTGTTCTAGAATGTAAGATTGGGTTGGCTGTTAGTGATACTGTACTCAGATTATCACTCTATATAGTTGCTTTGCTGTTGTTTGACCTTTAACTCACTAAGCAATGATTCTATCCACATTATTTCATTGTTGCACTTGCTACACATCTGAACTCTAATTCAGTACTTGACCTTGATATAGTTGACTGTTCTTTAGAGCACCATGATACTGGATTTTGCCCTAGATATATACAACATCCACTTGTTGATCGTCGATCATTTGGATCAGTAGCCCAATCAGCATCTACAAAACTAGATAAATTAAGATTAGAACATGATTTTAAGACTAAGCCATGATTTATAGTTCCTTTTAAATATCTTAAGATCCTTTTCATTGCTTTCCAATGATCATCACAAGGATTCTGCATGGACTGGCTGACTTTGTTTATACTGAAGGCACTTTCTAGTCTAGTAATAGTCACATATGGTAAAGCACCTAAAGTACTTATGTATTCTTTTGCATTCATAATTGGCTCTCCTTTATCCTTTGATAAGTGTAGATTTCTTATCACAGGCGTAGGCAAACTATTTTCTTATCCATTTTTTTATAAGCATTTCAGTGATGTATTTTTCCGACTTAGAAATATCCTTGAGCTTGATGATCTTTTAGCTTCAATGCCAAGAAATTTTTTATTTCACCAAGATCTTTAATTGAGAATTCCTTTTTTAATTGCTGAATAAGACATCTGATTTCTTCATTATTGTTCCCTGTGATGAGAAAGTCATCTACATACACAAGAATATACATCACAATAGTGTCACTGTATTTTGTAAATAATGAATTATCAGACTTTGTGGGATTATAACCAAGTCTGATTAATGTGGCCTTTAATTTTTCAAACCAGACCCTGGGAGCTTATTTGAGGCCATATATAGTTTTATTTAATTTGCATACAAGTTCTATGTTTCTAGTCCTTTTGAATCAAGTAGTTGTTTCATGTAAACTTCTTCTTGTAGTATTCCATTTAAGAAAGCATTATTTACATCCAGTTGCTTTATGCTTCAGTTTTTGTGAAGTGCAATTATAAGAATGATTGTAATAGATGAAGGCTTTACTACTGGTGAAAATGTTACATTGAAATCAAAGCCTTGTTTTTGTGAGAATCCTTGTGTAACTAATCTGGCTTTTTATTTTGATATAATTCTTTCAACATTTTTCTTTAACTTGTATGTCCACTTGCATCTAATAATGTTTTTATGCTTGGGCAAAGGAACAAGATCCCATGTCTTGTTCCTTATAAGAGCATTATATTTCTCATTCATTACAGCTATCCATTTTTCACTTTGAGTTGCTTGTAGGTAGTTGGATGGTTCTTTTGTCTCAATGTCAGTAATATATACCTTTGGTTTGAAAATACCACTCTTTGATCTAGTAGTCATATGATGACCTGTTTTGGCATGAATAATCTGCTGACTTGATGAATTGTTGTTAGTTTTAGGTTGATTGTTAAGCGATTAAGCATCACTATGATCTTGATAAGGGTCCGGTTGAAAACTTGAATACTTCTACGGTGAATGAACAGGGCTTCTAGATGAGTCAGCAGAACCATGACCTGGTCCTGATCTGGATAATGTGAGTTGTGGTTCTATATGATTCTGAGAAGCTTTACCTTGCTCTGAAATAATTATCTCATGACTTAGAGGTATTGATGGAATAGAGAACCTTGAGTTGTAAATTTTCTGAGATGTCTTGATCTTTGAATCACCAAATGGATATATATGCTCATTGAATATGATGTGTCTTGGTATAAATACTCTTCCCTTGTTATCTAAGCACTTGTATCCTTTTATATTGTTTGAATATCCAAGAAAGGTACAAGGAGCTGATCCGAAATCTAGTTTGTGAGAGTTGTACCGTCTCAAGCAGGGTAAGCATAAGCAGCCAAAATTTTTTAAACTGTGATAGTTAGGTGGCTTATTAAGCAGTACTTCAGTTGGACTTTTGCCTTGCAAGACCTTGATAGGTACCTTGTTAATCAAGTGCACTACTATGGCAAAAGCATCTGGCCAGAACTTTAAAGGTAAAGAGGCTTGAGTAAGCAATGTTAGTCCAGTTTCTACAATGTGTCTATGCTTTCTTTCAATTATTCCATTTTGCTCTAATGTATAGGGACAAGTAGTTCTATGAACTAGTCCTCTTTTCTAAAAATATTATTTGAATGGTTTAAATTTTGCCCCTCCATTTGGTTGCATAGCTTTAACTTGACAATTTGTTAGTTTCTCTACATGGGCTATAAACTGTAGAATTGCACGAAAAGCTTCCAACTTTGTTTTTAAGAAATAAATCCAAACAAACCTAGAGTATGCATCTATAAAAGAAATGTAATACTTAAATCCACAATTAGTATCAATAAGGGTTGGTCCCCATAAGTCTGTAGCAACAAGTTCAAGAGATTTTGAGTATGTAGTTTTAAAATTTTGAAAAGTAAGTTATGGCTCTTTCCCATTTGACAATATGTACATATGTAAGGAACTGATACATTAACAAAAGATATAGTATTGCTACTTAAGATTTTTCTTTACAATAGCAACACTAGGATAACCTAGTTTACAATGCCATATATCAAAAGTACTCTTACTCAGTTTATTTTGAGTAGTTTTAGAGAAATTGCAACGGTTTTCAATATTATCAGAGTTCTTGGGATCAACAAAAACAAACTAGTATAAGCCCTTGAATGCATTACCCTGCAAGAGAATTTTTGTTTGTTTGTATATCTCTAACTAAGCAATAATTAGGGTAAAACTCAAAATACACATTATAATCCCTTAGAAATTGTGATACACTTATCAAGTTCTTCTTTATTTTTGACACACCATTACCCATTTGTATACATTGTTTACCTCTGTATTCTTTATTTAAATTGCTGAGATTGTTGGTGACATGGTTTGTGGCTCCCGAATCAGGATACCAGATTTCATCATGAATAATCAACTTTGACACTGTCATTGGCATTTGTATGACTGCTTCTTTCATCATCTGACTGATTTCTTTGTTCATGCTGGTCAAGTTAGCACTTGGGTTGAAACTCCTTTGATTACTAGATTTTTTTTACTCCCTGGGTACATAATTTGTATCAAATCTGAAATAGCATCTGTTAGCTACATGACCATACCTCTTACATATCTGACATCAAGTCTATTACTATTGTTATTCCATCTACCACCCTTTCCTCTACCTCTGTAAGTCTGACCACTTCTTTGACTGTTGGTAGAGTCATTTCAGTTTGCATAAGATCTTTCTTGATTATTGCCTTTATTATTAGCAATGTAATTAACTATAAAATAAGAAACCACTGGTTTCTTTTGTCCAATTCTACCTTTGTGAGCAAAAGGACATAATGAACATATTGCAATGATGGAGTTGTGTCTCTTGATGAAATAACCGATACCACGGATTCGTACTCATCATCAAGCCCACTCAAGGTTAATGGAACATGTTCTATGTCAGAAACCGTGTGTACAGCAGCAGCAAGTTGATCACATGGGGATTTGACTTTAGTTAGATATTCTCTCATCGACATAGTTTCCTTCTTCACATTTTGTAGTTGTTTCTTGTAGTACATTATTTTCACTGTTGACTGTGCACTAAACACTTGCTCAATTGTGAACCAAATCTCATGTGCACTCTTGCACCCTATTAGCTGTGGTAATAAGCTTGAACTGATAACAATTAGGAGCTCAACAAATTATCTTGTCTATCATATATTATAGATTCTCTATTACTAACAGATTTCCCTTCATTATCTGTAATAAATTGCTCTGGTATGGGCTTCGTAACAAGAATGTATTCTTCTAATCCATATCCTCTCACAGTAGCAATAATTTGAAATTTCCAGAGTAAGTAATTTAGCTCATCCAATTGAGTTGATATTATCTGACCTTGAGGATAAACAAGATTCTAGATAAATTCTCAGTTGTTGATTGCTGTGATGAGGTTGAATTTAGAGATGAAGAAGAGTAGTTGTTATTATCAACATCACCTTCTGCCATGGTGATATCTTAAGAACTGAAATTCAAGAAGTGATGAAACGTGGCAGTTCTTGATAACAAAAACAAAGGAAGATTGTTACCCAGGTATGTGTTAAATTTTGTGACACTATATGAAGGTGAATTGAAGGGGATGGATGTAGTTTGGTGTCGGAGAAGACGGGGTGCGAAACGGAGTCCGGAGGAGCAAACTGGAGTGGTAGCAGGTGCTGGCTGCAGGCAGCCTGTAGCAGCCAGACGTCTGCAGGCATGGGCCAGACGTCTGGCCCTACACGGTGCAGTCTCCCGATTGTTCGGTCAGACGTCTGGAGCCCTGTTCCAGACGTCTGAGCCGGCGAGTTGCAGTTTTCTAGGCTGGGTTTAGTGTTATTTCATTCAGGGGCAAGTTTGTCTTTTTTTGCCAGGGTTTTCTCCACCAGTATATATATGCTCTCTTCATTAGAAAGAGAGTGAGGCAAGCAATTATCTAATCAAGGGTTTAGTCCTCCATTAATTAGGGTTTTAGGCAAAACTCTATTTCTTCAATTCTAATCTCCACAAACATTGATTCTGAAAAGAATAGATCATTCTAATCAATCTCTTGTACTCTTCTTATTTGGTGATAATAAAAGATATCTCTCAAAGTGGATGTACACTAACGCGACGTTAGTGGAAACACTATAAATCGGTGTGTGATTTATTGTTTTGTTATTGCTTATTATCATATATTGCTTGTGGTGTTATTGTGATCGTGCTTTGGTTTGGATATATTGAATTCTAGTGGTGTTTGGTTGTTTTGCACTATCTATCACGATCTAGCTTTTCCGTTGCATTTGGGGATTTTAATTTGAGTGGTCTCGATTGAAATCCGCCATAACATTTGGTATCCGAGCTTTGGAGTTGGTAGGTGGTTGTTGAAATGCCGGAAACGGATAACTCTGGAAATTCAATCACTACAAGAAAACCTACTTTTGGTTGCAATTATTGGTAGCGTTTGTAGTGTAAGTGCTACCAATACTATATATGTATTTTTTAATGTTTTGCGGTGTAATTTTATGGTTTGGCTCTTGTCACGTTTTTTAGGAATGTTTCCCTCCCGTGTTTCCTTTTTCCCTCCAACGTTTCACTTTTTCCCTCTTTCCCTCAAAATTTCCCTCTTTCCTCAAAATTTCCCTCTAGAAGTTCAAAGATTGCCTTGGTCAATCTCCCCTCCGCTGGTTTGAATATCGATCAAATCTCCCCTCCGTTGTTTGAATATCGATCGAAACTCCCTCCGCTGGTCAATAGAGATCCCCAAAATCAACCACTAGAGCATCGATTGATTCTGCTGGTTGAATCTGCTCTTCGTCGTTATAGATCGCCTCGGTCGAATCTGTTGCTGCTGATCATCAGCATCTCCTCGGTGGAATCTCCTCTTCGCTTTGTTCATAAGGCCCGACTCTACAAATACAAGTATTTTTTGTTTGCAGTTCAACTCCTCTTGATTCGTTTTTAACAAAGTAAGTTGTCTCCACCATTGAATATCTTTTAGAAATTACAGTTTAGTTATTGGGCATAAACTTCTTTGATTATGTCCTGATTTCGCATTCATTGGTTATTGGCTGTACTTGATCCATTTGTTCTTATTTATGTTTTAGGTTGAGTACTTAATTCACCCTGAGTTATTTATTTGTATGTTTCTTTCTTCCATATTGTAAATGATGCAGTTTATAAATTTATTGAAAATTTGCTTTACTTTTTAGCAGTTCATATTTTATAGGATTGGTTGAAGTAGTTAATTTTCATACATTACACTTTCGCTATGTTAGGTTTTCAATTAAACATTTTCTAGTTAGTATAGGGAAAACAAAAGAATCAATATAAAATACTTAATATTTCAAAGCTTTATACAACACTTTTTTTTTCATGTATAACATGTATAGGTACATGTTATACTGTAAACAATAATAGAGATAAAGTTGTCAAATGAACTCAAATCAGTAACCACGGATTTTCACAACGTACTGCAAGTATGGAATTCATTGTGCATATATTGTGACAATGCCAAGAAGTTCTTTTTTTTTCTCTTTTTTTTAATTAGTGAAAATGAAATTATGGGTGAAATGAATTGAATGTGGCTTGACATACAATGATACAAATAGACATACAAATAAATTCTTATTTAACAACAGATAAGTACATAAATAGAATTAATAAACAAAAAAAAAAGACAAACTTGGGATACAAAAAGTGGAAATTTCAAAGCAACTGCAGTTTGATATCTAAAAATATTGGAATAACAAACATTATCCTAATTTTTAAGGACCGGTTCATTTGTTTTTTGAATAACTGGTAAACAAATCTATAATTTTCATGAAAGTCTTAGCCTACCAACGGTCACTGGTTGAATAATGGGTACAAGATCAGCATCTTTTAGACTTTTAGTAAAAGCAACGTATAATTTTCCAGAAATATACTGGTTGTGTGCAAAATGATACATGTCCACTCTAATCACTCCTATTCATGATTGGCTAAACTATATTTGACAATTCTGTAATTTTATCATAAAGTTGGCAGGCTAGTGTTTGACAAAACTATATTGGAGAATTTGGTCATTCTGTAATTTTATTGATAATTAAACTTTCCATTAACGGTTAAATAGGGATGTTTCGGTATTAGTGGCAGGAAGATGTATGCTTAACCTATATTTCTGTGCTGTTCCCTAGTCATTCTCATAGGCCATAGGAGATTGCAAATAGTTTAGGCTTCTATTTTGTCCTTGTCTTTCCACACTGCTAGCGCTGTTGTACAATACACGCAGTATCTATACTAATACTTCCAAACATATATTATCTTGTTTCAAATCCCAGAGATATACTTTATGGAATACCATAAATATAAAGCTATATTTCAATTCCTAATTGTTTTCTTTATGATATACTTTATGATATACTGTAAGTACAATGTGATATCGTCCTACCAATTGTTTTCTTTCAATTCCTAATTTCACTATACATTTCAATTATATTTGTCATCTGCTATAGATTTCTTTCCAAAATACATATTTAACCCATCGTCTATTAGTTATGACCAAATCATTCCAATGTGGATTTTCCAATAGTGAAAATCAGTTTGCATGTTCCATTTTTTTTTAATATGCAATTACTTTGTCATTTAAAATTTGTGACTTTTAATGATGAAAATTGTTTAACTTGCTTATTTTTTAAAAAGCAAACCGGTTTCATATTTTTTCTTCTTTTTATGAACATCAATTTTGTTTTCTCTCTAGCTACGAAGTATAGAAATTTAATATGAATTTTTTCAGGTCAAATTTGCATTTCAAAGCAAAAAGTCGATTAGGCATATTTTTTGGATGCAATTATCATTGTTTCTATGTGATTTTGTTTAATAGTTGAACTGTAAAATGTTTGTGCTTTTCATAATTGTATCTTTCTGTATGATATCAATTCCATTTGCCTATGGAATTTTTAGAGTCTCTCTACAAAAATTTACGGTCTTTCTTTTTTAATGCAAACTAGTCTGTAAGATATTATCTTTCCACTTAGCTTTCAACTTTAGGGATTGTCATTTTGTTCTTCTTCTTTTTTCTTTTTGAGTAATTCATGTTTTGAATCATTTGTGGTTTGAGCTTTACATATTGTCTTTTTGGATGACAATTTTATTTAGTCTCGTCGTTGCATTTTGGCTACTCTAAAGTACTTCTACATAACTTGCAGTTATTCAAAAGTGCAAAGTGGCTTGGATTTATAAAAGATTTCCGAATATTGTGCTTTAAAGACAGTTTAACTTCTATGTATACTTGTAAATAGAATTTGGACAACCTTCCAAATATGGTGATTCCATCAAAATTATGAGATTTACTAAATATTTTATTTTGGTAGTAGATTAATTAGGCTTCTAAGTTGAAAATTAGGATAATGTTTGTTATTCCAATATTTTGGGATAAAGACACTTTATAATTTTCACAAAAGTCTTAGCCTACCAACGGTCACTGGTTGAATAATGGGTACGAGATCAGCATCTTTTAGACTTTTAGTAAAAGCAACGTATAATTTTCTAGAAATATACTGGTTGTGTGAAAAACGATACATGTCCACTCTAATCACTCCTATTCACGATTGGCCAAACTATATTTGACAATTCTGTAATTTTATCATAAAGTTGGCAGGCTAGCGTTTGACAAAACTATATTGGAGAATCTGGCCATTCTGTAATTTTATTGATAATTAAACTTTCCATTAACGATTAAATAAGGATGTTTCGGTATTAGTGGCAGGCAGATGTATGCTTAACCTATATTTCTATACTGTTCCCTAGTCATTCCCATAGGCCATAGGAGATTGCAAATAGTTTAGGCTTCTATTTTGTCCTTGTCTTTCCACACTGCTAGCGCTGTTGTACAATACACACAGTATCTATACTAATACTTCCAAAAATATATTATCTTGTTTCAAATCCCAGAGATATACTTTATGGAATACCATAAATATGAAGCTATATATGATGTATTGTATCAGAGATTCTTTGTGATACTTGACTTAAACAGGTACATGGTATAGCCAATGGAAAAGGATTGGGTGTATTTAAACAGGTGGCTATATAAACTTGACTTAAAGTGTATTTTTAGAATCAACACATATATGTCAATATTAAAACTCAATTTTTTTATGTGTTTAATTTTTGTCATAGGACTAGTACAGAGTACCAACAAGGAGCTTTGAATTTTGTGCATATGGCAAAGAGAAATTTGAGAAATGTGGAGAAAATTTTGTGCCCATGCACAAGTTGTCGAAATCTTAGTCGTCAGGATGACCACATCATCATTGAGCATTTAATTATAAAAGGAATAGATCCCATATATAAGAGAAGTACATGGTATAGCCACGGCGAGCAAATAAATGTGGATAAAAAACAAAGTCTTTTGACACATATGACTTATTCAAGATAATTCATTATGAAGATGAAGATTTTATGAATCATGATTTTTTTGCTGATGATAAGGATAATGTTGATTCCCAAGGAAGAGAAGAAGAGTTACTTAAGAATTTTGAAGATGCGGAAACTCCATTGTATCCTGGTTGTATAACTCATACAAAATTGTCTGTCATCACCATCTTGTATAATCTTAAATGTGAGACTGGTTTGTCTGATAATGGGTTTGACAAGCTTCTAAATGTGCAACAATTTTTTTTGACGAAAGATAACGTACTTCCTAAAACTTTATATGAAGTAAAGAAATTTCTTAAAGTTTTTGACATGGGTTTTGAAAAGATACATGCTTGTGAGAATGACTGTTGCCTTTTCAGAAAAGAATACAAAGATTTAAATACTTGTCCAAAATGTGGTTCTTCAAGATGGAAGATAAATCAAGATACCAAGGAGATTATACAAGGTGTTCCAGTTAAAGTGTTGAGATATTTTCCAATAATTCCAATATTTAGAAGGATGTTTAGATCTCAGAAGATGGCTGAAGATTTAAGATGGCATTTCAATAATAGAAGCAATGATGGAAAGATGCATCATCCTGTGGATTCTATGGCATGGAATATGGTGGACGAACGATGGAAATCTTTTTTAGCTGATCCACGCAATCTTAGACTTGGTCTTGTTACAGATGGATTCAATCCATTTTCTATGTTGAGTTCAAAATATAGTTGTTGGCCGGTGATGCTTGTGACATACAATCTCTCACCCATGTTGTGTATGAAGAAGGAAAATATTTTGTTAACATTGCTTATTCCAGGTCCAAAACAGCCCGGGAACGATATTGATGTATATTTGGCGCCTTTGATTGAAGATTTGCATTATTTGTGGAGTAATGGAGTTGATGCTTATGATGCATTTAGTAAAACGTTGTTTAAAATGAAAGCAATCTTGCTATGGACAATAAATGCTTTTCCAGCTTATGGAAATCTTGCTGGGTGTTGTGTGAAGGGAGAAAAAGCTTGTCCATTGTGTGGTGTTAATACTCATCATCGTTGGTTGAATTATAGTCTAAAGAATGTCTACATGGGTCATAGAAGGTATTTTCCTATGTCAGACTCACGGAGGAAACAAAAGGCTTGGTTTGATAACACCGTGGAGAACGGTAATGCTCCCAGAATTTTAACCGGAAGAAATATTTCTGCATTGTTAAAAGATTTTCCAAATGATTTTGGGAAACAGAAGGAAAAGAATAAAAAGAAGAAGAAAAATAATAAGAAAAAGACAATTAAGATAAAATCCATTAACATGAAAAAAAGGAAGAGGAAGAGCGCCCATGACATGGAAGACGAACACAATGAAGATAACAATCCTAAAAAATTGGAGCTATCAAGGTGGAAAAAGAGATCGATTTTTTTTAATTGCCATATTGGGAGGTTAGTGGTTATTTTTTTAACAATTAAAAATAATATAATCATACGTTACAATATTGATTTTTATAGGAACTTCCGTTACGTCATAATTTGGATGTAATGCATGTGGAGAAAAACATCGGTGAAAGCATATTGGGGACAATGTTGCATGATAATAAATCAAAAGATGGAACCAACTCAAGAAAGGACCTAGAGGATTGGGGAATTCGGCATGAACTTTATGCACAACCTCGTGGGAAGAAAACATATCTTCTGCCGGCTCCTTATACATTGTCAAATTCCAAGAAAGCAATATTTTGCAAAAGATTATACGATTTCAAAGGACCCGATGGTTATTGTTCAAATTTGAAAAATCGTATATCATTGGAGGGTTGTAAAATTAGTGGTTTAAAATCACATGATTACCATGTTTTAATGGAACATTTATTGCCTATAGCAATAAGAGGATTATTGTCAAAGAAGGCAAGAAAAGCAATAATTCGTTTATGTTCATTTTTCAACAAATTATGTCAACGTGTCCTTGATAGAGAGAAGTTGCAACAAATCAATGTTGAGATTATTGATATTTTGTGCGAGCTTGAAAAATATTTTCCGCCATCATTTTTGACATAATGGTACATTTGTCAATTCATCTCGGTAGAGAAGCACTAATATGTGGACCGGTTCAATTTCGTCGGATGTATCCCTTTGAAAGATATATGAAGACACTTAAAGATTATGTAAGAAACTATTCACGACCCGAGGGATGTATTGCAGAATGTTATCTTGCAGACGAATGCATGAGATTTTTTAGTGATTTTTTTAAAAAATCAGGACACATTGAAGAGACAGAGGCTCGAAATGAAGATTATGAAAGCCTAGTAATACTCGAAGGACGTCCAATTTCAATGCCTAAGACAGTTACATTATCCTCCAATGAGAAAGAAAGTGCTCATTTAGTCGTGTTAATGAATATGACCATAGTGGAACCATTTTTAGAGTAAGTATATGTTACATTATATTTCAATTATTTTAATATATATGTTTCTATTGGTAAATATATGCCTTGTTTTATACTAATTTGCATTTGGAGGAATTACAAAATTCAAGCAAGCGCATGGAAAGAAATTCAACCTTACTTTGGGAAACACATACAAAATAATTTGTTGATTGGATTAAAAAAAAGGTTAAATGATTTTTTTAATTATACTTTCATTTTCTTAAAAATATCATTTAAAAATATTTGTTGTAAATTAAACTTTTTACAGATATCTATGAACTCCAATGATCACAATGAAATGCTAAAGTTGATTGCATATGGTCCAAAGAATAATGCTTTGTCTTACAAAGGATATATCATCAATGGACAACGATTTCACATAAAAGATGTTGAGAGAGAAACTCAAAATAGTGGAGTAATTTATGATGCGACCACTATGTGTAGAGCAAGTGTGAAAGATATTTTTCAAGTAGTTGATGTGGTCACTTATTATGGAATATTGACTGATATAATTTTATTAGATTATCATGTGTTTTATATTCCCGTTTTTAAGTGTCATTGGGCACATATTGGAAATGGAGTAAAAGTTGATGAAGATGGTTTCACTCTTGTCAGTTTACATCAAAATCAAGCATCATTTTTAAAAGATCCATATATCCTTGCATCTCAAGCTAAACAAGTATTTTATTCAAGAGAAAATGATTTTTCGAATTGGTACGTTGTAATGAAAGCACCACCAAGAGGTTTTCATGATTTAGAGACAGATGATTATGTAGAAGAAGCTATCAATGTTGTGGAAGATTGTGACGTAACCAATATGGATGTTGAAAATGTTAGCTATGTTAGGGAAGATTGTGAAGGCATTCTTGAGTAGTTTAAGTATTGTGGATTATGGATTTTTTTTTGAGTACATGGATATGTCAATTTTGTTTGTTTTTCCGTTGCTTGCTAATAAGATCAATGATTGTTTTATAAGAGATGATGTTGCAATTAAGGTAAATGTAATTATTATTTGTGTCTAAATTAGTCAAATATAATTAATATGTTTGATAACCAATTAATATTTCATGTAAACAGGTATTGAGTTATTGACTATCGTAGAGATCTACATACTTGAAGACGTACCGAGTCTTCATCATGAAAGGCTGCACTTCTGTTGAAAATAGAGGGGTAAGCAGTTTATTCCATTTAATATATCACATGACAACAAAATATATGATCACTTTTTCTTGACCGTTGATGTAAATCATTCATAACATGTTGATGTAAATCTAAAAAAGTGATAATAGTACCAAGTTCATTGTATGAAAACTCCATACTTTACAAATTTTGCTCGAATTTCACATTAAATTGAATTTAGAATGAACTGTAATCCCTTTATTTCACATTAAATTTTGCTCGAATTTCACATTAAATTTCACATTAAAGTGATAATAGTACCAAGTTTCATGAATTGAATTGTACGAAATAGTTTACATATTAAATCAATTTAGAATGAACTGTAATCCCTTTATTTTTTTGATTTTATTTACTATGTATCTAACTGGACGTATTTGTTGTTTTATGAAAATGTTTAAATTATAAAAATGTATTTAAATCTAATTATATGCTTTTGGCTATGAAGTGTTCATGTTTAGTTATGTTTAGTTATGTAGTTTTATTTGTGTTCATGTTTTAACATGTATCTCTCAAGTAGATATTCATAACCTCTCACATGCACAAAGTAGCAAAAATTGAACAAATTTATTGTTTCTTCGTGACCTTTGTAAATTTTAACAAATCTTTAAAAGTATTACTGCATGGAGAACTGATCTAAGGAACGATGCTGCTGTTTTTATTCTCCACTGTAAAAAAATGCAATCTTGTATTATATTTCATCAAACTAAACTAATTTTGGTCGGATTGAAAGCCATACTTGTATTACTTCTAGCTGGGAACATGGCACTCGGTAATAATCAAGTAATTATATATTAAAACATGTACGGACATGGCTGAATTATGGTAGTGGGTACGAATTCTATCGTTTATGGATAATCCAGGTGAAATCCCACCTCCTATTCATACCTCCTATTCATTTTTAATACTATGCCTTTAAGCATATGTACATTTGTGCATGTTATATATTTTCGTCATTGCTATATCAATTTTTCACTTGTATTGCCATTTGCATTTGCATTCTATATTATATAAAAAAAAGATAAACAATTGCATTGGCACCAACCCTGTGCATTCCTGTGTATATCATGTTTTTAAAGTTTAAAACATCATATCATGTCGACGACCAACATGGAAAGTAATAATAATGTGATGGGTGAAGTGTCAGGTCATCCGCACGTGTGGACACCCAGACACGTGGGTAGGCCCGTGGGCCCCCACGTACTCATTGTCCACTCCATCGATCATCGTCATCTTGACTTCCCTTTTTTCAAAAGCTTAAGATATCCATATCTCTTTGTCCTTCCACTTTTGCATGGTTTCCACTGTTCATCTCTCTTTTCTCTCTCACCCCTCCCTTCTTTATTGCTATTTTTATTCATATTTTTAGTAGGGGTGTTTTTCACTTTCGATTTTATAAATATTTCTTTGCTCTCTTTGTTGTTTAATAGTAATGTTGGTGCATGTGTGGTTTAATGAGATACATACATGCTGCAGGTTTGATGAGGTCTTTTGAACTGGTTAAAAAAATCTTACAACATTGAAAAAAAAAATCCACATCGGTCCACCTTCGAAAATAGTTTCACGAAACTCAACTTTTACAACAAAAACATACAGCTTAAACTGTATACATATGCAGTTAAAACTGTAAATAATTGCAGCCATAATCGTATATATTTGTAGAAAAAATAGTGTATATTTACAGATTTAGCTGTATATATTTGCAGTTTAAACTTCGTATTTTTGCTGGAAACTTTAATAAAAGTGTTTCGTGAAATTTGTTCTTTAGGATGGTTTTTCAAGTATTAAGTTTGAATTAAACTTGACATTCAGTTGTTTAATTAGTGATACTAAAAAAATAAAGTAAAAAACCTAATAGAACAGCTAACAAGTAGCACTAATATGCTATCTGAAATACTACTGAAAGCTGATTAGTTAATACAAACAATTCAGGGGCTATGACATGTCAATTATAATAGGGACTATGCACACATGTTTTTCTTTATTTATAGTAGGTATATTTTTCACTTTTGATTTTGCAAGTATTTGTTTTCCACACCTTTTTAATGGTTTGATATCAATATGGTGCATGTGTGCAAATCAATGATAATATATGATTATGTAGGTTTGATGGGGTCTTTCAATATGTGTTTCCCCTTTGATTCTATGTTTTCTCCATTATTGAAAGTACATATTTGCTATCATTTCCAAAAATATAACCAGCTTGTGATCTTTCATGGCTTACTTATTTTGTGATATTATTTCTTTTCCACTTTCATTAATTTACAAAAGATAATAATTAGCTAAATCTTTTCAAATCACCAGTTTTCCTATCTACTTTGATTTGATTAACATCAAAATAGCTATGCAATTGTCCTTCATGGTAATTAATCTACTTTGAACCTTATAGTTTATAAGTAAAAATTTCTCTTCGAATTTACAATTCAGCGATTCGAATCACGGTACATAAGTGTCGAATTTTTGATCTTTCATCAAAGTAGAAATACCTGGCTACCGTGGTAGTGGTGTTGGTGAAAACAACAATAAGTGGGTGATATAAGAACAAATATACGACTGAGCGGTCATTTTGGGTAGGTATAGATAGACAAGATAAGTGGAGAAATGAGTTTAAGGGCAACAGGTTTTTTTTTGTTTTTTTTTCTGGTGAATGTTGGCTGTGAAGGTGATTGTAGTGTTTGGTAGTGAAAGGAATGGAATGAAAGGTGTGTTGTGTTGAAGATGGTCGAGGCAGCGGAAGGAGTTGTGATATGAGGGGAGGAGTGGGAGAGGTCTATTGGAGTTTGATAGAGTCTGATGGATGACGAATAGAAGAAGTTTTGGATGGTAATGGGGAATTGCTGTTGAAAGAATAGGGGGAGGTTGGTTTGTTGTGAAGCTTGGTGTTTTGTAGGCTGTTATGGAGTAGTTGTGGATTATAGAGGTTGAAGTCGGTGGTTTGAAATGAAAATGAAAGAGTGGTTGATGCAGGGTGGATTGAATGAGGATAAACAGTTGGGGTAGTTAGATGTTAAGGGAGGCCGGAGTGGGTTCCGGTTGGAGAAGTAGGTTTAAGGTGATGTAGAGGTTGTTGGGGGTGAATTGTGTGATGAAGGCAGAGGGGTTTGGACTTTGTTTGTGGTTGTAGGGTTAGAAGGTTGGTGTGAGTAATTTCAAGGCCGAGGAGAAGTTTGGGTATATGGCAGAGGCTGGTTGTGTTGAGAGTGATTTTTGGTGAGTGTTTGGTGTAGCAGAGAGACAGTTGTTATGGAGGAGGTTGATGGATGGTTCAGGCTGTTGATGATGTTGCAAGGTAGTTCAGTTCGACAGTGCTGGTTTCGGATTGATGTTTTGGGGAGGAGAACTTTTGAAGATGGGGTAGCTGTGAAGTGAAGTTAGAAACAGTGGGTTGCAGGAGTTTATACTGAAGTGCATAGGGATGCACAATGAATGCTGCAAATGAAGTTGATGAGGTTAGGTTAGCTTCTGATGCCATGGAGGGTGGATATGGATGGCAAGTTTGTGGTTGAATATGTGTGGTTGTTTGGTGAATTTGATAGAGTTGTTGAAGGGTGGATTGGTGGGTGGTTTGTGGCAGTTGTGGGTGTAGTGGGATATGCTAGAGGTTGAAGGGAAGGAGATGTTGTTTCTGGTCATGGGAATTTTGTGATGGTTTTGTAAATTGACAATAAAAATAATAATATGATAGCTACAATTGAGAACCTTCAATCCAAAAGTCATGTGCCTGTGGTTAGTTAGCGAGTGATTATGTAATGATCAAAGCACATGTGTTTGTACATATGGTTAGTTTATGACCTGCTTCTTAGTCTAATGGAACTGAATCCTAAAGCACACGACTACATGTGAAATCCGACTCTTCTTTTACATTATTTGGTTAAAGCATTCAATTATTTATATACATCTGAAATCATTCTTTATATGTGGTCTTCATTATATTGTTCCTTTGTCTTTTCTTTTATGTTCACATTTTAAATCCCGATTTCACTTTAAAATTTTGTAACATGTCTCACGGTCGTATTTTTAAATGTCATGTCTTCCAAGCTAGCGTTTTTAACCTATATTATAATCAATGGTGGAGTTAAAAGGTCTAAATTAGTTAGGTATGTCACTACTTTTGGTCAGTATTCTAGAATTCTTATGTCACTACTAAATTAGTTAGTAACCGTGTCAAGGGGAGAGTTTACTATTGTGGATTATTTTCATACTGACTGCATGCTACTGACGTTAATCTGGTACCAAATATTTGATGATTATTTGATTACTAGTTAGCTGTGATTGCAATGATAACATGTTAATCCTTTTTTTCAAACGGTTAATCCTTTTGCTTATTTATTTGATGATTACGACATATTTGATGATTATTTATTTATTTGCTTATCCAACAGGGTGCAAATCGG
This sequence comes from Allium fistulosum, assembly GCA_030737815.1. Taxonomy (NCBI): domain Eukaryota; kingdom Viridiplantae; phylum Streptophyta; class Magnoliopsida; order Asparagales; family Amaryllidaceae; genus Allium; species Allium fistulosum. The sequence continues at coordinate 192,082,786 of CM060907.1, forward strand.
GTACCAAATAGTAGATGTAAGCTGATTGATGTGGGTGAAACAGGACAAGTAGTGGCTGAAGGAACTATCGCTTCAACTGATCCAACAACGATGGTTCATTGTGTTCCGCTGGGAAAAGATGCGGTAAAAGTTTGGGTAAACTTTTTGAGAGTTAATGATGCATTGCTATGGCGACCTACATCTGAGTGTACATACATGGAAGATGCCTTTGGTACTACGATAGCTTGGCCAGCAGCATATGTCATTGGAGAATCAAGTTCCAGTAAGTATTATTTTTCAGTACATCATATCTCAACATTAAGTTTTAGTTCTGTTTATTCGGGTATTAAAAAAAATAAAAATCTGTATCGCAACATTTAAGTTTTTATCTGCAAAGCCACAACATTTCAGTACATATCCTCTATGGTAAACGTGTTTATCTGCAGAGCCACAACAATTGATACACTTGAAACTAAAACTTAAATAAACCATTTTTCCTAAAACTGTCTACTCAGATTAATCGTTATGTCATTGCACATGTATTACACAAATGTAGTTATACAAGAATGCTAACACAAATAAATGGAAGTAAGTGACACTACAGTTGTTGCCTAATATAGTTACGGCAATGTGAATTTAGGGAATATTTTTGTTTTAAAGAACCCAATTGATAGAAAACGACAAGGGTAAAGAAAATTGTACATTTCAATTAGTGGATGGATGCATCATCGATGGATTACGGACGTTCCAGATACTTTTTCATATTTTATAAGATTTAACTTGACCATAGTACTAAATACACAATCTGCCCATAGTACTGAATACACAATCTGCACATAGAATGAAATCCAGTCAGACTTCTAACCTAGTTTTGATCTGAATATCTATGTAAATTGAAAATTGTGTATTCGTTGGGGAACTATATAGGATGCATATAAAAATAGAACATTTTTTGTTAATATGTGTTAATATAGAATATCGAGTTATAGATTACATGATTTTCATAAATACATATATATATACATATACATATATATATATATATATATATATATATACATACACACACACACACACACATATATATATATATATATATATATATTGTTGATTGTTAAACTCATTTGCAGGTAATTAGCTATTTCGAAGCGAAGACTGTCGACAATAAAGAACTATTGGTAATCAAGCAACGAACATGAATTTAATTGTTATATATGTTGTCGTATTTTGTTAGTACCATTTGTGGAAACTTGTCTGTGAATGCTTGTAGTATGTGACTTATTTTATTGAAAAACTACTATCGAATTGATTATGGATATTATATTTGATTGTGAGATTAGCATGTTTTTGCAATTATTTGAATATGATGATCATATGATTGATTGTTTGTATATGCTAATTATGTGATTTAATTGTTTGTTTGAATATATGAAAATTATGCGATTGATCGTTCGTTTTAATATGAATAGTATATAAACGATTGCTGGAAATGTTATAAACCATCAACCGTAAATAGTAGCATTTAAAATATGCTACCAAACAACCAATAACTTTTAGTAGCGTTTCAGAAATGCTACAGAAACAAATGTAAACTAATATAAAAATTATACAGTTGCATTTTAAAAACGCTACTGAAATAAAAAAAAACATATAAACAAAAAATGCAACCAAAAAATGAAGACTTATGGTAGCGTTTTTTTAACCCTACAGAAAAAACCTATAGCTGCATTTAAAAGTGACTTTTGGTAGCGTTTTTTAAATCCTACAGAAAATACCTACAGTTGCATTTAAAAGTGACTTTTGGTAGCGTTTACTACAACGCAACAAAAAGTTTTAGACTTTTAGTTGCATGTCGTATAGCAGCGTTCTCTAAAACGCTACCATAAGTTATGGTAGCGTTTTTTCAATGCTACCAAAAGTCTTTTCTGGTGTAGTGAATGGTTAGTCCAAGTAGTATAGCGCCGTATCTACGTGGGTCGTATGTGGCGTCGGGATCACAATTGGTTATCGACAAGTGGAATGGCGATAATGATTTTGAAAAATGGCAATGGAAGATGAAAGCGGTTCTAAGGAGGAATCAGGTACATCGAGTGGTGTTTGATACACATTTGTTGCCGGCGGACATCTCGGATGTCGAGAGAGAAAAAATGGAAGAGTGGGCATTTACTACACTTCAACTTGCTATGGGAGAGAATGTGATCTCCGAAATTAGTGGTGAGACCGCCGCTAAGGGAATTTGGGACAAGTTGGAAGAATTATATATGAAGAAGTCTCTAACTAATCGTTTGATCTTGTTGCGAACGTTTTTCACCTATAAGATGAAAGAAGGAACTTCACTAAAGACACATTTGAATGTGTTTGTTGATTTGCTAATGAAGATGAAGGCAGTAGATTTGAAGATTGAGGAAGAGCAAAAGGCGGTGATATTGTTATGTTCGTTGCCGGACCGTTATACGGGTTTCTCAAATAGTTTGATCTATAGCCGGGATACATTAACATTAGATGATGTCAAGACGGGTCTTCTTAGTAAGGAATTGAGAGATCAAATGAAGGAGTTAAGTGTTGGTGGTAGTAGTGCCGGTAATGGTCAAGGTTTGTTTGTGGAGAAGGAAAGATATGTGAAGAAGGACAACCGAGGGCGTTCTAAATAAAGGAATCCCGGTTGGAGAGGAAAATCAAAGGAAAGGAAAGGCAAGTGCTATATTTGTAAGAAACGCGGTCATTGGAGAAATGAATGTCCGGACAAGGAGAAGGGTAAAAGGAAAGTAGCATCTTCATCTGTAGCGGTGGAGAGAGGTGTTGGTGAGGAAGACGTAGATGTGTTGACGGCGGTAGCATCGGATGTTTCCGGTAGTGAGTGGGTGCTCGACGCGGGGGCGTCGTATCATATGACGCCTAATAGAAATTGTTTTTCTTCTCTTGTTGCTAAAGAGAGAAATTCAATTATTATGGGAAATGGTGCTATGTGTAGGTCTCAAGGCATTGGTTCCGTGCAAATTCGAATGTTTGACGGAGTGATTCGTACTCTCACTAATGTACGCTATATTCCGGGACTTCGGAAGTCTCTTATCTCTTTGGGGCAATTGGATTCTCTTGGATGTAAGATCACTATTGAGAGTGATTGTTTACGGGTTTCGAAAGGGGCACTTGTGGTCATGAAAGGTGCTAGCGCTCATGGTGTTTATTTGCTTCGTGGAGAGACCGTAGAAGGTGAAACTTGTGTAGGTGTTGATAGTTCTCGTGGCTTGGATGCGACAAGGTTGTGGCATTTGAGTTGGGTCATAGCTCGGAGAGGAGTTTGGAGATTCTTCGGAAGAGGGAGATGATCAATGGTGAGAGTTTCAACAAATTGGAGTTTTGCGAAGAGTGTGTCTTGGGGAAGCAAACAAAAGTATCATTCGGTGAAGGAAAACATGATTCAAGAAATGTTCTTGAGTATGTGCACACGGATGTATAGGGACCGGCACCGGTAGCTTCTTTGGGAGGAGCAAAGTATTATATTTCCTTTATAGATGATTTTTCTCGTAAAGTTTGGGTGTATGTAATGAAGGCTAAGTCGAAGGCATTTGCAAAGTTCAAAGCATGGAAGGCTCTTGTTGAGAATGAGAGTGGTAAGTCTTTGAAGGTTCTTAGGTCCGACAATGATGGGGAGTATGTTTCCGGAGAATTCTTAGAGTTTTGCAAGCATCATGGGATTCTGAGACATTTTACTACACGGGAGATCTGCAATCAAATGGAGTTGCGGAGAGGATGAATCGTACTCTACTAGAGAAAGCTCGATGCTTGAGATTGACATCGGGTTTGTCTAAGGATTTTGGGCCGAAGCTTTGTCAACCGCGGTACAAATCATTAATCGAATTCCATGCTCGGCTATTGATAACAAAATTCCGAAGGAAGTGTGGAAGGGAAAGAGTATTGACTTGAGCTATCTTCGTGTCTTTGGAAGTCCGGTTTATGTGCATAATCCGGGTAATGATAAGCTTGAACCAAGAGCTGTCAGGGGAGTCTTGCTTGGCTATACGGATGGAGTGAAAGGCTATCGGATTTGGAATCCGCAAATGAAGAAGGTGACAAACTCTCGTCATGTCACTTTTGATGAGTCGGCATTGTTCAAGGAGAATGAGAGCTCATCGGATATTCCGATCTTGGTTCGTGATGAATCGAAGGAGAAGGAAATTATTCCACCATTTCGTCCCAGTGGTAGAGGAGGTAGAGTAGTTGAAGATGCTTGTGAAGAAAATGCGGTTGATGTTACATCACAAAGTCCACGTGGTGCCTCTAGTAGTGTTGGTGATGTACACGAGCCTGGAGAAGTTTCGGTTCAAGGTGGAGCCGAAAGGAGTTTGGGTGAAAATATTGCTACTCGGGTTGGGCGTCGTCCCATAAGACCGCCCGAAAGATATGGTGATTGGAACTATCTTAGCTTTTGTGATAAGTTGGACTATGCGCTTCATGTAGTCCAAGATGAGCCAATGGACCTTGATGACGTCATGAATTCGAGTGATAGCTCGAAGTGGATTTGTGCCATGGAGGAAGAGATGCAATCATTGATGAAGAATCGAACTTGGAATTTGGTTCCGCTTCCTAAAGGAAACCGTGCTATAGGGTGCAAATGGATTTACAAGGTGAAGGATGATGGGAGATACAAGGCTAGGCTAGTGGCTAAGGGGTTTGCACAGAGAAAGGGTATGGAGTATGATGAGATATTCGCACCGGTCGTGCGCCATACTTCCATACGGATATTACTTGCCATAGTTGATATTCACGACTTGGAGTTGGAGCAACTTGATGTGAAGACCGCCTTCTTGCATGGTGACTTGGATGAAGACATTTACATGGAGCAACCGCAAGGTTTTGTTGTAAATGGTAAGTCAAATATGGTGTGCAAGTTGAAGAAATCACTATATGGGTTGAAGCAATCACCTAGACAATGGTACAAGAGATTTGATCATTTTATGCTTGAAAACGGTTTTAATAGAAGCGTCAAGGATGCTTGTGTGTATTTCAAGAAGTTGGGAAATGATTGTTGGGTGTATTTACTCTTGTATGTGGATGACATGCTAATTTCTTCGAAGGACAAGAATGAAATCAACAAGTTGAAATTGCAATTAAAGTCGGAATTCGAAATGAAGGACCTTGGAGAAGCAAAGAGGATATTGGGCATGGAAATAGAAAGGGATCGAAAGCAATTTGAGTTGAAATTGACTCAAAAGGAGTACATTAAGAAAGTGCTTTGCCGGTTTAGCGTGGAGAATGCAAAGGCGTCAAATACACCTTTACCTTTGCATGTGAAGCTTTCGAGTAAGGGGTCACCTATCTTGGAGAAAGACAAGGCTTATATGGCAAAGGTGCCATATGCAAGTGCGATTGGAAGTTTGATGTATGCTATGGTGTGTATAAGGCCCGATATAGCAAATGTCGTCGGGGTGGTTAGTCGTTTTATGTCTAATCCGAGAAAATCGAATTGGGAAGCTGTGAAGCTTATATTGAGATACCTTAGGGGTACGTCATCTCATGGTCTTGTTTTTGGCGGTAGTGGAAAAATGAATTGCAACTTGGTTGGTTATTGTGATTCGGACTACGCCGGTGATAGAGATAGGAGAAAGTCAACTTCCGGTTATGTCTTCACACTTGGTGGTACGGCCATAAGTTGAAGATCTAGATTGCAGACCGTAGTAGCTTTATCCACTACAGAGGCGGAGTTGATAGCCGCGGTAGAGGTGGCGAAGGAAGCACTCTATTTGAAGCGATTGTTGTATGACTTGGGTATTGAACACGATAGCATCGATGTTCAATGTGATAGCCAAAGTGCTATTCACTTGGCGGAGAATTTGGCGTTTAGCTCACGGACGAAGCATATAGAAGTGAGGGAGTCATTCTTGGTAGCCATGGATGAGGATAAGCAAGTATATCTTTGAAAGGTGCACACAAAGGAAAACGCGGCGGATATGTTCACTAAGGCATTGCCGGTTGGGAAGTTCGAGCATTGCTCGAACTTAATTCGCTTGGAGAAGTGCTAGGTGCCACGAGGTGGCACGGTTGTGAGAGATACTTGGTTGTAGATGAGGAAGAGTATTGGTACGAGATTGTGGTTCTATCTTCTTGTTGTAGTGCTAGTTTACACTCCTAGTGCTCTTGTCTTTGGTGAGACGGTGTTTGAATGTTTTCAACATTTCGTTGGCAGGTGGGGGCTTTGTGCCTGAACTCGTTGATGGAGTGCAATGGGGGGCGGCTTTGCCTGAACCCGTTGGGGAAACATTCATGTTTAGTTGAAGGTAGAAGTGTTGGTAGTTGGAGCTATCGATTGTTGATGGTATGGTACCATTGGTGTTGGAGATGGATATAGTGTCAAGGTGGAGTGTTAAATTTTATGACACTATATAAAGGGGAATTGAAGGGGATGTATGTAGTTTGGTGTCGAAGAAGACGGGTTGCGAAACGGAGTCCGAAGGAGCAAACTGGAGTGGTAGCAGGTGCTGGCTGCAGGCAGCCTATAGCAGCCAGACGTCTGCAGGCATGGGCCAGACGTCTGGCCCAACAGGGTGCAGTCTCCCGATTGTTCGATCAGACGTCTGGAGCCCTGTTCCAGACGTCTGAGCCGGCGAGTTGCAGTTTTCTGGACTGGGTTTAATGTTATTTCGTTCAGGGGCAAGTTTGTTTTTTTGTCAGGGTTTTCTCCACCAGTATATATGCTCTCTTCATTAGAAAGAGAGTGAGGCAAGCAATTATCTAATCAAGGGTTTAGTCCTCCATTAATTAGGGTTTTAGGCAAAACTCTATTTCTTCAATTCTAATCTCCACAAACATTGATTCTGAAAAGAATAGATCATATGTACACTAACGCGAAGTTAGTGGAACCACTATAAATTGGTGTGTGATTTATTGTTTCGTTATTGCTTATTATCATATATTGCTTGTGGTGTTATTGTGATCGTGTTTTGATTTGGATATATTGAATTCTAGTGGTGTTTGGTTGTTTTGCACTATTTATCACGATCTAGCTTTTCCGCTGCATTTGGGGATTTTAATTTGAGTGGTCTCGATTGAAATCCGCCATAATAGTATGACACTGAATATCTTGTTAGAATTTTGAAAGCAGCTAGAAATAAAAAAATTCTAGGCAGGGCTTAATCATGAACAATAGTAAAGAATTTCAATGTTGATAAAAAATTCGGAGAATGATCAAGAAACAGAGTGATGAAAATAGTTCCGATTATTCTCATTGTCAGATTCAATGACGAATCCAATAAATTCTGAAAGCAGCTAGAAACAAAGAATTTCTAGGCACGGCTTAATGATGAAAATTAGTAAAAGATTTTAGTAGTTGATCATAAAAAGAAACTGAAGGCAATCAAGAAAACTAAGTGATGAAAAATACATCTAATATTTTTCTTGGTGGGGTTCAATGATGAATTCAATAAAATTTCTTGAAAAGACGAATACAGAAAAACAGTTTCAGATCAAAGAAAGAACAAATTTGATGAAGAGGTTCCTTCTATGATGATCAATTGCAGCTAGATTAGATCTGATGAATGAAATGGTGAGGCGGTTGATTGTCGTTAGACAGTTTGAAGCACTGAAACCATATCGAGGAAGCAACAAGAGATTGATGATTTTATTCATTGTAATTGTATATTTTCATTATAGAAATAATGATGTATTACATTGTATTTATAGCAGTATTGATGCTGCTATTACATAAATAATATCTGGGCCTTCGCTATAGCTGGTCATCTAAACTATTTTTGGAGAAAGTACGAATGTTGTGGAGAGTTCTAGAAACTAATTTTATACCGCATGATTAAATATATACCTACGCTATATGTGTACTAGTATAAAAGGGGTGTATTGTCTTGTTTAGGAATCAAGCTATGAAAAAAAAAAGTAAAATTGTAATAAAGTTCATTTCTCCTTACAATTTTTTTCCTTCCATTCTATTTATAATTTTAATTAATCTTCTTCTTCTTAAATTCCCATCAACGCGCACACACACACGTATACAGGGAAAGATATGCACACGTACATCAAAACTTAAGCTGGCGGTAAAAACTCAAGTATATCACATAACCTCTTCCGATTCAATTCAATAAATAAGAAGAAAAAGTATGGGGAATCCTCTTTTCCAACCCACTCCTTCACAAAACCAATTCAATACACTACACAAAAGAAGAATCAATGAACAAAAGCTAGCCTACATTAAACATACTTATATCGTCAACCAACTCTAAAAAATGGTTGAACCATCCTCTTCCAACCACATTGTATCATTTGAACGGCTGCACTTCCCTCTTGATGGCCATCTTCCAATCCAGACCGTCCATCTTACAATAACAAGCATCACATCAGTTTAAGGAATACTAGTGAAGTGTAAGCAAAGAAACGTAGCACTACCATTTTATTATCTCCTTAAGCAAAAAAAATATGCTTCCATTCTCCTCTAACAAACGTTCCTCTACCTTTCAAATTCTCTATATATTTAAGTTCAACAATATATCTGCAGTTATTTGTGAATAATCAACATCATGGAGAATAATGCAGATGGTTTGATGAACAGAGCTGAAATCGATACCAGTGCGCCGTTTGCTTCCGTGAAAGAAGCTGTAATGAAGTTTGGAGAGAAAGTCTTGGTAAAAGAGCTGTATGCCAACATGATCACTCAAGTACTAATTTGTTTATCTCTCTTTGCTCTTAATGTTTCCTACTTTGTACATTGGTACTAGAAAAATAATGCATTAGCTTTGTGGTGATGCATCAAAGTAGTATTTATGTACCCAATTATGAAAGATTACCAGTATAATTATGAGAATCCACATTGTTAACTAAACTTCAGCACTTTGCTACAAAACTGCACGTTAATTTATACATGCTATATTCTATTTGATCAACAATAGTTTTACTGAGTGGTCTTTTTTTTTTCTTTTTATTGTCTTGTGTTAACAATACATCGCAGACAGAAAACTTGAATGAATCAGTATCCGGTGAAAATGAGAAGTACAATGAATAAACGGATGTTAATGACAAAAAAAAAGTGAGGCCATAGTAATGCTCCTTTATATACCAAATGATATTTGTTGAAAATAATCTCACACCATGAAAATTATAAATAAATATTCGTAGATAATACTGAAAATATTATCCTTCCCATAGTCAATTTGTTTTGTGATAGATGTGTGGTTCTTAAAATTCTAACAGGATTACCATTGAGCATTGCTCGCCTCTGCTCTAGTATTTTAAATTTATAGTAAATTATAATGTTTTCATACTTCTTTACTGTTCATGCTTATTGTTTATGAATTTTAATAAGCTGTTGACGGTTTATCTCATTTTTATACAAAATTTGTCCTCAGAACTTCTTTTTAAATGATGCATCCATATGATAATTCTTTTTTCAGTTTGTGTTTGAATAGAATCCTAATTTTCGTGTTTGTATATTGTAGTGTATGTTTAAAACTTTAAACTACAAAGTAAAAAAAAAAAAAAAATCCTATATACTGTATAATATTAAAAATGTTAAAATAACAATATAATTATGATATTTAAAATGTTTAAAAGAATATATATTTTGCTAAGTTACTTGACATTTTTCCAATATGATCTGATACTATCTTAAAGTTTTTAAATATGTATCTCATGTGTATACATGAACGATATCTGAATAAGAAATACTTGCTAATTAATGTAGGTATAGCTTACTATTACCCTGAGCAAACCCAGTCATAGATACTGATCATTTCCTTTCCAATTAGATGCGAACCACAAATATGAATGTGGAAAACCATAGCATACGAGGCCCTTCAAATGAAGAAGTAGATGAAACAAAGAACAAACTGACTAAATCACATCAAGATAACAAAATAATAGAAAATCGCCTCGCCTACCTAGAAAAAGAGCTGGAGAAGACTAAAACTGAGCTCATTCATATCAAAGCCAAAGAGGCCAACAGGCAGTTTATCGAATCAGACGTTGAACATCTCAAATTCGTTGAGAATGAATCAGAGGTCGAAATAAAAATCAACAACTCATCACGAATAGCAAATGCTAACAGGACAGAGCTTCAGAAGAAAAGATCAGTTAAGTTTGCTGAACCACCCATAGTGACTCACAATATGAAAATGCACGAGCATGTTCCAGAGAGGCAGTATTTTGTGAACACTGAGTCAATGCACGACAAGGAAAGGAAGAGGAAGAGCCATAAGAAGAAGAGATTAATGCCTTTGCTCGCAGCAATCTTTTCTAAGAAGAAGAATAACGATGATGGTGTTGCTTATGCCTAGATGTGAAAGCTGTTGCTGCTGCTTATCGTTGATCGTTTTACTACTTGTATTTGAGTTTTGGATTATACAGTGTAGACCAAGAAATGAGAATTTTCTTCTTATGTATGTATAAGGTGAGCATGTTGCTTTTTTTATGCTAATAACATCCTGTAATTGTTCAGTTTATGGGTTAACTTGTCGGTTTTGTTAAAGGGTATCTGGGATATATAGGTAATTACAGATGTCTGTGTTACTAAACAATAAATTGTTGGTATGTATTCGTTATCTTATGTTGGTTTTTTTATTTTGCTTAGATTCGAAGAAGAAAGAAAGAGGGTAGAGGAATGTGGGTGTATAGTTTCATAGGTTGCAGCAAAATAAGAAATGGTTCAACACTTGGAAAAATTTCAAACACTTCTTTTTCTCTCTGATTTTTCTTTAGGTCCTAAACGTAAAGGGCACTTCAAGTTTCGTGATAGTGCAGATAAAAATACTAAACCTCCTATCACTGCAGTTTGAAAGGATGGTGTGAATCGACTTCGCTAGTGCCAATGCAGTTGATTAAGTGAATTTAATCGTATCTTAGGGGCGAGTTCTTTTGTTCAACACACTAAGTTATTGATTGAATTACAGTCATTGTTGGTCTCCAAGCTGTACAAAAAATAAAAAAAATAAACCATATGTACAATGGTTGACCGAATATTTAGTGGGACTAACGTGGCTCCATCCTATTAAATTTGTTTGTTATAAGTTGTGTTTGAACTTAGTCCATTACCTATAGATCATGTCTATATCCAAGTGGTTAGGCTCCTAATTATGCTTTAAAACATCTACGACAGTTTATGAATTACAGATTATGATTAGGTAGTTTTCAGACTTGATTAGAGGGTTGCGGTTTGCGCCCTCAACCGGCGCCTAGATGTCGAACATATAGGCGACTGTTAAACGGAAGCGTAACATTTAAAAAAAAATATTTATAAAACATACACAGTTATTTCTAATTTTATTTAATTTTTTTAATTTATAACATATTTATTAGTTGGAGTTTTAGGCTCAGAGAAAAAGTTGAGGAAAAATTTAGGTCCCGTTTGGCTTGTCGTTTTTAGTTTTGTGTTTTCGTCAATACTAAAGCGCGTCCGTTGTATGTATTGTTGAAAAACAAACAATTTTAAAAAATGAAATTAACATGTAAAAATAGAAAACAAGTTTATTTTGTTTTTCGTGTTTCGAGAGAAAACAAAAGCACGGAAACAATCCAACTCCTTCGTTGTCCGTTGGTGGTCGCAATGACTAAGAATTATAAATCTTCTTCTCTTATTTCTTACTATTTCTTAGTGCAAGTTGAAAACACAAAACTCAAAATACAAAATAAAACCAAACGGACCCTTAGTTTCAGGAACAAAAAGTTTATTTTTTAGGCTGAAAGATAATTTTTAATGTAAACCACAGAATGATAATTATAACTATCATTTTCTGTTCACACTATAAAGTGTCCTTCAGATTACAAAACAAACTTGTTGTCCCTGAGACTAATTTTTTTGCAACTTCTTCCGTGTGCCTATTTTTCTCATTCTAAAATTTAAAATTTATAAATTTGTGTTATAGTATAAATTGAAAATGAGGAAGTAAACAAATATTAATTTTCATTTCAAGGACTTCTAGCTCAAGTGGTTAAATGTGTGGCGCTTTAGACAAAAATACCATAAGTCATGACCATAATGAATGCTTTGCTTGAATAAAGTATCATCCTTGTTATAAAAAAAATACTAACTTTTATAACTCGATTTCAAATAAAAAGATAGTAATACAATAATTCATAATTCGTCCAAACATCAAATACTTTAAAACACAAAGCACAAAGTATTAAACAATAAATCATCATCTTCTTTGCAGCAACGTTAGACTGTCTTTCTATCATAATACGATCATATCTTTCTCAAGTCTCATAAATCAATGAATCCACTTTAGACGATGTACTTTGATACTTTTTAGCAACTTTCACTCCTTGGGGTCTAGTGAAATCATCATCAGTCGCATGATTACATTCGTCTATAGACTTGTCATAACTTCCTTGAGATTCGCCCGGACTTGAAGTGTAACTAATTTTTTTACACTTTGTTCTTTCCTCAATTGCTTAGCCCTTACATGGTCATCACGCTTGACAATATTTAATTTTTGATGTTGAGTGTGTGAGTCGTAGCAATGCGGGAATTGATAATAATGAGGTTTCACATTGTTTTCAAGAGCGAAAACTTGTATGAAAAGATTATTTGTGACTTTTTTCTAAAAATATTAATAATTCTGTTACAAGTTTTATAAATGTCATGATATAAGTTAAAAAATAGATAAATACCGCAGAATGACCACCATCCATATCACTTAGGTTTGCTTGCTTAATCTTATACACTTAAGATTCATGACTTGGGTTTGACCATTTTCCCCCATTGTTTCTTTAGGGATGAAAGTGAACATTTTCTTTTCAGATGTTTCACATTGTAGTTGTACGTGATATTTCCCCAAAATGTGTTAGTGGATTAATCGTTTCCTCGTGTTGGATCGATGGTGAAATGAAGCCAAACGTTGCAAATGTTGTAATTTATTTTTTGGTTTCCATGTCCCAGTAGTGTATAACTAAATAACATTTGGATTTTGAGAGCCTTCTTTATTAAAATTGAAATCGCCAAATGTCTCGTTTTGTATTAGCGGATCGAAACCACTAAAATCAGAATCCATTTTTGAGTATGGTAGAATGATACTGATATTGTGAAGAATTTTATATGTGTAAATATGGTGAATTGATTGTGTTTCTATAGGGGCCAGGAAGAAGTCATTGGGGCTAGCTGTTATGACATAGGTGCCTGTTAAACAGGCACCTACAAGCCATACGCCTATTAAACTGGCATCTAGGTTTGATTACATATTTGTAACAAAAATTACCCCGATTACGTAATATTACAGATCGCAATCGACTGTTGGAAAATGATTCATGGTTTGAATTAAGTAATCGTAATCTCTAGACTCATTATTGGAGATGCTTTGAGGAGGGAAATGACCGCAGGTCCGCAACTAGCGGTAATCAATTGATGTAATTTCAAAACCAAAGGGTTTGAATTGGTTTACTTGTTCTCCTAAGCGGTCGACTAGTTAAGTTCACCCATTTTCATATAACAACAATTTTGTAGACATTTTTTATTGTTGCATACAGTGGTATCCCCTTTAGTTATTACCTTTAGGAAACATATACACACAAAAAACTTTGTCAATAATCACTTAAGGATATCCCTAAATACCACTTCTCATTCTCTCTAAGTTTTGTTTATTCGTTTCTTGAATCTTAAAAGCATTTCATGTTTTCGATTTTGTATATTACAAAACACAAACATTTGTCGTTGGAATTCCATGAACAATGTAAATTGACCTCCTAGTATGAACTTGTCAGTCAAAAAAATTTAATCATGAGCTGCATTGCATTTTGGAGATCAATATGCTAGCTCGAACCACCAACATAGCTGATTGTACAGTTGTGAGGATAAATGTAATCTTATGAAATAATGACTGTACGATGCGTTTGGGAGAACACTCACTTAATCACCACTACCATTGTGGATGATTCCCCTCCATTCACCAAACAAATTTTAAATTACCAACAATTCAATATGAGTTGAATTTTTATTTAGATTAATGAGGGCCTGTTTAGTAAAAAAATTATAAGATTGTTAGAACTCGAAAGCTATTGAAATCAAGAATTGTTGTAACCGGCCCTAATCATTTGGAATAAAGCAAAGATGATGGTGATGATGTTAGAACTCATGCCTTTATGGCCTTGGTAAAGCGGGGTGAAATCATTCAATGACATTTGAGCATTACACATTTAAAAATTAGACATTCAAATAGCGAATCCGCTTAAAGCAGAGTTATTATTCGTTAAGCTAGCTAAATCATGTGATTTAACATCCGCTTTGATAGTTTTAATAAAGAAGATCAAATTCATCCAGTTCACTTTTAAAGATGAGAAATAAAACATAGGTACACACCCAATTTCATGATCTAGGTGCCCAATTTAAGTTAAAGCAACATAATTAGTCTTGGAGTCTAAACAAAAATAATTCAAGTCATATATTAGTTACATTCAAAATAAAATTAATCTATCTATATTTTAATTTGATTGAACGAAATGTTAATTGTACACTTAACTGCAATATTTAGGCTAGGACTCATCTATAGGGTTTACTTAGGAGACAAAACATCTTTTTGGCACGATCTCTGGTCATCACCTATTTTGATGAAGCAGGAATTACCTGATCTCTTCTTGGTCTCTGACGAAAAATGATCTTATCATTGAAGTTTACAAAGCACATAAAGACTTCAAATGTAACCTAACATTCACTCATAATCTTGGAGAAATTACACTTAGACGGTTTCAAATGCTTTTAACAAAATTGAACATATAAATTTGAATGAGCAACAAGATATTATGGATTGGGGCTAAAACAAAAATGAAAGGGTACACATTTAAATCAATGTATAGCTTTCAGAACTTCTCTGGTATCAAATTAAAACATTTCAAATTTCCTTGAAAGGTTCACGCCCCTCCTAAAGCTAATTTACATATGTGGACTATCTTATACGATAATCCAAATATAGTTGAAATACTAAAATCCAAAAATATCCAACAATAAGAACATAAATTTGTGCTATTTATGTAACCTTTTCTTTGAAACCACTAAACACTTTATTATGTGTGTCATTATATCCAATACATCGTTAAAATATTAACTATCCATTTATATGTTCATTTAAGAAACACCATCCCTTCTACATATGAATTTTGGTTTACATTTAACTTAATTATAGTCCATCAAAAAGAGATCTTATGGATATTATTTATTCTATTACCAGTTGGTGTTTATGGAATGAAAGAAATCAACGTGCCTTTAATAACAACTGCAAAAATACTTCAACTCTATTATTTTTTAACTACATGCCACTTTTCTTATTGGATAGGTTTTAGCAGCAAGAATCCAAAATGGAAAATGAAGCATGATCTGATTATGCACAACATAGTTACATACTTTGATCCTGCCTATTCTTTCATAACCTCAAGCATGGAGTATCCGTCCCTACTAGAGTGCATATTTAACTTTAGTGTTGTTTGGTTATTTCTTCACTCTGGTTCCTGTTTGATGCAGCCAAGGAAGCGAATTCGACGGTGTAAATTGAATCCGTCCAGGATCTCACACGATTAGCGGAAATAATCGGTGAATCGATGATAAATCGGTGAATTTAAGAATACCCAAATGCCCAAATTCGTTGATCACGAAGATACCGGATTCTAGCAATCTTCGACACGTTGATCGCGCACGATGCCGTGAGAGAAGATCTACAATTCTTCGAACGTTGATCAAGCGCACTTGATTCCGTGAATTGGCTTCAACAATCGTTGATTCGAGCGCACTCGAATGCCGAAGGTGGAGATAGGAGATAACACTCAACTACCAATTTTAATGGTGGCACAAAGCACACAAACAAATTTTTATTCAAAAATCAACTCCCTTTACAAATGACCAACTCCCCCTATTTATAGTAGATACAACACAACACTGGCGCACACAGGCGACCCACGACTTAACAGTAAACAACGACCTAACGAAGTTACAACACAACAAATTACAGTAGTACGACTTACGACCTACGATCTAACAAAGGTCGTTAACGACCTAACATATACGAGTTACATGACACGCGACTTACAAATCAACATATTTACCTCATCCAGCGACTTAAAGAAATACTACAACGACATAAGTAAAACAACATGACACGACCTAAGGACTCAGCGACTCAAGGCAATGCGGCGTAGGGCATCAGCGACATAAGAACTGCGGTTTAAGATGGCTTCAACGACATAAGGTCTTGCGACCTAAGAAGATTTTGTTCGCGACTTTCTGGCAGTGGCTTATGTCATTCGCGACCTACTGTAGGTCGTTCGCGACATAAGGAGAAGCTTCGACATAAGGAGGAACTTTGCGATTTTAGGAAACTGGAAGCTCGCGTTCGTGACCTAGGGAATCTTTGAACTGCTTCGTTCTCGCGATCTAGGACTTCATTTGCGATGCTCGTTCGCGACTTAGGAGGAGGGGCAACTCGCGATTTAGCTGGGCTTCGCGATTTAGGGGAGAATCGGCCGCGACTTAAGGTAAGTCGTTTGATCATTTCTCGCGCTGCATCATCCTCCTCTGGTTGAGAAAAATTCGTCCTCGAATTTAAAAGTCCTTCCCCATTGGGTTGTTCATCTCCATAATAAGGTATAAGATATTTAACATTAAACACGTCAGAAGTGTACACATCCTCCGGCAGCTTCAACCTATAAGCATTTTCATTGATCCGTTTCATAATCTTTACAGGACCAATCTTTTGAGCTTTAAGTTTATTGTATGCTCCCACTGGAAAACGATCCTTTGTTAGTACAGCATACACTAAATCTCCTTCATTAAATTTAGCACTTCTTCGCTTCAAATCCGCAGATCGTTTATACTTCTCATTCGTCTTTTCCAATCGTTCCTGAATGATTCTATGGCATTCTGTCAACCCATCAACAAAATCAGCAGCCCGCTTAACTGTCCCCTTCGGTTGTGGTACTATCGTTAAATCCAACGGCTACTTTGGCAAGCTTGAATATACAATCTGAAATGGACTGAAACCCGTACTACGGTTGCTAGCATGATTATGAGCAAAATCCGCTTGACATAACTTCACATCCCAGCTCTTCCGATTATCCTTCACAAGACATCGCAATAGATTACTTAAGGATATGTTCACAACTTCTGTCTGTCCATCCGTCTGTGGATGATAAGCACTACTGAAATTCAGCTTTGTTCCCACCATCTTCCACAAACTCAGCCAAAAATGACTCAGAAATCTGGTATCCTTGTCCGAAACTATAGATTCTGGTAAACCATGCAAGCGATAGATATCTCTAAAGAACAACTGTGCCACATGGACTGCATCTGCCGTCTTCTTACAAGCAACAAAATGTACCATCTTTGAGAAACGGTCCACCACAACATATATAGAGTCATTTCCTCGTTGAGTCCTCGGCAAGCCCAACACAAAATCCATGCTTACATCAACCCACGGTTTTGTAGGAACAGGTAAAGGCATATATAAACCCTCATTTGTAGCTGTCCCTTTCGAAACTTGACAAACATGACATCTTCGAAC
The DNA here is from genome assembly GCA_030737815.1 of Allium fistulosum. NCBI lineage: Eukaryota > Viridiplantae > Streptophyta > Magnoliopsida > Asparagales > Amaryllidaceae > Allium > Allium fistulosum. Next base: position 192,100,239 of record CM060907.1, read on the forward strand.
AAACTTTTCAACTTCCCGCCTCATCGAGGGCCAATAATAAGACTGAGAAATCAACTGCAATGTGCAATCCCGACCAACATGTCCTTATTCATGCAACTCTTTTACAATTTTCATTCTCAAGCTGCAATCTGGTATGCACAATCGATTCCCCTTGAATAAGAATCCATCTACCAACAAAAATTCATCAGTACTCCCATCCTTGACTTTCTCAACAATCTTCGCAAAGTAAGGATCTTCCTCAAACAATTCCGGCAATAGTTCAAATCCTGTCACTTCAACCTTCATCGTCGTCAACAAATGATTCCTCCTGCTCAAGGCATCAGCTACGTGATTCGTCACCCCTGATTTGTGCTTTACAACAAAAGTAAACTGCTGCAGATACGCGACCCATGAAGCGTGTCTAGCTGAAATTTTGTCCCTCCCTTGCAAATGTTTCAAAGCTTCATGATCCGTATAAAAAACAAACTCCTTCTGAAACAGATAATGTCTCCAGTGCTTCACAGCTTGAACAATTGCGTAAAACTCCACGTCATAAGTGCTATATCTCAACTTGGCTCCAGACAACTTCTCACTGAAATAAGCAACTGGTCTTCCATTCTGACTCAATACTCCACCAATCCCAACCTTCGAACCATCTGTATGTAACTCAAATAACAACTGAAAATCCGGCAGTACTAGAATGGGTGTTGTCGTCAAAAGTGTCTTGATCTTCTCAAAAGCTAACTCTGCTTCCTCCGTCCACACGAACTTCTTTCCTTTCATGTAATCGGTTACAGGTGCCATCACACTGCTAAAATGTGGAATGAATCTTCGATAAAAAGATACCAACCCATGAAAACTCCTCACTTTAGTAATTGTCTTGGGTTGTGGCCAACTCCTGACAGCTTCCACTTTGCTTTCATCCACTTGAATACCCTCCTTCGACAGAACATATCCCAGAAAAAAACACTGTGCGTCATGAACACGCACTTCTTCGTTGCTGCATAGAATTGCTCCTGTCGTAGAATCAACAGCACTTCTCGCAAATGCTGGATATGCTCTTCCATACTCCCATTATAGATCAAAATATCGTCAAAGTAAACTACTACGAACTTCCCAATAAATGGTCTGAAAATCTGGTTCATCACTCTCATAAAAGTACTAGGAGCATTTGACAAGCCAAACGGCATAACCAGCCATTCGTATAGACCTTCCCTAGTTTTAAAAGCAGTCTTCCACTCATCACCTGGTCTAATACGAATCTGATGGTATCCACTCTTCAAGTCAATCTTTGAGAACACAACAACCCCACTCAACTGATCAATCAAATCATCGAACCTCGGCATAGGAAACCTGTATCTCACAGTGATCTTGTTTAGAGCCCGACTGTCCGTACACATCCGCCAAGTCCCATTCTTCTTTGGTACCAATAAGGCTGGCACTGCACAAGGACTCAAGCTCTCCTGAACACGCCCTTGTTCTAACAACTCCTCCACCTGCCTTCTCAGTTCCTCATGCTCCTTAGGACTCATCCTGTAATATGGCCTGTGAGGTAATGCCGCCCCTGGCACAAGATCAATCAGATGCTGAATATCTCTCAACGGTGGTAACTCTTTTGGTAACTCTTCAGGAAACACATCTCTGAATTCTTCCAACACTGGCTTTACTTCCTCTGGAATTTCAACAGATTCAGTAGCTTCATGTCCAATCAACAAGAACACCTCTGGACTCTCCTCTACTTCTTCAACAAACTCCTTCAAAGTCAACAAAGTCTTCAGCTCCTCAATCTCTTCTGACTTGCTCTCTCCTTGCTGTCTCTTCTTCGGAACTAAAATGATCTTAGTACCCTCAAACATAAAGTTGTAGCTATTGGTTCGACCATCATGCTGCACTGCTCGGTCATACTGCCATGGGCAAGTGACAAACATCCATCTCCACCATATCGCACCAGATCTCATCTTTATACTTCTTCCCAATAGAAAATGGAACATGAACTCGCCTGTCCACCTTCATCTCTCCTCCTTTCCTTAACCACGCTAACTTGTAAGGATTTGGATGCTTCTCCGTCTTCAACTTCAACTTTCTCACAGCTTCGGTAGAAATGATATTGTCACAACTTCCCGCGTCAATCACAAATTTACACACCTTCCCCAGTATAGTGCATGTCGACTGAAAGATATTACTCCTCAACCAAGTAGCTTCCTCTTCCTGCTTCGGTGTCAAACATGATCTCCTCAACATTAGATTACATCCTTCATCTCCCGACGCGATATCCTGTTCATCCTCCTCAACTGGACTAGAGTAACCTTCATCAACATCCTCACCTTCCACTTCAGCAATCATAGCTCGCCTCTTCAGTTTCGGGCATTCATTACTCTTGTGACCCACTTCCTGGCAATTATAACACTTGAAACTGTTGTTGACCTTCGCCTTCGCAACTTCATTCACAACTGGTTTACTGACAGCTTTATAAACATTGGAACTCCCACTAGCACCCTTGCTCTGAGTATTGGAACTTGGAAACACACCACCTCCTCGTCTTCCCTGCTTCTCCCAAGCCAACGCCTTCTGGTGCGCTTCAGCCACAGATCTAGGGTCAAACATATTTACCATATCCTGGATCTGGATCCTCAACCCCCCAACAAACCTAGCAGTCAATTGTTCCTCCGTCTCCATAATGTCATTTCGAGCAATCAGTTGATAAAACTCATCAGCATAATCATTAACAGTCTTTGTCCCTTGCCTTAGATTCTGCAACCTCTAATACATGAGTGATTGATAATTGTAAGGCAAGAATGTAGCCTTCATCATCTTCTTTATTTTCTCCCAAGCAACAATCTTCGACTTCCCTATTCGTTCTCGTGTAAGTTTGGTTTGCTGCCACCACGCCATAGCTCTTCCTCTCAACCTAGTAGCAACCAACTTCACTCGACGATCTTCTGGAACCTCCTTGAAATCAAAGATCTCTTCAACATTAAATAACCAATCTAGAAATTCTTCAGCCTGCATACCACCCTTAAACTCTGGAATTTCAATTTTCATTCCGGACTCCCATTTATGATCATACTCTGAATGATTTCTTCCTTGGTTTCGATTTCGACTATGAACACTACCACCATCAAACTCCTCATCAAAATCTGATGCATATCGATGTCGATCATGACCACCAACATCTCTACCACCACCATTTCTACCACCAACATCCCTTCGATCTACATTCCTCCGATCACGATCATCCACATCTCTCCGATTTTGATCATCAACATTCCTATCACGATCGTCAACATTTCTATGATCATGATCTTCTCTTCTCTCCCGATCTGAATGTGGTGAAACTCTATTTCCCTCATGGCTCGATTCAGGTGAAATCCTTCTTCTACTTTGATTCATTTCAAGCATCATTCTCTCTAATCGACCAATTCTCTCATCAAACTTCTCATTGAATTTATCACTAATTCGTTGCTCCATTTGTTCAGCATCTTCTCTTCCATACAAAGCATCAACATTACGATGACGTTGAGCTCGTCTCGGTGGCATGATTGAACTTCAAACAAATCCTCAAAAATTCAAACACTTTCCGAACTTTGATCCAAAATGATATGGATCGAAACTCCCTACTTGTTGCAACTTCACAATGAACACGATGAACACCAAACTTCTCAACAATTGCAAATCCGATCTCCAAACTACAAATTCTCGAAACCCAATTCTCCAAATGATGCAAACTTCTTACGATCTGGCTTTGATACCAAACTGATGCAGCCAAGGAAGCGAATTCGATGGTGTAAATCGAATCCGTCCAGGATCTCACACGATTAGCGGAAATAATCGGTGAATCGATGATAAATCGGTGAATTTAAGAATACCCAAATGCCCAAATTCGTTGATCACGAAGATACCGGATTCTAGCAATCTTCGACACGTTGATCGCACACGATGCCGTGAGAGAAGATCTACAATTCTTCGAACGTTGATCAAGCGCACTTGATTCCGTGAATTGGCTTCAACAATCGTTGATTCGAGCGCACTCGAATGCCGAAGGTGGAGATAGGAGATAACACTCAACTACCAATTTTAATGGTGGCACAAAGCACACAAACAAATTTTTATTCAAAAATCAACTCCCTTTACAAATGACCAACACCCCCTATTTATAGTAGTTACAACACAACCCTGGCGCACACATGCGACCCACGACTTAACAGTAAACAACGACCTAACGAAGTTACAACACAACAAATTATAGTAGTACGACTTACGACCTACGATCTAACAAAGGTCGTTAATGACCTAACATATACGAGTTACATGACACGCGACTTACAAATCAACATATTTACCTCATCCAGCGACTTAAAGAAATACTACAGCGACATAAGGAAAACAACATGACACGACCTTAGGACTCAGCGACTCAAGGCAATGTGGCGTAGGGCATCAGCGACATAAGAACTGCGGTTTAAGATGGCTTCAACAACATAAGAACTGCGGTTTAAGATGGCTTCAGCGACATAAGGTCTTGCAACCTAAGAAGATTTTGTTCGCGACTTTCTGGCAGTGGCTTAGGTCGTTCGCGACCTACTGTAGGTCGTTTGCGACATAAGGAGAAGCTTCGACATAAGGAGGAACTTCGCGATTTTAGGAAACTGGAAGCTCGTGTTCGTGACCTAGGGAATCTTTGAACTGCTTCGTTCTCGCAATCTAGGACTTCATTTGCGATGCTCGTTCGCGACTTAGGAGGAGGGGCGACTCGCGATTTAGCTGGGCTTCGCGATTTAGGGGAGAATTGGCCGCGACTTAAGGTAAGTCGTTTGATCATTTCTCGCGCTGCATCACTGTTTGACACTTGCATCCAAGTGTTTCATTCTATTGCCGAGACTGAACTTTGGAGTTGTTGATTGTGTTAAGGATGTGCCTTAGGGGTAATTATGTAATTTATTATGTACCTTAGCTCTTATAAAAGAATATGTTTGAAATGATGTATGCATCTGGTTTACTTTTTTTTATACGTTGTTATATAGAGATATAAATAATGGATTAAATACATTAAATATATATAAGTGAAAAATCCTTATGAGAAGTACTTTTATCAATTGCAGTTACCAATGGGTTCATGATTATAAGTATTAAATCGATACATATATACAAATATATATATAAATAAAACACTTACTCCTTAATATTACTATTCAAGATGTATTGAGAAAAGTATATTGATAAGTTAACTAAGACTAGTGTATGTAACGCTATCCATATGATAGACAATAATTTACTTATGACCGTTGAAGGCACCAAGGAGTTATGTACTTGTGGTTGTTTAGAAAAATCACAGAATGACTCTGTAAGAGTCTTCTATAGGTTAATATAACTAAGTCAAAACATAAGATCTTAGGGTAACGACATACAATAGTCTTCGGCTTTGAGGGTACTATCGGCCTAAAGTAGCTAGGCTATACTTTGATTATGGTTAAATACTTGGCATGACGACCTTGTTACGATCATAGTTGAGTATACATTGAACTCTTGAAGCGAAACACTACCTAAGGGATGATTTGTATCCTTCATTTCATATCATCATAATTGGTAGTCAACTTAAAGTCAAAATTCTTGCTATATTACACAGTTAATCGATAAATGTTATCGGATTGAACCAAGTAAATTAAATTGGTTAGTGTAATTGAATACATATATTAACAGAGTTTTTGACCCTAAAACAAACTCTAGATATCTAAGTGATACAGTGATGATGGAAAGAATATGTGTACAAACTATCATTAGTAATTAAGCTCAATCTAGATTGAAAATACGATTTTGCCTAAATGTTCTATAAGCATTGAACTTGACCATATACTATGCTTTAGCAAAGTCCATATGGATTTTGACATTTAAATTGTTAAAATATGGATTGTAGATCGAGTTCATGCTAGAGAGTCAACAAAAACATGTCGTCAATTATTTTTGAGTTCGGCCAGGGTAAAATTATTTTAATAAATTAATAAAAATGTTGTATTAATATGTCCATATTATTTTACGTACTTATTTCAAGCTTAAAATTGGACAGAATGATGTATAAAGTTATAAGATTTTCGACCAATTGAGGAGCTATGAGTTAATTAATTAAACGGTGATTCAAATACGAGTCAATGGGATGTTTGACCATGCTTGGTCAACAACAAGGCCAATCACTATTATTGGATCTGACCCGTTTGGCAGTTGGTGAAATGGGCTGCATTTAAAAAAAAATCTGTAAATGGAATTTAATGGGCCTATGCAAACTATTAATTAACATTTAGATCTGGTCTACATTTTAAAATAATATCATCTTTTATTTTAAAATGTTTATATTATATATTTTTAGATATAATATACACACACACACAAAAGATAACATAACATAAATAAGAGCTATAAAACATATGTGTGTGTAAACACAAACACATATATACTGGGATTTATATCTATTGTATATGTATATTATATATATGTATGTGCGTGATAATTTCTTATAAATATCAAGCGATAATATATGTATATAAGTATGTTTGTATATATATCTCTGTGTATGTGTTTCAATATATCAAGATATATGGATATGGTTTTGTGTGCATTTACTCTCGATACCATATATATTATGTGTGTTTATATATATATATATATATAATATGTTTAAATAATCATTATATATACATATGAAAAATATAATTCAAAAATATTAAATAAATAGTTATATGTAAAAAATTAATTTTTATAAAATCTAATTAGTTTGACTAAGTAAAACTTTGATTCAAATTTGAAACCTAAAATTCAAAAAATTTCTTAGCTCAACATTTTTTGACTGGGTCGAAGATATTTTGTACTAGAATTCAAAGATCAATTTTAACAACTTCAAAATCATGCAATTTAGAATTTCGAATCCTAAAGTTTAGATCTAATATTTTGACTAATTCAGACATTTTAGTTTTACAAAATACATATATTTATTTTCGACCTGAAATACTTTTATAAATATAATTATATATATGCACACACATATACATATACATATATACTATAATATATGCATATGTTATAAATAATACATTTATATATTATTAATATATCTATTTCTTATTCACGGTTGGAAAAAACCATTTTTTTAAACTAAGTCGTGAGTTAAGAAGTTTTTTATTATTAAAAATAAACATATACTTATAATAGTTGTGTATATTTTTAAAAACCAAAAATATTTTTCTATTAGATAATAAATATATGTTTATAGAATAATAAAATAATTTATAATATATATATATATATAATTTGGTTGAATAAAAATACATGTTTTGTTTTCTTTTTCCCAATTTCCTCCATATTAATTGTATATAAATCATATTAATTATTTGTTAATCTTAAATTATTATTTGTAATTTATACATGGCAATGATATATATATATGTATGTATTTATTTATGTATGTATGTATGTATGTATATAATAGGGTTAGGAAATGACATATGATCATGTTTACATATAGAATATGTAAAATATATATTACCTTAAAGATCCAATCATTTGTAACACCTTGATCTGCCTTGCTTTCCATGAATTTGGAATCCACCACTCCAGTTTTGCAAAAGGAAGAGATCAAACACCAATGGAGGTGATATGATCTGAAAAAAGAGGAGCACTTTGGTTCGATTATAGGTAGATAAGGGGAGATGGCCAGGTATGCATCGAGTGGAGGCAAAGAAAAGAATACGAGAGTATTATAAAGAGAGCCTAAACCAAAATATCTAACCCTCTTTACTTAATCTCCAAGACAAACTCGAAGCTCTATCCACACTTCCCTTGAACTAGTATGGCCGGTCCTATATTGGAAAAATAGGTCAATATTTTTAAAACCCTTTTTAAATATATATCAGTATTATATATTGATACGTGCACATATGAAATTTATATATACATCCAAATAATTACTAATGGCACCCATAAAATTTCTAGGATCCACCCAAATTACTAAAGATACCCCAAACATAAAATACACTAATAAATAATATTTCTTAAATATTAATTAATTAATAAAACCTTATAACTAGTTAAATCATTGGTATAAGATTTTACATATGCGGTTGTGTGACACATAGGTGTAGATTCAGTCACGATTAATATTTAACAATTCAAATATCAACTTTTATACTTCAGCTTAGTTGATGATGTGACTGTTTGCTTGAATTCATCTCTTATATATCTTTTTGGTAAAATAAAATTTTAGATCAACTTAAGTTGTACTATTAAGTGATGATATAATATACACATGTTCTCTTCGTCGACATTAACACTTTAAGATATATGGAGTTTGGAATGAGTCAAAACTCCAATAATATTTATATACAACTGTTCAGCCTATCTACAAAGTCCTTAGTTGAATAATAACATTTATTATTAATCGTTTTACTCTGGTCAAAGGTTTTTTCTTTGAGTTGACTATAGTTTACCATGATACTAACCTCATACAACCGAGGAGACAAATTATCTATTGAATAGTATTTCACTTTGTACTCTTTAACCTATACTTAACTATAGTTGTTCATTGGTCATCATGGCATGATTTTGATGTAATGAAAGTGCAGTATTCACGTCGAAGTTCCATAGTCCTCTCCAGTCGCAAGAATTTTGTAACATCGTCATACCGAGATTTACTGTTTGACCTAGTTGTTACTAACTAACATGAAACTCTCTGTTGAATCATTATATCATTATCCAATAACTATAAGTTTGTAATTCCTTGGTGTCCCCAGCAGCCACGAGTAACACATCATCCAACTTTGGAAGAGTGTATCAATATCCTTTCCCAAAACATCTTGACCGGGAATATTAAAATAAAATGTTATTCAAGTCAGTTATACTCATGGTTGCAACTATAATCATATAACATTTCATTTAAGGGTTTCCTTATTCATATATTTAAATTACTTAATAATTATTTATATCATAATATAACACAATATATCAAAGAAAAAAACACCGAAAATAACTTTTATTAGGAACAAGATTAATCACAGAGTTAGTTATATAACACAATTACATAATTGCCCTTATGGCATATAATTAACTCTCTCAATCCACCACTTGCACATGGGGCTAATTATGGATTCTCAATCCTGTTCCCTTGATCAGTTTACACAGAACAAATTGAGCTAGTCTCTTCGTAATTGGATATGATATATTGTCTTTACTATCTACTTTGTTAATCACCACCCCTCTGTCGTTGATAAACTACCTTATAAAGTGAAACTTTCAAAGTATGTGTGTCTTGATTTCTTTTGAGCCTTAGATTTTTTCAAGGTCTACATCACATGATGATTATCATAATATAATATCATGGGATTCTCAACAATTGGAATCACCCTTAGCTCTGTCATAAATTTGCACATACAAACCGCTTCTTTAGCTGCTTCATTTAAGGCAATGTATTCAGCCTTTATCGCTGAATAAAGTACTATTTCTTATTTGGAACTCATTGAATTTACTGCCCCACTATTCAACGTGAATACTTAACTAAACACTGATTTACTATCAATATCACTCTAAAAGTTTGAGTAAGTATACCCCTTCATAAGGAAGTCTTCTTTTCCATAAATTAGGAATAAGTCTTTAGTATTTCGCAAATATTTAAGAATGCATTTCACAACAGTCCAATGCTTTTCTCTAGGATTTGACAGGTATCATCTTACACTTCCTAAAGAGAAAGCCACGTCTGGTCCTGTACTTAACATATCATCATTATGGATCTGATTATAGATGCATACAATATCCTTTTCATATGCTCTTTCTCCTCATTGGCATGAGGAGCATCCTTCTTCGAAAGGACAATTCCCGTTTGCATCGGAATATTTTCGCACTTGGAATTGTCCATACTAAACCTTTTTAGTATGGTGTCCATGCACAAGGATTAAGACAATCCCAACAGCATTTTGGATCTATCTTTATATATCATAATACCTAGTATACAGGTTGTTTCACCCTAATCCATCATGGAGAAGTTCTTTAACAACCAAGCTTTCTTTTATTGTAACAACGGTACATCGTTTCCTATCAAGAGTAAATCGTTGACATATTAGAACGATAAATACTATATTACTACCTCATTCTTTTTGTATATGCATGCTTCCTCGATGTTTTAATAAAATCCAAATTGTATGATCATTATCAAAACACTTGTTCCAACTCCTAGAAGCATGTTTAAGACTATATATTGACCTTAACAGTATACAAGCCTTTTCCTCGCTCCTATTGACCTCGAAACCCTCAAACTGCGACATGTAAACAGTCTCTTCTAAATAACAATTTAGAAAATCCATTTTCACGTCTATTTTCCATATTTTATAGTCATAGAATGCTACAATGGTGAGTAATACCCGAATAGACTTTAATATGGCTAGAGATGAAAATGTTTCATCGTAGTCAACGCCTTGAACTTGATGGGCACCTTTAGCAACTAGCCTTGCATTTTAGGTCTCTACTTTTCCATCTACATTCATTTTCTTCTTAAAGATTTATTTGAAGCCAAAGGGTTTTACCCTATTAGGAACATCTTCCAAAGTCCATACTTTATTTTCGTATATGGAATCTGTTTGAACCAAAAATGGCCCAAACCCAAATGAATGTAGTAGAGAATAAAATCAAAGAAAGTAAAGTAAAACAGGTAAGAAAAGAACACACAAAGTTTTATAGTGGTTCAACAAACTCAGGCCTATGTCCACTTAATGATTTTATTGCTTATTTTTGACTTAGGAGGGGAGTAGAGAAGAGTTAAAGCCAGAAGATCATAAAAAATAAGCCCTACCTTCTTATTTATAGAGGTAGGGAGCCTAAAATCTCGCACCAAATATCTCCTAGCCATTAGCCATGATTTAGACCGGTTCATACCAAAAAGTAGGCGCCACTTTAGCAATACCTGGGAGTCGGTACCGATCCCCAAGTTTACCATTTTTGGTGTCTTTGACTTCTTGCTTCGATTATCTTGTAGTTAGATTTGTGATTCCATAGTTGTTGCACCAATATTAACTTTCTTCCGAGTCCAAAATGATGGAGTTGAAGGAGAATAAAGTTGTAGTTTTAAGTGTTCATGGAGATCGATGGAGAATTGCATTGATTCAATAATACGACTTTGAAAATGGAGCCTTGGCATCAAGATAAACATGTAAGCAGAAGATGGGGTCCACCCCAGTTGTTTTTTAGGAGTCGGTATCGTACCGATCCTCATATAGGAGTCGGTACTGATTCCCAACTTTGGGGGATCCCATGATTGAGTTGATTGGATGTTTTTGGTATTTGCAAGGTGGTGTTGTTTGTACTTTGGTTCTAGGTTTTGTGGTCATTTCTCCGGGCATCTTGCCTTGATAACTTCGAAGTCTGGTTTGTTGGATTTGTCCATATACTACCTGGTCAAAAGGCAGGATAACACTTGCCCCCCAAAGCATGCCTTGCGAATGGAAGCTGTGCTTTGTTCAAGGACAAATGTGTTGTCGATCTTCGATAGTTGAGCTCTCTGGCTACTCCGATCTTGGTAAATCATCCGGTTCTTTTGGATTCTCCTTTTTAATTACGGGTCTTTCTAGACCGTTATAGCCAAAGACTCTAGACTCTGTCTAAGTGTAATCTATACACTATCACAATTCTGATTTCATTTAGAGTCATTGCATCACATATCAAGACCATCCCGTGTTCGTCCGAGATTTACATCACGATCTCTCTGATTTCATTCAGAGTTATTACATATCAGAAAATCATCCCATGTTCATTCGGGATTTTTCAGTTCTACTTCAATTATAAAGCGTTCGAATCCTTTTATTAAACCAAATATCTATTCAAAGGTTTGAGTTGAAGGGATGATCTTTCTAGATCATTAGTTTAAGCCATGGCCATTTAAGGCCGATAATTAAGCTTGCGATCTCTCCAGATCACAAAAAGAATTTCATGGCATTCGAGACCGATAGTTAAATCCATAGCCGTTTGAGGTGGATAATGGTCATTCGTGACCGATAACCGTTTAAGGTGGGTGATGGTTATTCAGGTCGGGACCGATAATCGTTCAAGGCGGATGATGGTCGTACGGGACCGATAGTCATTCAAGGTGGATGATGGTCGTATGGGACCGATAGTCATTCAAGGTGGATGATGGTCGTTTGGGACCGATAGCCATTTGAGGCGGATGATGGTCGTTCGGGACTGACTGCCGTTCAAGGTGGGTGATGGTCATTCGGGACCGATAGTCATTCGTGGCGGGTGATGGTCATTCGGGACTGATAGCCATACGAGGCGGGTGATAGTCGTTCGGGACCGATAGCCATTTGAGGCGGATGATGGTTGTTTGGGACCGATATTAAATTCATAGCCGTTTAAGGCTGATGGTAATTAGAGGCCCTTTCCAAGCCTAATCCGCTCGCTCTCCGACGAGGGGACTCGACAGCAAGCAAGCCCATCCACTCACTCTTCGATGAGGGGACTACTTTTTGCACTCCGATCCCTTTTTCCAAACGAGACTTAAAGCGACCAATGTGAGTTTTCACGTTCAAGTGGGTTTTATAATCAAAGGTTCATCTAACAAAATCAAAGTTCAAACATAAAAACACAAAGTCTAGTATTTAGATTATTGCCTCTCCAGGCGTTGTAATCTAGCATTCAGCTCAAAGCGTGCCTAGGGACTATTCGGGATCTCATACAGGAGTAAGTGTCTAGACAGTATTATTACATGGTTTATTGAAAAAGGAAACTAGAGTGCGGGAACTGAACCTGATCCCTTGCCATCCGATCAAGAGATGACCAGCCTTGCTTCTGATCCAGGGCCATTTCTACTTACTATGGTTGAAGGCTGCTCCCGTTCCATCATCGCATTCTGATTTGTAACATACTATCGTAGCTAGTTATCCCTAACATGTTCCTCCATCAGATCCTGCAGCTGCCTGCAGTCATTCGTATTGTTCCCATCCAGCTCATGGAATAGACATTATTTTCCTGACTTTCTTTTATTGTCTGTAGGCTCTCTCCTTGCCGGCCTCTGATAGGGATTTGTCTCCTAGTGTCCAGATAAATCCGCTTCGCGGTCTCGTTTAATTCAGTGTAAGAAGTGAATCTTAGTTCTCTCCTTTGTTGCTTTGATCCTTCAAAGCTATTGTCTGTCTTTCGCTTTCCTTTGTCCTTGCTAGATCCTGATCTAGATGGTCCTCTGCCATCCATAGCATTAAACTCATCATTGTCAGCTTCAACATCCTTCTGCCTAGAAACCTTTCGGTCCCATGATAAAATTCTATGAGATCCATCGGTGGATCTCGTTCCAAAGCAATTTTAAAATCAATCTTCATGGTTATTCCTAAAACAGCTACCATCAAAACCATTGAGGGATTGGTTTTCCACCGCAGTTGCCGCCGCATTGAATCTTGTTAGAAAACTCCTTAGGGTCTCTCCGACCTTCTACTTCATGCTTGCCAATGTTATTACATTATTGGGTTGTGAGATATGGACTCGGAATTGCTTCACAAGTATGTTTACCATCACAACCCACGTGCTAATGGAACCGTTTTCCAACTGCCTAAACCATTATGTTGCCAAACCTGTAAGATATAAAGGGAAGCATCGTCACATGACTTCCTCAGATGCCCTCAGCACCTCCATGTGCCAGATGTACCTCATCAAATGAACTGTATGGTCTGACGTTCCATCAAATGTCTCCAGTGTTGGAAGTTTGAATTTCGATGGATTCCATGCATATCGGATGTTTGGAGTAAACGGACGTCTATTTACATCTTCTATGTTCCGATTGGGAAATCTACCCTTTATAACTCGCCTTACCATCTCAGCAAGCCTATTGTTGTCATCTAAAGGAACTCCTAAGTTTGCATTTCCAGCCTACCCCCAGACTCCATGAGGGAATTCCGATACGTACTCCTCCGGTCATGTCTCTGCATTCTAATTCACGTTCAGACACTCCGCATCAATTTGTGGAAGTGTATCACTCCTTCCTGGGTAGAAAAACCCATGCTCCTGGGTTCCTTGTAGTCGGTACCGACTCATATTTAGTGGATCGGTACCGAACCCCAAGTTTGGCTCGTGGTTTGTCCTGGGCTATTCTACCCCATTTCCAGCTATCTGTGCTCCAGCTTCTGGTCTCTGATTCCAAGTTGTAGCAACTCTGGTTGTTCCTGTTTGTCCCGTCCTTCTGAAGAAGTTCTCCATCATCTCTTTCTGTGGTGCTATCATCCTTGCCTGTAGTCTGTCCATCATAGTTTCCATCTCATCCTTGGTTATGTAGATTGATAGGGGGTGAGATCCTGACGGCGCCTCCTGGCTGCCCCCTTGTTGATTTCCAACAGTCACAGCCTTAATTGTTAATTGTCTAACCATCTTCAATATCCAAGCTCTAGATCAGCGAGTTCAAGTGTGCCTCTTCCTGGCATGCCAAAATGTTTGAACCGAAAATGGCCCAAACGCCCAAATGAATGTAGTAGAGAATAAAAGCGAAGAAAGTAAAGTAAAACATGTAAGAAAAGAACACACAAATTTTTATAGTGGTTCGACAAACTCTGGCCTACGTCCACTTAATAATTTTATTGCTTATTTTTTACTTGGGGGCGGAAGTTCTTAGGACTTAATACAACTTCCACACTTAGATTTTCAAAGTTACAAGAATATGGAGTAGAGAAGAGATAAAGCCAAAAGATCCTGAAAAATGATCCCTACCTTCCTATTTATAGAGGTAGGGAGTCTAAAATCTCCCACCAAATATCTCCTAGCCATTAGCCATGATTTATACAGTTCTCCACAAAAAGTAGGCACCACCTTAGCAATATCTGGGAATCGGTACCTATCCCCAAGTAGGGGTCGGTACTGGTCCCCAAGTTTACCGTTTTTGGTGTCTTTGACTTCTTGCTTCCTGTAGTTAGATTTGTGATTCTATAGTTGTTTGCACTAATATTAGCTTGCTTCTGAGTCCAAATAATGGAGTTGAAGGAGAACAAAGTTATAGTTTCAAGTGTTCATGGAGATCGATGGAGAATTGCATTGATTCAACAATATGACTTTGAAAGGGGAGCATTGGCATCAAGATAAACACGTGGGCAGAAGATAGGGTCCACCCCAGTTATTTTTTGGAGTTTGTACCGATTGTTAGTCCATAGGATAGTGGTTTTGATGACAACAACTATAGAAGTGTTATAAAATATATATGTGCAGGAAATCTATATGCAGGTATCAACAAAAGAAGACTGTACAGTAAAGAAAACAAAATTGATGAAGACAAAGATCAAGAGTTCAAGATTGAAGACTCATGAGATTCAAGATATTCAAGAGTTCAAGACAAATAACATAGTTAGGTTAGATATTTGTTAAAACTCCTTGAAAGCACTATCATTCTTTTTATCCAATTTACTCGTGGAATGGAATCCACTTCGTTCTTGTTAAAGGGATGGAACCCTAGTGAGATGGAACTCACGAAATATCTAGTGGAACGGATAGTAGCCCTATTTTGTTATCCACTAATTTTGATTCAAAATGATTTTCAAAATTATCTCTTGTTTTATAAAATGATTTTCAAATATTCCTTTTCAAAAGAAAAACCTTCGTTCACATTTCCAAAAATGTTTTAGCCTCAAAATCATATTTATCATTTTGTTATATTTTGATTTCAAAATTGTCCTTGATATTTTAGCCTCAAAATCTATTTTAATATTATATTTACTTTAGTTTATTTACTTTGATTTTAAATATATTTTAGTATATATACATATATACATTCATAAGTATTTCTACTTCTAAATACCTTCTACAAATACATAGAGTCCATTTTAATAAAGTTGCATATGTTTTAAATCATCATTTTCAAAGTAAAGCAAATCATCACTTTTTACTAGACCATGTCGACATCCTATTTACCTGTCATGTCGACATACTTCCCGTTACAGCAAAGGTTGTTTTCAAAAGAAGTGTCTATTCGTTTAAACCTCTTCGAATGGACACATCCATTCATTCTCTATAAATAGAGACTGTTATGGACGTTTTCAAAAAACCACTTTCTTTATTTTCTCTCCTCTTTACTCTCTTATCTTATCATCCTATCCATATTCTACCGAAATCTTAAGTGAATCAAACCAGAATATCTCTAGTTTGATTCTCTGCCACTCTCTCCAAAGAATCTCAGTGCTTATCAGAGTTATAGATACATTTGTACTCAAAGAAACTTGTGTGGGGTTATAAAGGTGTGATCGTGTCCTTGGAAATCGATCGGGTGAACTTGTGTCCTGTGAATCAAGTGGTTCTACCCAGAGACCTGAGAATCTGGAGGGTGTACCTCGTTGCCTTGGAATCGAGGGATTGTAATCTAGATTATTGTTGAATAGAAAGCCGTACGGGTTGTGCGGGACTGGATGTAGGGTAACACCGAACCAGTATAAAATTCCTGGTGTGTTCTTTCCTTTACTTGCTTTTTATTTATATTTGCATTTGTTTGTGATTCTGTGATTTGATCTGTGATTGTGTATTTGCATTAAGTTAGTTAATTCAATTTAAATCAAAGAAGTTTTAAAGAAATTCTTAAAACACTATTCACCCCCCCTCTAGTGTTAAATAGCCTTAAGATCATCTTCCGCGTCCCTTTCATTTGGTATCAGAGCAAGTTTTTCAAAGTATTCATAATCTGATTTTTTAAAAGTTCATGGCTAAGTTTGAAATGTTTCCTAAAAATATTTCTTTAATGATCAAATCATTGTGGTCTCATAAATTGATGCATGATAGTTATATATAATCAGGTAATCTACAAAAGTTGCTCACTGTGCAGGAATCTTGCTTCATGGCGACAAATGAATCTATTCACAATGGACAAGCTGTGCAAATAAGGAAAAACAAGTGGATACTTGATAGTGGATGTTCAAGACATATGACAGGAAATCCAGAGATACTCAATGACATTATTTACAAGGATGGAGGATTGGTTAATTTTGGGGATAATTCAAAAGGTTATGTGGTTGGCATCGGCAATGTAGGTAATTCTGAAACTCCTATTATTTCAAATGTTTTGTTAGTTAAAAATCTACAACATAATCTACTTAGTATTAGTCAGTTATGTGATAAAGGATATAGGATTAAATTTGAAAAAGACAAGTCTCACATCGAAGATAATAAATCTAATATTATCTTTGAGGGAGTTAGGAAAAAGAATATCCATATTCTTAGTATGAAAATTTCAAATGATAATCTATGTCTTTTGGCCAATACAAGTGACCCTTGGACTTGGCATAAGAGATTTGAACATTTGAATTTTAAACTCTTATCTAGACTATCCAAACTTGATCTAGTAAGAGGCCTCCCTAAGATGCAATTTAAAGTAGATAGTATATGTGATGCATGTCAATTAGGAAAACTTAGAAAAAGTTCCTTTAAACTTAAAGATATGATTTCTACTTCAAAACCCCTTGAGTTACTTCACCTAGATTTATTTGGTCCATCTCCGATTCAATCAATCAACCATAGTAAATATGTCTTTGTAATTGTGGATGATTATTCCAGATATACATGGACAATCTTTCTGAAACATAAAAGTGATACTTTTGATTATTTTAAAAGTTTTTCAAAAAGAGTTCAAAACCAACTTTCTTCCAAGATCATCACTATTCGTAGTGATCACGGTGGTGAATTTGAAAATGAGAAGTTTGAGGAATTCTGTAATCAGAAGGGAATTACTCACAATTTTTCGTTTCCAAGAACTTCACAACAAAACGGAGTAGTTGAGCATAAGAATAGGATGATTCAAGAGTGTGCTAGAACTCTACTTTCTGATAGTAAATTACCAAAACATTTTTGGGCTGAAGCAGTTGCAACAGCCTGTTATATTTTGAATAGGATTTTAATTAGACCTCTAACCAATAAAACACCTTATGAACTTCTTTTCAATAAGAAACCTAAGGTATCTTATTTCAGAATTTTTGGAAGTAAATGTTTTATCTTAAATACAAAAGATAATTTAGATAAGTTTGATCCTAAATCCGACAAAGGAATCTTTATCGGATATTCTAACAGGAGTAAAGCTTATAGAGTTTTTAATTTAAGAACAAACACTATTGAAGAAACTTTACATGTTTCCTTTGATGAAAATTTCAAAGAAGTTGATCAGACTAATGATGAGGATGACTTAGTTATTTCTAATCATGAATCTGTAGATGCTACAAATGAAACTTTTCATCCAAATAAAAAGATTAGGCTTTTAAAAGATCACCCTGTAGAAAATATTCTAGGAGATATGCAATCTGTTGTTAAAACTAGGAATCAATTAAACAGTATGAGTCATGTTGCTTTTATATCCTCAATAGAACCTAAAAATCCAAAGGAAGCATCAACTGATGATTCATGGATTCTTGCTATGCAAGAAGAATTGAATCAATTCACCAGAAATGATGTTTGGGAACTTGTTCCTAGACCTGAGGATAAATCCATTATAGGCACTAAATGGGTATATAAAAATAAATTAAATGAATTAGGTGAGGTCGTTAGAAATAAGGCTCGACTCGTTGCACAAGGTTATTGTCAAGAAGAAGGTATAGATTATGACGAAACCTTTGCACCCGTAGCAAGATTAGAAGCTATTAGAATTTTGCTTGCTTTTGCTAATTTCAATAATTTCAAACTTTTTCAAATGGATGTCAAGAGTGCCTTTCTAAATGGTTTTGTAAAAGAGGAAGTTTATGTTGAACAACCTCCACTCTTTGAAGATACAAAATTTCCAAATCATGTTTTTAAATTAAAGAAAGCCCTGTATGGTCTAAAACAAGCTCCTAGAGCTTGGTATGATAGACTTAGGTCTTATCTTTTGCAATCTAATTTTGAAATAGGTAAAGTAGATAACACACTTTTTATTAAAAGAAACAAAAATGATATTCAACTTGTACAAGTGTACGTAGATGATATTATTTTTGGATCAACCAATTCTGACATGAACAAAGAATTTTCTGACATTATGACAAAAGAGTTTGAGATGAGTCATATGGGTGAACTTAACTTTTTCCTAGGATTACAAATCAAACAATTAGATAATGGTATCTTTATCAGTCAAGAGAAGTATGCGAGAGAGTTAGTTAGTAAGTTTGGCTTGACCAATGTGAGTGGAAAACCAACTCCCATGGCAACCAATATAGCGTTAAGTAAGGATGATCTATCCAAAGACGTAGATCAAACCTTGTATAGAGGAATGATTGGATCACTTCTCTATATAACTGCTAGTAGACCAGATATCATGAACAGTGTCTGTCTCTGTGCAAGATATCAATCTTAACCCAAGGAAACTCATCTAAAAGCTGTGAAACGTATCATTCGATATGTTAAACACACCTTTGATTATGGATTGGTCTACCCTAAGAATGATTCATTTGAATTAGTTTCCTACTGTGATGCTGACTATGCTGGGTGTAAGTCAGACCGAAAGAGTACAAGTGGAACTTGTCACTTTCTAGGTCATTCCTTAATTTCCTGGTTCAGTAAAAAGCAGAATACTGTTTCCCTATCAACAACTGAAGCAGAGTATGTTTCTGCTGCTTTAGCTTGTTCTCAAGTTTTGTATATGCAACAAACCTTTAATGATTTTGGTATATCTATCACGAAATCTCCAATTTTCTGTGATAACACTAGTGCCATTAGTTTGTTCAAAAACCCAACTTTCCATGCCCGAACTAAACATATTGACATTAGACACCATTTTCTAAGAGATAACGTAAATAAAGAGAAAATTTCTCTTGATTTCGTTAATTTTGAAAATCAAATAGCTGATATTTTAACCAAACCTTTAGGAGAACCTGTCTTCACCAAGTTAAGAAGAGAATTAGGTATATGTTCTCTTTCTGAAATATAGTATATAGTATAGTAGTATACATAGGGTATATATGAATGTTTTCTTAACCATAGCATTTTGCAACACCATGTCGACATGGTATTCATGCGTCATGTCGACATGCAACGGTAAAAATGACAGTTCGTTTTTCCCTCTAATTTTTGAATGGGTGGTTATTTAACTCACCCATTCCGAGTTTCTCTTCCCTCCAATTATTATTTCTTCATTCTACTTTCTGGAAACATCAAATCCATGGCTTCCACATCCAATCCTAATCAAATATCACCGGTTTCTTTCCCTTCTCCTTCACATGGCCCTTTCCAAAACTCCATACTCGCTCGTGTCATCAAAATAGAGAAGAAAGTTAATGATTCGCTGCAGATGTTAACTGAAATGCAAGTTCAACAATTGAGAATGGCAAGAGAGCAAGAGAAACAAGGGAAAATTCTGAGGAATCTTCAAAAATTCCTCATGGATAATCATGCCAATCCAATTGTAATTGAAGATTCTTCTAACATAGAAGCAAATGAAGAAGGAGAAGAAGACGAAGACGAAGAAGAAGAGGAAGAACCAATGGAGGAAGAAACTGATGATGAAGCAGTATGTGTAGGGGAAGTTTGTTTTGATGCTTATGGGAACATTGTGGAACAACATGGAAACTTCTGTTTCCATTACCCAAATTGTCCTGTCCACAAGTCTCCCATCATCAAAAACAACCGTTGAGTTGTTTATTTTCTTGTTTTAGTTATTTATGTGTTTATAAGTTTAAATAGTCATGTATATAGTAATATTGAAATGAATAAAATAATCTGTAGTTACACTTATTATTCTTATTCTTATATTACTCATATATAACATTCTAAGTATACGATGTTTAGTGCACTGTTATATCTAGTTTCAGTATTATTAATGATAACACTATCATTAATATCATAGATTTAGGGGGAGTTAGTGTCATTTTTTTGTTGATGACAAAAGGGGAGAAGTATAAAATAGGTTAGTTAGGCATAAATTAAGGGGGAGTTATTAGATTTAGGGGGAGTTATAAGGAGAATATAAATATTTTATAAACAAAGGTTGTCATCATCAAAAAGGGGGAGAATGTTAGTCCATAGGATAGTGGTTTTGATGACAACAACTATAGAAGTGTTATAAAATATATATGTGCAGGAAATCTATATGCAGGTATCAACAAAAGAAGACTATACAGTAAAGAAAACAAAATTGATGAAGACAAAGATCAAGAGTTCAAGATTGAAGACTCATGAGATTCAAGATATTCAAGAGTTCAAGACAAATAACATAGTTAGGTTAGATATTTGTTAAAACTCCTTGAAAGCACTATCATTCTTTTTATCCAATTTACTCATGGAATGGAATCCACTTCATTCTTGTTAAAGGGATGGAACCCTAGTGAGATAGAACTCACGAAATATCTAGTGGAACGGATAGTAGCCCTATTTTGTTATCCACTAATTTTGATTCAAAATGATTTTCAAAATTATCTCTTGTTTTATAAAATGATTTTCAAATATTCCTTTTCAAAAGAAAAACCTTCGTTTACATTTCCAAAAATGTTTTAGCCTCAAAATCATATTTATCATTTTGTTATATTTTGATTTCAAAATTGTCCTTGATATTTTAGCCTCAAAATCTATTTTAATATTATATTTACTTTAGTTTATTTACTTTGATTTTAAATATATTTTAGTATATATACATATATACATTCATAAGTATTTCTACTTCTAAATACCTTCTACAAATACATAGAGTCCATTTTAATAAAGTTGCATATGTTTTAAATCATCATTTTCAAAGTAAAGCAAATCATCACTTTTTACTAGACCATGTCGACATCCTATTTACCTGTCATGTCGACATACTTCCCGTTACAGCAAAGGTTGTTTTCAAAAGAAGTGTCTATTCGTTTAAACCTCTTCGAATGGACACATCCATTCATTCTCTATAAATAGAGACTGTTATGGACGTTTTCAAAAAACCACTTTCTTTATTTTCTCTCCTCTTTACTCTCTTATCTTATCATCCTATCCATATTCTACCGAAATCTTAAGTGAATCAAACCAGAATATCTCTAGTTTGATTCTCTGCCACTCTCTCCAAAGAATCTCAGTGCTTATCAGAGTTATAGATACATTTGTACTCAAAGAAACTTGTGTGGGGTTATAAAGGTGTGATCGTGTCCTTGGAAATCGATCGGGTGAACTTGTGTCCTGTGAATCAAGTGGTTCTACCCAGAGACCTGAGAATCTGGAGGGTGTACCTCGTTGCCTTGGAATCGAGGGATTGTAATCTAGATTATTGTTGAATAGAAAGCCGTACGGGTTGTGCGGGACTGGATGTAGGGTAACACCAAACCAGTATAAAATTCCTGGTGTGTTCTTTCCTTTACTTGCTTTTTATTTATATTTTCATTTGTTTGTGATTCTATGATTTGATCTGTGATTGTGTATTTGCATTAAGTTAGTTAATTCAATTTAAATCAAAGAAGTTTTAAAGAAATTCTTAAAACACTATTCACCCCCCCTCTAGTGTTAAATAGCCTTAAGATCATCTTCTGCGTCCCTTTCACCGATCCCTACATAGGAGTTGGTATCGATCCCCTATTTTGAGGGATCCCATGATTGGGTTGACTTGGATGTTTTTGGTATTTGCATGGTGGTCTTGTTTGTACTTTGGTTCTAGGTTTTGTGGTTAATACTTCGGGCATCTTGTCTTGCCAACTTCAAAGTCTAGTTTGTTGGATTTGTCCGTATACTGCCTGGTCAAAAGGCGGGATAATGGAATCCATATTGGATTTCATAGCTTCAGGGCATAGAACAGAGTCCTTACCTTATAGGGCTTATCGAAATGTGAGGGGGTGTCATTTTCTAGGACACAATTGTCTTTCTTATCATCGACAAGAAGTCCATAGTATCTCTCTGGTGCGTGAGATTCCTAGTTAGACCATCTAGTAGGTTGCATGTTATCATATATGGGAGAATTTGATTCTTCCATGTTTTTAGCCTCTGTTTAGTTTCTCGGATCTCATCCAAGCCTACAAATTTGCTATTAATTTATTTTGACAAAATTTCCTTTCTAGAAAGACAACATATCGAGAGACAATAATCCTTTTCTCCTTGGTATTGTAGAAAATATATCTCATTGAATCTTTGGGATATCCTATTAACTTACACAGTACCGATCTTGCCTCAAACTCATTGGGGCTAATGTTCTTAATATATATTGGACAATACCACAACTTTAAATACTTGAGGTGGGATTTCTTCTCATACCATTTCTTATATGGTGTCTTAGGTACAAACTAAGATGGCATCATATTCAAAATATGTGATGAGGATCTAACACATTTCTCTAATAAGAGAGAGGTAACTCAGCCACACTCATCACAGATCGAACCATATTTAATAGGGTTTGATTCCATATATTTGAAACACCATTGTGCTATAGAGTATAGAGTGGAGTGACCTAAGAGATAATCCCGTTATCTTTTAGGTACTGGGTGAGTTCATGTCAGAAGTGCTCACCTCATCGATCAGATCGATGTATTTTAATCTTATGGTTAGTCTAATTTTTCTACTTCATTTTTATACTCTTTAAATTCCTCACAGACATCACATTTGTTATCTTACTTTTGAACCAAACCATATCCGCACGATTTAGAACCATTAAATAGTTATCAACCAGAAGTCTAGAAATGTAAGTCTGGAAATTAGAATTTAAGTAAAGTCCAAAGAACCAGGCACTGAACCTTACTTTTAACCAGAAAATACTTAGTCATTCTTTAGACAAATCAAACAGGAAAAGCAAAGTTGGAGAATTCCAAATTAAAATCATAACTCGGTATCGAGTTATGCTTCTTGACTCGACACCGAGTCATGGTTGATGACTCAATATACTAGTTAAAGAAGTTTAAATCTAAGGTGAAGCAAAGTACAAAGCAAGAAGGAACCGTAAGTCGGTACCGACTTGTGAGGCTCAACTCGGTACCGAGTTAAGAGCTAAAGTGGTGATCTGGCCATGATCTTCTTTCAGAGCCTCCCTCTAAACATGGAGAACCTTGGTAGTAACCATTAGAGCTTATTTCAATGATCTTTGTCTATAAATTGATGGAAAGGAGCACAAAAGTGGGATCCTTTTTCTTGATTATTGAATTAATAGATTTTACCTCGATACTCTGTTGGATTCTTAGCTGAGTTGTAAGCAAATCAAGTTGTAAAATCACTATTGTAAAGAAAGTTAGAAATCATTAACAAAATTGAAAGTGGACGTAGGTAAGAGTATTTGCCGAACCAATATAAATCAAGAGTATTTGTCGAACCACTATAAATCTCTTATGTTATTTCCTTATTTTAAATTTCTTTGTTTCCAAAACTACCATTATATAATGATTGGGTGTTTGTCTCACTTTTGCGCGAACATTTTGATGCTTTCACTATGAAATCTCAAAATTTTCACTGTTGGATTTTTCTTGAACCTTTGAATTACCACTATCCACAAGTTAGATCTAAAAATTAATGTTAGAAGATCTGTGATCACTTAGATTTGAAAATAGTCTATCATGGGATCTAGAAGAACTATAGCACCCGGAAATGCTAAGGAGAAATCAACCGCCTCTAAGCCCACCAATAACATTGAAAATGAAGGCTCTCAACATGAGGGATGGGCAAATTAACCCATTGCCATTGTAATTTCAAGTGCACCATAGATGGTGACTAGAGTTGATTTGGACGGACTTATGATATAAATGAACAGAAAGATGATGGTGAGCCAGAATGCTATTCTGAAGCGGATGAAAGAAAGTATTGATTTGATGGCTCGATTATCCCAGAGACAAAGGAAGAGTCATAAAGAGTTTTCATCTTCTGTAGCAACCTGTATTTTATAAATCGAAGGACCATAAAATATTAATATTATTTTTATATAAGGTCGTATGATTCTATAACTTTGGAAAATGACTACTAGAAACATTTTTCCATCTTTCGAAGTTTCTTTGGACGATTTTAATCCTAAAAATATTATATGGCCTATAACTTTTGATAGGAACTGAATTACGGTCTGAAACCACTTCCATTATAGCGAGATGACGGCTTCTCTTTTCGTAGAGTGGTCATAATAGGAAAACAGACTTACCATTAGGGAGATATGGTTGTTTGAAGTTTCACTTGATTTTGAACTGCTTAGTGGGTAATTAAGGGTATTAATGTCTAATCCCAAGGCCTTTTTTAGGATAAACACCTATAGGAGGCTGATGGGACTTCTCCTTGTCACTACACACTTTTCCAAATAGTTAGAGAAGCCACCATTAACATTCTCTTCCCTAAAACCACTCTAAACCTTACTTTGATTAGCCAAATCTTGTCATTTAAAGGAGATTATGAAATTAGCACTTGGATTTGGGGATTTTCTGTTAGAGACACTTTGGATTTGATGTTCATCTTGCAATTTGAGCGTTTTTGGATTGTTTTGAGTTGCTATGGATTTTAGGTGAGTGTTAGACCTCTCACTTGCTAATTAGTTAATATACACCTTACAATGATGTTTTAAAATGATTTTTGCGCCCTAAACCGTGTTTTAAACCTTAACTAATCACATATGTTAATTTAAAATGATTTTCTAAAGACTAGTGAAATTTGTGTTATTATGCATCCCTTATTCTTAAGGTTCATTCTTTTCTTCCCTTATATGGAATCATCAAAGTGTGGGATCGGCACCAAATCGTGGGAGTGATTGGCTCAGTTCTCACTCAAGTTCCTTACATGTTTACTTAGATTTACATTAGGGAAGTAAAATTACTTAAGGCCTGTTTTATACCTGTGTTGACTACTATATTTTATTCGATGTGCTGTAAGAAATACGATAGGTTATGTGTGTTGTTTATCTACTTTACAACCCTTCACTGTCATCCTGCATCGGCCGTGCACCATTACAACACACTTTATACTATTGGGTGTCGGTGGTGTACGAAGGTCATCACATTTAAGGAATGCTGCTAAGAACTCCGTGTCCAGAGTCGAAGAAGGATCTAGCTCGAGAGCCACAAATACCAACCTACGGCGATGTTCAATACCATGATGTGGAGCATGCTGCAGAATGCACAAGTAGTCGCTCCAAATGTGTCTGTTGATGGTGGTGTTCTAGTGTAGGCGCCCAGAGCCGATGTCATTAAGGTGAATAAGGACTTTGCTAGCCTTGGTGGTGAACCATTCCTAGGAACGGAGTCGGCGATGGAAGTGCAGGATTGGCTTGACACCTGTAAAAGGATCTTTGACAACTTAGATCTGAATGATGCTATAAAGAGATGATTGGCTTCCCGACAGCTTCACAGATAAGCCATGAACTGGTGGAATGCAGTGGGGGCTACTATTCCAGAGGATCAGTTTACTTAGGGCAAGTTAAAAGCCAGATCCAAAGAGAAATTTATTCCAGCAGCTCAAAAGCTATTTTGTTCCTTAAGTTCGTGGATCTAAAGCAAGGGGACACGACCATCTTCAACCATGTTGCTGAGTTCGATGCCCTGTCTAAATATGGGATGTCCTTCATCGACACTCCATTAAAGAAGAATGAGAAGTGTATCGTTAGCTTAGACAACTACTTAGGGAAATGACTCGTATGCCACATTGACGAGACTTTTTAGATGATAGTCGAGAAGGTTCTTAGGCATGACAATCTATATCCGAAGCCAAAGACTATTGTTTCTAAAGAAGAGCCAAAGTTGCAATCGGACGGGGGAGGCAAGACGAAATGGAATAACAGTAACAAGAGGAAGTAGTCTAAAAAAAATGGTCATAAGAAGATCAAGTATGGACCGACTTGCTAAAGCTACTAAGCAAAGGGTCACTATAGCAAAGACTACAAAGATGAAGGGAAGAAGTGTTTCATCCGCAATAGATTTGGGCATACCAAGAAGGACTGTCGGGATTTGTAAGAATTAAAAGTTAAAACGGTCTTTAAAAGGAAAAGAAGTTTTAAAAATTTAATTATAATTTTAAAACTTAAAACACTAAGTTATTTTTGAATTTACTAAAAAGTTTCTAAGTTGTACTTTTAAAGATAAATTTTTAGGATTAAATGCTTCAAAATATTTTGAGTTTTAATTTTGGAAAAAAATGGTAAAGACCAAACCAGATTTTTTAATATGGAGTAGATAGGAATGACTGCCTAGGTAAGACGCGGAAAAAAGGTAATGCTATGAAGAAGATAGCGATGACTACTCATAGAGTAGTAATAAGGAATCCCTATAGAGTGTGAGGAATATTGGTGAAAACCTACGAATATTTGGTCAGACATGTGTGTAAGCCATAAGAAGAACCCATAAAGGATTGATAAGTGGTATTAAAGTATATTTCTATGGATTCTAGGGTATGCTCATATGAAAACTTAAGGATAAAGAAAGTAAATACCAAGATTTAAGAGTATTATCAAGAGATTTGGATTAAAAGAAGGTAATGAGATGGCAAACACACATAGAGCTCATTGGTAGACTCAAAGTTATGGAAGGAAAAATAAGGGTGAAAAAGTTATTCCGCCAAGTCAGTTCCAGTGAGTTATTCAATGTGCATAGTTTGTATTTCCTATCCACTATAGTGTGGGGATGCACATTTATTCTATAATTGGGTGTGGTGATGGGAGTAATGAATAGACCTTATTCATTAGAAGCCATAAAGGAAAGTTAACATATGTGAGTTGCAGAAGGAATGACACATTAGAAAGGTCCATTCAATTTAAATAAGAAGTGATAGGGCCACAACATCGTTAGTGTCAGTAGTTGTTGAAGGGCAGCTTCCAGCAGTTATTTATTTAAGGTTTGGGTTGTAAGCATTAGTTGTCTCTATTGGTATAAAAGTGCATACGATATTATAGGAAATGTTCCTTTTTATGTGTTTTCTGTGTGGATCGATGTATTACGGGAAAATAATAAGACAAAGAAATTTCAGGAAAGACATATAACTAGTGCAAAAAGAAAAGAAAATAGTTGAGATTGGAAGTTAATAAATAAATTAAGAAAATTTATTTAACTTACTACTAAGATAAAAACGAAATAAAATTGTAAGTCCCGAAAAAATTTCGGGAAATAAATTTCAGCGAGTAAAGGACAAAGAAAGAATATTTCTGAGCCACGGGTCAATGTCCCTATACCTTAAAAACTGAAATTTATAATTGAACTTGTGTGGTGGTTACTATAATAAATAAAAGAAAATCTTTAGATATTAAAATTTACCGTGAAATTAGACGAAGTCCACTATGGACGTTAGGCTGTTGACTAAACCCCGGTTGCATGTGATGTGGCAAAAATTTATTTTGAAAAAAATAAATATATGTATACTTTTGAGGATTTTTGTTCAAAATTATTGGTTTTGTAAAATAAAGTACATTTGTCAATAGCTTTTGAAAATTTTAGGATGAAAATATTTAAAGTCCAAAATTTTACCGATATTCCAAAAAGTAATATAAAAATATTTTCAAGCAGAAAATGAAGAAATTTTCAAATTTTCAAAATGCCACATACTTGGCATAGGGGAATAGCCGACGAGATTATTAGCATGGATTTTACTATGCAGCAGAAGTAGCAGTAAAATTAAATACGGTTAGTGACGAGGAAGCTGCTTTAGCTATGGAATCTTTTCCTATATACCTTGTCGATAAGCAAACAAAAAGTTGATTTTTGAAACAAACCCTATTCTAAAACTTTAAGATAAAAATTAACTATGCAAACTGTACTTGGAAAAGTTGAAAAAGAATTGGGGGCAAAGAGAAGGTTCCAAAGAACGGTAGGAATTTGGGTGCCCAAGAGAAAAATGATGTGAATATGAAATTTTCCATCTAAACCATTTTCCCAGCATAAAGAAAATAAATTTAGAAAATTGGATTTTTTTCTTCTAAATTTGAATGTTAGCAACGGTGTGTATTAGGATTTTGGATGGTAGGAATTGGATGCAAAATTGGTTGAACTTTCTTCCACTCGTAGAAGTGTGGGAAAATTTGGATGCAAAAACAAGTTTTGGTTTTCAGAAGTAGCATGCATATAAATCTGCCAGTATATTTGGATGTTTGCACCATATTTTCGAAATTGATTTAAAAGAATGCATTCGTACAAGAGGCGTAGAGTAGAATTATTCTGCATACATATCATATGTATCATAATATACCGTGCACTTGTACATGATTAGTTGCAAAAATTTTGTACACTAATTGATTTGTTAGTTCAAAATGGTTGTACGTTATGTTATGTTGTTCAGTCCTTTAGGAATTTCGGGGAAGAATTCTTTCAAAGGTTGGAATGTAACACCCTATGATTTTACGACAATTAATTAAAAAGAAATTTGATAAATAAATAATAATTCTGAAAAATAGAATTTTTACAAACTTCTGAATTTGGCTATGAAACTTATAGGGTTCGTGGTTACTTTCTAATCAGTTTTCATATATAAGGTTTTCCGATCGAAGTTCAAATGAAAAAGTTATTAATGTTTGAAGATTTTGAATCAGAAATAATTATATATATAATTATGGTGATAAAAATTAATCAATTAACCTTAACAAAAACTTAAACGTTAAGAAATGTTAACGTTAAATCAAATATGAGAATATATATATATATATATATATAAGTGGAAACAAATTATTGCAATCAGATTTAAAAGGAATGAAACTAACATAATCGTTCAAAAAAAAAATCATGTAAGGTGATTAATCATCGCTTAAACAAATGGCGGGTTGACTGAAGATGCACAAAGGTCGACCGGTAAAGGTTGACCGAAGATGCACAAAGGTCGACTGGTAAAGGTTGACCGAAGATGAACAAAGGTCGACCGGTAAAGGTCGACCTTCGGTCAAGAGTGGTTGACCGTTATCAAAGTAAAATCGACAATAATGAATGGCCTGAATAGCCCGGATTTAATACAATTTTATCGAATGGCTGGCATTGATCAGAACCCTTATAATATAGAGCTAGACCCTGACTTCTAAACTCATATTTAAGGAGCAATGCCGGAGCTCTGCCATTTTCTCTTCTCCTCCAAAATTCTAAATTCATAGAAGTAGTTCTAGTTTATAAGTATATACAATTGGAGAATCGTAGAAAATGATTGAAGAAGAGAATAGGTTCAAATCAAATCGCCAAAGCCAAGGTAAATTGTAAATTCGAATCTAAAATAAAAATCAAATTCCAAATCTCTTTTCTAATCTAGACCTCTGATAAATCCATATACGCTTTCAATATATAAATCCAAATAGTGAGAAAAGGGAGTCAAAGTGGAGTAACATGGATTAGGTCTGGAGATTTGGAAAGCTAAAAAGGCGAGTGGGAAATATTATATACTTTTGTATAATATTAGATCTATATCATTGTAGATCTATTCCTATATGCCTAAAATGTAAGGTGGAGTAGTAGGCTAAACCTATACACATGCAATAAAATTATAAAGTCTACCTACATATTCTGTAATTGTTAACATGGTATACATATATGTTGAATGGATGTAAATCTGGAAAGGATTTGGGTATTGGCAATCCCTAAATTTATTATCGAACAATAGTAGACCATGAACCTGTAAATGATGTAATAATTCTAAATTTGTAAATTGAATGATTATTGAAAATAAAAGCGTAAATTAAGTTTCACGATAAATTATAAGGATTTAAGTAGTATTTTAATTCGTTGGAATACAAGATGTTGCAATGTGAATTTCTTTAGACTATCAAATTTAAAAGTATAAATAAAAGTGTGTCATTTGAAATGACAAGGAATACACCCAAGAAGAAAGAGATGTATAAAATAGGGATGTTTACCGTATTTTGTAATGTCTATTTCAAGAACTATAAAAGAAAATCCCTTGTAATTTCAAACACGACACAATTCTTCCTTTTACACAAGATATAGAAATTTACAATATCAACCTTACCATTAGGAGAGACATAATCCCAATGTATTAAAATGTAGGAAATCCCAAAGAGTTAAATAAAGGATTATAAAAGTCATTAGAACATTCTAAAAAGAAAGGTACACAATATGTAACATCCCTAATTTTTAATAACATTATTCAGGAGATTTAATTAGATAAATTAAATAGAATAATGTAAATATTAGAGTGATAAAGGATTGAGATTTGAATAAATACTAAGAGGCCGAGCTTAACTAAATAAATGGGCTTATAAATGGTTATATATGTTAATTAATTAACGCAAGGGTATTAGGGTAATTGTCGCACTATATTTCCGTTACCTTATAATCTCATTCTTATCCATTCATGTTCATTTTACAAAACAAAAACAAACGTAAATAAAAGAGAGGAGCTGGCCATTACTTAGGAGAAAAGAGGAGAAAAACAATCTAAAGCTAAGGTATTAAAACAAGGGAAATTAATCTCAAGCAAATCTCAAAGTCCTTATCCTAATCAAGGTTAATAATAATCAAAATCATCTCTATTTTTGTTTTTATGATCATTTGATTTTCGGGTTTAGGTTAAAATCCATTATGATGATTTTTGATGATGATGTGCTTGGATTTTATAACATGTTTGATTCAAACAAGATTGTTTGATAATCGTTATATACGACTTTAAGGGTAAAATCATTTAAATTGAATTTTGAATGCCATAATGAAATTATATGTTATGTAAAACATGATTTTGGAAATGGGTTTTAATTTTTATAATTTTCCAAGCCATGGAAAATTTATTCTGAATTTTCAAAGGAAAATATGAATAATTGGGTTTAGAAATTAATTTCGGTAATTTTATGAAGAATTTGGGTCTGAAATTTTTATATGTTAGATAACATGTTGAAAATAAATTTCTACGATTTTTGGGGATTTTTCCTAAGTAATTTACTATGGAAATAATATTATTTTAGATGAAGGACTTAATTGTTTTGTTGGTTTTGCTTAATGGAAGGGCTTATTTGTTAAATTAATTCTTGTTTAGATTTGAAATTATGCGGCAAATGCCAATAGGTTCATAGTAAACCCATGAAAACTATGATTAGAAAGAGTTATTAGCAAGGGCCAATAGGTTTGTAGTGAACCCATGAAAACTATATCCGGATTAAGTTATTGACAGAAGTCAATAGGTTCCTAGTCAACCTATGAAAACTAGGATAAGAGGGAAGTTATTGGAGTTACCAATAGGTTCAGGGAGGACCCATAAAACAATGAAGTTATTGGCAGGGGCCAATAGGTTCTTAGTGATCCCATGAAAACTATGAAACTGGACACGGAGTCCATAAACATTAAACATGTTATTAGTCAGCCCATGAAAACTAATAGGTTAATAGTGACCCTAGAAACTATAAATGAGATAGATAGTCAGAAATGAATGGAGATGAGAAATCCAGAATTTAAATCCAGAATTGATTTACTTGTTTGCATATCATCATACTATTTTGAATTGCTATGTTTTAACCATTGTAGATGCAAGAGCACAGTATATGGTTTTATATAAGTTTTTGGAAGATACCAATGAGGGGAAAACCAGTTCCGCTAAGCGGCGTGGTCTCACTAGATATCTAAATGGTTTGAGATGGTAGATTATTATTCATACCAGGCTTTATGTCTGACTCGAAGTTTATGTTTTCCCCTTAAACTCTCAGGTAAACAATTAATTTTGAGTAGTTTGAGAGTTGAGGTTTTCAGGTACCTCATTAGACGAATAAACTTCCGGAGTTGTGCAAGAGGCAAGCTAGATAATAGGAGTTCTTTCTATTTTGATTTCGTTGTGTTTGTGTTGTAAAAGCAAAGTTGTTTATTGCCTATATATATACTCTGATCATCCAAGGGGGCATCTTCATATGTCGCTCTTGGCGTATGTTGTAATAATTATATTTTTCTGAACGTGGTACTCGTATTTGGGATTACGTAATGAATCTGAAATGAGTTTGAAATGGAATGAAAATTTTGTTTAAATTGTTTTAAAATTTCTTCATATCCATATATTTTTTTGTATCAATGATCTAACATTACCATATTTGGTCGCCGATGATTAATAACTATGGATGACTGTAGCATCCATAGCCGTTAGTTTTGGGCCTCCAAGTAGGGGATGTTACAAGTTGCTATCAGAGCATAGGTTTATGAAAACTTAAAAGAAATTTAAACCTAAAATATTTTTCAAAACATAATCCAATGAATCAGAAAATAAGATCGGGGTTTAGGATAACGCTATAGTAACATACTTGTATTTGATATATGTATATATATAAGTACGTATTCCCCTTTCTCTTAGACCGTTCTTCTATATCTTACTAAGGCTCGTATGCGGATTTACGAGAAAGGAAGATATGGAGGCAGGAAACGAAAGAGGAAATCTCGGTGGAGGAAGCACCACAACCAACGGAAATGTTCGACCTAATACTAGGAGGAACCCGGGTCGACAGGCTAATGCTAACCAAAATGCAGATGCCAATGTGGGTGCTGGAAATCCACCAGTGGATATGGGAGCAATGTATTAGTTCTTCATCAATCTGATGTAAGCAGGAGCTGCTACTGGAGTTGCTAGGAATGTTGGAGGAGCTAATCCTATGGCTCCATTTGGGAATAACTATGCTAAGTTAAGCAGAGACTACACCAGTCTTGGTGGAAATCCATTTATGGGAACGGAGGATGCCATAGAAGTGGAGAATTGGTTGTTGCATTGTGAGAGAATCTTTGCTAATCTGGGTTTAGATAATGAGCAGAAGAGGAGGCTGGCCTCTAGGCAGTTGCAAGGGGCAGCGCTTCATTGGTGGAATAGTGTTACTGCTGGAGTACCAGAGGAAGAGTTGACTTGGGTGGAGTTTCGAAGGAGATTTGAGCTGAGATTTTTGTCTGAAGTTGCTAAGTCAGCGTTGTTGAGGAAATTTATGGATTTGGTGCAGGGAGAGATGTCGGTAATTGAGTATGCTACTATGTTTGATGAGTTGTCCTGATATGGATATGCTACTATAGATACCGTCATTAGGAGGAACGAGAAGTTCATTCGGGGACCGAGACCCGAGATTTCTAGGGTAACCCTGCCATATCTCTGTGATCCTTGTAATGTAGTTGCGGAGATGACAATCCGACGTGAGGAATGCTTGCTATTTGTGCGAGGGAAAAGCCGGTTGAAACCCAGGGTCCATAGGGAAAGAAGAGAAAGTTCTTTAAGAAGAAGGGAGCCCATAAGGGATAGGCTGCCAAGAAGGCAAAAGTTGATTTAGTCTATTTTAAATGTGACAAGAAAGGTCATTATGCTCATGAGTGCCGGTTAGGCAAGGGGAAGAAGGCTGCAGAAAAGAAGAATGTGAAGTGCTTCAATTGTGACCAAGTTGGGCATTATAAGAATCAGTGTCCAGAACCAGTTAGGGAGGACAGGAGAAACGTCTTTGCTATTAGGCCATCATCTGTTAGGCCAACTACAGCTAAAAAATGGAAGACTGTTATGGAAGGTTCGCTTTTGATTTAGAGTATACCAGTTAGGGTACTATTTGATACCGGTGCATCACATTCATTTATATCTTAGTGTTTGGTTGATAGGTTATGCTTAGAACCCACATACCTTGTTACCTCCTTAAGAGTTGTGAATCCAATAGAAGGGTATGCAACTCTAAGGATGAGATGTGACCAGATAGAACTTGATTTGTTAGGTCATAAGTTTGCATGCAGTCTATATGTTTTTAATTTCCTAGATTTCAGGATCATCTTGGGTATGGATAGGTTGAGTAAATATGAGGCTAGGATATTTTGCCAGGATAGGGAAATATCATTGAGACGTCCCGATACTCATAACTGAATTATATTCGCAGTAAGAGATTCTGACCGGAGAGCATGTACTCCGTTGAGTGCTATGGAAGTAGAGGAAGAGTTAAGTCAGGTTCGTATAGCAAGAGAGTTTGTAGACGTTTTTGAGCCGGTTACAGGACTACCACCGAAACGAGGTGTTGATTTTCAGATAGATCTTCTACTCGGAGATAAACCTGTGAGTAGACCACCTAGCAAAATGACACCGACCGAGATGAAGGAATTAAAGTTGCAGCTAGTGGATCTAGAAGGAAGGAATTTTATTAGACCAAGCAGTTCGTCTTGGGGAGCTGTCGCGGTGTTCGTGAAGAAACCAGATGGGTCGTTAAGGATGTGCATCGACTATCATAAGTTAAATGAGAGGACAATTAAGAATAAGTATCATTTGCCGAGAATTGATGATCTGTTTGATCAGTTGTGTGGAGCCAGAGTGTTTTCCCAGTTGGATTTGACAACAAGTTTCCATCAGTTAAGAGTGGCAGAGGACAGTATTCTATTGATAGCATTTCGGACTAGATATGGTTCATATGAATGGTTAGTAATGTCGTTCGGTTTAACGAATGCACCTGCTTTCTTCATGGATTTGATGAACTGAGTTTTCCGATAGTACTTGGATAGGTTTGTTTCGGTGTTTATAGATGACATTTTAGTATACTCTAAGGATGAAAGAGAGCGTAAAGTCATCGTAGAGTGGTGCTTGAGACGCTGAGGCAACATCAGCTGAAGGCGAAGTTTTCCAAGTGTCATTTTTGGAAGAAAGAGGTTAAGTTTCTTGGTCATGTAGTTTCAGAGAAGAGTTTGTCAGTCGATCCAAATAAGATCGAAGCCGTTAATAATTGGAGGAGACCAGAGACGGTGACTAAGATCGAAAGTTTTCTTGGACTTGCTGGCTATTACCGAAGATTCATTAAGGATTCTCATGGATAGCAGCATCGTTGACTAAGTTAACCAAGAAGGATGTGAAGTTTGTCTGGTCTGACAAATATGAGGAAGCATTCCTTAAGTTAAAGCATTTGTTGACCAACGCACCTGTATTAGTAGTGCCAGACGGTAACCAAGGGTTGGTGGTGTATACTTATGCATGTGGGACTGGATTTGAAGCTGTGTTGATGCAGAAAGGTAAAGTTATTGCCTACGCTTCACGACTGCTTAGACCGCATGAAGTATGATATCCTACTCATGATTTGGAGTTGGCTGCGGTCATCTTCGCATTGAAGATATGGAGACATTTCTCTTATGGGGGAGATTTGAGCTATACAGAGATCATAAGTCCTTAAGGTACTTATTCTCTCAGAAGGAGTTAAATATGAGACAGCAGAGATGGCTGGAGTTTTTAGTTGCTTATGACTTTGATATAGAGATACACCTAGGAAAGGAAATAAAGTAGCGGATACTCTTAGCAGAAGTCATCAGAATGTTGTGTTAGCTATGTTAGCAGAATGGAAAGACTTAGAAGCTTTGACTACATGTAGTGTGCTGTTAAGATCGACTGCTAGTTCTAGTCAGAGCACCGCCATGTTGTCCTGTTTAGAAGTTCGACCATTATTGATCGAAATGATTGCTTCTAAGAAAAAAGAGGTCCTGTATTAGCCGAGAGAATTAGAAGACTTGAGGTTGGAACCGAGATCGATGATTTAAAGGATTTTAGTCTTAACCAGAGAGGATGGTCGAGAAAGAAGGGATGGTTGTATGTTCCGAATGTTGAGGACTTAAGAAAAGAAGTTCTTGGAGAGTGTCATTGGTCCAAGTTTACGATTCGTCTTGGAGGGACCAAATTGTATCAGGATATGAAGATTAGCTTCTACTGGGAAGGTATGAAGAGGGGATGTTGGCTTGTGGGTTAGGCAGTGTGCAAACTGTCAACAAGTGAAGGTCGAACAACCAGAAGCCGAGTGGGTTGCTTCAGCCTTTATAGATTCCAGTTTGGAAATGGGATTCGATATCCATGGATTTTATTGATGGGTTGCCAAGGTCTAAAAGGGGAAATGAAAGTATATAGGTCATATTGGACAGGTTGACCAAGAGTGCCCATTTCATTCCAGTCAAGTCAACCAGGACGACACCTATTTTAGCTAAGTTGTTCATGAAGAACATAGTCAGACTGCATGGAATTCCTAGTAATATAGTCGGTGACAGAGATGCTTTATTCACTAGCGAATTCTGAAAGAGTCTACTGGATGCATTAGGTACCAAGCTTAATATGAGTACTGCATATCACCCTCAGACGGACGGGCAGACAGAGAGAGTTAATAAGATACTCGAGGATTTATTGAGAGCTTATGTATTGAACTTTGGTGGATCTTGGGAAGATCGCCTACACTTGGTTGATTTTTCCTATAATAATAGTTATCAGACTAGTATAGGAATGACGCCTTTTGAAGCTTTGTATAGAAGGCCGTGCAAATCACCAGCATGTTGGTTGGAGACTGGAGTCAGATTAGTCTTAGGTCCAGATCTGGTCAGAGAGGCGACAGAGAAGATTGAGTTG
This sequence comes from Allium fistulosum, assembly GCA_030737815.1. Lineage (NCBI taxonomy): Eukaryota > Viridiplantae > Streptophyta > Magnoliopsida > Asparagales > Amaryllidaceae > Allium > Allium fistulosum. The sequence goes on from CM060907.1 coordinate 192,137,325, forward strand.
ATCCGAGAAAGGATGAAGAAAGCTCAATCTAGACAGAAATGTTACGCAGATAAGAGGCGTAAAGACCTAGAATTCTTAGTTGGAGATAAGGTTTTCATTAAGGTATCACCGATGAAGGGTGTGGTACGATTTGGAAAGTCAGCGAAGTTCGCACCGAGATATGTTGGTCCATTCCTAGTTATAGAGAGGATTGGGAAGCTCACATACAGGGTAGAGTTGCCGAGCAGTATGGTAGGTGTCCATAATGTATTTCATGTGTCTAATCTTCGCAAGTATGTGCATGATCTAGAGACTACTATTCCTCCGACAGGGTTGGAAGATTTGATAGTAGAGCCTAATTTGACTTTTGTTAGACAACCAATTAGGGTTGTTGCGAGAGATGAGAAAAGATTGAGGAACAAGACAGTCAAGTTGGTGAATGTTCAGTGGAGTGACAATGACAAGGACTGTACTTGGGAGACCGAAGATAGGATTAGAGATACTTATCCTAATCTGCTTTGAGGGTATGTCTATATTAGCTTTATATAGATAGTTACTAGTCAGGTAGGCTAGTATGGTTGTTAGGAGTTGTTGCAGATGATTGCTAAGTTTAGTATTTAGTCCTTACTGAATTTCAAGGACGAAATTCTTTAAAGAGGGGAGCCTGTAACATCCCTAATTTTTAATAACATTATTCAGGAGATTTAATTAGATAAATTAAATAGAATAATGTAAGTATTAGAGTGATAAAGGATTGAGATTTGAATAAATACTTAGAGGCCGAGCTTAACTAAATAAATGGGCTTATAAACGGTTATATATGTTAATTAATTAATGCAAGGGTATTACGGTAATTGTCGCACTATATTTCCGTTACCTTATAATAATCTCATTCTTATCCATTCATGTTCATTTTACAAAACAAAACAAACGTAAATAAAAGAGAGGAGCCGGCCATTACTTAGGAGAAAAGAGGAGAAAATCAATCTAAAGCTAAGGAACTAAAGCAAGGGGAATTAATCTCAAGCAAATCTCAAAGTCCTTATCCTAATCAAGGTTAATAATAATCAAAATCATCTCTATTTTTGTTTTTATGATCATTTGATTTTTAGGTTTAGGTTAAAATCCATTATGATGATTTTTGATGATGATATATGCTTGGATTTTATAACATGTTTGATTCAAACAAGATTGTTTGATAATCGTTACATACGGCTTTAAGGGTAAAATCATTTAAATTGAATTTCAAATGCCATGAGGAAATTATATGTTATGTAAAACATGTTTTTGGAAATGGGTTTTAATTTTTATAATTTTCCAAGCCATGGAAAATTTATTCTGAATTTTCAAAGGAAAATATGAATAATTGGGTTTAGAAATTAATTTCGGTAATTTTATGAAGAATTTGGGTCTGAAATTTTTATATGTTAGATAACATATTGAAAATAAATTTCTACAATTTTTGGGGATTTTTCCTAAGTAATTTACTATGGAAACAAAATTATTTTAGATGAAGGACTTAATTGTTTTGTTGGTTTATTTAATGGAAGGGCTTATTTGTTAAATTAATCCTTGTTTAGATCTGAAATTATGCGGCAGTTATTTTGTAAAGAATTTGAATGTTATGGCACCAATCAAAAGTTTATAAATAGGCAGGTTTGTTATAAAATATTCAATTTAAATGGCATTAAATCAGACTTTAATTAGAAAATATGTTCCTCCTCTTTTAGAAGCCACCTTTCGATCCTATGCTTCCACCTTCAACCAAGTCAAAATCTACCAGATCGAAACCAACTAAGCCGAAACCAATACATACGGTATCAACACATTGGTACGTAGTGGATTGGAGAAAGGCAGAAGGCATGGTCTCGAAACATTGCTTTCGAAGGGGTCGAAACCTTTGTTTTATTTTCCAAAGAAATGCGCTTGCCTGTTTTACTAAATGCTTTCGAAGTAGTCGAAACATATGCTTTCGAAGGGGTCTTTTTAAATTGTGTTCGAAAGGGGTTTCCTCTTCTTGTTTAAATTGTAGCTTCTGAATGAGTTGCTTAGTTTTAAAATAAATGCTTTCGAAAAGGTTAGTTTCGACTAAGTTGAAACCCTTATGTCGTCCTTATGACTTTCGAATGGATTGAAATCATTAACAAATTCGAAAGGTAGCTTTTGTTTTAAACCTATACCAAGCCACTTTCTAAAGCCTTCGAAAGGATTCAAGGGTTTCGATGGCAATGGCTTCAAAAGGTGGTTTCGAAGCTATCCTTTAAATGTTTTACTTAAATCTTTTGAGCTTTCGAAAGGATGGTGCTAAAGCCATCTGTTTTTCCCTAAACACTTTTTAATGGTTTCGAAAGGGGTACTTTCGCTTGTATTCACTTAGACCCAATAAGATATGTTTTAAATTAAACCTAATGGCTTCGGAAGGGGTACTTTCAAATGGTTTCATGGTAATATTTTAATATTCGAAAGGTTTCGAAAGAAAGGTTTTAAAATATTTTGAAAGGCAGGTGCCTAGTGTTTTGAGAAGAAGGTTTGAATGCTTTTGAAAGGAAGTTCTCCCATGGTTTCGAAAGTAAAGATTAAAGGTTTCGAAAGCATTAGTTTTCAAAACAAAGAACCCAATCTCAATTTTTAAAAGATAAAAACCCATGACTTTATAAAAGAGCTTTTAAATGCTTTTAAATTGGAGATTTTGAAGAAGCTTTCCTTGATAAAATAATAGGTTAAGGGGATTAACCATGTTTTATATGAAATTGATTTCAGGGATATTAAACCACAGGCATTGGCATTATTATGTTAATATGTTTGCTTCTTCTAATATATATATTCACATTATAATGGACCCATAACTACAATTTAGGGAGAAAGGGCAGAATAACCAGCTAGGTTGACCCAGTAGTGAATATAAATTGAATTAGCTCCTAAATGAGTAGAATTGCATACAGGAGGTCAAATAGACCAGAATGTAGGATGCCTAAATAGTGAAGTTGTCAGATAGACAGGTTCATAGTAAACCCATGAAAACTATGTTTAGGAAAAGTTATTGGCAGATGCCAATAGGTTCATAGTAAACCCATGAAAACTATGACTAGAAAGAGTTATTGGTAGGGGTCGATAGGTTTGTAGTGAATCCGTGAAAACTATATCCGGATTAAGTTATTGACAGAATTCAATAGGTTCCTAGTAAACCCATGAAAACTAGGATAAGAGGGAAGTTATTGGAGTTACCAATAGGTTCAAGAAGGACCCATGAAACAATGAAGTTATTGGCAGGGGCTAATAGGCTCTTAGTGACCCCATGAAAACTATGAAACTAGATAGGGAGTCCATAAACATTAAATAAGTTATTAGTCAGCCCATGAAAACTAATAGGTTAATAGTGACCCTAGAAACTATAAATGAGACAGATAGTCAGAAATGAATGGTGTTTGTACCAAAATTGGGCACAACACTCTTCGGAAGTTTTTGAAGACATAAAGTGAAGAAATTAAATGGAAAAAGAGGATTATCTAACAAAAACTCCAAATTTTAGAAATGAGAATAATTAAAATGCCCAGAGACACAAGAATTTAGAGTGGTTCGGCGTATTGCCTACGTCCACTATGAAGTTGATTGCTTTATTGATCTTTTTGTGATGATTACAATTGATTTCAGCAAGTTACATCAGATAACAATGATTTTCAGCAGGAAAATCGTTGGTAGCAGCAGCAATGGAGTTCAGATCTGGATCTGGAAGAGTCTGGGCGTTGGAGAATTTAAAGAAGAAGAAGCCCCTTTTCTGTATGCCCTGGGGCTTTATTTATAGGTGTAGGAGGCTGATATTTCGCTCAGATCTCGGGAGACACCTTCTGGCATGTGACTAGGCCCCCGCGCGCAAGCCCATGAAGTTTCGGTTCGATCCGTGATCGATACGAACAGATTTCGTATCAATCAAGATTTCATCCAATGGAGTCGAAATTTGGTGTGGACATTCCTTAGCATGTACGTAAGCTTTTGTGAAAATTTCATAGCATTTGGACTTGTAGATTAGGAGATACGATCGATACGAATTAGGATCTTCGGTTGGCTGTTTCGTTCGACTCCCTTATTTCGACTCGGTTCTGTTTGACTCGACCACTTTTGTTTCGTTCGACTCCCTTATTTCGACTCGGTTCTGTTTGACTCGACCACTTCTGTTTCGTCCGACTCCCTTATTTCGACTCGGTTCTGTTTTGACTCGATCACTCCGAATCGATGGGCGCGCGTAACCTGGAGGTGACGTGGCGAGCCTTCCTTGCATCGATCCAGTTCCCTCGCCGAGTTGGCCGAGTCATTGTTGATCTTCGCCCTGTTCGCATCGAAGTCCGTTGCTAACTTCGAATCGATCAGCAGCAGTCCCCTTCGTATCGAGGCGCTTGTCTTGTTCGAATCGATGGGGGGTGGCCTATTTCGCATCGATAAGAGTGACCCACCTAGATGGATTCGAATAGAGGCTCTGAGATGGATTCGAACTAGATGGATTCGAAATAGCGGCCAGGTGATGGACTTGAACTCGATCGAGTCGAACAGCGGTTCTGTGATGGATGCGAAGCGGAGCGATTCGAATAGATGCTCTCTGATGGATGCAAAGCGGAGCGAGTCGAACAGAGGCCCTCTGATTGATGCGAATCGGAGCGAGTTGAAGCTATTTTTATTCAATTTTGCATCGATCGTAACTTGAGCATAAGAACTCGGATTGACTTGAAATTTGGAACGTTGACTCTCATAGCTTCGCTTGTCGTGTCATATCAATTTTAGCTCGATCTGGACTCGGACAAAATTCGTCGATATCCATAGTGAGCCTGTGTATAACTGATCCCTAGGACGAACCGTCATTGGTTACTAGTCAATTCCTTGGTGTTACGGCCTTGCCAAAAGGCGGGATAACATTTGCCCCCCAAAGTACGTCTTGTAGAAACATGATGTGCTTTGAAATGCTGCAATCTTCAGTCTGAATAACTATCGTCTTTTCGATGAAAGCTGTAATCTTCGACTGATTTTCCCGATAACGTAAACTATTGACTGTTAACTTCTGTACCCTGTATTGTTGCAACTGATTGTTGTATGCTAGTGATTAGCCGTTTGTTGTTGTAATCGTTGTCAAATGAGATTCCAATTCCTGTAAGTCTGGAATATTGAATATTAGTCCGACATATATGCATATATGTTAATCTGACTCTCGTTGACATTGGTACGTTCATGAGTCGTTGTCAGTTTATCCCGTATCGAATTCCATGTCGATCCTCTCCTGAACCGATGTGAGATTCGAATCGTAGCAACGCTCGATGGTCGTTTTTTTTTAATGTTCCTTCGTATTGATCCTCTCCTGAATCGGTGTAGAAGATTAAAACATTGTTTTTGCATCGGTATTCGTTATATGGATGGATATGAAATGAGAATTTCGAATCGATGGATGTGGAGTCACTGGATACGAACAGAGAATTCGTATCGATGGGGTTGGCCTCTAATAGTCGTGATTTGATGGATTCGAACTGCATAGGAGACAGAGTCGAAGGTGATCGATACGAACTGTGGTTTCGTATCGATGGGTTCGAACTGATCGCTCGTAATGCTACACTGGAGATGGAGTCGAAAGTGAGCGATACGAATAAGGGCTTCGCATCGGTGGATTTGGTGACAACTTTGTATCGATACAGACTCGAGTTCATGGATTCGAACAGTTGTTTCGAATCGATGCGGAGGTGACACTTTGCAATCGGTCGAGTTTACTGGAATGCGTATTGTTTTTTCTCTTCACCTTCGAATCCATATAAATACCGTGGACTTAGCCATTTTTTCACTTTTTACTTTTCTATTCTTGCGCTTTTGCTTTCATATTGCTTAGAGTAAAGGAAAACTGCTCGCTTACGAATTGAACCACAATTTTTAAATCCTTTAACCAGTTGTCGAAATCAGGTAAACAATTGAACAAAATCCGTCCTAAAACGACGAGACTCAAATTTGCACATTATTCCATTCGAATCATGTCCAAATGTTGTCCCGAGAAAGTAGACAACGTGCGAGGTCGAGGAAGGGTAAAATGGAGTTCAAATCGGTCTAGAGGAAGATGGCTTGATGCTTTCTTCGTGTCGATCTGCAATGATTATTGCGTGGGCTCGTCTTGTACGATCGATACGAAACTTTATCTCCAAAATTTGATGCCTGAGCAGGGCCAGTGATCGAGTCGAAGTCCTTGGCTTCAGATTGATTCGAAGAATACCACTTCGATCGATACGAAATGTATCGAGTGAATTTGATCGAGTCAAAGTCGTAGGCCTCGATCGATTCGAACTGCGCAGCCCTGGGATCGATACGAAGGTGTCCCTGAGCGATCGATACGAAATCGAACCTGATCGATGCGAACTTGAACCTAAGCGATCGATTCGAACTTGAACTTTTGATGATTGACAATGAACCTAACTTCGATGATATCGAAAACTCTTGTGCATTTGAACATCTAACTCCGCCGAGCTTCATTTTGGCATAATTAGACTTGACCTTTGGACTGCATATTTGATTTCCCTTCGAAGCTCGTCGATGGAACTACAACTTTAACAAGATTTTAACAAACTTTAACTTGGATTGATTGCTAATTTCTGGATGGCACGGTTGTGACGATCAGCGATGACGGTCCTTCCGACTGAATTTCAAATTCTTGTCGTTTTTCATGTTTTCTCCAATTCCGTAGAACTTTTCAAGTGATATACAGTACCGCACTGCACAACACACTCACACACTTTACACTGGGGGATGCACGAGCGTTATTGTCTGTTTAACAATGATTTTTCATAAGCTAGCTATTCATGGAACCTTCAAGTTCTCAGCAGTAGGAACTCCCGAGTTCAATCCCTTCAACCATCAAAATACCGGTCATTGAAGCCGAAGTTATAGACCCAGCTCCGGACGAGCGTCCAGGTGCCTGGTTCATTTGCCGTCCACAAGATTCTGTGCCATCCGGTATCTCCGAAGATATGCTGGGACGGATTTGTTTAAGGCATGGCTTGTCGCTTGATGACGTGTTACTGCCTGGGCCAAATGACAGGCCACATGATCCCCTGGAGGGGTTTACTGCTTTTAACCGTCATGCTTGTACGGCGGGAACACTTCCTCCTTTCAACCAATATATAAGGGAGATGTTATCATTCCTTGGAATAGCTCCATCCCAGCTACACCCCAATGGATATGCCTTTTGAATAGCACCTTCATTCTGTTTATGGAGATTCTCTTTCGACCACCAAAGCCGATCGAGATCAGATATCTATTTAACGTTAAGAGTCATGGAGACAGCCCTTCTTTCACCTTCTTGGAAGCGATCAGAAACTGCCACATTGTAATGGGCTCCTGGGGAAGGTTAAGTTACTTTAAGACTGAATGGTTCTACGTTCGGTGCCCCCTGGATTTGCTAGACGATGGTTGGATAGACGTAAGCGTTGTAAATCTTTCTTTTGAATTATCGAGATCATAACAACCGGCTTCAAAACTGACATACTTCTCTTATTTTATAGCCGCAATCTCTCAACCTGACGGTGCATACTTCAGAGAGCTAGTCCGGATCCTCTAAGCGGTCCCGTGCGAAAAGAGGCATATCGACTTGGTTCTGACTGACAGAAACTTGAGGACTGTCGGGCTGATTGAACGGAGGCAGAGCATATGGCTGGAAGGGACACTTAGAGTGGTCTTGAAGAAACGGGTGAAGCGCAAAGCGCCCAGAGTCGTAATAGCCGAAGAAGTTGATCCGGAGAGAACGCCCATCGATAACGAGCTCCAAGCGGGGCCTTCCTCCGATGTCCAGGATTCAGGTGAAAGAAGAAAAGGCAAGGCAGTTGCTCACAAGCATTCTAAATCCATGAGATTAAAATCCATGCTCATGTCCTTGCCCGTCCCGGGGATTAGAATTTCGGAGGCTCCTCCCCCGCCAGTAGAGAATCCTTTTGAAGGGCTTGCTGATATTCCGATTTCGGATTATGTGTTGTTTCAATACGATGCCGGGATGGAGGAGCTTGATAATGCTCTTGAACTGAGCGGGTCACTTGCTACGAGTGCGGCCGACATTTCCAGTTGGTTGGGGGGATGCACATGCATACACTTCACTGCACCACATAATTCATAATCGTGAATCGTCCAGTTCAAGAGATCGCTAACTTTTCTTCCATTTCTCACTTTCAGGTACTATGTCCGGGAGAAGTTCAATGCTCGGGAATCTTTGTTCGGCCTGAAAATCTTCTACCTATTATGACTCCCGCAAGAGAGACTCGGATAGAGACCGCGATCGTGGGTACTCTAGTCAAGAGAGGTACGAGCGGGACAGGGACAGAGAATACAGACATCGATCTAGATCTCGCTCTCCTCCTCTTAGGCTTCCGTCTCCACCCCCTGTTCTTGTTCCACACCCGCTAGAGCCTCCTCGTCAGAGGCCGTCTTCTCATACTTCTAGATCCGAGACTCACTTCCAGAGAGTCGAAACCACGGCCTCCATAATTGCAGAGCAGGTCCCAGCTGAGCCCATAGGAGAAGGGGCCCTTAAATTAGCCCAGATGAAGAAGGATTTTCCGAACATATGCATCGATAGCTACATCTTCCCACCTCACTTAAAGAGAATTCCATCTGGAGTGGAAAACACGATGCATGATTATGTTCATGACATCTACACCCAGTACAGAGAGTGGATAAAGGCTGCAGAGAAAGCTTCTAAGGTGGCCTTTGAGCGAGCCAAAGCGCTTGAGAAGATAGAAACCGAACTCGCTCAAAGGGACCGGATCATTCAAGTGCTCACTGCTGAGGCCGAGTCTTCTCGGAAATCTGAAATTGCGGCCACCAAAAAAGCTGACGAAGAGAATGTGGCCATGGAGAGGTTGAGGCAGACACATGTTGCCTTGGTGGAGGAGATGGGCCACCGGAACACTACAGTCACCGCCGAGCGGGATGCGGCGGTCAAGGAACTCAAAGAGCTCAAGGCCAAATTCGCCGACATGGCCAAAGAAAAGGATGATGCGAACAACGCAGCCCAGGAGGCATGCGAACAAGCTATTCTGCTTAGGGGTAAACGGGATGCGGCTATGGCTAAAGTCCGCAAGGTGGAGGCTGAGGTTGAGGAGAAAGTGAAGTCGGACGAGTCCAGGCTAGAGGCTGACATCGAAGACCTTCTCGTTGTTTACAATGCTAACTTGCTGAGGCACAGGGGTCTAGCTTGGCTCGATGATTATCTGGTGCATATTTACAAGGCTTGGGGCCGACTGGTTGAGGAAGAGAAGGAGGCGCATCTGGGTGAGTCTGTGGATGAATTTGAACTCGAGAATCGCATTCTGAATGAAGATGAAAGGAAGATTCTTCACGAGTCAATGATTCTGCATGAGAAGGAAAGACTCGGCGCCCAGCACTTTGAGATAGGAGAGGGTTCAGGGGTTAACCATCATGAGGCTAGTCTTGAAGTTCCAGCGTCAACCCAGCCCGAATCCTCGTCTGCGGTCGATCCCCAAGCTGTTCCTGCCTACTATCCGGATCAGCCGCAGATGTCTCCGGCTACAGCGCAAGTTACTGAAGCCGTTCCGCCGCCTACAAGTCAAATTGAGGAAGGTACTCCGAACATTCCACATATCTGCCTTAAGTCAGAATCTTTATTCGAATCAAGTTCTAACAGTTTCTCTTATTTTTTGTCCAATGATTGACGCTGCATTGGTCGTGCCTCCTGCTACTCAAGAATCATATCAGACGTAGGGGGTTATTGTTTCTGAAGCGACCGTCGTGACTACTGCCGCGCCTCTTGACGATATACAGGGAGGCACGCTTATGTTTGATGAGCAGCTGATGGAAGAACTCTTTCGCCGTCATGGCGACCCTCTTGCCGACTTGCCATTCGTTATGGGCGGAGGCGCTCCCACTACAAGCTTTTTGATGCCTACTACCGATGCTTCCAGTGGGGTCCGAGCATTCACTGAAGAGGAGATTTTGGTCGAAATTGACACTGAGATGGCAGCAGCGGCCCATGGTGGCAGTTTTGGAGGTGGAACGGTGGCACTTGGTCCAGCCCCGCTTAGAATGATATCGCCTGGCGGTACATTTTCCGACACTAGTGCGGCCATTCCGTCTTCCACATCTGATCCTATCCCTCCAACTCCGCCGGCAGGCAGCACTCCTATCCACTTGAGTTCGAAGGAGGATGTTGATATCATGCCCTCACCTGGAGACCAACCACCGAAAAGCAAAGGCTCGAAGAGGAAGGTTAGCGGTGGCTCCAGCCGGTCTACACCGAGAAGGAAGCCAAGGAAGAAGAAAGATTAGACATGCTTTCCCGGTTTATTTTGACTTGCATTTTGTTGGCCGTGTGTAGATGCGGGTTCGGCCCTTACTAGTAAGAATTTTTTGGAACAAACTTGTACACGAATTTCTTTCATGAATAGTAGAAATGAAACCTTTTCTTTTTGAGCTTCTTGTGTATTTGTTTAAGTGTTTCAATGTTTGAAATGCACTTGTAAAGTTTCAGCTTTCGAGTCAAGTTTATCCTTTTGCACCAAGTCTGAAAACTGTGGACATGGTTCGCGACCGGGAAGCGAGTTGAATTTTGACGTCGCATTGCATCAGTCAATGGTTGATGCTTAAGTCATGTCCCCCAGCCTCGGGGATGAGTAGTTGAACATCAGTCAGCGGTTGCTTCTCGCTTGCATCATGTTGAGTCTAGTGCCACTAAACGGATGTTTGCATCAAGTAGAGACTGAGCGGTTTTTCCACGTTTGTCTGATTGTCGATGATCATATCCACACTCCGGGTATTCTCATTTGTTTACTGGCGGTTGGTCATGCCGTCTTAAGTTTTAATCATATGTCCGCGATCTGGGGACTTGGAATCGACATTTATACTTCGACTCGCACTCTGGGAGTTCGGAGTTCATATTTATACTCCAATTCACGCTCTGGGAATTTGGAGTTGATGTTTATACTCCGCTTCGCGCTCTGGGAACTCGGAGTTGATGTTTATACTCTGACTCGCACTCTGGAAGTTCGGAGTTGATGTTTATACTCCGACTCGCGCTCTAGGAGTTCGGAGTTGATGTTTATACTCCGCTTCGCGCTCTGGGAACTCGGAGTTGATGTTTATACTCCTACTCGCGCTCTGGGAGTTCGGAGTTGATGAGTAGACGGTCAGTCACATCTGCTGTATGTTTTTGGATTTTGTTCGCACTCTGGGAACGAAAGGTGTATCAGGATCGTGGACGGTCGGATCACATCCACCCTGAGTTAACAAGTGAGGTCGTTAGATGGACGGGTCCATCCTCCTCAAACTTGGTGCGGATATGGACGAAGTCGTTGGGTGGATGGATCCACCCACTTCGTAGATGTATTTTTATACTCCAGTTCGCACTCTGGGAATCTGGAGTTGATGTTTATACTCCGACTCACACTCTAGGAGTTCGGAGTTGATGTTTATACTTCGTTTCGCACTCTGGGAATCCAGAGTTGATGTTTATACTCCAAATCACACTCTGGGAGTTCGGAGTTGATGTTTATACTCCGTTTCGCACTCTGGGAATCCGGAGTTGAATGAAGGATTGTCGTGTATCAATCCTTTTTTGACTTTGATGTGATGGCTGGTCCCCGAGCTCGGGTTTCACTTAGCGAGTGACCGGTTGCATCGCAGTCACTCCCTATTTGAATAAATTCCATCGTATGGTGAAACTTAGCTCTCCGTGCATAGTGATGATCATATGAAGCATTTCAAGTAAATCACAGCTCTGGCTCGAAGAGATTGCATTTTATTGCTGAAATAAGAAAATATGGCAAAGTCAGTTGCCTTATTACAAATTCTAATTTCGAAATGCAGAAACAAATTGCAAGACGGAAAGTAAATTAAATGGATAAACATAGCCTTTTATGTGTAGTAGAGATGAAGACTCTCGCTATTCCAGGCTCTTGGCAGAGTAAGACCGTCAACGGTCGACAATTTGAATGTGCCATCTCCGAGCCTTCGTTCAATAACATACGGTCCTTCCCTGTTGGTTTCATATGCGAAGGAACCGGATAAATTCTTTTTAGGACGAGATCGCCTAGTTCAAAGGTTCACGGGCGGACCTTGGTGCTGTACAATCAGGCGACTCAACTTCGATGCGCAGCTGCCCTCAAATCAGCTTCTTCACGCTTCTCGTCTAGTAAATCGAGAGATTCAGCTAGTAGGATAGCGTTAGTTTTCGGGTCATAGTACGTCACACGATGAGAAGGTACTTCTAGCTCAACCGGAATAACGGCTTCTTCTCCTTTGAATTCTCGAATGCCCAGACTCTGCCGGATCCAGATCTAAACTCCAGAGCTGCTGCCAATAATGAAATTCACTGTTGTAAATCATCATTATCTGCTGTAACCCACTGAAATCACTTGTAATCATCGAAAGAAACATCAATAAAGCAATCAACTTCATAGTGGACGTAGGCAACATGCCGAACCACTCTAAATTCTTGTGTCTCTGTGCACTTTAATTATTCTCATTCTGAAATTTGGAGTTTTTGTTAGATAATCCTCTTTTTCCATTTAATTTATTCACTTTATCTCTTCAAAAACTTTCGAAGAGTGTTGTGCCCAATTTTGGTACAAACAAATGGAGATGGAAAATCCAGAATTTAAATCCAAAACTGATTTACTTGTTTGCAAATCATCATACTATTTTGAATTGCTATGTTTTAACCATTGTGGATGCAAGAGCACAGTATATGGTTTTATATTAATTTTTGGAGGATACCAGTGAGGAGAAAAACCCGTTCCACTAAGCGGCGTGGTCTCACTAGATATCTAAATGGTTTGAGATGGTAGATTATTATTTATACCAAGCTTTATGTCTAACTCAAAGTTTATGTTTTCCCCTTAAACTCTCAAGTACTCAATTAATTTTGAGTAGTTTGAGAGTTGAGGTTTTCAGGTACCTCATTAGATGAATAAGCTTCCGGAGTCATGCAGGAGGCAAGCTAGATAATAGGAGTTCTTTCTATTTTGATTCCGCTGTGTTTGTGTTGTAAAAGCAAAGCTGTTTATTGCATATATATATATATATATATATATATATATATATATACTTTGATCATCTAAGGGGGCATCTTCATATGTCGCTCTTGGCGTATATTGTAATAATTATTTTTTTCTGAACGTGGTACTCGTACTTGGGATTATGTAATGAATCTGAAATGAGTTTGAAATGGAATGAGAAATTTGTTTAAATTGTTTTAAAATTTCTTCATATCCATGTGTTTTTGTTGTATTAATGAATCTAACATTACCGTATTTGGTCGTCGAGGATTAATAACTATGGATAACTACAGCATCCGTAGCCGTTAGTTTTGGGCCTTCAAGTGGGGATGTTACACAGTACGTAAAAGACAGAAATTAAATAAAAAGAAAATAAAGAGTTAGCAAGAATAAATTAGAGGTTAAAAAGGGAATAGAAGTAGAAAATGGGGAAAGGGTAAATAAATAAATAACTTAAGACATTGTCAATCTTTAAATAGTCTTAAATCAAATAAGAAATAAACACATAAAAGAAGTAAAGAAATTTGGTTAACTGTAAACCGTAAAGGCCAAATTATTAAGCAAGAATGAATGAAGATACATACATACATACATACATACATACATACATACATATATATATATAGCCTTAAGTATGCGTTTATGACAGATGTGAATTATTAAAGTTAGTAAGTAATTAAATGAATAGAGTGACATGGTCATTATAATGGGTTGAAATGCGTTGTTAGTAGTGTTACACAATCGAAGTCTGCCCATCGTAAGGGACTACCAACAGTTGTGTATACATTATATTGATGTGAGACATATCCAACCGTAGTACCCGTGGAGAGTATACACTTGCGTATAGATAAAGGATACCCCAATAAAAAGTGGGATCTGCTTCAAAAATAAGAAGGGATTATTGCCTTGATTGCAATAGGAAATCTAAATCGGATGGTGAGCAAAGAACGACGCTATGGCAGTATGTGGTGGTACCAAATTATGGAGTAAGGGCTACAGAAAGGTCGAGAACATCATCAATCCTTAGTAGTCAATGGGAAAGACGGAGGTTACACCTAATGGGCTACACTCCTTGCTAGTGTACGGTCCACATTAGGTTTGGCATCGCAACACGTTTGTTTGCTAGTATGTTTATTAGGAGGCAAGGCTAACTAACCCTTTTAGAGAAGTCCACCATATTTATAGTTTGTAGAGCTAAGTGCACAAACCATGAAGCAGACAAGTCAAAAATCCTCGCAAATGCAAGTTAGAGTATGGCTAAATTATTGAAAAGCAGTTAATAGGCACTGCGGAAGTTCCTTGGTATGCGCGGCGATGGGAACGTGATACAACAAGGGTGATGGATCATGATAGGTGTTGAGTTATGGATACTAGCGAGGATAGTATCTTGGTCCAATGGGGGACCGTGGTACTTATATATTTATATATACACATATATATCTATAGTCTACTATGGGTAGATGGGGCGAATCGTACGCATACATGGTGTTTGCGCCAAAAATGGTTACAAACCCCAAGTGTTGTGAAAGCACCATTGTATGAATACAAATCAGGAATATTCAAACACAAATATCAAATCTAAGCAAGCAACAAACAACGATCCAGAAATAATGAACAGCGACACACAATTTATAGTGGTTCGGCTATCTCCGGCCTACGTCCACTTCAAGGTTTTTATGATTTTATTGCTCGATGCTTGAAGATTACAATTTCTTATCGTGTAGTACAACAGATTTTATGATTATAATCTAAATCTAAGGCAGCAATGGTGATCTGGAGTAAATCTGGCAGAGTCTGGGCGCTCTTTAGCTCTCAAAATTGTCCGACCTCTTTTCTGAATGACCTGGGGCTCTATTTATAGGTGTAGGAGGCTGATATTTCGCCTAAAAACCTGGTAGATCACTTCTGGCACGTGAGGGGGCCCACATGGCCAAAATCTGGGGATACGGGCCCACATTGGGATCGATTCGACCCTTGGTTCGAATCGATCAAGAAAGTGCCCAAACGTGGCGAAACTTGGCGTGAACATTCTTCTATGCATACTCAAGCTCTTGTGAAATTTTCATATCATTTGGACTTGTAGATCTCGAGTTATGATCGATTCAAGATTGCATTTTTCGTTATATCGATTCGTTCGAATCGATATGGTTCGACTCCATAGGGTCGAATCCATGCTCATGCACGTGAAAATGATGACGTGGTACGGGTTCCTCGGGTCGATCCTCCTTTTTCTCCGAGTTTACTGGGTCGAATCCTGGGTTTTAGTCGCGTTTACTTGGTGGACTCGAGATGTTGGATTCGAAGGTTCGCCTCCTTCGAATCGATGGAACCGGTACTTGTTCGAATCGATCAGGATATGCTACTGTGGATCGATTCGAAGTTGTCTCAACATGGGGATTCGAAGGTAATGGAGTCGAAGCTAAAGTACTTCTCATGGATTCGAAGCAATCAGGGGAAACTTGATCGATTCGAACATGTGGCTTTGGGTGATGGATACGAAGTTTGGCCGTCTGATGGATTCAAACAAGATGGTTTTGGGACTAATGTGTGCTCGATGGATTCGAAGTAGATGGAGTCGAACTCAAGGCTATGTCCTTTACTTGCGTCGATGATATCTTGGGCGTACGAACTCGGATCGTCCTGAAAATTGAAACATAGCCTTTCCTAACCTTAATTATCATTCCCAATCGATTCTGCCTTGATCGGAGCTTGGCCAAATTTTGACGACATCGATTACAACCTTGTCTCTAATCGATCTCCAATCCTGATATCCATCCTTTCTTGCCAATTTGTTTGATATTCCGGCTTTGACCAAAAAGTGGGATAACATTTGCCCCCCCCCAAAACATGCCTTGTGATAAGAAGGCATGTTTTGAATAGTTTTCGAATCCAATATCCGAAGCCCATAGCCACATCATCCAAATGCATCATCCTTGACTGTTCAGAGTCGATGCCCAACTCTAAACCCAATAACCAAAGCCTTAGCCAAATCCATATCCGTTTGAACCCGACAACCGAATCCTAATTCATCCTTATCCAATAGCCAATAACCGAATCCAGGACCTCTCCGGGCCGATATTCAAATTCATAACCTCTCTGGGCTCTTACCAAGCGCAATCCACACCTGACGACCGTGATCCAGTGTCCCTGGACGATGAGCTAACCCCTCCGGGTTCTTGCCAAGCGCAATCTACACTTGACGACCTTGGTCCAGTGTCCCTGGACGTTGAGCTAACCTCTCTGGGTTCTTGCCAAGCGCAATCTACACTTGACGACCTTGGTCCAGTGTCCCTGGACGTTGTATAATGCCATGGCTTAAGTCCTAAGCCGAATCCTAGTCGCTCTGGACCCTTGTTGAGCATAGTCCATACTCAATGACCTGAAATGATAACTAATAATATAGGGCCTAAATCCTAGGCCGAATCCTGGTCTCTCCGGACCCTTGCCGAGCATAGTCCATACTCGACGACCGTTTTTTTTTAAAAAGAATCCAATCAAAATCCAATCCAAAATCCAAATAAAATCCGAAAATCAGAAATCCAAACCAACATCCAAAACAGAAAACCATCCAAATGAAAATCCAGACCAGAAAGCAAACAAAGCCAGGAGTTCAAACCAAACTCCAAAACCAAACCAGAAAAACGAGTGTCCAATCCAAAAACAAAAGAAAACAGATTTCGCAAACCATAGCTTCGCGGTGTATCATCATTCTGAGCATGCCTAAGGGCTATCTCCGTCACCGTACATGTGTAAATGACTTGGTTGCTCGCCAATGGTTTGTTACTTATTTCATATTACCCTGGTCAATTGATGACCAATCGACCATTATACCTGGGCCTCACATCCTCATGGCTTAAGGTAGGCGGTGGTTGCTCCTGCTCCACCGCTGCATTCCGAGCCCCAACATACTGCCTCAATTGTCCATTCCTCACATGCTCCTCAACTATGACCTTTAAGTGCCTGCAGTTGTTGGTATCGTGTCCATCCAAATCATGGAAGAGACAGTGCCTTCCTGATGCCTTTTCTCGTTCAGAAGGTTCTCTCCTAGCTGGCCTTCGGTAAGGAAGGCGATTTCGGGTTTCCATGTATATTCGCTCCAGCGTCTCGTTTAATCCTGTGTATGTGGAAAACTTTGGATCCTTCCATCGCTTCCTAGCTTTTCCTGAATCGTCGTCTAGCTTCCATTTTCCTTTATCTTTATCCGAGCTTCCGTTGGATGGTCCTCCACCCTCAGTCACATTCACCTCCTTTAACTTTAAGTCCATACATGCGTCTTCTTGTCGGAGGAATCTTTCTGCTTCGTGAAAGAATTCCCCGAGGTCCAGTGGTGGGTCTCGTATTAAAGATACCTTAAAATCTGAATCCTCTCTGACTCCCGACACTGCCGCCATCAAAACCATCGATGGATCCGGCCAATCCACCGAAGCCACCGCCGCATTGAATCGAGTTAAAAATGCTCTAAGCGATTCATCCGTCCTTTGCTTTACCGATGTTAACGTCATCACGTTCTTATATCTTTTGATATGAACCCGAAACTGTCCCAAAAACTTGTCCACCAACTCTCTCCAAGTCCTTATAGATCCTTCCCCCAACTGCCTAAACCACATTGCAGCAAGATCTGTCAAATACAACGGAAAACATCTGGCCATCACTTCCTCCGATGGCCCCAGCACTTCCATGTGTCTAGTGTATCTCATCAAGTGATCAGTCGGGTCAGCCTTGCCATTATATACTTCCACGCTAGGTAACTTGAACTTAGGTGGATTCTGAGCTATCCTGATTTCCCGAGCGAACGGACTCCTGTTCACTCGGTCAGACCTCCACGCATAGTCTTCCTAATGATTTCCAGTAATCCAGCGTTGTCCGTCAGGGGTTTCCCCCCATGCTCCCGAGGGAACTCCGGCACATATTCTTCATGTGGCTCATTAGCAGCAACGTTGGCCCTAGCCTGTTGAATTCCTTCCAAAGGTCCTCCTGTGTTGGATCCTGCGGGCCTGCCCCCAAGCCCTTGTTGATTGCCTTCCGGTTCTGCATTCTGTCCTCCATTGGGTTCCATAACCCTAGCCCCTTGTTCCATATTAACAGCCGCTGTGGCTGGTTCTAAGTTCTGCATCCCTGTAGCTCTCATCTGTTCAAATAAAGTTTGCATCATCTCTTGTTGGCTTTTCATTATTCTTTCGTGCATTAGGTTATTCATAGCCTCCATCTCATCTCTAGTAATGTAGATCGAAGCTTGTCCTTCTCCAGCACCAGAGGATGCCTCTTGACTTCCTCCTTGTTGGCTCCTCTCAGCTCTTTGTCTTGTTTGTCGAGTCATTGTCTTTCAAATCTAAACTCTTCACTCCAATGTAGCGGGTGCTAGTCCCTCTCGGTGAAAGCACCAAAGTGTTTGCGCCAAAAATGGTCACAAACCCCAAGTGTTGTGAAAGCACCAGTGTATGAATACAAATCAGGAATATTCAAACACAAATATCAAATCTAAGCAAGCAACAAACAACGATCTAGAAATAATGAACAGCGACACACAATTTATAGTGGTTCGGCTATCTCCGACCTACGTCCACTTCAAGGTTTTTATGATTTTATTGCTCGATGCTTGAAGATTATAATTTCTTATCATGTAGTACAACAGATTTTATGATTATAATCTGAATCTAAGGCAGCAATGGTGATCTGGAGTAAATCTGGCAGAGTCTGGGCGCTCTTTAGCTCTCAAAATTGTCCGACCTCTTTTCTGAATGACCTGGGGCTCTATTTATAGGTGTAGGAGGCTGATATTCGCCTAAAAACCTGGTAGATCACTTCTGGCATGTGAGGGGGCCCACATGGCCAAAATCTGGGGATACGGGCCCACATTGGGATCGATTCGACCCTTGGTTCGAATCGATCAAGAAAGTGCCCAAACGTGGCAAAACTTGGCGTGAACATTCTTCTATGCATACTCAAGCTCCTGTGAAATTTTCATAGCATTTGGACTTGTAGATCTCGAGTTATGATCGATTCAAGATTGCATTTTTCGTTATATCGATTCGTTCGAATCGATATGGTTCGACTCCATAGGGTCGAATCCATGCTCCTGCACGTGAAAATGATGACGTGGTACGGGTTCCTCGGGTCGATCCTCCTTTTTCTCCGAGTTTACTGGGTCGAATCCTGGGTTTTAGCCGCATTTACTTGGTGGACTCGAGATGTTGGATTCGAAGGTTCGCCTCCTTCGAATCGATGGAACCGGTACTTGTTCGAATCGATCAGGATATGCTACTGTGGATCGATTTGAAGTTGTCTCAACATGGGGATTTGAAGGCAATGGAGTCGAAGCTAAAGTACTTCTCATGGATTCGAAGCAATCAGGGGAAACTTGATCGATTCGAACATGTGGCTTTGGGTGATGGATACGAAGTTTGGCCGTCTGATGGATTCGAACAAGATGGTTTTGGGACTAATGTGTGCTCGATGGATTCGAAGTAGATGGAGTCAAACTCAAGGCTATGTCCTTCACTTGCGTCGATGATATCTTGGGCGTACGAACTCGGATCGTCCTGAAAATCGAAACATAGCCTTTCCTAACCTTGATTATCATTCCCAATTGATTCTTCCTTGATCGGAGTTTGGTCAAATTTTGACGACATCGATTACAACCTTGTCTCTAATCGATCTCCAATCCTGATATCCATCCTTTCTTGCCAATTTGTTTGATATTCCGGCTTTGACCAAAAAGCGGGATAACACATGGATTCAAGATGACCAATTAAAATAAAAGACATAATATGTGATGGAAGACAATCGGCATAAACTAGCGTTATTTATAAATTGTATAATTTATCACTCACCCGAATGTTGTTCTGATCCTCTCCTCATTACAACCTATAAGATAGCTTAGACGGACAAGTTCCTTTGGCATGCTTGACATTTACAAGGACACTAGACATTTGAAGTGTCAATCTTGGTCTGTAACTATGTGACTTATATTATTTTATTATTCCTTTGCGAGTTATATTGTTAGTGCTTTGATATGAAATTATTTATTTTATATGCTAGATACGAAACCAATTATCCATACTTTGATGGACTTGGGTTTTGGACTTGGGTTTTCGATTTAGCGAAAATTCGGATCCACTGGAGTGCGGGTTGTTACATTTGGTATCAGAGCTTAGGTTAGTCTTTCTTGAAAAAAATTAGGAAACGTTGAGTGAACGTATTTGTATTTTGCCTATAAATATACTTTATGCCAAATTGTATAAATTTCGACTATAGAGTAATGGCAATGATATACTGAAATATGGATAAGTTGATTATGAGTCGGAATAATGAAAGAAGTTGAAGATGTACAACTATCCCGATTACCCCACGGGAAATAGGTCGCATGGAAAGGAATTGACTTAAGAAGAGCATGAGTGCAACATATGGAAGGTCCCTGAAACTAGATAGTACGTGACTCCTTAGTTGGACCTTGATAGCCCAATAATTGTAGATCCCCATATTGCCGAATTATGATGTACAGAAGGTCCAGATAATGGGAATGTAAGAATCCATGTGTTGTAGATATCTAGAAGCAACTGAGTTCCTGAAGGAAGGTGTGAAATAGTCACTCCAAGATAATAGGTGGATTTTATAGTTGGAAGAAGATAAGTCAATAAGTAAGTTGAAGGAAGAGAAGTCCAAAAGAAGAGACAAATAGAAATCCACTCTGAGTCTGACACAATAGAAATAGTTTTAAAGGTTGAAATGATTTTAATATAAAAGTTTGAGAAAATATATGTAATACGTTTGTAATGATTTTCAAAGGAATTATTTGAAGGTAGAAAAATCCTATTTTTGAAAAGTAAGTAAATATTAAATTTTTGAAAAAATATATAAATAAATATGTTATATTAAATAAAAAGTTTTAGCAGATGAAATTTAAAATTTGTTGTACAAAAGGAAAATTCTTCCTTAGCTTCCATGCTCTATCCTCCGGGCCTAATGTCCTAAACTATATCCTTCCCCCTATGCTCTCTGACCACTGCGCTATCCTCACTTGCTTTGAGGAAGCTTCAACGATTAGAAAACCAAATTTAAAATTTGTTAACTGCCGGATAAAAGAAGTTACTTTCCTAAACACTGTCAACACTGCATGGTCTACTAGTTTCTTTAGTAATCTATGTTTATTTTTCAACCAAAACTCAAGGCAACAAAAGAGGCTCTTAGGGAGTGGGCTAAAGATTTATTTGGTAATAGGGATGCTCTATCTACTGGCCTGGCTGATGAACTGGGTAGCATTCAACTTCAAATGCTCGGTCAACCCTCTAACTCTCAACTTTTTGAAAAGGAGCATGGATTATCTGATCTTCTGAACAAAGTTTTATCTACTAAATGTGAGATGAAGAGACAAAAACTAAGAATTTCTTGGCACATTGATGGGGATAGAAACTCTAAATTTTACCATGCTTCTCTCAAGAGTAAACAAGCAAAGGCAAGCATTCCTCAAATTGAGGACTCCCATGGTCATTCTTGCAGGAACCAAAAGGATATAGAAAATGCATTCCTTGATTATTACTACAACCTTTTAGGCAAATCATGCACTCATAGTAGTCATCAGCTTGACCTTAACTCTCTTCCTTTTCCTTAGACAAGTTCTCCTGACCTTGCCTTTTTGAGCTCTGCATTTTCAAATGATGAAATTAAAAAATTTATTTTTAGCATGAACAAGGATTCTACTGGGAGCCCTGATGGTTTTAATGCTTGCTTCTACATTACTTACTGGGACATTATATCTAAAGACTTATAAAAGGCCATTCACAATTTCCTCAAGCATGGAAAAATACTTAGGGGTATTAACTGCACTAATCTAAAGCTTATCCCTAAGACCAAAAATCCAATTTCCATCTCAGGTTACAAGCAATTGCCTACTGTAACCTCATTTATAAATGCATATCTAATGTGCTTGCCTCAAGACTAAAGAAAGTGCTTCCCCTCTATCATATCCCTTAATCAGCCAGCCTTTCTTCAGAACATAAATTCATCAGAAGTATCCTTAACGATATACCCACGAACTTCTCAAAGCTACAATAGACCCTCTATATCCCTTAGAGCTATGATGAAAATTGACTTGAAAAAAGCTTTTGACATTGTTAGATGGGATGCTATTGTTGCTATCATGACTAGAGTAGGGTTTCCTAAGCCATTTATTTATTTGGTCTACTCATGCTTCTCATCCCCTAACTATTCTTTGGTGATTAATGGGACATGTGTTGGCTTCTTTAAAGGGGCAAATGGGATTAGATAGGGAGATCCCTTGTCCCCATATATTTTCATTCTGATCATGGAAACCCTAACTCAACTTCTCAAGCAAGAAATTGCTTCTGGCTCCTATAAGCTTCACCCTAAATGCAAAGACCCCCAAATCTCCTTGCTTATGTTTGCTGATGGTCTTATTATTATCTTCAAGCCTACCATTCAAACCATCACTTGTATTAGTTCCACCCTAAGCACTTTTCATTTCTTTTCTGGGCTTGAAGTGAACTCTGATAAATCCCAAATATTATTTGTTGGCTTATCTCAGACTGAATATGAACATCTTAGATTGATATCCTCTCTTCATCTTATGGGATCCTATATGTCTTGTTTAGGCATACCACTGGCTACTAAAATGATTAGCTTCAATGCATGCCTCCCCTTGTTTGAAAAAATCACCTCCTCGATGTCAAACTGGTCCAATAAATTTCTGACTAGGGTGGGTAGGCTCACTTTGATCAAGTCTATATCTTTTTCCATGACTGTCTACTGTCAAGGACTTTTATACTCCCATAATAAATTTTACATAAAACCAGGCAGGCTATGAATCATTTTCTTTGGTCTGGAGATATGCACTCTAGGAAGCTGGTGCATATTGCCTTTCAAAAACTATAAAACCCTCTGGCTTATGGGTGTTTTGGGATAAAAATTTTAAAAATCTGGAACAAGGCTTCCTTTAATAAGCATTTTGACAACATCATAAACTTTGAAAACAACTTATGGGTGGCCTGGTCTTACAAGCATCATATTGGCAGTAAAAACTTCTTAACTATAGATCCAAAAAAAAGATTGTGGTTGGGTCTGGAAATCCATGTTGAAACTTCGAGATCATTTTCTACCTCCTCTTCAAGTTATCATTTCTTTGAAATTTTGGCATGATCCTTGGATAAGAAAGGGAATGTTCCAGTTTAATGTTTTGTCTTATGCTCAGAGAATCCAAACTGGTATCCCTTTGGAAGCTAAAGCATTGCCATACATTCATGAAGGAGTTGTCACCCTACCTTATTCGAGTAATCATAACATTAGAGAACTATGGAATCTATTTCAAGGAAATATTGTGTAACATCCCCTATTTGGAGGCCCGAAGCTAAGCGCTACAGATGCTGCAATCATCCATAGTATTAACTTCCGGTGACCAAATACGGTAATGTTAATGGTATCCATAATATCAAATCACTTGAATATGAAATAAAATCAAGGATTTCAAAAATAACTTTCCTCATTACATTTCAAAACACAATTTCATATCCAGGTTACATAATCCCAAATGTTTTCCAGGTATTGAACAAATAAATTATTACAAAATACACCAAGAGCGACATATGAAGATGCCCCCTTGGATGATCAGAGAACTAATAGACTAACTTTCTTAGTACAACACAGCGGAATAAAACAAAATAATAGAATACTCCTAAATAGCTATCAGCTTCCTGCTCGTCTCTGGAAGCTTTATTTATCCACCTACTAAAACCTGTAAACCTCAACCCTCAGCCAACTCAAATCAATTTTGAGCATCCGAGAGTTTAAGGGGAAAAACATAAACTTCGACTCAGACATAAAGCCTGGTGTGAGTAATGCTATATATCTCGGTTATATAATATTAAGTGAGACCACGCCACTTAGCGAAACGGGTTTCCCCTCACTAATATCCTTTTAAAATCTTATCTTTTGCAAATCAAAATCCTGCAACCAAATTGGTTAAAACAATCAAAGCATTATCATCTATGCATATAAATCAGGTAACAAATAAACTATCTGTCCAAACAATATAGTTTTGTTTGGCTAACTCTAAACTTTGGCTAACTTAGGCCTATGAGACAAAATAATAAATATGATCTAACATTTGTTAGATAAGCTTCTGGATAATCTATCCCTAACTTACTTCTCCCAAGGTCAACTGAACCTAATGGTTTTGCGGGCTCACCAATAACCTATCTCTCTTTGTATATATATTCCTTTCTGTGTGTAACATCATTTTAGTCTTACTTGTGACAAAGCCCTACATGCTGGAATTTTGGACTTATATTAGCTAGGGGCTAATAGCTAATGTATAGGGTGCGTCCCCATACCAGTCCCGTCTGGTATTCTAATATCCGAGTCATTTTACTTAGGGTCATTTGCCCAAAATTTTCCTTGAAAACCTTTTCTTTCAAAATGATTTAATCCTTTTAAATTATACTTAAACAAGGAAAATATTCTATGCTTTACTCAAAACACTTTTCCATGTTATATATGCTTCTCCCAAAACAATGTTGATGAAACCATTAAAACCTTTGTTTAAACTTTTGAACAATATCTTTCGAAATCATTGAAAGTACCCCTTTCGAAACCCTTGAAAGCACCTCTTTCGATATAAATAAAACCTTTACCTTATAACCTTAGGTCGAAAGGCCAAAACATACCTTTCGAAACCATTTACATAGTCCTTTTGAAAACATTGAAAACCTCTCTTTCGAAAGCCTTTTTAAATCTTAAACATCCTCTTTTCAAAACATCTTAAATATGCCTTTCGAAACCTTTGGAAACCATCCATTTAAAACCTTTCGAAAACAATAGGGAACCACCCCTTCGAAACCTTTATCTTAAACCTTTCGAAAGCATTAAATCTCAAACCTTTCAAAAGCATTTGGGTTCAAGTAAAACACGTGGAATAACCTTTCGAAACCATTCAAAACTATATCTTTCGAAGCCTTTGGGTTTATCATTCAAAATCTCAACAGGGTCTTAAAAGAACAGAGTCGAAAGCAACACTTTCGAAAGCAATTCCTAAGTAATGAAGCGGATGGTGTCGGAACCAACTCTTTGAAAGCATTGGAGATGCGGTTAAGTATTTTAAAAACAAAGTAACACTTTCGAAACCATTTGTTTCGAAAGGTAAAAAGTGGCAACAAAGGGGTTTTGATCCCTTCGAAAACATTTACTTAAAACAAAAGCGGGAAGGGAGTTTCGACCCCTTCAAAAGCTTCTTTATAAAACCAAGGCGCAACCTCTTTAAAAACATTCCTTTAAAATAATTTGACCCAGTCGAAAGCATTCCTTTCGAAAGCAAAGCAGGCGTATTTTCATTTAACAACAAAGTAAGGCTTCGACCCCATCGGAACCCATGGTTTCGACTTCCTATGTTCCACCTTATTCCAATTTGCTACGTACCAAATCTTTGATACCAGGCGCATTGGTTTCGTTGGTGATGGAGGCAGAAGTAAGATGTCGAAGGCTAGGTGCCGAATGTGGCGAAACATGTAAAAAGCATGTAAAAACTAATTTTAAAATTTTTAAAGTAATTCTTTTCAACTAACCTGCCTTGTTTGTCAAAATATGATTGGTTGCTAATTTCTCTAAAAGTACTGCCGAAATTTCAGAAATAAACAAATTAAATTATTTACAAAATGCCCTTTCTCCTTTTATAAATATATAAAACATTTAAGTCTCATACCTTAAATAATTTTATATATCTATTAAAACACTTAGGAAAATTCTATAAAAAATTTCATAAATCACTTTTAATATGTTTTCTAACATATATTAATTTCAGACCCAAAATCATCATAAAATCTTTAATAGTAGTTGTAATAGCTTTGGTGTTACACTTTTTTGGTATCAACGTGAACAATCAAAAACGCCCTCTATATATTATCAAATTTTAATTACTCAAAAACAAGATCTAATATTAAACTTATTTTACGAATTCAAATGCCACTAAAAGTGGGATCTAATGATTACACATGCTTTACAAATTCAAAACGCTTCTAAAAATAAGATCTAAAATTAAACTTACTTTACAAATTCAAAATACTTCTTTACAAATATACAAATCTTAATATCACTTGAAAATAAAAAAAATCATTTTTTGACTGATTTAAACTTATACAATTTATAAGGAAAACTATTCACGCGCGAAGCGCGTGCCGTGATGCTCGTATCCATAATTAATTTAAACCCAAAATAACTATTTTCTTCACTAGAAAATTAATATTAAATCCACATTAATTTAGAAAATTATGAAAATTGAAACTCATCTCTAAAATATCATTTCTGATCACACACTAAAATCGCAAGGCATTTGGAAGTCATATAATTGGTTTTTCAACCTAAAACATATCATAAAATCTATATGAATGAGCATAAATCATCAACAAGCATATATATCCATTTTAATAATAAAAAACATGGCAATAAACTTTGCAAAATATTTGGATCTGATCTAGAAACCAAAACATCAAAAATATTAGATGTAACCTATTATTCACCTTAGCTTTGAGATTAAGGAGTTGAGTTTTTATCTTGATTAAGTTGTTTAAGTTTTTCCTCTTGAAATCTTGTTTATCTTCTCTTATCTTCCCTTAATGGTGGTCGGCCTCTAGTTTAAGATTTTTTTTTGTAAACTTGTGAAATGAACGTGAGAATATGGCATGAAGGGAGGGTATAAGAATAATACTTATTCCTATTTTGCCCTTGTCTACTACCCTACTTAATTCATTTTAATTCCTCAGTTCATTTATATACATGGCACGACTACCTCTATTATTCACAAACCACAATCCCTTAATCATTTTACATTATTTCATTTAATTTACCTAATTAAATGTTCCTAAATAGTGTTACTAAAAATTAGGGGTGTTACAGTCTCCCCTACTTAAAGAATTTCGTCCTCGAAATACGATAAGGTACTCATACAAATCAATCATAAAGGTAAAACATACCATGAAACAAATCAGGATAAGTGTCTCTAATCCTGCCCTCAGTTTCCTAAGTACAGTCTCTATCGTCGTCACTCTACTAGACCTTAACTAATCTGACTGTCTTGTTCCTTAGCCTCTTCTCATATCTCACGACTATACGAATAGGCTTTCTAACTATGGTCATATCCGGTTCCACTACTAAATCCTCTAACACAGCCGGTGTAATAGTAGTCTCCGGATCTTTAATACACTTCCTCAGATGAGAAACATGAAAAACATCGAGGACTCCTGCCAAACTATTCGGTAACTCTACTCTATACGTGAGTTTCCCGATCCTTTCAATAATAGGAAATGGTCCTACGAATCTCGACAACAACTTCCTCGATTTCCCAAATCTAATAACACCCTTCATTGGTGACACTTTGACGAAAACATGATCTCTGACTGAGAACTCCAAGTCTTTCCGTCTCTTATCAGCATAACTCTTCTGCCTATACTGAGCTTCCTTCATTCTTTCTTGAATTAACACAATCTTTTCTACAGCTTCTCTAACCAAATTCGGACCAAGAACCACCCTATCCCCGGTCTCTAACCAACAAACGGGAGATTTGCATGGTCTTCCAAACAAAGCTTCAAACGGTGCCATCACTATACTAGTCTGATAACTGTTGTTATATGAAAACTCGACTAAGTGTAGATGGTCTTCCCATGATCCTCCAAAATCTAGTACACAAGCTCTTAACAAATCTTCTAAGATTTTGTCAACTCTTTCCATTTGCCCATCTTTCTGCGGATGGTAAGCGGTACTCATCTTGAGCTTGGTACCTAAAGTCTCCTGAAGACTCGTCCAGAACTCACAAGTGAATAAGGAATCTCTATCGCTTACTATACTACTAGGAATTCCATGAAATCTAACTATATTCTTCATGAATAACTTAGCTAAAACAGGTGTCATCCTGGTTGACTTAACTGGTATGAAATGGGCACTCTTGGTCAATCTGTCCACTATAACCCATATACTTTCATTTCCTAGATTCGATCTCGACAACCCGTCTAAAAAATCCATCGAAATAGAATCCCACTTCCAGAATGGAACATCTAAAGGCTAAAGTAACCCACTCGGTTTCTGATGTTTGGCTTTTACCTATTGATAGTTCAAACACTATTTCACCCATGAGCCTACATCCCTCTTCATACCTTCCTAGAAGAAACTTCTCTTCATATCCTGATACATCTTAGTTCCTCCCGGATTAATAGTGAATTTCAAACGATGGCATTCGTCAAGAACTTCTTTCCTAATGCTTCCCACATTCGGAACACACAATCTTCCCTTCTTTCTCAACCACCTATTCAGGTCAAGACTGAAATCCTTCAAGTCATCGCTCTCTGTTCCATCTCTTAACTTCCTGATTCGTTCAACTAACACTGGATCCTCTCCTTTCCTAGAAGCAATCTTTTCGATCATAACCGGTCGAACTTCTAAACATGACGACGTAGCAGTTTCTGTACTAGAACTACTCTTAGACCTCCACTGTACTTTGCATGTAGTTAACGTTTCCAGATCTTTCCACTCAACTAACATCCCCAACACTGCATTCTGATGTCTTCTGCTAAGTGCGTTTGCAACTTTATTGCCCTTTCCCGGTGTGTACTTGATGCAGCGCAGCCCACATTTGTCAAAGGTATAAGTCGTGACCGACTTAACATGATAGAAGATTTCAAAGGCATAAGTCGTGACCGACTCAAGGAAGGCGAAGACATAAGTCGAGTAAGTAGTGAGGAAGGTGAAGGCATAAGTCGTAACCGACTTAAGGAAGGAGGTATAAGTCGTGACCGACTTAAGGAAGGAGCTATGAGTCGTCAACGACTTAAGGGACGTGCTGGGTTACGACTTAAGACTACAGGAAGAGCAACACAAGTTGAAAAATGCGAAGGTTTAAGTCGGCAACGACTTAAGGGAAGTGTTTTGGTGAGTGTACGACTTAACGAAGCAGGGAATAAGTCGTTGCCGAGTTACTACTTAGTTGAGTCGCCTGAACGACCTATCGAGTCGCGCAAAGAAAAGGGAGAGCAAATTGGTGAAGTGTTAGGTCGTGAACGACCTAACGAGTCAAGAGTTAAGTCGCTGAAGCTCTGGATGCCGTTGAATCTTATGCCGAGTTAATCTAAACCGCTGTTTCTTAAGTCGCTACTATGGATGAATCGTGAACTGGGTTAAGTCGTTAAGTCGTCTACGACTTAAATGTTGAGTCGTTGTATGGTATTATGTTGTATTTCTTTAAGTCGTATGTTGTCTGTACTTAAGTCATAGATCGCAGACTTGTGTTTCTGTATTGTAACTCGTAAGTCGTATGCTATTTGTAAGTCGTAAGTCCTTATGTACATAAGTCCTGAGTCGTGTTTGTTAAGTCGGCTGAGGCGGGTTGTGTTGTAAACTATTAAGTCGTAAACAACTTAAGGTAGGTCGGCTATTTTGAGTCGTTTGTTATAAGTCGGAACCGACTTAGGAGATGATGAAATTTCTGTTGTAAAGTCAAATGCCTATAAATAGGCCGTGTAAGTCATTTGTAATGGGTTGTTGATATTTTGAATAAAATTCTCTTTTGTTAGCTTTGTGCTTTCATTCAAATTGGTAGTTGAGTGTAATCTCCTATCTCCTCTCTCGGATAATCGAGTGCGCTCGATTCAACGATTGCAGAAGCCGATTCGTGGAATCAAGTGCGCTTGATCAACGCTCAAAGAATTGAAGATCTCTCCTCACGGTATCGTGCGCGATCAACGTGTCAGAGATAGCTAGAATTCGGTATCTTCGGATCAACGAATTTGCGCAATTCAGTATTCATCAATCCACCGATTACTACATTCATCGATCTACATTGTTTTTTTAATATCCGCTGCGTCATTTTTTGGTATCAGAGCTTGTTCTAGCCAATCATAGCTAGATCGAGACTTGGAGCCTAATCATTTTGGAGTTTTGAAGAGATAAAGTGATAGCCGAGCTTGAAGTGAGAAGCCGAGCTAAGTAGAAGAGTGGGAGATCAAATTTGCCTCATTTGGAGAAGTTGTGTTCATCGTGTTCATCGCGAAGTAGCAACAAAGTGGGAGTTTTCGATCCATTTCATTTTGGATCAAAGTTCGAATTGTGTTTGAATTTGAAGAGTTTAGTGAATTTTCAAGTATGCTGCCAAGGAGAGCTAATCATCACCAAAACGTAGAAGCTTTGTATCGAAGAGAAGAGGCTGATGAGATGGAGCAAAGAATCAATGAAAACTTTAGTGAAAAGCTTAACGAAGGAATTGGTCGGTTAGAGAAGATGATGTTAGATATGAATCAAAATCGGAGAAGGGTTTCACCTGAATCTAACCATGGGGGAAGTAGAGTCTCACCACAATCCAATTGAGAAAGAAGTATTGACAATGATCAAAGGCGTGGGAGGAACGTGGATGATCGTGAACGGAGGAATGTAGATAGAAGGGATGAAGGTGGAAGACGTGATGGTAGAAGAGATGTGGGTGGAAGAGATAGACAACGATATACATCTGATTTTGAGGAGGAGTATGATGGTGGTAGTGTTCGAGGACAAGGACGAGGACAAGGAAGAAATCACTTTGAGTATGATCACAAGTGGGAGTCGGGGATGAAGACTGAAATTCCTGAATTCAAAGGTGGTATACAAGCTGAGGAGTTTTTGGATTGGGTAGCTAATGTTGAAGAGATTTTTGACTTCAAAGAAGTTCCAGAACATCGTAGAGTGAAGTTGGTTGCTACAAGGTTGAGGGGTAGAGCTTTGGCATGGTGGCAGCAAACCAAAATTACACGTGAACAAATGGGGAAGTCAAAAGTTGATTCTTGGGAGAAGATGAAGAAATTGATGAAAGCAACGTTCTTACCTTACAATTATCAATCTCTGATGTATCAACGTTTGCAGAACTTGAGGCAGGGCACAAAAACTGTTAATGATTATGCAGATGAGTTTTATCAGCTTATTGCGAGAAATGATATTATGGAAACGGAAGAGAAGCTGACATCTAGATTAATTGGGGGATTGCGAATGCAGATTCAGGATATAGTTAACATGTTTGATCCCAGATCTATAACGGAAGCACATCAGAAAGCGTTGGCTTGGGAGAAGCAAGGACGACGAGGAGGTGGTATGTTTACAAATTCCAATAATCAAGTGAATGGTGTTAGTGGAAGTTCTAATGTTTCAAAAGTTGTTGCAAAACCAGTTGTGAATGAGGTTGGGAAGGCGAAAGTCAATAATGGTTTCAAATGTTATAATTGCCAAGAAATGGGCCACAAAAGTAGCGAATGTCCGAAGCCGAAGAAGAGAGCTATGATAGCGGAGGTTGTGGATAAGGATGAAGAAGCTGAATGTTCCAATTCACCACCTGATGAGGAGGAAGAAGAAGTGTTGGGAGACGAAGGTTATAATCTAATGATGAAGAGGTCTTGTTTAACACCAAAGCAAGAGGAGGATTGTAGTTGGTTAAGGAGCAATATTTTTCAGTCAACATGTACCATTCTGGGGAAGGTTTGCAATTTTGTTATTGATGTTGGAAGCTGTGATAATATAATTTCTTCAGAAGCTGTGAGGAAGTTGGCATTGAAGACTGAGAAACATCCGAAACCGTACAAGCTAGCTTGGTTGAGGAAAGGCGGGGAGGTGAAGGTTGGACGAAGGGCTTGTGTGAAGTTTTCAATTGGAAAGAAATACAAGGATGAAATCTGGTGCGATGTGGTAGATATGGATGTCTGTCATTTGTTGCTGGGGAGACCGTGGCAGTATGATAGGGCGGTGCAACATGATGGGCATACCAACAGTTACAGTTTCATGTTTGAAGGCACAAAGATTACTCTAGTTCCAAAGAAGCGACAACAGGAGGAAAATAAGTTCGAGGAGATTGAAGAGCTTAAAACTTTGTTATCTTTGAAGGAGTTTGTGAAGGAAGTAGAGGAGGAGCCTGAAGTATTTTTGTTGATTGGGCGAGAAAGCAGTGAAGAGGTTGAAATACCAGAAGAAGTAAAACCGGTATTGAAAGAGTTTGACGATGTATTTCCAGAAGAGTTACCAACGGAGTTGCCACCGTTGAGGGATATACAACATCAGATAGATCTTGTTCCAGGTGCTGTGTTGCCACACAGACCGCATTATCGAATGAGTTCGAAGGAACATGAAGAGTTGCGGAGGCAGGTAGAGGAATTGCTTGAACATGGGCGTGTGCAGGAGAGTTTAAGTCCTTGTGCTGTACCAGCTTTATTGGTACCCAAGAAGGATGGGACGTGGAGAATGTGTACAGATAGTAGAGCATTGAATAAGATCACAGTTAGATACAGATTTCCAATGCCGAGGCTTGATGATTTATTAGATCAAATCAGTGGGTCCGTAATCTTTTCTAAGATTGACTTGAAGAGCGGTTATCATCAGATTCGCATTAGACCAGGGGACGAATGGAAGACAGCATTCAAGACGAGGGAAGTATTGTATGAATGGCTGGTAATGCCGTTTGGTCTATCGAATGCACCGAGTACATTCATGAGGGTGATGAATCAGATTTTCAGACCGTACATTGGAAAATTTGTGGTGGTTTACTTTGATGATATTCTGATCTACAGTGCTAGCACAGAAGAACATGTTCAATATTTGAAGAAAGTGTTAATTATTCTACGTGAAGAACAATTCTATGCTGCTACAAAGAAGTGTGTTTTCATGGCGAGGAGTGTTTTATTTCTGGGGTATGTTGTGTCGGAAGAAGGAATACAGGTTGACCAATGTAAAGTGGAAGCTATCAGAGATTGGCCGCAACCTAAGACGATAACCGAAGTTCGCAGTTTTCACGGGTTGGCTTCATTTTATCGGAGGTTCATTCCATACTTTAGTAGTGTGATGGCACCTGTTACAGATTGTATGAAGGGTAAACAGTTTGCATGGACGGAGGAAGCCGGGGTTGCTTTTGATTGAATCAAAGAACTCTTGACGTCTGCACCAATTCTAATATTACCAGATTTTCAGTTAGTGTTTGAACTACATACTGATGCATCCAAGGTTGGGATTGGAGGAGTGTTGAGTCAAAGGGGACGTCCGATTGCATATTTCAGTGAGAAGTTATCAGGAGCGAAGATGAGATATAGTACATATGATGTGGAATTTTATGCTGTTGTACAATCTATTAAACACTGGAGACACTATCTATTTCAGAAAGAGTTTGTTCTTTACACTGATCATGAGGCATTGAAGCATTTACAAGGGCAAGACAAGATTTCAGCGAGACATGCATCGTGGATTGCATATCTGCAACAGTTTACTTTTGTTGTTAAACACAAGTCAGGAGTGACGAATCGAGTGGCTGATGCTTTGAGTAGAAGGAGTCATTTGTTGACTACACTGAAATTGAGGTGACAGGGTTTGATGTGTTGCTAGAATTATTTGACGATGATCCTTATTTTGCGAAGTGTATTGATAAAGTCAAGGAGGGAAAGACGGATGAGTTTATGATGGTAGACGGTTTTCTGTTCAAAGGAAATCTATTATGCATACCTGATTGTAGTTTGAGAATGAAGATTGTAAAAGAGCTACATGAAGAAGGGCATGTTGGGAGAGACCGTACATTACAGTTGATTTCACAATCTTACTTTTGGCCATCGATGAGGAAAGAAGTGGAGAGGTTTGTGGAATGATGTCATATCTGTCAGGTTTCGAAAGGAACTACGACTAATGCTGGTTTATATATGCCGTTACCGGTACCAACTAAACCATGGGTTGATGTGAGTATGGACTTTGTGTTGGGGTTGCCGAGAACGCAGCGTGGTAATGATTCCATTTATGTGGTAGTTGACCGATTTTCGAAAATGGCACATTTTATTGCTTGTAAGAAGACGGCGGATGCTGTTCATGTTGCTCAACTATTTTTCAAAGAGATATATCGACTTCATGGATTGCCAGAATCTATTATGTCAGATAGAGATACCCGTTTTCTAAGTCATTTTTGGCTAAGTTTGTGGAAGATGGTTGGAACGAAGTTGAATTTTAGCAGCGCTTATCATCCGCAAATGGATGGACAGACCGAGATTGTGAACAGATCATTGGGAAATTTGTTGAGGTGTCTTGTGCAAGACAATCTAAAGAGTTGGGATGTGAAGTTATGCCAGGCAGAGTTTGCCCATAATCATGTTGTAAATCGAAGTACTGGGTTCAGTCCATTCCAGATTGTATATTCTAGTATGCCAAAAGGACCGTTGGATTTGACGGTAATACCACACTCAAAGGGGACAGTTAAGAAAGTTGCTGATTTTGTTGAAGGGTTGACGGAGTGTCATAGAACCGTTCAAGAACGATTGGAGAAAGCGAATGAGAAGTACAAACGAGCTGCAGATTTGAAACGAAGGATGTTGAATTTCATGAAGGTGATTTGGTTTATGCAGTGTTAACAAAGGATCGTTTTCCAGTGGGCGCTTATAACAAGTTAAAAGCCAGAAAAATTGGTCCTGTAGAAGTCGTGAAACAGATTAATGAAAATGCTTATAAGTTGAAGCTGCCAGAAGATGTGTACACTTCTGATGTGTTCAATGTTAAACATCTCATACCATATCATGGGGATGAACGAGCTGATGTGGAAGAATTTACAAATTCGAGGTCGAATTTTTCTCAACCTGGGGAGGATGATGCAGCGCAGCCCACATTTGTCAAAGGTATAAGTCGTGACCGACTTAACATGATAGAAGATTTCAAAGGCATAAGTCGTGACCGACTCAAGGAAGGCAAAGACATAAGTCGAGTAAGTAGTGAGGAAGGTGAAGGCATAAGTCGTAACCGACTTAAGGAAGGAGGTATAAGTCATGGCCGACTTAAGGAAGGAGCTATGAGTCGTCAACGACTTAAGGGACGTGCTGGGTTACGACCTAAGACTACAGGAAGAGCAACACAAGTTGAAAAATGCGAAGGTTTAAGTCGGCAACGACTTAAGGGAAGTGTTTTGGTGAGTGTACGACTTAACGAAGCAGGGAATAAGTCGTTGCCGAGTTACGACTTAGTTGAGTCGCCTGAACGACCTATCGAGTCGCGCAGAGAAAAGGGAGAGCAAATTGGTGAAGTGTTAGGTCGTGAACGACCTAACGAGTCAAGAGTTAAGTCGCTGAAGCTCTGGATGCCGTTGAATCTTATGTCGAGTTAATCTAAACCGCTGTTTCTTAAGTCGCTACTATGGATGAATCGTGAACTGGGTTAAGTCGTTAAGTCGTCTACGACTTAAATGTTGAGTCGTTGTATGGTATTAAGTTGTATTTCTTTAAGTCGTATGTCATCTGTACTTAAGTCATAGATCGCAGACTTGTGTTTCTGTATTGTAACTCGTAAGTCGTATGTTGTTTGTAAGTCGTAAGTCGTTATGTACATAAGTCGTGAGTCGTGTTTGTTAAGTCGGCTGAGGCGGGTTGTGTTGTAAACTGTTAAGTCGTAAACGACTTATGGTAGGTCGGCTATTTTGAATCATTTGTTATAAGTCGGAACCGACTTAGGAGATGATGAAATTTATGTTGTAAAGTCAAATGCCTATAAATAGGCCGTGTAAGTCATTTGTAATGGGTTGTTGATTTTTGAATAAAATTCTTTTTTGTTAGCTTTGTGCTTTCATTCAAATTGGTAGTTGAGTGTAATCTCCTATCTCCTCTCTCGGATAATCGAGTGCGCTCGATTCAACGATTGCAGAAGCCGATTCGTGGAATCAAGTGCGCTCGATCAACGCTCGAAGAATTGAAGATCTCTCCTCAAGGTATCGTGCGCGATCAACGTGTCAGAGATAGCTAGAATTCGGTATCTTCGGATCAACGAATTTGGGCAATTCAGTATTCATCAATCCACCGATTACTACATTCATCGATCTACATTGTTTTTGTAATATCCGCTGCGTCAGTACTCAATACCAAATTCATAAGCGGCTAAAAACTCTAACCACCTCTGTTGTGTCATATTCAGCTCCTTTTGAGTGAATAAATACTTCAGCGACTTATGATCCGTAAATAACTTGAATCTCTCTCCTAAAAGCTAACGTCTCCACACCTTCAATGCAAAAATCACTGCAGCTAATTTCAAGTCATGAGTTAGATATCTAACCTCATGAGGTCTTAGCTGTCGAGAAGCGTAGGCAATCACTTTACCTCTTTGCATTAACACAGCTCTTAATCCTACTCTACATGCATAGTATATACCACTAAGTCCTGATTCCCTTCTGGAACAACCAATACAGGTGCATTCGTCAATAAGTGTTTCAGCTTCAGGAATGCATCCTCACACTTATCTGTCCAGATAAACTTCACATCTTTTCGAGTTAGCATAGTCATCGGTGCCGCTATCCGTGAAAAATACTTAATAAACCTCCGATAGTAACCTCCTAAACTCAGAAAACTTCTTATCTCAGTCACTGTTTCGGGTCTCTTCCAACTATTCACTACCTCGATCTTAGCTGGATCTACTGACAACCCTTTCTTTGAAGCTACATGACCAAGATACTTCACTTCTTTCTTCCAGAAATGACACTTCGAAAACTTCGCCTTCAGTTGATGCTCTCTCAAAGTCTCAAGAACCACTCTAAGATGAACTTCATGCTCTCTTTCATCCTTAGAGTATATGAAAATGTCATCTATGAACACCAGCACAAACCTATCCAAGTGCTCTCTGAAAATTCTATTCATCAAGTCTACAAAGAATGCCGACGAGTTAGTTAGTCCGAACGGCATCACTAACCATTCATACGATCCATATATGGTCCTAAATATCGTCAAAGGAATACTATCCTTTACCACTCTAAGCTGATGGAATCCTGTAGCCAAATCTAATTGAGAAAATACTTTGGCTCCGCTCAACTGGTCGAACAAATTGTGAATTTTAGGCAATGGATATCGATTCTTTATCGTCCTCTCATTCAACTTATGATAATCGATACATAACCTTAACGATCCGTCCGATTTCTTCACAAAAACTACGGCTGCACCCCAAGGTGAACTGCTTGGTCTGATAAAATTCTTTCCTTCCAAATCCACCAACCGCACCTTTAGCTCCTTCATCTCAGTATGTGTCATTCTGCTTGGTGGTCTATTCACCAGTTCTACTCCGGGTACCGAATCTATCCGAAACTCAATGGCACTTTTCGGTGGTTGTCCTACTACAGGATCAAAGACATCTGCGGATTCTCTAACCACGAAAACTCGGCTCAACTCGTCTTCTACCTCCACAACCCAATAAAGCATTTACCTCACAACTAGGGTTTTCTATGGAATATA
Source organism: Allium fistulosum (assembly GCA_030737815.1). NCBI lineage: Eukaryota > Viridiplantae > Streptophyta > Magnoliopsida > Asparagales > Amaryllidaceae > Allium > Allium fistulosum. The sequence continues at coordinate 192,174,550 of CM060907.1, forward strand.
CTATCCGATCACTACAGTAAGTGTGTCTAAGTGATATTTACCTAACATGGAAAAATATCCTAGCATTGTATTCACTTAACCAATCCATTCCTAATATAATTCTGAACCCTACAAAATCAAACACATGCAAACTACAAACAAAGGTATGACCTAACAAGTCAAACTCTAAGTGGTCACACTTCATCCCAAGTGTCGCATACCCTCCTATCGAATTTGCAACACTTAAAGTAGTAACTAATATGAGGGTTCTGGGTTAAGCTTATCTACCAAAAAACGAGATATAAAAGAATGCGATGCACCAGTATCAAACAGAACGCTAACTGACATACCATGAATCGAAAGCGTACCTTCCAACATAGCTTTCCCTTTCTCATGTGCTGTTGGTCTCGAGGTAGCTGGTTCCAATGCAAACACCTGGCCTTTCCCATCCTTAGCTGTCTCTTTGCATTGGTTCTTGTAGTGCCCAACTTGATCATAGTCGAAACATTTAACTCCTTTCTTCTCACCAGCCTTCTTTCCTTTGCCCGTCCAGCACTCATGAGCATAATGGCCTTTCTTATCACACTTATAGCAGACAACTTTCGACTTTCCATTTTTAGCAGCTCCACCCTTCTGAGCTCCTTTCTTATGGAAGAACTTTCTCTTTTGACTCTGCCCCACCTAGACTTCCTTGGCCTTATTCTTTTCCAAAAAAGACAACATCTCTTCAGGACTTAAAGCCATCTCTACAACCACATCACACGGATCTCTGATATGGGTCAACATAGCTCTAGCAAGCTCAGGGTTTAGACCCCTTATGAACTTCTCATTCCTCTTAATCACAGTATCCATGGTAGCATAGCCATATCTTGTTAGCTCCTCAAACCTCCTAGCGTACTCAAGAATATTCATTTCTCCCTGTTCCAACTCACAAAACTTCCTGAGCAAGGTAGACTTACCAATCTCAGAACTAAATCTTTCTCCAAACCTCCTCTTGAACTCATCCCATGTCATGGCTTCTTCATTAACTCCAGCTGTAACGCTGTTCTACCAATCCAACACTACTCCTTGCAACTGTCTTAAAGCGAGCCTTCTCTTCTGCTCATCATTGAGCCCTAGATCAGCAAAAATCCTTTCGCAATGAAACAGCCAGTTCTCAACTTCAATTGCGTCCTCGGTACTAATGAATGGCATTCCTTCCAACCATGCATAATCTCTTCTCAAAACAGCATAGTTAGTCACCACTAGAGCTTCTTGAGCTCCTCCTCCAACTACTCCAGCAGTAAGACCCACTTGTATCATGTTAACAAAAAACTAATACATTGTTTCCATACCCACTTGCGGGACTCCAGCACCCACATTCTCAACATGTGCCTGAACTGGGTTTCTCCTGGTATTCGGTTTGGCATTTCCATTTGTAGTGGTGCTTCCTCCTCCCATGTTAACACTTCTAGCATCCATATCTGCATTCGAGCCTTCGTGAAATACAGAAGAATAGCCAAAGAAAGATAGGAGAATAGAGATCTAGCGTATACTTATATATAGGAAATACAAGTACGTTACTATAGTGTTATCCCATACCCCGATATTTTCTCTAATTCCTAAGGATTATGTTTTCAAAAAAATCATTTTTAAGTTTAAAGTTTTTTTTCATAAACTAGTGCTCTGATACCAAGTTGTAACATCCTCTATCTAGAGGCCCGAAGCTAAGTGCTACAGATGCTACAGTCATCCATAGTATTAACTTCCAATGACCAAATACGGTAATGTTAATGGTATCCATAATATCAGAATCACTTGTTATGAAATAAAATCACAGATTTCAAAAATAACTTTTCTCGTCACATTTCAAAACACAATTTCATATCCAAGTTACATAATCCCAAACGTTTCCTAGGTATTGAACAAATATAATTATTACAAAATATGCCAAGAGCGATATATGAATATGCCCTCTTGGATGATCAGAGAACTAATAGACTAACTGTCTTAGTACAACATAGCGGAATAAAACAAATAACAGAAAACTCCTAAATAGCTATCAGCCTCCTGCTTGTCTTCGGAAGCTTTATTCATCCACCTACTAAAACCTGTAAACCTCAACCCTCAGCCTAATCAAATCAATTTTGAGCACCCGAGAGTTTATCGGGAAAAACATAAACCTCGAGTCAGACATAAAGCCCGGTGTGAATAATACTATACATCTCATTATATGATATTAAGTGAGACCACACCGCTTAGCGGAACAGGTTTCCCTTCACTAATATCCTTTAAGAAGCTTATCTTTTGCAAATCAAAATCCTGCAACCAAACTGGTTAAAACTATCAAAGCATTATCATCTATGCATATAAATCAGATAACAAATGGACTATCTGTCTGAACAATATAGATTTGTTTGGCTAACTACTAACCTTTGGCTAACTCGGGCCTACCAGACAAAATAATAAATATGATCTAAAATCTGTTAGATAAGCTTCTTGATGGTCTGTCCCTAACTTACTTCTCCAAGGGTCAACTGAACCTAATGGTTTTGCGGGCTCACCAATAACCTATCCCTCTCTGTATATATTCCTTTCTGTGTGTAACATCATTTTAGTCTTACCTGTGATAAAGCCCTACACATTGGAATTTTGGACTTATATTAGCTAGGGGCTAATAGCAAATGAATAGAATGCGACGCCATACCAGTCCCATCTGGTATTCTAATATCTGAGTCATTTTACTTAGGGTCATCTGCCCAAAATTTTCCTTGAAAACCTTTTCTTTCAAAATGATTTAATCCTTTTAAATCATACTTAAACATGGAAAATACTCTATGTTTACTCAAAACACTTTGCCATGTTATAAATGCTTCTCCCAAAACAATGTTGATGAAACAATTAAAACCTTTATTTAAACCTTTAAACAATATCTTTCGAAATTATTAAAAGTACCCCTTTTGAAACCCTTGAAAGCGCCTCTTTCGATACAAGTAAAACCTTTATTTTATAACCTTAGGCCAAAAGGCCAAAACATACCTTTCGAAACCATTTACATAGTCCTTTTGAAAACATTGAAAACCTCTCTTTCGAAAGCCTTTTTAAACCTTAAACATCCTCTTTTAAAACACTTTAAATATGCCTTTGGAAACCTTTGGAAACCTTCCATTTAAAACATTTAGAAAATATTGGGGAAGCACCCCTTCGAAACCTTTATCTTAAACCTTTCAAAAGCATTTGGGTTCAAGTAAAATATGTGGAATAACCTTTCGAAACCATTCAATACTATATCTTTCGAAACCTTTGGGTCTATCATTCAAAATTTCAAAAGGGTCTTAAAAGAACAGAGTCGAAAGCAATACTTTCGAAAGAAATTCCTAAGTAAAGAAGTGGATGGTGTCGGAACCAACCCTTTGAAAGCATTGGAGATGCGGTTAAGTTTTTGAAAAATAAAGTAACCCTTTCGTAACCATTTGTTTCGAAAGGTAAAAAGCGGCAGCAAATGTGTTTTGACCCCTTCGAAAACATTTACTTAAAACAAAAGCGGGAAGGGAGTTTCGACCCTTTCAAAAGCTTCTTTATAAAACAAAGGCGCAACCTCTTTGAAAATATTCCTTTAAAATAATTTGACCCAGTCGAAAGCATTCCTTTCGAAAGAAAAGCAGGCATGTTTTCATTTAAAAACAAAGTAAGGCTTCGACCCCTTTGGAACCCATGGTTTTGACTTCCTATGTTCAGCCTTATTCTAATTCACTACGTACCAAGTCTTTGATACCAAGTGCATTGGTTTCAATGGTGATGGAGGCGGAAGAAAGGTGTCGAAGGCTAGGTGCCGAAAGTGGCGAAACATGTAAAAAGCATGTAAAAATTCATTTTTGACTTTTTAAAGTAATTCTTTTCAACTAACCTACCTTGTTTGTCAAAATATGATTGGTTGCTAATTTCTTTTCTAAAAGTACTGCCGAAATTTCAAAAATAAACAAATTAAAGTATTTACAAAATGCCCCTTCTCCTTTTATAAATATATAAAACATTTAAGTCCCATAACTTAAATAATTTTATATATCTATTAAAATGCTTAGGAAAATTCTATAAAAATTTCCATAAATCAATTTTAATATGTTTTTTAACATATATTAATTTTGGACCCAAAGTCATCATAATTAATTTAAACTCAGAGTAACTATTTTCTTCACTAGAAAATTAATATTAAATCCACATTGATTCAGAAAATTATGAAAATTGAAACTCATCTCTAAAATATCATTTCTGATCATATACTAAAATCGCAAGTCATTTGGATGTCATATAATTGGTTTTTCAACCTTAAACATATCATAAAATCTATATGAATGAGCATAAATCATCAACAAGCATATATATCCATTTTAACAAAAAAAACATGGCAATAAACTTTGAAAAATATTCAGATCTAATCTAGAAACCAAAACATCAAAAATATGAGATGTAACCTATTATTCACCTTAGCATTGAGATTAAGGAGTTGAGATTTGATGTTGATTAAGTTGATTAAGCTTTTCCTCTTGAAATCTTGTTTATCTTCTCTTGTCCTCCCTTAATGGTGGCTGACCTCTAGTTTAAGTTTTTGTTTTGTGAACTTGGGATATGAACGTGAGAATATGGCATGAAGGTTTAGGGTATAAGAATAATACTTATTCTTATATTGCCCTTGTCTACTACCCTACTTAATTCATTTTAATTCCTTAGTTTTTTTTGTATACATGGCACGGCTACCTTTATTATTCTAAAACCTCAATTCCTTAATCATTTTACATTATTTCATTTAATTTACCTAATTAAATGTTTCTCAATAATGTTATTAAAAAATAGGAGTGTTACATATTGATTCCCTTAGCACAACATGACAATTATGCTTGGTCTTCTAAGGCTCAGGATATTCCATTTCTTCCGTCTACAAGCTACTGAATAACAATAACTCTATGTATGGATTTAGCTGGCATAAATGAACATGGAACTCCCATATTCCGCAAAGAAAAAAAAATTCTATGGAAAGTGATGAAAAATGCTCTTCATACATTCTCTAATTTGGCCGCTAGAAGCATTGATAATGTTAATAAATGTGTTTTCTGCAACAGTGGTGTGGAAGAAACAATGTAGCTTTTTTTAACTGTAACTTCATCTTCGACCTCTGGAGGAAAATTCTTCTTAAGGGTGGACCGCACTATCTTATTAGGGATAACAAAATGGAATGGTTTAAACTATATAAAGCATCTAAATGGAAAATTTTGGCTATTGTCTCTTTGCTTATTATTCTAAAAATATTTCTTGTTACCATCTAGAATTAAAGAAATCAAAGAGTCTTTAAAGCTTCAAAAAACTCCTAAAGTGGGCCTTTGTGCAATGTTGATCGGAGATATTAAGTTCGGGCTATGCAACTCTAACTTTGATTTAGAGTTCGGGTTCAAGGTTGCATGGCACTAATGGTGCTTGGTTCAAGGTTTCAAGGTTGCTACTATTTAGGGTTTGTGTTTTTTTTTGCTTGTTTCTTTTTTCCTTGGGTTGCCTCTGTGTTTCTTTTTTTCTTCTTTGTTGTTTTTCTTATATGGGATCATCGTGTTGCTCTCATATTTTTCTCTCTTTCTATGGAGTAATAAACCGGTAAGGATCCAGTCAACTATGCTTGCTCTGCAAAAAAAAGGTAATTTCTTTTGAAAAAATAGCAGAGCGTATGTAGCTCGTTGATTTTTCTAAGATGAAAAAAGGTTTAAGTTGGAAAGTTCTTTTTAAAGGAGGACAATAGGGAGTGGTACAAGTTTGAAATGGGGAAAAAGAATGGGAAAGAAGATTAGAACCCAAAAATAAAGTAGTAGGTGAATGCACTACAATGGTTTAATTAAGGAGATAATCAATTAAGAGTAGAACTATATAAATATAAGCCATTCAAATAAGAGTAGATTAGGTAAAAGAAAGTTAAATAGTAGTAACATTAAGAAATAATGTTAAAAATTATATAAAATAATGTTAGTAATTAGAAACAACATTAGGAGATTATATTGAAAATAATGATAGTAATCTAATTAGAAGCAGTATAGGAAATTAAAGACAAAACAAAGGAAAATGGATATTTTCCATTTGTTGTGCGCATTTATTGCATGTATCTTTTAAAAGTCCCTCTCACATGATATTAGAGACTCCGCTAAGGATTAGAAGTTGAGATAGTATGAGTGATAAGAAAAGATATAATGAGAGTTATTCTTATATACTGTAGCTTTTATTGTTTAAAATTATAAAAGATGTTAGAAACACTGTAAAGTGCATTTTTGAAAAGAAATGGTTTGGTTTAACAATTGAGTTTAAAACGAAAAACTTAATAAACGGTTTGAGTTAAAAATCCCGATTTTTAAGAAGTAAAAGTTAAAAAGGTCTTTAAAATGAAACGAACTTTAAAAAATTTAATTATAATTTTAAAAGTTAAGTCACTAGGTTATTTTTGAATTTGCTAAAAAATTTCTAAGTTGTACTTTTAATGATAAAAGTTTTGGGGTTAAATGCTTCAAAAAAATTTAAGTTTTAATTTTAGAAAAAAAACCGGTGAAGACCAAACCAAAAATTTAAATACGGAGTAGTTACGAATGATTGCCTATGTAAGACACGGAAAAAGGTGAGACTATGAAGGAGATGGCGATGACTACTCATAGAGTAGCAATAAAGAATCCCCGTATATTGTAAGGAATATTGGTAAGAACATAGGAATATCTAGTTAGACATGTGTGCAAGCCATAAGAAGAATCCACAATGGTATGATAAGTGGTATTAAAGTATATTTGTACAAGTTCTAGGGAATACTCGTATGAAAAATCAACGATAAAGAAAGTAAATGTCAAGATTTAAGAGTACTATCAAGAGATTTGGATTAAAAGAAGGCAATGAAATGGCAAACACACATAGAGGTCATTGGTAGACTCAAAGTTATGGAAGAAAAAATAGTGGTGGAAAAGTTATTCCGCCAAGCAAGTTGCAATTGGGTTATTCAAAATGTGCATAATTTGTATTTCCTATCCACTGTAGTGTGGGGATGCATAGTTTATTCCATAATTGGGTGTTATGATAGGAGTAATGAATAGACCTTATTTCATCAGAAGCCATGAAATAAAGTTAAGATATGTGGGTTACAGAAGGATGGCACGTTAGAAAAGTTCATTTAATTTAAGTAAGAGCCATAACAACGTTAGTGTAGGTAGATGTTAAAGGGTAGCTTCCAGGAGTTATTTCTTTAAGATTTGGGTTGTAAGCATTAGTTGTCTCTATTGGTATAAAAGCGCATACAATATTATAGGAAATGTTCTTTTTTATGTGTTTTCAGCGTGGACCACGATATTATAGAAAAATAATAAAACAAGGAAATTTCAGGAAAGGCACTTAACTAATGCAAAAAGAAAAACAAATAGTAGAGACTGAAACTTAAGGAATAAATAAAGTAAATCTATTTTACTTACTACTAAGATAAAAATGAAATAAAATTGTAAGTCCATTCAATTTAAATAAGAAATGATAGAGCCACAAGAATGTTAGTGTCGGTAGATGTTGAAGGGCAGCTTCCAGCAGATATTTCTTTAAGGTTTAGGTTGTAAGCATTAGTTGTCTCTATTGGTATAAAAGCACATGCGATATTATAGGAAATGTTCATTTTTATGTGTTTCCAATGTGGACCGCAATATTTTTGTGAAAACAATAAGACAAAGAAATTTCTAAAAAGGCACTTAACTAATGCAAAACGAAAAACAAATAGTAGAGATTGGAAGTTGAGAAATAAATTAAGTAATTTATTTAACTTACCAAGAAGATAAAAATGAAAAAAAATGTAAGTCCTAAAAAAATTCGAGAAAAAATTTTTAGCGAGCGGAGGACATGGAAAGAATGTTACGGAGCCAAGGGTCAATTTCTCTATACCTCAAAAGCTGAAATTTATAATTGAACTTGTGTGCTAGTTAATATTATAATTAAAAGAGAGCTTTGGAACTTCAAATTTACCACGAAATTAGGTGAAATCCACTATGGACATTAGAATGTTTACTAAACCCCGGTCGCATGTGATGTGGCAAAAATTTGTTTTGAAAAACACAAATATATGTTTACTTATGATAATTTTTGTTCAAAATTCTTGGTTTTGAAAAATAAAGTACCTTTGTGAAAAGCTTTTGAAAATTTTGCGGTGAAAATTTTTAAAGTCCAAAATTTTACCAATATTCCAAAAAGTAATATAAAAATATTTTTGAGCTGAAAAAGAAGAAATTTTTAAATTTTTGAAATGCCACATACTTGACATAGGAGAATAGTTGACGAGATTGTTTGCATGGATTTTACTGTGCAGTAGAAGCGGCAGTAAAGTGGAATATAGTTAGTGACGAGGAAGCTGCTTTAGTTATGGAATCTTTTCTTACATACCTTGTCGATAGGCGAACAAAAAGTTGATTTTTGAAATAAACCCTGTTTTAAAATTTTAAGATAGAAATTAACTATGAAAACTATATTATGAAAAAGTTAGAAAAGAATTAGGAGCAAAGAGATGGTTCAAAATTACAGTGGGAAGTTGGGTACCCAAGAGAAAATGGATGGAAATATAAAATTTTCCATTTAAACCCTTTTTCCAGCATAAAGAAAATTAGTTTAGAAAATTGGAGTTTTTTTAATTTGGATGTTAGCAATGGGATGCTAGGATTTTGGATGGTAGGAATTGAATGAAAAATTTGTTGGACTATGCTTCTATTCGTAGAAGTGTGGAAAAATTTGGATGCAAAAACAAGTTTTGGTTTTCAAAAGTTGCATGCATATAGAACTGCCAGTAAATTTAGGATGTTTGCACCATATTTTCAAAATTGATTTAAAAGAATGCATTCATACAAGAGGCCCCGACTAGAATTATTTTGCATACTTATCGTATGTATTGTGATATACCGTGCACTTGTACACGATTGGTTGCAAAATTGTTTGTACACTAATTTATTTGTTAGTTTATAATGGTTATACATTATGTTATATTGTTCAGTCCTTCAGGAATTTCGGGGATGAAATTCTTTTAAGGGGAGAATGTAGCACCCCATGATTTTATGAAAATTAATTAAAAAGAAATTTAATAAATAAATAATAATACTGAAAAATAGAATTTTTATAAATGTTAGAATTTGGCTACAAAACTTACCCTATTAGGTTCATGGTGATTTTCTGATCAATTTTCATTTATTAATTTTTCCGATCGTAGTCCAAACGAAAAAGTTATTAATGTTTGAAGTTTTTGAATCGAAAATAATTATATATGTAATTATGGTGATAAAAATTAATCAACTAACCTTAATGGAAACTTAAATGTTAAGAAATGTTAACGTTAAATCAAATCTGAGAAAATATATATAAGTGGAAACAAATTATTGCAATCGAATTTAAAAGGAATGAAATAAATACAATTGTTTAAAACAAGCAATAAAATTAACAAAATCACGCAAGGTATTTAATCGCCGCTTAGACAAATGGTGGGTCGACGAAAGATGCACCTAAGTCGACCGGTAGTAGTTGACCTTCGGTCAAGAGTGGTCAACCGTTGCTAGAGTAAAATCGACAGTAATGAATGGCCTGAACGGTTCAGATTTAATACAGTTTTGTCGAACGGATGGCATTGATTAGAACTCCTATAAATATAGACCTAGGCCCTCACTTCTGAACTCATATTTTAAGAGCGATGCCGGAGCGATGCCATTTTCTCTTCTCCTCCAAAATTTTAAATTCTTAGAAATAGTTCTATTTTATACATATACACGATTGGAGAATCGTAGAAGATGATTGAGGAAGAGATAGGTTCAACTCAAATCGCTAAAGCTAAGGTAAATTGTATATCTGAATCTAAAATACAAATCAAATTCCAAATCTCTTTTCTATTCTTGATCTCTGATAAATCCATATACCCTTGCGATGTATAAATCCAAATAGGGAGTAAAGGGAGTCAAAATGGAGTAATCGGGATTAGATCTGGAGATTTAGAAAGCTAAAATGATGAGCGGGAAAAATTATATACTTGTATAATATTAGAGTTATATCATTGTAGATCTATTCCTATATGCCTGAAATGTAAATTGGAGTTGTAGGTTAAACCTATACACATGCAATGAAATTATAAACTCTATCTACATATACTGTAATTGTTAACTTGATATACATATATGTTGAATGAATGTAAATTTGGAAAGGATTTGGATATTAGCAATCCCTAAATTTATTACTGAATAATAGTAGACCATTAACCCATAAATGATGTGATAATTCCAGATATGTAATTGAATAATTATTGAAAATAAAAGTGTAAGCTAAGTTTCATGATAATTATAGGGATTTAAGTAATATTTTAATTCGTTTAAATATAAGATGTTGCAATGTGAATTTCTATAGATTATCAAATTTAAAAGTATAAATAAAAGTGTGTCGTTTGAAATGATAAGGAATACACCCAAAAAGAAAGAGATGTATAAAATTTGGATGTTTACCGAATTTTATACCGTCTATTTCAATAAATATAAAAAGAAAGTTCTTTGTAATTCCAAATGCAATACAATTCTTCCTTTTGGATAAGATATAAAAATTTACAGTGTTAACCTTACTATTGGGAGAGATGTAATTCCAATGTACTAAAATGCAGGAAATTCCTAAGTGTTAAATAAAGGTGTATAAATGTGATAAGAACATTCTAAAAGGAAAAGATACACAATACGTACAAAGACGAAAATTAAATGAAAAGAAAATGAAGAGTAGGCAAAAATAAATTAGAGGTTAAAAAGGGAATAGAAATAGTAAATGGGAAAAAAGGTAAATGAATAAATAATTTAAGACATTGTAAATCTTTTACAAAGGAAGCGGTAAATAGTCTTAAATCAAATAAGATATAAACGCATAAAATAAGAAAGAAATATGGTTAACAATAAAATGTAAAGGCCAAATATTTAAGTAAGAATTAATGTGTGTGTATAATATATATATATATATGTAATACATATATTTACGTAGCCTCAAGTATGCGTTTATGAAGGGTGTGAATTATTAAAGTTAATAAGTAATTAAATGAATAGAATGGCATGATCATTAGAATGGTTTGTAATACGAGGTCAGTAGTTTTACACAATAGAAGTCCACCCACCATAAGTGGTTACCAGCAGTTGTGTATACATTATACTAATGTGAGACATATCCAACTATAGGACCAGTGGAGAGTATATGCTTGCGTATAGATAAAGAAATAACCCAATAGAAAGTCGAGTCTGCTTCAAAAATAGGAAAGGGGGTATTGCCTTGATTGCAATAGGTAATCTAAATTGGATGGTGAGCGAAGAACGGTGCTATATCAGTATGTGGAGGTACCAAATTAAGGAGTAGGGGCTGCACATTGGTCGAGAACATCATCAATCCTTAGCGGTCAATAGGAAAAACAAGGGTTGCACTTAACAGGCTACACTCCCTACTAGTGTACGGTTCACGTTAGGTTTTGCATCGCCACATGTTTGTTTGCTAGTTTGTTTGTTAGGAGGCAAGGCTAGCTAACCCTTTTAGAGAAGTCTTTCAAATGCATGGAGTAGTCCGTGGAACTGATTCCACATCTGGTGGCGCAGAGTCCACCATGCTTATAGTTCGAAGAGCCGAGTCTACAAACCAAGAAGCAGACAAGTCGAAAATCCCCACAAACGCAAGTTAGCGTATGGCTAAATTATTAAAAAGCTATTATTTAACAATTGGGGAGTTCCTCGGTATACGAGCGACGGGAACGTGATACAACGAGGTTGATGGATCCTAACGGGGTGTTGAGTTGTGGATACTAGCAGGGATAATATCTAGGTTCAATGGAGGATTATGGTACTTATATATTTATATATATACGTATATAGCTATAGTCTACTACGGGTAGATGGACCGAACCGTATGCATACGTGGAATCGAGACGACCAATTAAAATAAAAGACATAACATGTGATGGAAGATAATCAGCATAAACTAGTGTTATGTATAAAGTGTATAATTTACCAGTCACTAGAATGTTGTTCTGACCCCCTCCTCATTACAACCTATAGAATAGCTTAAACGGATGTGTTCCTTTGGCATGCTAAACACTGATAAGGACACTAGACATTTGAAGTGTCAACCTTGGTCACTAATTATGTGACTTACTATATTTTATTATTCCACTATGAGTTAAATTGTTAGTGCTTTAATATGCAATTATTTATTTTATATGCAGGATACCAAACCAATGATCGGTACTTTGGTGGACTTGAGTTTTTGATTTAGTGAAAATTCAGGCCCATTGGAGTGTGGATTATTACATTTGGTCTTATTGAGTCATGAATATTCTTTTGCTTGTGATTACTTTAGATTTGTGAGATTTGGTATTTTTCTAAGTATGGACTATCTTTATAGACAAAGAGTGATGTTGTATTGTGAGAAGGCATTGATGACGATAGGGGTTGATAATGGGCAGATGTTAGTGTTAGGCTTCTTACCAGAATACGAGGTGATATTCGATATTCGCTCAATATCCCACACGATGAGTTGTCATCGGCGCCTATTTATATGGAGTATCTGGATGTATTTGAAGGGGTGACGGGACTTCTACCACATAGAGAGATCAAGTTCTGTATTGAATTAGTGAAAGAAGCCAGACTGATAGTAATGCCTTTAAGAAGGATAGCACCTAGAGAGCAGATAGAGATCGAGGTGCAAGTGAATGACATATTGCGAAGTGGGTTCATTTGTAGAAGTTCTTCTGAGTGGGGAGTGTGAAAGTCACTATGGATCGTATAATATGGAATATCAACTAAACTATTTACTTGTGCGGAATATAAATATAAAAGTAAATGACACCAGAGATTTTTATACTGGTTCGAACTTCCTGTTCTATGTCCAGTCCCAGACTCCTTTTGGAATTTAACTATCAACCCTCACTTAACCTGGAGAAACATGTATTACATCACCTAAGCAACTGAACAGGACTTTAACCGCCTAAGCAATAGAATTGGACTTCAACAGCCTGAGCAACCAAATAGGACTTCCCATACAAATAGTAAAATTGTTTCTGACTGAGTATGCTCTTGAATAGCACTGATAAGTCAATAACGTACACCCTTCTTAAAATCTTCTCCTTTGTGCTATATTTTGTAATTCGTAAAGAAAGGAAGTCTATTCAATCACTGATGAAGTTTGCTTGAATGAATAAGTGATTAGAACGAAAATATTAAATGCAAATGGCAAGATTGTTTAGACAATAGGAATGAGAATTAGAATTAGAATTGGTGATTAAAACAATAGATATCATGGTTATATATAGTGATTAAGAGTTGCAATCATTCGTGAAAATTAGCCATGAAAGAATAGGGAAGCAACTCTTGAATCAAGAGTTGTTTCTATTCGCTGAAATGAAGTGTCTTTTCAAAATATAGCCGTTATGAAGATTCAGCCATCTGAATATCACGAATAAGCCCAGTTGAATGGATTAAAAGTTGATGCCCCAAGAAAACAGTGTAAAAAACATGCAATTCAGCCGGCTGAATCATATAGTTCAGCCATTTGAATATTCAAGTATAATTGTGCATGTGCACAAGAATTCAGTCTGTTGAACATTATGATTCAGTCGGTTGAAATACCTGGTTTTTGCCATATCAAAGATTTTGTTCAAAAAGTTTTTGTATATGAAGTACGTTAGATTGCATGTGCAAGCATATACCACTTTGGAGAGATTTTAACATGTATAACTACTAGACTTAGACCGTAGACTAAATGTATTACTGAAGCATCTATCTGGAATCTGGTCTGCAATCTGTTAGATTATTTATCGAGTAAAACAGTATCTTCTTCTGCAAATATGGTTAGTGCATATAATATGTACTTATATAGTTGTCACAATCAAAACACAAAAATTCAAGGTTCTAACATTCTCCCACTTTTTGATGATGACAACTATACAATTTAAAAAAAAAATTCATTCTATATAAAATAATATTAATATGTTTAAAGCTCCCTCTAAGTATAATATCTCCCTCTATCAATATGCATATGAATTTCTCCCCCTTTGTCATTATAAAAAAGAATTAGGGAATATAATAAATTTTATAAAATATCTTGTAAATAGCAAGATAAACCCAATATTAATTATGGAGAAAATAAATTGGATTTCACTATATTTGCTGAAGTCCATATTTCATTGTAAGCACGCAATTCTATTAAATATATGGAACATCCTTTAAAATTCCAAAATCTATCCTTTTCATTTTGTTTCTCCAAGTACTTGCAATAAATAATAATCATTTTTGGTACCCACTTACTACGTTAGGGTCCGGGGGTTAGGTCTTGGGAGGCCATACCCATTTGGGTGTGGTTGAACCTTTATAAATATAATTTTCATTATTAACTACTATATCAAAATAATCATCAATGTATTTTTCTTTGTTTTTCCAATTAACAGAAACCCAAATACTTAGATAATTTTTATTCATATTTTCCGCCAATGATTCTATACCTCTAGAGATATTATAAACATTATTGGCCATAGCAGTACTTGAATTTTTATAAAAATTGTATTTAGACTTTACTCGAAATCTAGTACTAGCACTAACATTTTTAGTATACATGAATGTGTATCTAGTGCTATTTCTACGATCAATTTTATTATATCCTAAACCACTATTAACATGTAAAGGTCTTGAAGTAGATAAAATCATGTTTAAATCATTTTGACCTTTATTAAATTTCATGAATTCATTTTTACATTTTTCAAATTTAGTTTTAAAGTCAAAAATAATATTTTCAAAAGAAATATTACTATTTTTCAAAATAATAATTTTCTTATTTAATTCAGAATTCTTGTTTTTAACGTACAGTTCTCATTTTTGAGAAGAAAATTTTGAGATTCTGAATTATCTAAAGAGGATAGTAATAAATCATTTTGTCTTTTCAAATCAAAAATTTCTTTTAAAAAATTTTCTTTCTCTTTTTCAAATAAGGTGTTTTGTTCATCTAGAAATTCTTTAAGAGTTATAAAATTATTTTTTAAAACACCAACTTGATTTTCTAAATTTAATTTCTCATATTTCAATTTCTCATTTTCAAGCTCGGCAGATTTCATCTTTTCTAAAATAATAAAATTAAGCTTTGAGATCTTATCGCTTATACTAACTAATTCATTATTATCATTTACTGAAATTTGTAAATCAAAAGGTACCTTTTTGTAGTTCTCATTGGTGCCTTTGACAGGGATTTTGCTTGTATTTCGAATGGATCTTTTTTTGGCCATTATTCTATGATGTTTGTGACGGTCGATAGAATTTCAGGCTCTAATACCAAATGAAAGTGACTATGGATCGTATAATATGGAATATCAACTAAACTATTTACTTGTGCGGAATATAAATAAAAAAGTAAAATAATAAAGTAAATGACACCAGAGATTTTTATACTGGTTCGAACTTTCCGTTCTACGTCCAGTCCCAGACTCCTTTTGGAGTTTAACTATCAACCCTCACTTAACCCGGAGGAACGGTATTACACCGCCTAAGCAACTAAATAGGACTTCAACTGCCTAAGCAATAGAATAGGACTTCAACTGCTTGAGTAACCGAACATGACTTCCAATACAAATAGTAAAATTATTTCTGACTGAGTATGCTCTTGAATAGCACTGATAAGTCAATAGCGTACACCCTTCCTATAATATTCTCCTTTGTGGTATATCGTGTAATTCGTGAAGAAAGGAAGTTTGTTCAATCACTGATGAAGTTTGCTTGAATGAACAACTGATTAGAATGAAAATATTAAATGCAAATGGCAAGATTGTTTAGACAATAAGAATGAGAATTAGAATTGGTGATTAATACAATAGATCTCATGGCTATATATAGTGATTAAGAGTTGCAATCATTCGTTAAAAGTAGCCATGAAAGAATAGGGAAGCAACTCATGAATCAAGAGTTCTTTCTATTCGCTGAAATGAAGCGTCTTTTCAAAATATAGTTGTTATGAAGATTCAGCCATCTGAATATCACGAATCAGCCAGTTGAATGATTAAAAGTTGATGCCGTAAGAAAATAGTGTAAAAAACATGCAATTCAGCCGGCTGAATCATATAGTCCAGCTGTTTGAATATTCAAGTATAATTGTGCATGTGCACAGGAATTCAATCGGCTGAACTTTATGATTCAGTCGGCTGAAATACCTGTTTTTTTCCATATCAAAAATTTTGTTCAAAAAAATTTGTGTATGAAGTACGTTTGATTGTGTGTGCATGCATGTACCACTTTGGAGAGAATTTAACATGTATTAACTACTAGATTCAAACCGTAGACTAAATGTATTACTAAAGCTTCTATCTGGAATCTGGTCTGCAATCTGTTAGATTATTTATCGAGTAAAACAATATCTTCTCCTGCAAATATGGTTAGTGCATATAATATGTACTTATATAGTTGTCATAATCAATACATCAAAATACAAGGTTCTAACAGAGTACCCATAGTATTTACCACGAAGGCTAACAGTTTGCTTAGTCTATGTGTCGACTATTGTGAGTTGAACAAAGTAACGAGAAAGAAGAAGTATCCACTCCCATGTATTAATGACTTGTTCGATCGGTTCCATGGTGCTAGAGTATTTTCTAGATTGGATTATGCGATAAGATTTCACCAGCTGAGAATAGTGAAGGAGAGTGTGCTGATTACAGCGTTTCACACGCTATCTGGATTCTATAAGTGGTTGGTCATGTCATTCGGGTTAATCGGTGCACCAACATTCTTTATTGACTTTATGAACCATGTCTTCAGGGGTCAGCTAAATAAATCCATGCTTATGTTCACTGATGATATTTTCATCTACTCATGGATGGAGGAGGAACACATGACACATTTGAGGATCATGCTCGATGTTTTAAGAAAGCACCGACTGAAAGTGAAGTTCTCTAAATGTCACTTTTGGAGGAGGAAAGTGCGATTCTTGGGTCACGTTGTTTTTGAGCAGGGCATTGCCGTAAATCCTACAAAAGTTGCAACAGTCCAAGATTTGGTATACACCCAAAAACGCTATGGATGTGGAAAGTTTCTTGGGGTTAGCTTGATATTATGGACGATTCATCTAGGACTTCTCTAAAGTAGTTGCACCGTTGACTCGGTTGATGAAAAAGAATCAGATTTACTTTGGATGCGAGACGTGAGCATTCATTCATGAGTCTGAAAGAAAAGTTGAAGAGTGCACTAGTATTGATCATTCCGAGCGTAGATGAAGAGATGACAGTATACGCTAATGCTTGTAGTAACAGAATAGGCATGGTATTGATGTAGAAGGCAAAGTTGCTGCAAATGCTAGTCCACAACTGAAGTCACAAGGGAAGAAATACCCGACCGATGATTTGGAGTTAGCAGCAATTGAGTTTGCGCTGAAGATTTGGAGGCATTGTCTTTTAAGAGAGAGGTTTGAGCTATTCACCAACCATAAATCATTGAAGTACTTCTTTTCATAGAAGGATCTTAATCTTTGTCAGCAGTGATGGTTAGAGTTCATATCCTCCTGTGATTTTGATATTGCATATGTACCGGGGAAAGGGAATTCAGTTACCAATGCATTGAGTAGAAGACATGCTAGCTTGGCGGGTGCAAAGCTGATACTTAGGCCAGATATGATTAGGGAACCTTTGGTGAATATTGAGATCATTCGACAATGGATGAAAGCTGCTCAAGATAGACAAAAGAGCTACGCTGATAAGAGATGTAGAGATCAAGAGTCCTCTATCAATGATATGGTATTCATCAAGATCTCTTCGTCAAAGACTGAAATTTGGTTTGGTAGTAGAGGAACGTTGGCATCGAGATTTGTAAGTCCTTTTCTGATACTAGAGTGGATTAGGAATCTAGCATATAAAGTCGACTTACCTCAAAGAATAGTGGTAGTGCACAATGTGTTCCACATTTCTCACTTGCAGAAGTTTGTGCACGACTTAGGCATAACTATCGCACCAGATCAACTAAATGATATCAAGATTGAACCGAAAGCTTCGAGACCTCATAGGCCTATTCGTATCATCGAACATGATACGAAGTGGCTTACGAGAAAGACAGTAGAGCTGGTAAAGGCTCAAAGGAGCGAAAGCGAAGGCAATTGCAGTTGGGATACCGAGGAGAGCATGAGGATTGCTTATCCTAAGCTCTTTACCTGACAAGACTTTATGTTTATCACTTTTACTTTCACTTATTATATCACAAAGTATACCTTAGTGCAGTACCCTACATGCTAGGATAGGCTTGGATGTTGCCTTTTCATTTATTATTATGTATGCATCTTTGATGTGTGATGGTGCCTATGCTTGTATATGGTCGTGCTGGATAATTTTATTGATTTTGTTTAGGATTTTGGGGAGAAATTCCTAAAGGGGGAGAATGTAACGACCTGTATTTTACGCATCGGAGGATCGTAAAATATTAATATTATTTAGAAGGATCATATTATTCTATAACTTTGGGAAATGACAACTAGAAATATTTTCCATCCTTAAAACTTTTATCAGATGATTTTGACCCTGAAATTCTTGTATGGCATGTAATTTTTGATAATAGCTAACTTAAGGTCTGAAATATCAGGATGATGGTTTCTCCTTCCATAGAGTGGTCATAATAGGAAAACAGACTTATTGTTTAGGAGATATAGCTATTTGAAGTTTCACTTGATTTTGAATAGCTTAGTGGGTAATTAAAGGGATTAGTAGCAAAGCCCAAGGCCCATTTTGGATTAGCACCCATAGAGAGGCTGATGAGACTTCTCCTTGTCATTACACACTTCCCAAAATAGTCAGAGAAGCCACCATTAACATTCTTCAGCCTAAAACCACTCTAAACCTTATTTTAGTTACCCAAATCTTGCCATTGGAAGGAGATTAACGAAATTAGGACTTGGATTTGGGGATTTGCTATTGGAGACACTTTGGATCTGTTGTTCATCTTGGGATTTGATCTCTTTTGGATTGTTTTAGGTTGCTTTGGATTCTAGGTGAGTGGTTAGGACCTCTTACTTGTTAATTAGTTAATATATACCTTAAAATGATGTTTTTAAATGATTTTTGAACCCTAAAACGTGTTTTTAAACCTTTACTAATCACATGTGTTAGTTTAAATGATTTTTTAAAATTAGTGAAATTCATGTTCTTATGGATCCCTATTCTTATGGTTTATCCTTTTTCTACCCTTAGATTTATGCTCTAATTTGTTCTACGTGAATGTTTGCTTGTTTGTATATAGTTTGATTAAATGCTTGAATGTTTGATGTTTGTTTAGTTGAAAATGTCGATCGAATGTTAACTTAGAAATAGGAATCATTTTACAACTCCTCGTCGATCAATAGAGGTAGCAATGACCAAACTTGGTGCAATTTTTGTGGGGCGACAAGGATGGCTTCACAAAGCTACATTCCTAGTTTTAAGTCATTTGGAGTTCGTTTGCTCGAGATATGGGCAAAATAAGTTGATCAATGATGTTCAAAAGTGGGATCGGTACGTTTCTTCAAGTTGCATGGAAACCTGCTTCGAGTCCTTGAGAGGGTCGCTTTGGGTTACATAAGGTTTGCTTGGAGTTTGCTTGGGAAGAAAAATGGTCGAGGTGTGGGATCGGTGATGGGTGGGATCGGCACCGAGGCAGAAGGGTGGTTGGCTCGGGTCTCACTCAAGTTTCTTACATGTTTGCTTGGAGTTACGTTGGGGAAGTAAAATTGCTTAAGTGCTGGATCGGTGGAATCATGGGTCGGTGGGAGCATGGTTTGATGATGGTCATGGTTCGATGGAGGGTTAGTTGATGGTTATGGTTCAATGGTGGGAAGGAATGGAATTGCTTCAAGTCACGACTACATTAGCTTCAAGTCCCGACTAGAATTACTTCAGGCTGCTTATAGTTATGCTTGCTTCGAGTCTTTGATGTTTTTGCTTCAGGCCAAGGGCTAGATTGGCATCAAGTTGTACAACTCGATGACGAACTATCGACGACATATGATTTGGCAATGATGATTCCATGATGGGAAGTGGCGGCTTTGAGGATGGGATAGATGTACTTCAGGATGCAGAGTAAAGAACTACAAGTCGAATTTAAGGAACTGTTAGAGGAAGGTTATGGGTTAAAAGATGATATTATACGACTAACAATGATTGTCAAGAATCGTCCCAACGGCGACGTCTTCAAATGGGAGTTGTGAGATCAGTTCTAGGATGTGCTCTTCTATAGATGACATGTGCAAAGGGATCGTTGATACTCGGAGGTTTCAATGTATACTACTCGTAAGTCGTAAAGCAGGGGTATTTGAGGACGCTCACCAGGGCATACGATAGGCCTCAGATTGCACAATGTTGAGATCCTCCTTACCTTGGACAGCATACAATATAATCGTAGATCTAATTAGGAAAAAGAAACTGCAACAATTTATAAAAGACCCTTAGGATGGTGGGTAGAAGAACAATCGATCCTAAGGGCAGATTACTCAACTGGGTCAGGCAAGGCTCGGTGGAGAGTAACCTAGGCAGCTTGAAAGAAGAATAGTGATCAATACCATTACCGGTGGACCTCATCCAACCAAGAAAAGCTGGAATGAAAAGGAAAGGTATGGATGTTGTTTGAGGCATGTTATTAAGGAAAGTTGTTTTGTTGTAGAAGACGGAGCTCCGACAAAGCAGTAGAAAATGATGATTGATGGTATTGTTTTTTGGAATCGAGATGCAAATAGGGTGCAAGCGCCGACACTTGACCCTTTGGTGATAACGGCTGTGATTGGGCCATGTCTATGAAACAAGTTTTCATTGATTATGGGAGCTCAGTTAATATTCTATTTAAGAAAACTTCCGATCAAATAAGGATGGATAGGCATGATCTGAAGCCATGTAAATCTCATATCCAAGGGTTTACGAGAGAGGTGACAGAGCCTGTAGGTTGTGTTGATTTGCCAGTGGAGCTTGGTGAAGGTGATTGCAAGAGAGTGTTAATACGTATTCCACTTATAAAGCTTCTTGGTCCAATAGGACATGGTCAGTTTTAGGGAGGCCTAGGCCCTATGGTGCTTAATGATGAAATTCCCTACTAAATACGGGGTATCAGAAAACTGGAAGTGAATGCTACATCGCAGTAGAGGCAAAGCGACGTGAGAAGGGAAAAGGTGCAAAGAAGACTCTCTACATCAAGACAGTTGACGCGTAGCAACCACGGCCTAAGCCCTGGCTTGGACGGTATAGCAAATTTCATAAATCTATGGATCCATGGAATGAGGCAAAGGATGAGAGGGTGGCCTCAATGGATCTAATGATTAACATCCGGATCGTTGAGCGGGTCCAGAAGATTGGATCGCAGCTTGGCATGAAGATGAAGAAGGAGTTATTAGGGTTTCTCCGAGCAAACCTGGATGTGTTTAACCGGACACATTCCGATATGTGTGTATATCACTAGAGATAGCGTGCCATACATTAAATGTGGACCGATGATGCCTTTCTATGAACCAAAAGAGACGCAACATAGGTCCGGAGCGATCCGCAACGTTAAAGGAAGAAGTGGACAAACAAAAGGCAAACAACTTTATATGCGATGCTATATACCTTAAATAGGTATCAAATCCAATTCTAATTAAGAAGCCTAACAGAAAATGGTGAACATGCATCGATTATTCAGACATGAATAAAACATGCCTAAAAGACAATTCCTGCTATCGAAAATTGACCAACTCATGCACTCAGCAACCGAACATGAACTGTTATCCTTCATGGATGCATATTCCGGCTACAATCAGATAGCAATTCACGTTCCAGATCAAGAGCTCGCTGGTTTTATCACTGATTCAGGACTGTATTGTTATCAAATGATGCCGTTCAGTTTAAAGAATGCCAGCAACCTACAAGTAATTGGTGAATTCGATGTTCAAAGATCAGATTGGACGAACGATGGAGGACTATGTGGATGATATGCTAGTGAAGTCATAGCGATCGATGAACCGCATGCGCAACCTCTCAGAGATGTTTGATGTGCTCCGGAAGTATAGGATGAAGCTCAATCCATTAAAATGTTCTTTTGGAGTAGCATTAGGAAATTTTTTGAGTTTCATGGTTAACTTTAGGGGCATAGAAGCTAATCTAGAGAAGATTAAAGCATTGAGAGATGTTGAAGCCCCAAAGACAAGGTGGGAGATAGAGAGCTCAAACGAAAAGGTCGCTGCACTGGGTCGATTCATCTCAAAGGCGACATTTAAGTGTGTGTTGTTCTTTACTGCCCTTAAGAAAGAGAAAGGAAAGTTTATTTAGAAGGTGGAATGTCAAAAAGCTTTCCATGCCTTACTCAATCACATGAAGAGACCAACAGTCTTATCGAAGCAATTGGAAGGAGAAGACTTGTTCGTTTACTTTGCAATGTCTGTTCATGCACCGAGAGCTTCTTTGGTATGTAAGGAGTGCAGAATTCAAAGTCCTGTATATTACACAATCAAGTGTTCATTGGAGCGGAGAAGAATTATCGAAATTAAAGAAGCAAGCTTACTACTGACTGATTGCTTCATGGAAGCCCTACTTCTAAGCTCATCCGATAAAATTGTTGACTGATCAATCCTTAATAAAAGTATTGCACCAACCGATGACTTCAGAAAGGTTGTTGAAGTTGAATATTGAAATGTGCATGTGTTATATAATCGACCATCCTAGGAGGGTGAACGAGGAAAGGCATTGGCTGATTTCATTGTCGAGTTCACTACCCGAGATGGAGAAGTGGAGGAAGTTGTATTTTGACTTGCTTGGTGGAAATTGTATACAAATGAAGCATCCAATGAATACGACTCTGGGGCAGGAGTGATCTTAGTAACCCCAAAGGAACAGATGATTCGTTATGCCTTTAAGCTTGAATTTCCGCAACGAACAATGAAGCTGAATACGAAGCACTGATTGCAAGGTTAAATATAGTGAACGAATTGAGAGTCAAAGCATTGCATATATACAACGAGTCTCAATTGGTGGTATGTCAGGTGAAGAAGGAATTTCAGGCTAAGGGAGCAAGACTTGCCCCTTAGTTGAAGAAGGTTTAGGAACTACTGAATGATAGTGAATACTGCACGATAAAACACATTCTTAGAGAGAAGAACATGAAGGCCGATTGGTTAGCCAAGCTTACTAGCTTTAGGGATGCACAGCTTATGGAATTAATTCCAATTGAGGTTTTTTCAGCTCTGAGCATCGACCAGATGGATGTCGATTGGATCTTGGATGGTCGATGTGCATGCGGGAAGTTGCGGTGATCACACCAAGAGGTAGACTTTGGCAAGGAAGATTCTTCGCTATGGATACTTTTAGCAAAAAATCAAATGGGATGCTGCTGATTACATCAAATTGTGATAGATGCCAAAGATTTGTAAAGATTCCTAGAGCCCTATCCATAGAGCTTACATAAATGGTCAGCCCATGGCTATTTGCAATTTGGAGACTTGATATAATCAGTGTGCTACCAAAGTCCAAAGAAGGAGTCAAGTATGTCATTGTTGCAGTTGACTATTTCATAAAGCAGGCCAGAGCGGGACAGCTACCCACAATCACTGCAAAGAAAGTGATCAACTTTGTAGTGAAAAAATCATATGCCGATTAGGAGTTTCTCAAAAAACTATCACCGATAATGGAACCCAATTCCAAAGCATTGAATTCAAAGATTTATGCAACAAGTATGGAATTGAAAAGAGATTTGATGTTGTAGCACACCCATAAGCAAATGGAAAAGTGGAGGCAATGAACAAGATGGTAAAATCCATCATGAAGAAACAATTAACGGAGGTTAAGGGCAACGGGGTTGATGAATTACCCCTAGCACGGTGGGCTTACCAAACAGCTTATAAGTCTACAACTGGCCATACTCCATTTTCTCTAACTTATGAATCAGAGGCTGTGATTCCAATTGAATTAGAAGTTCCTTCTCATCGAAGAACTCACTACGATCCCAAAAATGAATGAGGAACTCTTGCTTCAGTCCCTTGACATGATCAGTAAGAAGCGATAAGAAGCCGATTTGAGGGTAGCTGCTCACCAGAAAAGAGTATAATGACAATTCAACACCAAGGTTAGGAACTGGACCTTTAAGATAGGCGATCTTGTTTTGAAACATGTCTTTCCTAGTCTAGGGTTACTTGCCCCAAATAGGTCCTTTTGCAAATTAAACATAAGCTTGGAGACGAAACTTTCAAGATGGCGATTGTTGATGGAACTCTGATTTCGTGAGCGTGGAATAGCGAGCACTTTAGGCTCTATTTCACTTGGATGTATCTTTGTAAATATCTAACTAAAATCTGATGTAATAAGGAAGAGTTTTCCATTCTTAGGTTTATAAATATAATGGACTTTGGCAATCAGTGGAACTGCAATCTTAAAAGCCCGACTTTATGCTGTGTGAATAACGACGAAATTGAATATTCTATGTTTCGAAAATGGGGATATCTAGGTACCTAGAGATAGGTACCAACGTACTCCTTCGATCCATGATTGGATCGTGCGAGTATAATCACGCTAGGGCCGATCATGACAATTCGTCCTATACCTCTTACCTTTGACCAGTGCCCAGAGATAGGCATGATCTAAGGTCAATGCCCAAAGATAGGCATAGTCTAATGATGATGCCCAAACATAGGAATCTGAAATATTCGGTCCTAGAGATTGTACCTAGCATGAGATTGAATTTCATTTTTCAAGAATGATGAGCACTCATGATCGACGCCCAAAGATAGGCGAGATTGAGCACGAATGTCCGATGATAGACGTCCAAAGCACCACTTCCCGGAGATGGGAATGATGCGATGCTATAACCTTATTTTTGGTCAAACAGAACCTGACCAAAAGCAAGAAAGGTAGGCAGTAGAGTTGGCCAAGCAATTGCAATTCTGTTAACCGGCAAAGAAATGTTTTGGTAGCAATAAACAAAATGAAATGACGAAGTACCACGTAGCAATAGCAAAAGCAGAGTTATGGTGAATAATACCATTGCATTAATTCAAATATAATTATCACATATATAAATAAACATATTTATAGGCACTAAACATAATAAGACAAGAGTTTAAAAGAAAAACATTTTTATTCACAATTGAACTTTGAAAACAAAAGTGAGGGTCATACCCTCAGAACAATGGCCTATGTCCATGGATCAAAACCAAAACAAAAAAACAACGACACAAGGACAACATCTAAGCATTCTTCTTCTTCTTCCCCCTACTCTTCTTTCTCTCTGGTGAGGATGAAGTTGGCCTTTTGGCAGATCTATCCTTCCTTCCCCGGACAAGTAGCCCTTAGGATTCTTATCAGTCACAGTCGTCTCCCGAATTAGGAGCCTCAGCTTGAATGCTCACCGTTGCAAGAGTAGAAAATAGAATGATAAGTGGTGGAGTGGGAAAAGCAACTGAAATAGGGGCAGGAATATCATCAGCGCCTTTTTCCTTCTGATTTTCTTGACCTTCTTGATTTTCTTGACCTTCTTGATTTTCTTGACCTTCTTGATTCGTGAGGTCTTCTCCTCTAGCATTAACTACACAAATTCGTTCTCTGTGGCCAAAATAATAGTTAAATAGTCATCACCTGAGGCATGTGAGGTTCATACATAGCCTCTTGAGCCAACACGTGAATCTTTTCGATGTCGGGACTGCGAATAGGATCAGCCAAAGAAGTTGAGATTTGAGTTAGGGCAGACATGATGATAGATTTGGACCTGAAACTTGAGAGAGTGAAAAATAAATATTAGAAATATTAATAGGTGCCATCTGAGCCTTCTTGAACACAAGAGAAGTTAGTGATATACCTCAAGGAGAAACATAGATTGTTTGGGAAGGAGTCCCCATGTAACTCCCCTTAATATTGGGGATAGAACAGGCAGTTTTTGACCAGACTTGGGAATTGTATAACCAGGCTCCTCAGGATTGTATTGGGCATCAGCTAAAGATATTGAAGAAGTCATTATTCCCAAAGTCACCGTGGTAGCTGGAGCCGTATAAGTACCAAAAGGAGGAATAATAGACTTAGAAGTAAGAGACCATAATGTGGAAGCAGCGACGACACTAGAAGTAGCCTCTGTTACGATGGGAGTCCGTTCGAAGTTTATTATTCATCTAGAAGTTACTAAGATGTACCAAGACATGAAGTGAAGCTTCTATTATAAGGGATGAAAGAGATGTTGGGGAATGGGTAAAAGGATGTTCCATATGCCAACAAGTTAAGGCTGAACATTAGAAGCTATATTGACTTTTATATCTTTTAGAAGTTTTGATGTGGAAATGGGACTCAGTTTCTATGGACTTCATAGATGATTCACCGAGGACAAGGACTGGGAACGAGAGTATATGGGCCATATTGGATAACTTGACTATGATTTCCCATTTCATTATAGTGAAATCTAAGAGGATGACATAAAAGTTGGTCAAGACTAACACGAAGACTTATAGATAGTGTCCGAGACTCATTATTTGCCAATGAGTTTTAGCAGAGCCTACAAAGTTATTTAGGTTCGAAGTTGTGTAAGAGTATAGCTTACCATCCTCAAATAGATGGACAGAACGAGGGAGTCAACAGAATGCTTGAAGATTTGTTGCAAGCATGTGTATTAGACTTCGGGGGATCTTGGGATGGTTACTTACACTTAGCGGAATTTTCATACAACAATAAGTACCTGTCCAGTATTGGACGGCACCTTTTGAGGCATTGTATGGATGACCATGGAAGTCACCGGTATGTTGTTGCGAGACGGGAGCTAAGCTCGTGTTGCGACTGGATCTCATAAGAGAAGCTTCATAAAAAGTTGAGTTAATTAGATAAATAATGAATGTAGCTTAATCGAGACAAAAGAGTTATGCCGATAGGAGGCGAAAAGATTTAGAGTTTGATCTTGAAGATCTAGTATTTGCAAGTTTCACCGATGAGTGGCGCTATGAGATTCGAAAGGTAAGAAAGTTAGCACCAAGGTATGTTGGCCCGTTTTTGATACTTGAGAGAATCGATAAGGCAGCCTATAGGGTTGAGTTACCAAGAATTGTTGTTGGGGTCCATAATGCGTTTCAGGTATCACATATAAGGAAGTGTGTCTGACCCTGATGCATTTGTAAGTTTGGTAAATTTGATAGCTACGGATGACTTTGTAGTTGAACCAAACATGACTTGTGCTAGAAAATCCATTTGAATAGTAAAAAGATAAGTTAAGGAGCTTCGAAATAAGGTTCTGAAGCCTATGAAGTTAAGTGGAGTGATGACCAAGATGATTGTACTTGGGAAAGCAAAGATAAAGCCAGGAGGACTTATCCCGAGTATGTACATCTGTTTGCCATGTTTTGTTATAGACCATGTATACATGTGATATTATGGTTGAACTTTTATTAGTAGATACACTAGTACATTTTGTTTGTGGAACATAATTAAGGAACTTATGTGTTTATATTGTAGTAGGTATGGGAAAGATGAGAAATCACTACCATACCATATTTGAACTTCAGGGGAAAAATTCTTATAAGGTAAGAAGCTTGTAACACCCCATAAATTAAAAAATAATTAAATAAATAATTAATTAGGGAAGATGTAAAGTAGTATCTCTATTTTATTCTCATTTACTTCTCTCTTCAAAACCTAAAATCTAAAGATGTTAATAATGGCTGCTTGTTAATAAAACTTACTAGAAAGAATTAATTCTGAAAAAAGAGTTCAAGGAGCTGGCAGTCCAACTCATTATAAAAAATAAAATAACATATCCATAATTCTATTGATTCATTGTTTTCAAAACAAAAACAAAAGCTTTGGAAACTTTTTACGGTGGTAGCAGCCTAGACTAGAAAAACGAAGAAGATTAAAGTTAGGGAAACTTAAAGATTAATAAAGATCAAGCTAATCAAAGTTTCAAGTGACAAGTATCACTCCTTTTTTTATACTAATTTTCATTTATGTTGAACACCACTATACTTTGTAAATTATAGAGTACCTATGTATAAAAGGTGTTTATAAAACGATAAAAGGTGTTTTAATGAATGTTTTGGGTTAAATGGCTTTACTATAAGATGTTTAGCTACGATTATGTACTATAATGATTTTGAAATGAAGTGAAAATTTAATATGATGTTTTAAGTGTATTTTTAGCTATGATTTTTAATTTGAAATTTTTCCTACATTAAAATAATTAGTTATAGATATTTGAAGGATTCGAGTATTAAGTAAATAAGAGAAAATGTCTAAATAAGAAGTTTTGATATAAATAAGCATGGAAATATATTTATGAATTTTCCAGGAATTTAGTAAATTTTTATAAGTAATTTCCAGAGTTAAAAATAAGTATTTTCGAAGTTATTATGTGATTACCAAAATGAAAAACATTGAGGCCGAAGGGTACTTTTAGATAACGATTAAGGGATAAGATCTAAAATACGTGCTGCAATATTAGGTAATAGTACTGTATCCAACTGAAAAGGATTTAGGAAAAATGAATAGGGAGGTGACATGTGGAAAACTATGCACAGGCATGTACATATATGCAGTCTTTATTACGTGTACCAAAGCCGATGTAGCAACGTCGAAGGTGTTGTATCTAGGGTATAACACTTGGGAAGTAAATGAACTAAAGAAGTATGAAGCCAAAGATGAAGTTCGAAGATTCCAGGTGAGAGTTCCATATGAGGGTGATTACCAAAGGTGTTCCTAATGCATGTAGGTTAAACTTGTTGAAAACATGATTTTAGTGTTTTGATGATAACAACTATATACAATGCTACTAATGTGTTTGTTAAGTGATTTCGGGTCAGGATGCCGTATGATGAATGATGAAGTTCAAATAAGAAAATGGAACACAAAAATATAGTGTAAGCCTAGAATAGAACTTAAGTGGAATGGAATAGGAAATGTAGTGTTAACCAAGTACAATGCAAGCACATTTATAAGATGATTAGTAGGAAGTGGAAAAGGAAATACAAGTGGATTTGAACCCAGGTCGCATGGGAGAAAGTGTGCACCCCAACCACTCAACTAAGCCTATATTTGTTGAACTGTTCTATCAGATTTTCTACACAAAGCAATGGAAATGAAGATGTTTAAAAAGAGTGCAGAGGTGGGATACAAACTCAGGCGGTCCAACACAACTCATCACATCTTTACCACTACACCAAATGACACTTTGATTTAAAGTGAAACATTACCTCTTTCATAAACATTATAAACGAACAGTTTTGTTCAAAATATAGGTTGCAGTTTATTTTATTGTCCACCATATTCAAGAACCAGGCAGCATGTGTGAACGTGCCAATCATCACAACCCTTCGTTTAGAAGTTTGCTAGCAGCTTTATTTGGCAAAGTCAAACAAAATAAAGAATTGGAAAATGACATAAGAGGGAATTGAACCCAGCATACCAAGATAGAAATGAACATTCTTTACCACTACACCAATGAGTATTGAAAGCAAGTGGATATCGCCTTATAATCAACAAAAGATGGAAAATTAAATTAGTCAAAAATGGCATGTGCGGGCACGCGAACCCTGGCCAATGTGGGGAAACACATGCGCCCCTACCAGTGCACCACATCTACTATTGAAGAGTTGCTTACTGATGGTTGAAAATAGCCGTTAAAAAACGAATGGTAATGAACCATTCAAGCTCCGTTTTCAAGTGTTGCGAAGTCCCAATGGATGCATCTCTTCTGAACTGAATTGCTGAAGGATTTCTCTTGTTCAATGACATCTTACCACTCCTATAAAAGCCTCCTATCATCTCCAAAGCAATTACACACAATTCTTATGCTCTCTAATTACTCTCTTATTGCTTTCTAAAGCCTTAAACTCCATATTCATTCTAAAAGCAAATATAGACCAGTGCCCTTTCCCTCCATAATATTCTAGGCCGGTCTCAATTCACTTACTAACCTCTGCACATTCATTTTGTATCATTTTGAAGGTTATTGGAGTTATACTTAAGTGTGACTAACCAGTGTATCAAATACACAATCTATAGTCAAATTATTCCTTTATAAAAGAAAAGACTAAAGTCTTGTTTCGAAGTCCTCAAGCGGATAGTATTGAAGCCCTGTTCGGTTGTTCGGGCGGAGTCTGTAAACCTGTTCCTCCAGGTGAAGTGACGATGTTGATGGTGAAATTCCTAAGAGGTGTTTAGGGACTGGACGTAGGATGGGAGGTCCGAACCAGTATAAATTCAACTATGTGATCTTCTATTTTATTTTCGCTACATTTTCAATTTTTACAAACTATTGCCCGTCTTCGATCTTGTGCATAGCGACTAACAAGTGGTATCAGAGCCCGGTGTTCTACCGATCGTAACAACATCCAAGAACAATGGTCAGAACAAGATCCAGTCGAGACACTGTCGATAAGAAAACGAGCAAAACGCTATTCTGAAGCAACTACAAACTACAATAAGGTACTTTATGATTCATATGATCAATTATCTAGTAATTATGATAAATTATGCGATAATTTTGACAAAGTATCAAAACTTAATTTTATCATGTTAGAAAAAATGAAAACTTATGAAATCAAGATTGCAAAATTAGAAAATGAAAATTCTAAATTGAAAAATACTGTTTTGATACTCAATGGTTTTTTAAATGAAAAAGATTTAGAAGTTGCTAACTTAAGTAATCAAAATGATATATTGCAAATTTCTTTAAAATGATTCAGTTGCCCAAATTTCGTCACTTGTAAAAAAGAACCGCGCTTTAAAAGATGATAATTTTGAATTGGTTAAAGAAAATGATACTTTAAAGAATAGCAATGAGTCTTTTAGAAAAGAAAAGTGTGACTATAAAATTAAATTTGATGAGCTTACTGAAAAAGTCGCAAAATTTAACAAAGGTCAAAATTGGTTAAATTCAATTTTACCAAATACTAGACCTTTGAATAATAAAAATGGTTTAGGATATAATAAAGCTAATTGTAATAGTGCTAGATATGCTTTCATGTATAATAAAAGGTCAATGTTAGCACTAGATACCAAGTAAAATCTAAATCCACTTTTTATAGAAATTCAAGTGTTTCTATAAGCCGTAGTGTTTCTAATATCTCTAAAAATACAAAACCATTAAAAAGAAACATGAACAAAAATTATTTAATTATTTCGGTTCTTGTTAATTGGAAGAATAGAGAAAAATATATTGATGATTATTTTGATGAACTAATTAATAATGAAAATTATATTTCAAAGGTTTTATCAAACCCACTTGGGTATGGTTACCTTTGACCTAACCCCTTGGACCCTAACGTAGGAAGTGGGTACCGAAATATAGAATTTATTTTTTGCAAGTATCCAAGAAATTAAAAGGGATAGGATGGATTTTGAATAGCAAATGTCTCGTATATATGATAAAAAACAAGCATTTATGCACAACAGAACTACAACAAATTCAGTAGCTCTTTTTTTAATATTTTGAGGTTGGTTTTTTTTTAAAGTATGACAAAGCAAAATAACTAAATTTATGTACGACCCATAACCTATGATTTTCAACCTTTGGTTGATGATAAAGGGGGAGAAATTTAAGCACATTGATAGGGGGAGTATATAAATTTAGGGAGAGCAAATACTAAGGAAAATCGAGCATATTGGTAGGGGATATAAATTTTTGGGGAGCAAATACAAAGGAGGAGTAATGTAATATAATTATTTTAGAAAGTTATATAGCTGTCATCATCAAAATGGGGGAGAATGTTGAAAACACGATTTTCATATTTTGATGATAGCAACTATATGACAATGCTACTAATGTGTTTGTTAAGTGATTTCAGATCAGGATGACGTACGATGAATGATGAAGTTTAAATAAGAAAATGAAGCACAAAATATAGTGCAAGCCAAGAATAGAACTTAAGTGGAATGGAGGAGGAAATGTAGTGTTGACCAAGTAAAATGAAAGCACATTTATAAGATGGTTAGTAGGAAGTGGAAAAAGAAATACAAGTGGGATTCGAACCCAGGTCACACGGGAGAAAGTGTGCATCCCAACCACTCAACTAAGGCTATATTTGTTGAAGTGTTCTATCAGATTTTCATCACAAAGAAATGGAAATGAAGATGTTTAAAAAGAGTGCAGAGGTGGGATTCAAACTCAGGTGCTCCAACACAACTCAACAAATCTTTACCGCTACACTAAATGACGCTTTGATTTAAAGTGAAACACTACCTCTTTCAAAAATGTTATGAACGAACCATTTTGTTCGAAATATAGGCTGCAGTTTATTTTATCGTCCACCGTATTCAAGAACCAGGCAACATATGTGAACATGCCAATCATCATAACCCTTCGTTTAGAAGTTTGCTAGCAACTTTATTTGGCGAAGTCAACAAAAATAAAGATATGGAAAATAGCAGAAGAGGGAATTGAACCCAGCACACCAAGATAGAAATGAACATGCTTTACCACTGTACCACAACGAGTATCGAAAGCAAGTGGATATCACCTTATAATCAACAGAAGATGGAAAATTAAATTAATCAAAAAAGGCATGTGCTGGCACTCGAACCCTGGCCAATGTGGAGAAACGCATGTGCCCCTACCAGTGCACCACATCTACTGTTTGAGAGTTGCTTACTAATGGTTGAAAATAGCCATTAAAAAACGAATGGTAATGAACCATTCAAGCTCCTTTCTCAAGTGTTGCAAAGTTCCAATGGATGCATCTCTTCTGAACTGAATTGCTGAAGGATTGCTCTTGTTTAATGACATCTTATCACCCCTATAAAAGCCTCCTATCATCTCCAAAGCAATTACACACAATTCTTATGCTCTCTAATTACTCTCTTATTGCTTCGTAAATCCTTAAACTCCATATTCATTCTAAAAGCAAATATAAACCAGTGCCCTTTCACTCCACAATATTCGAGGTCGGTCCCAATTCACTTCCTAACCTCTGCACATTCATTTTGTATCATTTTTAAGGTTATTGGAGTTATACTTAAGTGTGACTAATCATTGTATCAAAGACACAATCTATAGTCAAGTTATTACTTTGTAAAAGAAAAGTCTAAAGTCCTGTTGCGAAGTCCTCAGGTGGATAGTATTGAAGCCCAGTTCGGTTGTTCGGGTGGAGTCTGTAAACCTGTTCCTCCGGGTGAAGTGAGCATGTTGATAGTGAAATTCCTAAGAGGTGCTTAGGGACTGGACTTAGGACGGGAGGTCCGAACCAGTATAAAATCGACTGTGTGATCTTCTATTTTATTTCCGCTGCATTTTCATTTTTTACAAACTGTTGCCCGTCTTTGATCCTGTGCATAGCGACTAACAAAACTAAGCTTCCCTTATATGGATACGAGGGTAGTAATTTGCCAAGACCTACTCACTTTCAAAGTAAAGCCAATACATGAGTCTTAATAACTTTCAATGGAAAGTAATTGCCAAAGCCATTGACTTTCGAGGGTTGTCAATATCGAGATCTAATAACTTTCGAAGAAGAGTTAATGCCAAGAGTCGAGGCTTAAGATGGTTGTAACATCCCCCACTTGGAGGCCCAAAACTAACGGCTACGGATGCTGCAGTCATCCATAGTTATTAATCCTAGGAGATCAAATACGGTAATGTTAGATACATTGATACAATAGAAACATATGGATATGGAAAATTTTAATATTTCAAAACAACATTCATATTCCATTCCAAAAACCATTTCAACATTCTTTACACGATTCCACAATTGTTAACCACATTCAGAAATATATAATTATTATACATACACCAAGAGCGACATATGAAGATGCCCCCTTGGTAGACCAGAGTATATAATAAAGCAATTAAACAACTTTGCCTTTACAAATAAACATAGCGGAATCAAAATAGAAAAGAACTCTAAATAGCCATCATGTCTTCTGCACGCCTCTGGAAGCTTATTCATCTAAAAGAGGTACCTGAAAACCTCAACTCTCAAACTACTCAAAATCAATTGAGCACCGAGAGTTTAAGGGGATAATAAACTTCGAGTCAGACATAAAGCCTGGTATGAATAATAATCTAACATCTCAAACCATTTAGATATCTAGTGAGACCACGCCGCTTAGCGGAATGGGTTTTCCATTCACTAGTACCTTTAAAGCCTTTATAAACCATATACTTTGCTCATGCATCCACAATGGTTAAAACATAGCAATTTCAAAATATTATGATGATATGCATACAAGTTAAACTTTCTGGATTTCCCATCCCCTGTTTAATTGACTATCTGTCATCTTTATAGTTTCTAGGGTCACTATTAACATATTAATTTTCATGGGCTTACTAATAACCTTTAATATATGGACTCCCTGTCTTATTTCGTAGTTTTCATGGGCTTGCTATTAACCTATTGGCCCCTGCCAATTAACTTAATTATTTCATGGGTTCTCCCTAAACCTATTGGTAACTCTAGTAACTTCTCTCTTATCCTAGTTTTCATGGGTTGACTAGGAACCTATTGACATCTATTAATAACTTAATCCGAATATAGTTTTTATGGGTGCACTACAAACTAATTGGCCCCTGCCAACCATTCTTTATAATCATAGTTTTCATGGGATCACTATGAACCTATTGGTAACTCCAATAACTTCCTAATCATAGTTCATGGGGTTACTATGAACCTATCTCCCTGGCAACTCCTTTGTTTAGGCATCCAATATTCTAGTCTCCCTGACCTTCTAGATGCAATTCTACTCATTTAGGAGTTTATTCAATTTATATTCACTACCGGGTCAACCTAGCTGGTTCTTCTGCCCTTTATCCCCAAAATGCGGTTATGGGTCCATTATAATGTGAATATATTTATATTTGAAAAAGCAGACATATTAACATAACAATACCACTCTTGTGGGTTTAATATCCTTGAAATCGTTTTCATATAAAACATGGTCAATCCCTTTAACCTAATATTTATCAAGGAAAAGCTTCTTTAAAACTTCATACTTAAAACTATTTTAAAACTCCTTTACTTAGCCATGGGTTTTTCTTTAAAATGAGATTGGTTTAGTAGCTTTGAAAAACTAAGGCTATGTTTGGTTTACGTTTTTAGTTTTGAGTTTTCGTCCATACAAAAATACGCACGACATATGTATATTATGAAAAATTATCATTTTAGAAAACGAATTTAACACACAAAATGAAAAACAACTTTTATTCATTTTTCGTGTTTTGAGAAAAACGGAAGTACGAGCAACAATTCATCCTTCCGTCGTTCCTCCATCCACTTTGTGGTCCCCTCCAATCTTCCGTTCATCCCTTCCTACTTCCCTTCATTCTTCTCATATTTTTTAATTAATGTTAAAAACTCAAAACATAAAATACAAAATAAACCAAACGACCCCTAAGGCTTTCGAATCCTTCAAAACATTGCCTTCGACCTCACTAGATGACCTCCTTCGAAAGCATATAAATCTCATTTCAAAACATTAGGCCCCTTCCTTTCAAAACACTTTAAAACCTTTCTTTCGAAACCTTTCAAATATATTAAAGTATTACTTATTAACTCTTTGAAGCATAGCTTCAAAACTATTGAAAGTACCCCTTTCGTAAACATTGAATGTACCCCTTTCGAAACCTTTGAAAGTATCCCTTTTGAAACCTTTGAAAGTACCACTTTCGAAATCTTTGTGTTTATCTTAAAAATATACTTTAGGTCAAAGTGAATATAAATGAAAGTACCATTTTCGAAACCATTCTTTATCATATAAAAGTATTTTGGGAAAAGCTTAATGGCGTCGACACCATCCTTTCGAAAGCTTATACTATATAGGTAAAATGTTTGAAGGTTTGCTTTGAAACCCCTTCGAAACCATTGCCTTTGAAACCATTAACCCCCTTTTGAAAGCTATAGGAAGTGGCTTACATTTATAAAACAAAGACTACCTACCGAAAGCATTGATATCTTCAATCCCTTCGAAAGGCATAAAAGCGGTAGAAGGGTTTCGACTTGGTCTAAACTACCCCTTCCGAAAGCTTTAATTTGAAAACTAAGTAGCTCCTTCGGAAGCTACTACTTTAAACAATAAGGCGACAACTCACTTTCGAAAGCTTGTTTAAAAGACCCTTTCGAAAGCATTGGTTTCGACTACTTCGAAAGCTTTTAGTAAAACACGCAAGCGCTTTTTCTTTAGAAAACAAAGGTATCGACCCCATCAGAAGCTATGTTTCGACACCCTACCTTCCGCCTTTCTCTAATCCACTACGTACCAACAAAGTGATACCATGTGTATTGGTTTCGGCTTCATTGGTTTCGACCTGGTGGGTTTCGACCTGATTGAAGGCTGGGGCTCTGGGTTGAAAGGTACTTCTAAAGGAGGCGGAACCTACTTTTTCTGGGTAAAGGCTGTTTTTACCAAATAAAGTAATTTCTTTATAACTAACTTGCCTATTTGTAAACATTTGATTAGTTGCCTTAAAAATTTTAAATTATTTTACAATTAACAGCCGCATAATTTCAGATCTAAATCAAGATTAACTTTAACAAATAAGCCCTTCCATTAAACAAAACAATTAAATCATTTGGGTCCTCCTTTCAAAATAATTTAATTTCCATACTTATTCTCTTAGTAAAAATCCTCAAAAATCAAGAAATTCACTTTTAATATGTTATCTAACATATATAAATTTCAGACCCAAATTCATCATATAATATCCAAAATTAATGTCCAAACCCAATTAACAATACTTTCCTTTGAAAATTCATATTAAATTCTCCATAGCTTAGAAAACTATAAAAATTAAAACCCAACTCCAAAATCATGTTTCCCATAACATATAAATTCCTCATGGCATTCTAAAATCATATCATATGATTTTATCCTTAAAACTGTGTATAAATCAATTTCAAACAAACTTGTTTGAATATATCATATCACAAAACCAAGATCAAAAATCATTATATTGGATTTAATCTTAAATCCAAAAGTAGAATGATAATATATGAGAAAAAGAGAGATGTATGTGATTAATATTCACCTTAGTTTGGATAAGTAATTTGAGATTTGTTTGAGATTGATTCCCTAGCTTGAATCCTAAGCTTTAACTTGTATTTTCTTCTTCTTCCTCTCCTAGCAATGGCCGGCTTTCTATTTCTTTGTTTACATTTTTGTTTTGTGATAAAATGAACGTGAATGGTATGGACGAAAGTATAAGGGTGATAAAAATGGGGCGGCAATTACCCTTATGACCCTTGTGTTTATTACTTAAAATTTAACCATTTTTAAGCAAATTCATTTAATTAAGCACGACCTCTAAGTTTATTTACACAATCCCCTTATCACTCTTCTATTTACATTATTCTATTTAATTTATCTAATTAAATCTCCTGAATAATGTTATTAAAAATTAGGGGTGTTACTGGCTCCCCTCCTTAAAGAATTTCATCCTCGAAATTCAGTAAGGACTAAATACTAAACATAGCAATCATCTGTAACGACTGCTAACTACCATACTAGCCTACCTGACTAGCAACTAATCTATATAAAGCTAATATAGACATACCATCAAAGCAGATCAGGATAAGTATTTCAAATCATGTCTTTTGTCTCATAAGTACAGTCCTTCTTGTTGTCGCTCCACTTAACTTTCACCAATTCGACTGTCTTGGTCCTCAATCTTTTCTCATCTCTTGCTACAACTCGAACTGGTTGTCTAACAAAAGTCAAATTAGGCTCTACTACCAAATCTTCCAACCCCGTCAGAGGAATAGTAGTCTCTGGATCATGCACATACTTACGAAGATGAGACACATGAAATACATTATGGACAACTGCCATACTTCTCGACAACTCTATTATGTATGCAAGCCTTCCAATCCTTTCTAAAACTAGAAACGGGCCAACGTATCTTGGGGCCAATTTCCCCGACTTTCCAAATAGTACCACACCTTTCATTAGTGATACCTTAATGAAAACCATGTCTCCAACTATGAACTCTAAGTCTTTATTCCTCTTATCTACGTAACTCTTCTGTCTAGATTGAGCTTCCTTCATCCATTCTCGGATCAACTCAATCTTCTCTGACGCCTCTCTAACCATATCGGGACTTAAGACTAATCCGTCTCTAGTCTCTAACCAACATGCTGGCGATTTGCATGGCCTTCCATAAAAAGCTTCAAAAGGCACCATTCCTATACTAGTCTGATAACTATTATTGTAGGAAAACTCAATAAAATGTAGGTGACCTTCCCAAGATCCACTAAAATCCAATACGCAAGCTCACAATAAATCCTTGAGTACTTTATTGACACTCTCTGTCTGCCCATCCTCCTGTGGGTGATATGCTGTACTCATCTTGAGCTTGGTACCTAATATCTCCTGTAGACTTTTCCAAAATTCACTAGTGAATAATGCATCTCTATCACCGACTATGCTATTAGGAATCCTATGAAGTCTAACTATGTTATTCATGAACAACTTCGCCAAAACAGGTGTCATCCTAGTTGACTTGACTGGAATGAAATGGGCACCCTTGCTCAACCTGTCCACTATGACCCATATACTTTCATTTCCCCTATTCGACCTTGGCAACCCATCTGTGAAATCCGTGGATATAAAATCCCACTTCCACATTGGAATCTCTAAAGGCTAAAGCAATCCACTCGGCTTCTGATGTTCGGCCTTCACTTGTTGACAGTTTCACACTGCCTAACCCACAAGCCAACATCCATCTTCATTCCTTTCCAATAGAAGCTCCTCTTCATATCCTGATACATCTTGGTCCCTCCAGGATGAATGGTAAACTTGGATCGATGACATTCTTCTAGATCTCCTCTTCTCAACTCCCCAACATTCGGAACACACAATCGTCCCTTCTTTCTCAACCATCCTCTCTGGTCAAGACTAAAATCCTTTAGATCATCGATCTCTGATCCCAACTAAAGCCTTCTAATCCTCTCAGCTAATACTAGATCCTCTTTTTGCTTAGAAGAAATCCTTTTGAGCAACACTGGTCGAACTTCTAAACAGAACAACATAGTGGTACTCTGACTAGAACCAGCAGTCGGTCTTGACTGTACAATACAAGTAGTCAAAGCTTCTAAATCCTTCCATTCTGCCAACATTGCTAACGACACATTCTGATGTTTCCTGCTAAGTGCATCCGCTACTTTATTTCCTTTCCCAAAAGTATACTCTATACCAAAATCATAAGCAGCCAAAAACTCCAGCCACCTCTGTTGCCTCATATTCAGCTCCTTCTGAGAGAATAAGTATCTTAAAGACTTATGATCAGTGTATAGCTCAAATCTCTCCCCTAAGAGATAATTTCTCCAAATCTTCAATGCGAAGATCACCACAGCCAACTCTAAATCATGAGTAGGGTATCTTACTTCATGCGGTCTAAGCTGTCGAGAAGCGTAGGCAATAACTTTACCATTCTGCATCAACACAACTCCCAATCCAGTTCCAGACACATCAGTATACACCACCAACCCTTGGTTTCCATTTGGAACAACTAACACTGGTGTGTTGGTCAGCAAATTCTTTAACTTAAGGAACCCTTCCTCACATTTGTCGGACCAAACAAACTTCACATCCTTCCTGGTCAACTTAGTCAAAGGTGCTGCTATCCATAAGAAATCCTTGATGAATCTCTGGTAATAGCCAGCAAATCCAAGAAAACTCCTAATCTCGGTTACCGTCTCTAGTCTCTGCCAACAATTGAAAGCTTTGATCTTAACTGGATCAACTGCCAAACCCTTCTCTGAAACAACATGACCAAGAAACTTGACCTCTTTCTTTCAAAAATGACATTTGGAAAACTTCGATTTAGCTAATGTTGCCTCAGCATCTCAAGCACTACTCTTAGCTTATCCTCATGCTCTCTTTCATCTTTCGAGTATACTAAAATCTCATCTATAAATACCAGTACGAACCTATCCAAGTGCTCTCGAAAAACTCGGTTCATCAAATCCACGAAGAAAGCAGGCGCATTTGTTAACCCAAATGGCATCTCTAACCATTCATTCGAACCATACCTAGTCTGAAATGCTATCAATGGAATATTGTCCCCTGCCACTCTTAACTGATGGAAACCCATCGCCAAATCCAATTGGGAAAACACTCTGGCTCCACTCAACCGATCAAACAGATCATCTATTCTCGGCAAAGGATATCTATTCTTGATCATCCTTTCGTTTAACTTACGATAGTTGATGCACATCCTTAACGACCCATCTGATTTCTTCACGAACACCGAGGCCGCTCCCCAAGGTAAACTGTTTGGTCTAATAAAATTCCTTCCTTCTAGATCCACTAGCTGCACCTTCAATTCCTTCATCTCAGTCGGTGTCATCCTACTAGGTGGTCTACTAATAGGTTCAGCTCCTGGCATAAGATCTATCTGAAACTCGACAGCTCGTTTTGCTGGTAGTCCTATGACCATCTCAAAGACATCTGTAAACTCTCTTTGCCACTCGAACCTGACTTAACTCTTCTCCCACTTATGTAGCACTTAACAAAGCACAAACACTCCGGTCGGAATTCTCTACTAAGAAGATGATTCGGTTACGACTATCTGGGTGTCTCAATGATATTTCCCTATCCTGGCAGAATATCCTTGCCTCATACTTAGCTAACCAATCCATACCCAAAATGATCTCGAAATCTATGAAATCATAAACATACAGACTGCATGCAAAGTTATGATCTAACAAATCAAGTTCTAACTAGTCACATCTCATCCCTAGAGTTGCATACCCTCCATGGATTTGCAACCCTTAAGGAAGTAACAAGGTATGTGGGTTCTAAGCATAACCTATCAACCAAACACTGAGATATAAATGAATGTGATGCATCGGTATCAAATAGTACCCTAACTGGAATACTTTGAATCAAAAGCGTACCTTCCATCACGGTCTTTTCTTTGTCTGCTGCAGTAGGCTTAGAAGAAGATGGTGGTCCAATAGCAAAAGCCTTTCCCATGTCTGCCCTGACTGACTCTGGACACTGATTCTTATAATTCCCAACTTGGCCGCAGTTGAAGCGCTTAACACCCTTCTTCTCTGTAGGCTTCTTTCCTTTACCTGACTGGCACTCAAAGGCATAATGACCCTTTTTGTCACACTTGAAGCAAACTAAATCAACCTTTGCCTTCTTGGCTGCATCTCCCTTATGGGCTCTTTTCTTCTTAAAGAACTTCCTCTTCTTTCCCTGAGGACTATGGGATTCAACTGGCTTCTCTCTAGCACAAATAACAAGCATCTCCTCATGGCGGATTGCCATCTCCACAACCAAATTACAAGCATCTCGGATATGCGTCAAGGTCGCCCTAGCAAGCTCGGGCCTCAATTCCCGAATGAACCTCTCATTCCTTCTTATGTCAGTGTATATCGTAGTATACCCATACCGGGACAACTCATCAAACTTAGTGGCATATTCGATAACCGACATATCTCCCTGAACCAGATCCATAAACTTTCTCATCAATGCTGACTTAGCAACCTCAGATAAAAACCTATGCTCAAATCTCCTTCTGAACTCAGACCATGTCAACTCTTCCTACGGGACTCCGGTAGTACCACTATTCCACCAGTGAAGCGCTGCCCTTTGCAACTGCCTAGAGGCCAGCCTCTTCTTTTGCTCATCATCCAAACCTAGATTTGCAAAGATTCTCTCACAGTGCAACAACCAATTCTCAACTTCAATAGCATCCTCCGTTCCAATAAACGGCTTTTCACCCATACTTGTGGTCTCTACTCAGCTTAGCATAATTATTCCCAACTGGAGCCACAGGATTAGCTCCTCCAACATTTCCAGCAACTCCAGCAGCAGCTCCTACTTGCATTAGATTAACAAAAAACTGATACATCATCGCCGCATCTGCTGGTGGATTTCCAGCACCCACATTGGCTTCAACATTTTGGTTAGCATTAGCCTGTCGACCTTGGTTCCTCCTTGTATTAGGTCGACCATTACTGTTGGTTGTGGTGCTTCCTCCACCTAGATTTCCTCTTCCATTTCCTGCTTCCATACCTTCTTTCTCGTAAATCTGCATATGAGCATTAGTAAGATATAGAAGAACGGTCTAAGAGAGAGGGGAATATGTACTTATCTATATATATACCTATATATCAAATACAAGTACGTTACTGTAGCGTTATCCTAAACCCCGATCATATTTCTGATTCATTGGATTATGTGTTGAAAAATCTTTTAGGTTTAAGTTTCTTAAGTTATCATAAACCTATGCTCTGATACCAACTTGTA
Organism: Allium fistulosum; assembly: GCA_030737815.1. Lineage (NCBI taxonomy): Eukaryota > Viridiplantae > Streptophyta > Magnoliopsida > Asparagales > Amaryllidaceae > Allium > Allium fistulosum. The sequence continues at coordinate 192,216,695 of CM060907.1, forward strand.
ACATCCCCCACTTAGAGGCCCAAAACTAACGGCTACGGATGCTACAGTCATTCATAGTTATTAATCCTTAATGACAAAATACGGTAATGTTAGATACATTGATACAACAGAAACATATGGATACAAAAAATTTCAAAATTTCAAAACAACATTCATATTCTATTCCAAAAACCATTTCAACATTCTTTACACAATCCCACAATCATTAATCACATTCAGAAATATATAATTATTACATATACGCTAAGAGCGACATATGAAGATGCCCCCCTTGATAGACCAGTGTATATAATAAGGCAATTAAACAACTTTTCTTTTAAAAATAAACATGGCGGAATCAAAATATAAAAGAACTCTGAATAGCCATCATGCCTCCTACACGCCTCCGAAAGCTTATTCATCGAAAAGAAGTACGTGAAAACCTCAACTCTCAAACTACTCAAAATCAAATGAGCACCTGAGAGTTTAAGAGGAAAACATAAACTTCAAGTCAGACATAAAGCCTGGTATGCATAATAATCTAACATCTCAAATCACTTAGACATGTAGTGAGACCACGCCACTTAGCGAAACGGGTTTTCCACTCACTAGTATCTTTAAAAACCTTTATAAACCATGTACTGTGCTCCTGCATCCACAATGGTTAAAACATAGCAATTTCAAAATATTATGATGATATGCATACAAGTTAAACTCTCTGGATTTTCCATCCCCTGTTTAATTGACTATATATCGTCTTTATAGTTTCTAGGATCACTATTAACCTATTAGTTTTCATGGGCTTACTAAAAACCTTTATATAACATATGGACTCCCTGTCCTATTTCATAGTTTTCATGGGCTTACTATTAACCTATTGGCCTTTGCCTATTAACTTAATTATTTCATGGGTTCTCCCTGAATCTATTGGTAACTCCAATAACTTCTCTCTTATCCTAGTTTTCATGGATTGACTAGGAACCTATTGACATCTGTCAATAACTTAATCCGGATATAGTTTTCATAGGTTCACTACAAACCAATTGGCCCCTGCCAACCACTCTTTATAATCATAGTTTTCATGGGATCACTATGAACCTATTGGTAACTCCAATAACTTCCTAATCATAGTTTTCATGGAGTTACTATGAACTTGTCTCCCTGACAACTTCTTTGTTTAGGCATCCTATATTCTGGTCTCCCTGATCTCTTGGATGCAATTCTACTCATTCAGGAGTTTAATCAATTTATATTCACTACTGGGTCAACCTAGCTGGTTTTTCTACCCTTTATCCCTAAAATGCTGTTATGGGTCCGTTATAATGTGAATATATTTATATTTGAAGGAGTAAACATATTAACATAACAATACCACTCCTGTGGGTTTAATATCCTTGAAATTATTTCATATAAAACATGGTCAATCCCTTTAACCTAATATTTTATCAAGGAAAAGCTTCTTCAAAACTTCATACTTAAAACCATTTCAAAACTCCTTACTTAGCCATGGGTTTTTCTTTAAAATGAGATTTGGGTTAGTTGTTTTGAAAAACTAAGGCTTTCGAATCCTTCAAAACATTGCTTTCGACCTTACTTGATGACCTCCTTTGAAAGCATATAAATCTCTTTTCAAAACATTAGGCCACTGCCTTTCGAAACACTTTAAAACCTATCTTTCAAAACCTTTTGAATGTATTAAAGTATTACTTATTAATTCATTGAATCTTAGATTCGAAACTATTGAAAGTACCCCTTTAGTCAACATTGAAAGTACTCCTTTCGAAACCTTTGAAAGTATCCCTTTCAAAACCATTAAAAGTACCCTTTTCGAAACCTTTGAGAGTATCCCTTTCGAAATCATTGAAACTACCCCTTTCGAAACCTTTGGGTTTATCTTAAAAATATACTTTGGGTCAAAGTGAATATAAATGAAAGTACCCCTTTCAAAAATATTCTTTATCATATAAAAGTATTTGGGGAAAAGCTAGATGGCATCGACACCATCCTTTCGAAAGCTTATACTATATAGGTAAAATGTTTGAAGGTTAGCTTCGAAACCCCTTTGAAACCATTGCCTTTGAAACCATTAACCCCCTTTCGAAAGCTATAGGAAGTGGCTTACATTTATAAAACAAAGACTACCTAACGAAAGCATTGATATCTTCAATCCCTTCGAAAGGCATAAAAGCGGTAGAAGGATTTCGACTTGGTCGAAACTTCCCCTTCCGAAAGCTTTAATTTAAAAACTATGTAGCTCCTTCGGAAGCTACTACTTTAAACAATAAGGCGGCAACTCACTTTTGAAAGCTTATTTAAAAGACCCTTTCGAAAGCATCGGTTTCGACTACTTCGAAAGCTTTTAGTAAAACATGCAAGCGCTTTTTCTTAAGAAAACAAAACAATGATATCGACCCCATCGGAACTATGTTTCGACACCCTACCTTCCACCTTTCTCCAGTCCACTACGTACCAACAAAGTGATACCATTTGTATTAGTTTCGGTTTCATTGGTTTCGACCTGGTGGGTTTCGACCTGATTGAAGGTGGGAGCTCTGGGTCGAAAGGTACTTCTAAAGGTGGCAGAACCTACTTTTTCTGGGTAAAGGCTGTTTTTACCAAATAAAGTAATTTCTTTATAACTAACTTGCCTATTTGTAAACATTTGATTGGTTGCCTTAAACTTTTCAAATTATTTTACAATTAACAGTCGCATAACTTCAGATCTAAATCAAGATTAACTTTAACAAATAAGCCCTTCCATTAAAAAAACAGTTAAATCATTTAGGTCCTCCTTTCAAAATAATTTAATTTCCATACTTATTCTCTTAGTAAAAATCCCCAAAAATCACAAAAATTCACTTTTAATATGTTATCTAACATGTATAAATTTCAGATCCAAATTCATCATATAATATCCGAAATTAATTTCCAAACCCAATTAACCATATTTTCCTTTAAAAATTCACAATAAATTCTCCATAGCTTGGAAACTTATAAAAATTAAAACCCAACTCCAAAATCATGTTTCCCGTAACATATAAATTCCACATGGCATTCTAAAATAATATCATATGATTTTACCCTTAAAATCGTGTATAAATCAATTTCAAACAAACTTGTTTGAATATATCATATCACAAAACCAAGCATATCATCAAAAATAATTATATTGGATTTAATCTTAAACCCAAAAATCAAATGATCATATATAAGCAAATTAGAGATGTATGTGATTAATATTCACCTTAGTTTGGATAAGTAATTTGAGATTTGTTTGAGATTGATTCCCCTAGCTTGAATCCTAAGCTTTAACTTGAATTTTCTTCTTCTTCCTCTCCTAGCAATGGTCGGCTTTCTATTTCTTTGTTTATGTTTTTGTTTTGTGATAAAATGAACGTGAATGGTATGGACGAGAGTATAAGGGTGATAAAACATGGGGCAACAATTACCCTTATGTCCCTTGTGTTTATTACTTAACATTTACCCATTTATAAGCCCATTCATTTAATTAAGCACGGTCCCTAAGTTTATTTACAAATCTCAATCCCCTTATCACTCTTCTATTTACATTATTCTATTTAATTTATCTAATTAAATCTCCTAAATAATGTTATTACAAATTAGGGGTGTTACAATGGTCAAGGGTAGTATTTAGAGATTTATAAAGCTTATGTATAGCTAAAGCTGAAATAAGTGTTAGGTAGAGTATTTGGTGGATGATGTAAAAAGGTATAAGGCCTGGTATAGCAACCTAAACACAAAAGCATAGGTGTAAGGCCTGGAGCAGCCACCACAATACGAAATTGTATGAGTGAGGCTTGGAGTGGCAACCGAAACACAAAAGCATAGGTGTAAAGCCTAAACTGGCAACCGAAACATGAAAGCATAGATGTAAGGCCTAGAGTGGTAACCGAATCTCGAAAGCATATGTATAAGGCCTAGAGTGGAAATCTAAATATGAAAGCGTGAATGTAAGGCCTAGAGTGGCAACCGAAACACGAAAGCATGGGTGAAAGGCCTTGGTGTCAGCCATATGTCGTAGGCAAGATATAGTATTCGGTAGTATGGTGTAAGGCCTCGGTGGCAACCCAACGTCTAAATAATACATTGTATACGGAAGGGAATGCATAGGCCTTAGTGGCTGTCGAAAAGTGTATTAACCTTAACATTAGGAAGAAAGCAGGGAATACGGCCTTAGTGGTTGCCAAAAACTGTAATAACCTTAACATTAAGAAGAAAGCAGGGCATAAGGCCTTAGTGGCGGTTAGAAGTAGAATAGTCTTGATAATAAGAAGAAATTGGATAAGACCGAAGTGGCAAATTAATGAATTGACTATGAAACTTAGTTATGTTATAGTTGAGAGAGTAGGGCACACTTATATTTGAATGAATAGTTGTGGTTATGATTATGTTATGATACATTGATGTTTTTGAACAATAAGGGGAAAACCCGTTATGTGCTTTAGCGGCATGGTCTCTTGTATGTTGTGTTTATGGTAAGTATTACACATACTTGGATTTATGTCCAACCCATGTTTTTATTATTGTTTTCTACATAAGCTCATGGGTACTCATTCGAATAGGTTTAGTAGGTTGCTTTTAGGAGACGAATAAAGAATGTCAAAGATGAAGCAGGAGGCTTAGCTAATAAGAAAGTTTTTTTATTCTACTATATAAGTGTTCATTTCTGTATCTTCATATATTCAACATGGCACTATTGTCTATATTCATTTATAATTACCCCTGCATGGGAACGGATTGAGATTTCTTAACAATGTAAAGACAAATTTTGTCTAATAAAATTTACTTAGTTGCTCAGTTTGCTTAAAACTATTATATATGTTCCAATTTTTAGTACCACTGTTGGATCGGGTGCATCGGGCAACATGGAAAACGGGAAAAGTTCACAAATTCTTTTTATTCATTATGCACTGGATCTTTTTATTATTATCATAGATAATATCATGCAGATTAAATCCTATTTAATATTTTATTGGAGATGTTGTGATTAAGTTTAAATTTAAAATTTAAAACATTTTTGTTATATAATATAATATAATTTATTTTAATATAATTTCAAACTGCATGATAGTATAATGAATATCATATATATATATATATATAATTTCCATGATTAGTACAAAGGATATATACATATTTAATTTTCTAACCTCAATTGTATCAAACTAAATTAAACTAAATTGAGTAGAATTCACTCAAATATAATATCTAATGATAAATATTTTAGATACAGACAATTCAAAAATCTTTTAGGCACAAATATAAAATGTTCAAATCAAATAAATGATATCTTAATATATCAATTCAGATCAATAGTGTTAATATATAATTATCTAATTAACAATATTGATTACTAATTTCCATTTTACAACGTCAGATATAAGTAAACAAATTCATTATTAAGTAGTGTTAGCATTTTCAGAATTATTGTACGAACCTAGTGATGCAAGTAGCGAATAAAATGGAGTTCATATGCGAGAGATATAAGAGCTGCAAGCTATAAAATGATTTGTGTAAATAATAATTTTACATGGGCTAAATTATAAAATAACATACTTGAATACAGTTTCAGTCATCATTGATCAGGTACCTTTGATCATCATTATCTCCATGCTCCAACCATTAAAGATTACACCAACATCGGCATTAGCTTTTGCTCACCAAGACCGATAGATTGACTATACCCACACCACCTCCGATTATTTGTGTCTCCGCTTAAGGTTTGATGGCCGTAGCCCTAATCTATAAATTGTCGCCACCATAGTAGGACATAAGCGCTGCTATCACCACCATTCATCACCTCTCTGGAATTAAGTAAGACAATACTCGTTGCAACTCCTTCGATAACAATTCATCGACTGCCAAATTAGATCCAACGTACCTTTGACCACAATTTATGGTGATCTACTCATCGGTTGATGAATACCAATTTCATATCTTTTATCTCATTAAGGAAAAGAATTTGATACCTTATTTACCTTTTTTTGACAAAACTGACACAAACATCGTATTGGTCAATATACTGTTACCTATCAAATATCGTCGATCGGTTACACGTTGAGCCATCAATGTTGCTTCTTAGAGAACTCTTCTTCAATTCAATTAATGATGTGCAAAGCCATTAACTAAAGTTAACTTAATGGTGGAGTAATTCTATATATGTAAAGGAAAGCTCTATGGGTTTGTTTATGGCATCAAGTTCTACAAAAATATCTTCCTAATATGTCTTCACAAGCCAGATTCATTAATTAAATTAAAAAATAAACCCCTCAATTATTATCAAGTATATATTATTTTGACATATATAAATCGTTAAATAAATATATAATAGCTATATATTTTATTATTTAATTTTTTTCCATCTAATAATACTAACAAAGTAATAATTAAACAATATAACAATTATATTAATAATAATTTATAACATTATTAAACTATCTTATTTAAGTTAATTCTGAATGCATATTGAAAGTTACGTCTGTGAGACACTCGTGTGTTAACTCAACCCTCGGTAATATTTAAATAATTTGAATATTAAAGCATGTACGGACTTTTTTGAAGCACAAAAATAGACATGAGCTTAGTTGCTTACAAATCATCTAGATAAATTCCTACTTTAAATAATTAAGTTACACCATTAAGCAATGATATTTTATGCACATTTTCTCTTCATCACCACTATATCACTTGGATATCTAGACCTCGATCAGTGGTCAAAACACTAATAGTATCCATAGTTAATTGCAAAGGTCAATATATAAGTCCATTGTTCAATCCGATAATATTTATTTATTAACCGATTTGCTTTGGCCAAAGACTTTGATTTTAAATTGACTACCAATTACAATATGATACTTTCTATCCATTCGATGGAGACGAATCATCTCTTGAATAGTGTTTCACTTCAAGTGGTTTAACTTATACCCAGTTTTGGCCTTAACTCGATCATCATTGTCATGTGATTGACTATAGTCTAAGTATAGTTTAGACACTAAAGATTCGCAGTATTTTCAACTTAAAAGAGTACCGCATACCATCATATGAGATCTTCTAGTTGACTTTATAATAAACGTATAGAAGACTCTTGGTGAGTCATATTACAATTGTTCCAAACAATCACACATACACGAACCCTTGGTGCCCTAACGATTATGAATAATTCACCATCCATCGTATAGAGAGTGCAACGTACACTATTCTCAATGGATGTATCGATATCAATTCTTAACACATCTTGACTAGGAACATTTAAGGATAAGTGCTTATTTCTTATGATTTAGTACAATGGTTATGAACAAATTCGTAACTGCAATCGACCAAGTACTTCTCTTACGGATTTTCTACTAGTATATATTTAATGTATTGAAAACATTACTTATATCTCATTATAACAATAAATATAATAGTAAATAAAACCGAAATATTACTTTATTTCAGACAAGATTAGCTAGGTTCAGGGAGAACCCATGAAATAATAAAGTTATTGGCAGGGGCCAATAGGTTCTTAGTGATCCCATGAAAACTATAAAACTGGACAGGGAGTCCATAAGCTTTAAACATGTTATTAGTCAGCCCATGAAAACTAATAGTAGTGACCCTAGAAACTATAACTGAGACAAATAGTCAAAATGAAAGGGGATGGGAAATCCAGAATTAATTTACCTGTTTGCATATGATCATAATATTTTGAATTGTTATGTTTTTAACCATTATGGATGCAGGAGCACGGTATATGGTTATTATATATTTTTGGAAGATACTAGTGAGGGGAAAACCCGTTCCGCTAAGCGGCTTCTCACTAGATATCTAAATGGTTTGAGATGGTAGATTATTATTCATACCAGGCTTTATGTCTGACTCGAAGTTTATGTTTTGCCCTTAAACTCAGGTGCTCAATTGATTTTGAGTAGTTTGAGAGTTGAGGTTTTCAGGTACCTCATTAGACGAATAAGCTTCCGAAAACATGCAGAAGGCAAGCTAGATAATAGGAGTTCTTTTTTACTTTGATTTCGCTGTGTTTGTGTTGTAAAGGCAAAGTTGTTTATTGCCTAGTTATATATACACCGATCATCCAAGGGGCATCTTCATATGTCGCTCTTGGCGTATGTTGTAATAATTATATTTTCTCTTAACGTGCTTAACGATTCTGGAATTATGTAATGAATTTGAAATGCTTTGAAATGGAATGCGAAAGTTGTATATTGATTTTAATTTTTTTTCCTTATCCATGTGTTTCTATTATATCAATATATCTAACATTACCATATTTGGTCACCGAAGATTAATAACTATGGATGGCTGCAGCTTCCGTAGCTGTTAGTTTTGGACCTCCAAGTGAGGGATGTTACATTCTGCCTGAGGATTTCCTCCCTATTGAAATCCTAAATAGACTCATTAAAACCAACCATCTCTATATCAGCATCATCTTAGAGTGCGAAGATCTTCTCGTCATGACTCTCCTCGACTATAGGATCTGAAAGGCCTAGGGTCATAGTCCCTAGCAAGGGGGCATTCGAAGGGACCATAGGATCCTTCATAATTGTGTCACCTGCATGGAAACGAGTGAGGCTATTAGGTACGGTCTTACCCAATCAGGCTCAAATGTACTGTGTAGTGGTCCGTGGGCTATAGAGAAGGATCATACCTTCTTTGGGAGAAGCTGGAGTATCACCCTGTGGTTGAACATCATCTCGACGTTAGGGGATGTCCTGAGGCTGGCCCTGAGTTAGTGCATATAAAGAAACATTGAAAACAGTTAGAGGAACAACGTGCATAGGGGCATAAGTGACATGTTTTGAAGTTTGACCTTGAGTTGTTGCTCCAGAAATCAGGCCATCGTTCTTATTTCCTTCCTCCTTCTTCTGGGCTTTTTCGGTAGTGGCTAGTTTAATATAGTCTAAGTAGACAACTTCCCTCTCATCTCCCGTGAGCATCAACGACCTTAAGACTAAAAGGTGGCCTTCCCTACTCATTGGCTGCCTTGGCCTCTTTAATTAATCATTTATGGATGGAGAGGCGAATTCTTGGTAATCGTCCATCCATACAAAGCCCTTTTTAGTAAACATCCAAAAGTAAATCTCGTCTGGAAGCTCCTCCACCTGATCAAGCTGGCTATTTATATCTTCACATTCCCCTTGTAGTTTCTCAACTTTACTGGTTTCAACGGCCTTCTCAACAGCCATAACCTCAAGCTTATCCCGAAGAGAAACCCTTTCAGCCTTCCACTCGACCGCCTTTTTCTTCAAATCAGCAAGGCCAAGCTCCACTTTTTTAGCCACTACCGAGATCTCATCCAACATTTTTGTTAATTTGGCTTTGACATTCTTGTAATCTTTGAAAACCACCAAGATTTGGCATTATAATCCTCTTTGGCAGCTCTGATGGTATAAGAGTGCTCTTTCTTGCTCTTTTCCATTCCTCGGCATGAGCGGCCTTTAGCTTCTCTATCCCATCCGCTTGAGACCTCTCTAATGCATCCATCACCGCCCAATGGCCTATGTCCTTTTGGTGTATCTGCTTTCTCAACTCAAAGATTTTTAAGTTCTGCTCGATGTTCTTTTAGCTGATTTCCTTGCCAACCTTGACTACTTTAGAGTGGAAATCTGGTAAGGCTTTCACACTTTTCAGCCCGTCCCTAAGAAGATCGATTATGTCGGGAAAAGAAAGAGGGAGAGCATCAGCTAGCTATCGGGCGAGAGGGTCTCGTAGCGGTAGGGCTGCTAGAACTCATCATAATTTGGGTCACTGGGGTCGGTGATGATGGCTGCCACCTCTTTTTCCTTCCTCTTATCCTTGCCCTTGGGAGCAACTATGGTCATTCCTATCTTGTCCATCCTCTCTTGTTGTTTGGAAGTCTTCAAGTCTAAGAGAAGAAAAGGCGAAGCTATGAGGAACTTAAAGGGGCGAATGGGAGTCCTTGATCTCAACTTACTATCAAAAGAGCAGGATCTTTTACTGGAGCCATGGTAGGGACCTTGGCTGCCTTTATGTCCAACTAGGCAGTAAGATACAGTTTTCCCAGTATTAAGATCTATGGTTGGCTACTCCACATTCTTGCTTAAGTCGAACGAAATAGCAGCTTTATTGACATCTGTAGAGGGTGCAACTGGCTTGAGTTATTTAAATTTGGACTATAGTTTCTCTCTCATAAAACTCATGCTTCCTACAAGAAACATGAGAAACAAAGGGTTAGAACCAAACTATAACTAAGATATGAGATTGGAAATGCATTAATGTGGCATAGAGAAGAAAGGCGTGCATGTGTATAGAGTGCATGTTATATGAATGAACCCTTCGAGTCCTCGAGTGATTCCAATTGCTGCAGGATTTTTGCTATCGAGGTGGAGTCACTATAATCGATACCTAGCTCGGGATCCTACAGATAATTGAAAACTGTGGGGTCTTCGAGGATGAACTCTTCCTACTCCTCAGCCTTGAAAGTTTGATTTAGAGCCTCCTCGATGTCCAAGTTGGGCAAAGTCTCAAGGCCAATATACCCTAGAAGAATGATCTTTGCTACGAACAAAAGCGGTCACTACAACAAAACAGGCCTTTTACAATGGGCAATGCCCGTTGTAATATGTGTTCCACAATGGGCAGCCGACCGTTGTAATAGGCGATGTTGTAATAGGTTGACCATATTTTACAACGGGCAATGCCCGTTGTAATAAACCTTTTTACAATGGGCAATGCCCGTTGTAAAACACCTTTTTACAACAGGCAATGCCCGTTGTAATACATGATATTGCAACGGTTTCTGACCGTTGCAAAATAAATGTAAATTTAAAAAAAAATACAGCAGCATACATCCATACCAATAATGAATAATTTAACGAGTAATAAATATTATCATAAAACAACCAAAATCACATAAGAAAAGACTGAATAAAACCATATTGACAAAGTCCCAACACATTTCAAAAAGATATATAAGTTTACATTCATAGAGAGTTCTAAGCACATAACCCTTACATATATACATAAGAGCTAGTGTCAAAAAGCACCGACACATAATAACTAATCCAAAAAATACATATCAAGTTCTAAGTACTAACACATACCAAAATACATTTCAGTTTCCAGTATACAGTTTATATTTCTCTGTTTTTCCGTTTTCATTTACATTTACTTTCTCTACTGCCTCACTTCCTCACTCCCTTCATTTCTTATTGCCTCAATTCAATAACTTCATTCTGCAACTTCCTACAACCCCAACACTTCACTGACCATACATCACCTGCACACAAACACACACCTCTGCCTGACCAAACTAGACTCCAAACTATCAACACACCAAAACAACTTCACTTCCTCAATCACAATGCCTTCCTACTTGCTAACTGCTACTGCCTCGCCTGCCAATTGATCCTTACTTCAACACAAAAACTGTGTGCACAGCAGAACTGCCTCCTTCCCTTCCATTCTCAACTGTTATCTCCATTGCCCCATCATACAACTGCCATACTTCTCCATCACCAAGTGTGCACGGCTTTATACATACATACCCAAAGCACTAACATTCTCATCTGCCATAATACCAACCAACCACAGCTTCAAATTCTGGCACTAGAACACTCTCTATGCACCTCTAAATCACCAAACTTCTCCCACCTAACCATCGCAAGATTGTTCCACAATATTAACCTCCTCCTCTTCAAACTACAACCCCCGTCAACAAGCACTATCACAGTACACAGTGCACCTCACCATACTTTCCCCTCTAGTCAGATCAAACTGACCCACTTCCTCCTCCAACCACCTAAAAAACCAAATGGAAAAACCGTGTACATCCTGCATACATCCTTCCACCTTCAAACCACCTAAAAAACCGTGTACAAACAACTGGTGCATACTGCTGTTACACCTCTGTACATCTCTGTGCATGTACATTTAATTGTGTTACTACTACATTTCAGACACCTCCCTACTCCTCCTTAAAACCACTCATCACTCCCAACACATCATCACAACTCCCTACACCTCTTCTCCCTGATCATCACCTCTTCCTGCCACCACATCACTGCCTTGCTGCATATTACTTCATTTAATTGCTTACAAACTTCCCTGACCATCTTCTCACATCACCTAACTGCTTTCCCTATTCATCTCTTCAAATATGTTTAATTGGAGGCAATATCAGGCGACGACCTAGACTCCGGTTAGCAGTTGCATTCAGTTAAGACATCAAATGGGTAAACTCATCAAATGGGTAAAATTAAATGCAAATAACCAACGTATTAGTATTTCAATAAGACGACAGAAAAGGGGACATTCATTTTTAATTTTCTGTAAACTCATGTAATACTTACTCTCAATTTGATGATGTTTTTATGCAGGGATGGAACACGAGTGTGCATTGATATCCAATGTTATACATTACAAGAAAAACTCGAGAACACCAAGCAAATTTTTAAAAAATGGTCTTCATTAACATTGGGTGAAGGACGTAGGAGATTTGATGATCAACTTGACTAGTTGTGATCTATGGATAAAATAATTTTTTCAAAAAGTTAGGAATTCAAAGTTGATGCTAGGAAAAAAATTATGTAGAGATAAACATAACTTTAATAAGATTGATAAAATATATTATAATTTGAGGACCTACATTTAATTGTAGAGAGGTTGGAAAACTGCAAAAAAATGACAGACTTTCTTGCTTTTCTACTTTATTCATTACCTTTGATCATAGTTCTTTCTTATTATGAATAGCAACTTACTGCTTTTATATTATCTTTCATTTTTGTTGCGTAGATGACTTAAAGTTTGCCACATAAAGGGCGATTAGTTCAAAAGTTGAAAAGTTGCAATTTATAAATGAATGCAAGATGTGTGGTTTCTAAACATTTTCCATTTCAAAATTATATTGCATCAATTTGGACTTGGCAAATATAATTGCAAAAAATTAAGACACAAAGAAAACAAACCTTTTTAGCGTTAGGCACCAACTCCTGCAGAGCTTACATTCTCTCTTCTATCCCCTCTGTCCAATCGACAGGTTGGCTAGTTTGATGCTTGAAGCAAAGGATTAATACTTAATAGCCATTACCGAGTTATCAACCTGAAAAGTAGCGTATGCATACGATCAGTATAACTGATAGTTGAAAAAGATATTCTACAGACATATTTTTTAAAGCAAGTAAACGATAAATAAAGGTATCCTTGCTTATATATATCAAAAACTTGCTTAAATAAATCCTTGCTTAAATAAAGGTAAGCAAATTTATTTATTATAAAATATTGTCATATGCATAAATAAAGGTTTCCTTGCTTATATATATTTGTAGTTGTACCATGGTAGCTTAGATCGTTATCGATTTCCTTGATGAGGAAACTTGTTTTTATTATGGTTAGGAACAAAACTACGAAGGGAGAAATCAAAAGTAAAGATTTCAATGGTTAGAAATCAAAACTATGAAGGAACAAAACTATGAAGTGCATCCAAGTCACCCTATTTGCTGAACTTGCATAATCGCTTTTGAGATGCAATATTTTCCAAGATATCTTCGAACAAACCTTAATATTATTCCTAATAGCCTAAAAAAGTAGTACCTAATATAGTTGTCTTATTTTTTGAGATGCAATATATTCCAATTTAGGTTATATGTTATTTTACTACTGCTGAAATGAAATGGGAAAATCTATTCAACACATATAAAAAAACCAAATCTATGAAAATTTAATATAAGTTTTCATTAGAGATACATTAAGGGTATGAACTTAGAAAATATATAGTCAAATTTGTTATGTAAATTAAACTTACACACGTTTTTATACCTAGGAAATATGAATGGCAACTTTAAGTTGGATTACCATTGATTTTGACCAAAGCATTTATAAACATGTGAATTTATTTTATGAAACTTGAATTTTGGACCAAATTAAAATCCTTGATTTTGTGAGGAGTATATATATCGGAATGTGAAATGGAAGTGAGGAGGGGTTATCGTGCAACTTTTGATACAAAACATGATTCGTATTCCAAGTTTGTAACTTGAAAAAGAATATCCATTTCTAGTTTGAAAGAAACATGGGCGGTTCAAAAAATAATCACTGTACTCTAATTTTATGAAAATATTAGTTCACTTTACTACCTTTTATTATGCAAAGAAGAAAACAGATAAAAAACAGAATTATTAAAATATTAATGAAACATGAAAAGATTTTCAGCATTTAGTCGATGTTGTTATCAATAGTTTGGGTAAGTGCTCGGGGTCCACTCATAATAGATCTCTCTAAAACATGATGCAAGCTCTATAGTTTATAGGCAGAATGCAAATATATTACTCAATCAGTGAGAAACTTCCCGTTGCTGCAAATTGAAGTAAGTGGATCTTTGTATACAAATCTAACTAATCATTTTGTCACAAAATTAATAAAATGTATATAAATCAAAGTTAAAAACGTGACATGTATTCCATTAGCTTAATTGTAAGTGAAAATATAAGTAAGTTTAAGTACATAATATGGTTTTGCATTTGCACAGTACTCATCATGTAATTCGACTTTCCTATTTAGACATGAAGTCTTATAACATGCAGCAACATTTTTACATCTGTGTCTTCTTGTATGAAAGTCAAATATAGCAGAAAATATGTAGGTTTAATCAAAGATGTCAAGTAGATAATAGAATCGACTTGAGTATATGAATGAAATTAGAAGAAAAAAGAGCCATTATAAAGAATTTTTTTTACCTCTGATATACATTGCCATCCTTCCATACGGTGCTCTTATGTTTGGAAGGAAGCTTGTTTTATTGGGAAAGTAACTAACAATTTTAAACCTAAAATTAATGGTAGAAAAAATAAATGCATGTTAATATACATTACAAAATTTGAAATATGAACAAAATCAAAGATGGCAAGTAGATAATGACTTCGGTATATGAATGAAATTAAGAAAAAAGAACCATTATAATGATATATGTATGAACATAATAATGAGCAACATAGTAATCAACGTAAAAGATTCCTTAAATTTCTATTCAACTAATAAGTTGAATCATAACTATATGCATTTACATCTTTTATTCTGCTACAAATGAAGCACAATGAAGTTTTATATGTTCATTTTTCTTTGAAGCTATTTCTCAATCAGTGAGCAACTTACTTCTTCTGCAAATTAAAGTAAGTAGACCATTGTATAGAAACTAAAGTAAGAATACTGTAACATATATAACAAACAAACTGCATACTTGGATCTCTCCTCCTTGCTAATATTGACACACGCCTCATTTTTCCCCATAAAGAAGCAAGCTCCTGCACAAGTTCTACTATTAGGACTCCAAATTCATAGCATTGCTTTTACATTGCTTCAATCAACGCAATAAGCATTACTTGTATTTACAAAACTCCAAAACAACTCAATGAGACTTGTCAATAAATGTGAATTATCCGATTGTAAGCGAGGCTAAACGGATAACTCATCAATCACAGTAACCTACAAATTTGGTACTACAACACTGCATACTTCAAAATTATAAAAAAACGTTTCAAAACTATATGTTGTAAAGTTATGTTCCGATGTAAATAAACACACCAATAATATATAAATAAATCATGACTTACTTTCTCAAGATTATAGTTTGGCTTCCTTTTCTTCTTCCTCTCCTCAGACAACTTCTAGAAAATACCAAAATATTCAAATAAAAGCTTATACAAATTAATCAAACATCCAAAATACAACCGAATATGAAATTTCCTCACCTTAGCAACCAACCGACGCTCTCTTGCGGTTTTAGATTCCGCCTTAACGGGTTTGGGTTTGAACTGCTTCGCATCCTTTTTGAGTTTGATTTTGGATTGGAACTTTGAAGGTTTGGATTTGGTAATTTTATTCTTTTTCTTAATTTTGCTGGCAGGAGCCATTTGGAACGAAAAATGAGCTTGAAAACCCTACTGTAATGCGCTCCAAAACCCTAGGTTGGTGTCACCATTTTTTTACAGAGGAAAGCAGAGGAACGAAATAAAAGAAATAAAAAAATAAAAGAGCCGGCCTTGTTGTTTTCACGAAGACTTTAGTATCACCTTTTACAACGGGCATCTGTGACCGTTGTAAAGTTGACATCTATTACAACGGGCAATTTTTGACCGTTGTAAAATTGACATCTATTACAACAGGCATGAATTGACCGTTGTAAAAACATTCTATTACAACGGGCAAACAAAGCCCGTTGTAAAAAGGGCTTTATATATGGCATCTTTTACAACGGGCCAGAATGGACCATTGTAATAGCCTTCTATTACAACGGACAATCAGTGCCCGTTGTAAAAAGGGCGTTGTAATAGGGTATTTTTGTTGTAGTGGGTGGCCTTGCTATCATGAGAATGAGGGCTCGTTCCCTCTGCCGTCTTAGTTCAGATGTTGTCATCATCCCTTATGGTTGTAATCCGACCACCCTCACAGGGCTCAATCCTGAAGGAATCCACTTTGAAGCCTATTACATTTGTATGAACTACCAGATCGGCTTTGGGCTGGACCAAGGTCAAGTCGGCACTACAAATAAAGGGTTGGGAAGATGGTGCTCGCTTATCTCATCAGTTGTTGTGGGTTTTCCTTTCCTTTTCTTTAGGGGCTTATGTGCGAAGGGAGCCCTTCCTTTCCTGATCGAATGTCTGGTAGTTAGCAGCTAGAGCTATCTCAAATTCTCATGTGTTACTAGACGAGGAACCCTTTTGAATTATACAGGAACCTTTTGCAAATTACTCAGCATTTCCTCCAAGTCATCTCCTGACATAGCTCTCACCAAACCTGAAAAAGAAGCCAAAAAAGGAGGGTTAATGGTCAGCATAGAGTCGCCTAGGAAAGAATAAACAGCAATGGAAAGATAGGAAAGATAACTCACATCTCGAATGCCATTGATGGAAGCAAGCAGGGGCATCTCGGATGAAAAAATACTCTCTTAAACATGCTATACTTTGAGTACAAGTCCTCTACAGGTTTAAACATACTCCCCGCTTCCAGGCAGATAACAGGAGAGCCTTCTACCATGCTTTTGATCGAATACAAGAACTTGATCTACCAATCGGCAGGAGGAACCTGAAACTCCCTTATAAAGTTAGCATACAGGCTAGTCATAATGGCAGAACCATTAGGGTGCAACTGGAAAGGAGTAATTTTTAAGTACACGAGGAAACTCGTGATCCACTAAGGAAGAGGGGGTGGCACCCCAGCCATGCAGTGATACCTCGACTAAGCAATATACTCTTCTGGTGGACCATGAGCCCATCGTTCGGAAGTAGGCAAGAGCATATCATATCGAGGAAGGCCGTGGGTAGCCACAATAATATCTAGCTGCTTTGCAGTTAGATTAAAAGCAACAGACTCAGTGGGATCCACCAGTAACTGTGATGGTCCATATCCATATACCAGAGAGCAAGCAGAGCTTGGCTGGCCGGTCCGATGCCCCGATGGCCCAGGAACCAAAGGGGAAGAAGAAGATGGAGCCTTGTCTCCAGAAGCACTCAACGAGCGAGTCTTACGATGACTCGAAATACTTGTTTTATACAACAACCTATCTCACATACTATCGCAAAATGCACGCGCTTGTGGTTGTGTATATGCACACACATGTGCAATAGGAAATACAATAAATAATTAAACAGCAATTGCTAAACCAATTCCCCACATAACCCTAAACAACAGCAAGTAATGCTGAGGAAAATTCCACGTGAACAGCCTAAATGTGCTTCACATCTTCTATAAAGTTGTCCCTATTCGGTCCCTGCTTGCTCGGCAATCAACAACCATCGAACAAACAATCTGGCCAAGCCCCGACTAGAAACCCTAATTTCTCTTAAGTTAAGAACACTTTGGATTTATGATTTATGGCCTAGCCTTATCAATTTAGAAGTTATTTCTCAACCCTAAAGTTTAGCAAGGATCGAACAACTAGAAACCCTAACCCCTTGAAGCTGCACCAAGCTAATGTGAATCATAGCATTTGAATTAAAGGAAAATCGAAGATGATTAAATAATAATAGAGGAATTAGTGTAATGGATCACAAGTAAAGATGGCGATTGCAACAACTTGAAATTTCTTGAAACAGGATTAACGCGGCAGTAGCTCCAGAAGACGAACATGCATCATAAAGTGAGGGTTGAGAAATGAACATAAGTGTTTGGTTAGAGGAAAGCCTAGCCTATATATAGGTAATATGCTATGTTCAACACCGAATAGGTACAACCGAACATGAAATGTGTTCGGCTAATCTCCACCAAACCAAGAATACTGAATAAAGGAACATCGAGCCCATCTTTAGCATCAAACCAAGAATGTCGAACAAAGGAAAACTGAGACCAGCTTTAGCACCGAACCAATTATGCTGGACCAAAGTGAGTGCAAGCCTAAATGCATGTAATTACTAGTGGATTTCATAGTTAAGTAAGGCGCTCAGGAAGGACACCAAAAAAAGCCTACTCTATATTCTACGAAGCGAGCTTTGGGGGCAATTACTATAGGCATTTTCACCCAAGGAATGATGGAGGCAAGTTAGCTGAGCTAAGGAAGGAGCTAGATGAATGTGTATGGATGCCTTAGGGATCACAAATTGCCCGAACAATCTTAAAATAAAGGGATGAATGAGCCTTAACAAAATTCGAAGGAAGCTATGCAAGCAAAAAAGGACAAAAGACTCCCTAATATTGCCCGGTGGAGAGAAAGACTAGACAAGATCCTTTGTCCGGTGGTCTTACAACCGAAAAAAGATTCCTGTCCTGTAGAGGAGCTACTTTACAAGAACTCTTGTCTGATGGTTTAGACACCGAACAAGAATTCTTGTCCGGTGCAATGTACTACTGAACAGGATATTCTATCCAGTGATATATACATCAGACAAATTATCTTGTTGAGTATAGATTTAAAGCCAAGCAAGGAGGGGGGGTTTATGCCAAACCAGGGGGATACATCATAGAACCTGGTCAAGAAGATGTCTACATCCACTTATCGAAGTAATACTACCAGACATGACTGTTTTAGCCGACCAAAAGAGGCATTTAAGGAATGAAATCTGGATATATAAGGAAATTCTGGATCGTATCTGCTATATATGGAAATAATCGAACCGATCATGTTATACAAGGGAACTTCTTGATTTAACAGAATGACATCCCTACCTCATCACTCCTATAAATATCCAAGCTTCTAGCAACTATAGGACAACCTTTTAGAGTCACCAAACTCTACCGAACAGAAATAACAGATCAATAGCCTAAAGACTTCAATATTTGATAATAAATCATTGTATTTTGCATTCAAGCACTTGTAAAAGCCAAAATATAAGAAAGGAAGTAAAAATGAACAGTGGACGTAGGCCCGTTATGGATGAACCACTATAAATCTATGTGTACTTTACTTTCTTAGCAATTTTCTTTATGTTTTCTTCACTATTATTAATTCTATAGGAGGTATTTGTCCACTTTTCATACAAACAACATAGAAATAAATATGGTTTTTAAACTTTTGAATAAAATTTTGAAAAGTGAGAAAAATTGCATTTCTTATTAGAAAAGTGTAAGTTAGTTTGTGTTTCATAGATTCTCTTCTTCTCATTTAGCTCCATCATCTATCGGAGTTTATGGAGAGGGGTCCAATTGTAGAGGATCTTGGAAATAAGGACATGCCTCGGTCTTCTTCTTCTGTTCTTCTTCATACTTATCGACGAAATAAACACATGTGATTCTGCATTCTCCTTAAGAAAAGAGATATCCAAATTATCGTGGCCATTATGAATGAGGTAAAAGGCAGAGAAGAGCATATCAAAGGCTTTACTAATGGAGACATTTTCAAATTCTTTTTTGGAGACCATCTCAGACCTAAGTGTAACATTCCTTTAGGAAGCTAACGAAAACAAGATCTTTTATCACAGTGGTTAGTGCATTGCTTCCTGGGATGGCTAGGTTTTGAATCCCACGGTCTTCACATTTGGTATCAAAGCTAGTGCCTAGTTGGAATTGTGGTTGTAATGTTGCAGATGTCAATCGGTGTAGTACTGATGTAGGTTATAAACACAATGCCTAGGTGGTGTGTTGTAACATCCCCTATTTGGAGGTCCGAATCTAAGCGTTACAGATGCCATAGTCATCCATAGTATTAACTTCCGATGACCAAATATGGTAATGCTAATGGTATCCATAATATCAGAAACACTTGAATATTAAACAAAATCACAGATTTCAAAAACAACTTTCCTCATTACATTTCAAAACACGGTTTCATATCCAAGTTACATAATCCCAAACATTTCCCAGGTATTGAACAAATATAATTATTACAAAATACGCCAAGAGTGACATATGAAGATGCTCCCTTGGATGATCAAAGAACTAATAGACTAACTATCTTAGTACAACACAGCGGAATAAAACAAAATAATAGAATAACTCCTAAATATCTAACATCAGCCTCCTTCTTGTCTCCAGAGGCTTTATTCGTCCACCTACTAAAACCTATAAACCTCAACCCTCAGCCTACTTAAATCAATTTTGAGCACTCCAGAGTTTAAGGGGAAAACATAAACTTCAAGTCAGACATAAAGCCTGGTGTGAATAATACTATACATCTCGATTATCTGATATTAAGTGAGACCACGCCGCTTAGCACAACGGGTTTTCCCTCACTAAAATCCTTTTAAAAGATTATCTTTTGCAAATCAAAATCCTGCAACCAAACTGGTTAAAACAATCAAAGCATTATATCTGTGCATATTAATCAGGTAACAAATGGACTATCTGTTCGAACAATGTAGTTTTGTATGGCTGGCTCGAGCCTAAAGAAAAAATAAACAAATAATCTAACTTCTGTTAGATACTCCTCTTCTGGATGGTCTGTCCCTAACTTACTTCTCTCAAGGTCAACTAAATGTAATGGTTTTGCGGGCTCACCAATAACCTATCACTCTATATATATATTCCTTTATCTTCTTCTCATTCAACTTACGATAATCGATACATAACCTTAACAATCCGTCTGGTTTCTTCACAAACATTGCGGCTACTCCCAAGGTGAACTGCTTGGTCTAATAAAATTCTTTCCTTCCAAATCCACCAACTGCACCTTTAGTTCCCTCATCTCGGTAGGTGTCATTCTGCTTGGCGATCTACTCACCGGTCCGCTCCGAGTACTAAGTCTATCCGAAACTCAATAGCACGGGTGGTAGTCCTACTACAGGCTTAAAAACATCTGCGAATTCTCTAACAACAAAAACTCGATTCAACTCGCCTTATACCTCCATAACACCTAACAAAGCATTCACCTCACAACTAGGGTTTTCTATGGTGTATACTAACCGATCACTACAGTCAGGGTGTCTAGGTGATATTTTCCTATCATGGAAAAATATCCCAGCATCGTATTTACTTAACCAATCCATACCCACTATAATTCTGAACCCTACAAAATCAAATACATGCGAACTGCAAACAAAGGTATGACCTAACAATTCAAACTCTAAGTGGTCACACTTCATCCCAAGTGTCGCATACCCTCCTATCGAATTTGCAACCCTTAAGGAAGTAACTAAGTACGAGGGTTCTAGGTTAAGCTTATCTACCAAACAACGAGATATAAAAGAATGCGATGCACCAGTATCAAATAAAATGCTAACTGACATACCATGAATCATAAGCGTACCTCCCAACACAGCCTTTCCCTTTTCCTCTGCTGTTGGTCTTGAGGTTACTGGTTCCAATGCAAACACCTTTCCTTTTCCATCCTTAGCTGGCCCTCTGCACAGGTTCTTATAATGTCCAATTTGATCGCAGTTTAAGCATCTGATATTCTTCTTCTCGATCACCTTCTTTCCATCACCCGAGTGACATTCATTAGCGAAATGCCCTTTCTTGCCACACTTGTAGCAAACAACTTTCGACTTTCCTTTCTTAGCAGCTCCACCCTTCTGAGCTCCTTTCTTATGGAAGAACTTTCTCTTATGACTCTGTACTACTTGAACTTCCTTTGCCTTATTTCTCTCTAGAAAAGCAAGCATTTCCTCGTGCCTCAACGCCATCTCAACTACAACATCACATGGATCCCTGATATGCGATAGCATAGCCCTAGCATGCTCCGGCTTCAAACCACGAATGTAATTCTCATTTCTCTTAATCACCATGTCTACAGTAGCATAACCATACCTCGCCAACTCCTCAAATCTTGTCACATACTCAAGCACATTCATATCCCATACTCCAACTCAGCAAACTTCCTGAGCAGAATGGACTTCGCAATCTCAGACATAAACCTCTCTCCAAACCTTCTCTTAAACTCAGCCCATGTCATTAACTCCAACTGTAACACTGTTCCACCAGTACAACACTGCTCCTTGTAGTTTTCTCGAAGCGAGTCTTCTCTTCTGCTCATCATTGGGCCCTAAATCCGCAAAAATCCTTTCGTAATGAAGCAGCTAGTTCTCTACTTCAATTGCATCCTCAGTACCAATAAACGGCTTTCCTCCAAGCCTAGCATAGTCTCTACTTAGAACAGCATAGTTGTTGGCCACTGGAGCTTCTTGATTTCCTCCTCCAACTACTCCAGCAGCAACTCCCGCTTGCATCATGTTTACGAAGAACTGACACATTGCTCCCATGTCGACTTGCGGGACTCCAACACCCATATTTTTAGCTTGTGCCTGACCTGGGTTTCTCCTGGTATTTGGTCTGGCATTTCCATTAGTTGTGGTGCTTCCTCCACCAACGGTACCCCTTTTAGCATCTATATCTGCATTGGAGCCTTCGTGAGTTACAGAATAATTGCCTAAGAAAGATAGAAGAATAGAGATATAGCATATACTTATATATAGCAAATACACATACGTTACTATAACGTTATCCCATACCTCGATCTTTTCTCTAATTTCGAAGGATTATATTTTCAAAAATCATTTTTAAGTTTAAAGGTTTTCATAAACCTATGCTCTTATACCAAGCTGTAACATTTCCTATCCGGAGGCCCGAAGCTAAGTGCTACAGATACTGTAGTCATCCATAGTATTAACTTCCAGTGTCCAAATACGGTAATGTTAATGGTATCCATAATATCAGAAACACTTGAATATGGAACAAAATCACAGATTTCAAAAACAATTTTTCTTATCACATTTCAAAACAAGGTTTCATATCCAAGTTACATAATCCCAAACATTTCCCATGTATTGAACAAATATAATTATTACAAAATACACCAAGAGAGACATATGAAGATGCCCCCTTGGATGATCAGAACTAATAGACTAACTGTCTTAGTACAACACAGCGGAATAAAACAAAATAACAGAACAACCCTAAATAGCTACCATCAGCCTCCTGCTCATCTCTAGAAGCTTTATTCGTCCACCTACTAAAACCTGTAAACCTCAACCCTCGGCCTACTCAAATAAATTTTGAGCACCCGAGAGTTTAAGGCAAAAAACATAAACTTTGAGTCAGACATAAAGCCTGGTGTGAATACTATACATCTTGGTTTTTTGATATTAAATAAGACCACGCTGCTTAGCGTAACGGATTTCCCATCACTAATATCCTTTTAAAAGCTTATATTTTTCAAATCAAAATCCGACAACCAAACTGGTTAAAACAATCAAAGCATTATCATCTGTGCATATAAATCAGGTAACAAATGGACTATCTGTCCGAACAATATAGTTTTGTTTAGTTGACTACTAATCTTTGGTAACTCGAGCCTACCCGACAGAATAAACAAATAATCTAACTTCTGTTAGATACTCCTCTTCTGGATGGTCTGTCCCTAACTTACTTCTCCCAGGGTTAACTAAACCTAATGGTTTTGCAGGCTCACCAATAACCTATATCTCTCTATATATATTCCTTTCTGTGTGTAACATCATTTTAGTCTTACCTGTGACAAAGCCCTACACACTGGAATTTTGGACTTATATTAGCTAGGGGCTACTAGCTAATGTATAAGGCGCGACCCCATACCAGTCCCATCTGGTATTCTAATATCTGAGTCATTTTACTTAGGGTTATCTACCCAAAATTTTCCATGAAAACCTTTTCTTTCAGAATGATTTAATCCTTTTAAATCATACTTAAACAAGGAAAATATCCTATGCTTTACTCAAATCAGTTTGCCATGTTATATATATATACTTTACACAAAACACTGTTGATGAAACCATCAAAACCTTTGATTAAACCTTTAAATAATATCTTTCGAAACCATTGAAAGCAATCTTTTCGAAACCCTTGAAAGTACCCATTTCGATACAAGTAAAACACTTTACTTTATAACCTTAGGCCGAAAGACCAAAACATACCTTTCGAAACCATTTACATAGTCCTATCAAAAACACTGAAAACCTCTCTTTTGAAAGCCTTTTAAAACCTTAAACATCCTCTTTTCAAAACACTTTAAATATGCCTTTCGAAACCTTTGGAGACCTTCCATTTAAAACCTTTCAAAAACGTTGAGGAACCACCCCTTCGAAATCTTTATCTTAAACCTTTCAAAATCATTAAATCTCAAACCTTTCAAAAGCATTTGGGTTCAAGTAAAACATATGGAATAACCTTTCAAAACTATACCTTTTGAAACCACTGGGTTTATCTTTCAAAATGTCAAAAAGGGTCTAAAAAGAACTAAGTCGAAAGCAACACCTTCGAAAGCTATTTCCTAAGTAAAAGAAGTGGATGGAGTCGAAACCTATCCCTTCGAAAGCATTGGAGAAGCGGATTTAATTTAAAAACAAGGGACCCTTTAGAATGGACTGCTTTGAAAGGAAAAAAGGCGGCAGCTAGGGGTTTCAACCCCTTCGAAAGCATTTTTTGAAAACAAAGGCGGTAAGGGATTTCGACCCCTTCAAAAGCTTCTTTATAAAACAAAGGCACAACCTCTTTCAAAACCATTCTTTAAAACCATTTGACTAAGTCGAGAGCTATCTAAGTCGAAACCATTTTCTTCGAAAGCAAAGAAGGCGCATTTTCTTTTAAAAGCAAAGAATGGCTTCGACCCCTTCGGAACCCCTTATCTCAACTCTATACCTTTCACCAATGTCCAATTTTCTACGTACAGAGTCTTTGATACCATGCGCATTAGTGTTAATGGAGATGGAGGTGGAAGTACTGGGTTGAAACATAGGTGCTGAAAGTGGCGAAAACGGTAAAGTGTAGAAAAACTGAATTTTTACTTTAGAAAGTAATTCTTTTCAACTAACCTGCCTTATTTGTCAAAATGTAATTGGTTGCTAATTTCTTTTCTACATTCTTTTCTAAAAGTGCTTCCAAAATTTTAGAAGTAAATAATTTAAAATATTTACAAAATGTCTTTTCTCCTTTTATAAATATATAAAACATTTAAGTCACATACCTTAAATAATTTTATATATCTATTAAAACACTTAGGAAAATTCTATAAAAATTTCCATAAATCACTTTTAATATGTTTACTAAAATATATAAATTTCTGACCCAAAATCAACATAAAATAGCCGTAATTAATTTAAACCCAAAATAACCATTTTCTTCACTAGAAAATTAATAATAATCCACACTAATTCAGAAAATTATGAAATTTGAAACCCATTTCCAAAATATTATTTCTGACCTTATCTCAAAATCGCAAGGCATTTAGATGTCAATAATTGGTTTTTCAATCTAAAAATTATCATAAAATCTATATGAATAAGCATAAACCATCAACAAGCATATATATCCATTTTAACAATCAAAACATGGCAATATACTTTGCAAAATATTCGGATTTGATCTAGAAACCAAAACATCAAAAATATGAGATGTAACCTATTATTCACCTTTAACTCGAGATTAAGGAATTGAGATTTGATCTTGGATTAAGTTGATTTTCTTCTTCCCTTGATTTTAGCTTTTCTTCTACTTGCTTTCTCCTAATGGTGGCCGACCTCTAGTATTGGTTTTTGTTTTGTGAATGTAAATAATGAATGTGAGAATGAGTATTCCTTAAGGGTTTAGGGTATTTGAACATGTCTTATTCCTACTTTTCTCCTCATCTATTTCCTTAACTTTTTTTATTTCATTTCCCTTAGTTCATTGGTTAAATGGGCACAGCTACCTTCTAAATTCACAAACCTCAATCCCTTAATCATTTTACATTATTTCATTTAATTTACCTAATTAAATGTTCCTAAATAATGTTACTAAAAATTAGAGTCATTACATGTGTGATGATGAGCCAAGAAGACTTCAAGCTCTTTAGTAGGGGGTTAGTATGTAATATCCCTTTAGGAAAGCTAACAAAAAAAAGTTCTTTTAAAACAGTGGTTGGTGCATGGTGTTAGTTCTAGAGGCGGTAGGGGTTCAAATCACACGGTCGTTACACTAGGTTTTGACATCTCAAGCTTTTTCAACAGTAGCCAAAGCATTATTTTCCCACTCTTTGGCATTAGAAATTTTATTTTTAAAATACTCTACTCCTTAATTGAGGAGTTCAACTTTTTTATCTTTATATTCTACTACTTTGTCCATGTCACAAAGGTCACGTAAATGCACCTTAAGACCTCATTTAATGGTGTGGTCTTGAGCGAGCTTATGCAAAATAGTTTATGTATTCCAAAGGTTGAATGAGCGAAGGAACATTGGAGAGGTAGCCACACATAGGAATAGATAGAACTTGCTTACGAGCATTATCGACTAAAGGACTCCACTTAGTGATGAAAAAAAAATTTCCTTGAACAATAACTGGATCATCACAAGTATATGACTTCTCTATATAGCTACAAATGTTCTAGTAAATTGAGGAATGCTGCTAAACATTCAACCATCCAGGTAAAATTTCCTTCTCCTTCTTGAGTACTTCGAAGAATGCACATACTTATCAGTGGCTTTAGATATGAACCTTCTCAATGCTACCACCTTGCCTTTCAGGCTTTGCATCTCCTTTCAAGTTTTGGTGATTTTGATGTCTTTTAAAGCTTGGACTTATTCTAGGTTAGCTTTGATTCCTGTAGCCTGTACGATGAATCCCAAGAACTTTCCAGATGAAACCCTAAAAGAACATTACTTCAGTGGGTTCGGCTTCATCCCAAACTCTCGTAAGTTATGAAACATCTCGTCTAGGTGAGAAATACGATCTTCGGCCTTTTTGACTTTATCAACATGTCGTCAACATATATTTCCATAGTCCTTCCAATCTGACCAGCAAACATCTTATTAACTAAACGTTGATACATTGCTCCTATGTTCTTGAGTCCAAAAGGCATGACCTTGTAACAATAGAGTCCTAAGTCGGTAATAAAGCTAGTATGTTCCAGGTCTGGGACGTGCATAGCAATCTGATTACATCCCGAGTACATGTCCATGAAAGATAGAAGCTTGTGCCCTACGGTTCCATCTACTAGCTGATCGATTCTTAAGAGTAGGAAATAATCCTTAGGACATGCATCATTCAAATTGGAGAAGTCGATATATAGTCAATACACGTCCGCCATTTCCCGTTTGGCTTCCTTACCAAGACCAAGTTTGCTATCCAATCTGGATACTGAGATTATTTGATGAACCTATTGGCTAATAAAGTTTCCACCTCTTCAATAAGGGCTGCCAATCGCTCAAGGCCCATGTTTCTCCTTTTCTGCTTCACCAGGGGCTTCTTGGGGTCAATAGTCAAAGCTTGATCATGGGACAGATTCCACACATATCCATGTGGGACCAGGTGAACACATCCTGATTATCATGCAAAAATGCTATCAACTGTATCTTTAGATCTCGCTTCAGCCTAGATATGATTTTCATCAGTTTTGTCGGGTCATTGCTATCTACTTCCACAAACTCTACTGCCTCCCCGGGCTCAGCTGCGGCCCTCTCTCCTCCATCTCTTGGGTCAAGTTCATTATAAGGATTACTTGTAAACTCAAGTGCAGGCTCCTTTAATTTCTATGTGATTGCATTTTTGGAATAGAGTGCAACCTTTACGCCCTTCCTTTTCTCTCTTTGTTTGTTTTCTCGGAGCTCTGCCACATAACACTCCCTGGTTGCATCCTGGTTTCCTTATATTTCCCCCATTCCATTAGTCATAGGAAACACTGTCAAGCACTATTGGACTACTACTGCATGGAAATCCAATAGGGTCGGTTGCCTAAGAAGGCATTGTACGTAGGGAATCCGTCCACCAAAATGAAAGTTTATTTTTGTATGGCTGAGAGGGATGGGTTCCTAGTTCGATAAACAGATCCAGGCTTCCTATGGGCATCGTGCCTTCTCCTATGAAGCCATGCAGTTGCTGGTTGCCTGGTGTGACATCCTCCATTGAGAACCCCATTTTATCAAATGCATCTTTGAATAAGAAAATCTCCATGGGATCTGTATGCAGGTGTTGCTTACCTTGTAAGTCACTATCTCTGAAGATTATCTCATCTTACTCTCGATGAGAGGCCTTATTTTTTTGCTCTTCACTTATAACGTACATGAAATCTTCTCTGTGCTTTAAAGACTTTGCATATCTTTCCATCTCAGCCTAACTTTTGTCAGCTGTGTGAGGTCCTTACATTATGGTATTAATTACCGGTCTCCCGTCCTTCTCACGATTAATATTGGTTCCTTCCCCTCCATTTCCAGGTGGGAGTTTCTTTGGGGCCAGTTTCATGGCAATGGGGGGAACATTTGGGTTCCTGACATACAGCTCCAACATCTTCTTCTTAATATGCACTTCTATACTATCACATAGACGACGACATTCATTGGTGTTATGCCCATAGGATCCACGAAATCTATAATACTTTCCCATATTCATATCAGCTTCGGTCTTTTTTTGACAAAGGCCTATTGTATTTGAGTTCTGCTTATGTTACGAGGTTGATAATTTCTATGTTATCGTTCAAATCCTTATAAGTATCAAATCTTGTTCCAAGCTTAAACCTTTTTCATTCTGTTTTCTTTCCACCAGACCCGCTTTGATTATTATCCTTCTTCTTTTTGGCATAACCTCCTCCGCTACCTTTAGTCGTAACATTCACATTATTGGATGCCTGTGATGATTTGACCATGGCCTCAGCCTGTCGTCTGTCTGCCGCCTCCTCCAATCGCATATACTTTGCTACTTTATAGAACAAGTACTGTAAGGTGGCTGGTTTCTCCTTAGTTAAGCTCAGGGCCATCTTTGTGTTTAGATGTACGCGCACAATGCCATAAGAGTTAATAGTTCATCAGCGTTCTGGAAGCTGATGGCTATAGCATTGAAGCGAGTTAAGTGTGGTCGCATCATCTCATCTTCTCATTATTTTACATTTGATAATGAATAAGGGTCCTTAGCGGCTCTATATATACCCGAAATAGGCTAATGATGTAACAACCTACACCTTAATGAGCCTGAATTTTGACCAAATTGAATCCTAAGTCCATTAGGGCATGGATTATTATATTTGATATCAGATCTTATGTTATTCGATCTTAGGAATTAGGATACGCTGAGAGAACGTATTTGTATTTTTCACCTATAATTATATATATTATACGCCAAACTCTATGAGTATCAACTATAAAAGTAGTTGTGAGCATATTCTGAAAAGATGAACGAATTAACTATGAGTTGGAACAATGAGTAAAGTCAAAATTTATACACCTACCTTGATTACCTCATGGAGTGCAGGTTGTACAGCAAGGCATTAACCAAGATGAGCATGAGCACGACATATAGAAGGACCCCGGAAGTTGGATGGTACTTGACTCCTTTGTTGGGCCTAGGTTGCATTATGATTATGGATTTTGATGGATTTTCCAATTGAAGATGTACATTTCATCCAGACATATGGACAGGAAGAACCTATATATTGCAAGCATTTGGAAGAAATATGTGAAGAAGGATTGAGCAAGTTCCCATAAGAAGGTGTGAACTAATCACCACAAGAAGGTAAGGTGGATTTTTGACGAAGAAGAGTTTAGAAGGAGTAAAAAAGAAAAAAGTCCAAAAGAATGGAAAATTAAAGTCTATTTTCAAGTCCTACCTTGTGTGAAAGAATTTGATAAAAAGATTTTTGAAAATTCTTTGAAACGTTTAAATGGTTTTTTCAAAGGATTTATTGGGAAGTTGTTATTTTGAAAACGCAAGAAAATTTTGAAATTTCTTGTTTAAAATTGGTTGATTCAAATGTTTGGATTTAAAGATTTTTGATAAAGGGTTTTTCATTTTTGAAATAAATGGAAAATAAAGTGTAAGTTTGGTTTGATGATTTTTCCTATTTTTGTAAATTTAGATGTTCTTTTTTTTTAAATTCTTTCTAAAGAGTTTATAAATGGATATGGTACTTGATTGAAATGGGGTAAAGAGAATAGAAGGGTAAGAATGCCTAATAATGAAGGTAGGAGGAACAGTTCTATATAAGGAAATACAAAAAATAACAACTAAAATAGATTTATACATATCTCTTTTAATATTAATGGAGAAAAGCCCAATGACGAAAGCAGTAGGAGAATGCACTTCAATGAGTCAATAAGAATAATATATGAGAAAAGCAATAAGAATAAGATAGGAAAAATGGATAAATTCCATATATATGTGTAGTAATTGCACAGATTTTAGATAGACACTTAGATATATGTTGCAATTGCACGTACTTTTTAGAATTCCTCCTCATATGCTATTAAAATCTCTGCTAAAGTTGAAAGCAGAAATAACATGAATAGTAGAAAAATAATAGGATTGAAGTTATCCTTGTCTACTCTAGTTTTCACTTTTTTAAGTTATGGAAGATGTTTATGAAAAAATGGTTTGGTATGACAATTAGATTTTTGGATGCAAACCTGAGAAATGTTTTAAGTTAAAAATCCTACTTTTCAAGAAGTAATCTTTGTTGCAGAAAGTCTTTGAAAAGGAAAAAATTTCATGGCCCCCTTTTGGAAACCAAACAAATTTTTAATTAGATATAAAGGGTAAGGTTTTACATTGGGTACTTCATGATTATGAATTTTAGTTTTATAAAGAGTGGCGAAACCCAAACCAATTTTTGATATAAAGTAGATAGGGATGACTGCCTAGGTAAAACGGGGTAAAGGTTTAGGCTATGAAAATAATAGCTATGGATGCTCCTAGGGTAGAAATAAAGAATCCTCTTTGAATATAAGAAATATTGGTATGAACCTAGGAATATTTTATTAGATATGTGTGGAAGCCATAAGAATAACCCTCAAAGGAATGGGGAATAGTATCAAAGTATAGTTTTGTGAGTCCTAGGGTATACTCGCATGAATGTCCAAGGATAAGGAAAGCAAATACAAAAGTTTGAGGATACTATCAAGAGATTTTGATTGAGGGAAGGTGGTAGTATGATTTGAGAAGAGCGTAATGAGATGGCGAACCCACATAAAGGATATTGGTTGACTCAAGGTTAAAGACGGCAAGATAGGTGGTAGAAGTTATTCCACCAAGCCAATTTTCCAATGAGTTGTTCTAAATGTGCATAGCTTATATTTCTTACCTTCTTCAGTGTGGGAATGCATAATTTATCCCATAATCGGGTGTAATTATTGAAGTAATAGATGATCCTTATTTATTGGGAGCTAAGGTAGTAAGTTAAGACATGTGGATTGTAGTTGAATGGTGTTTGAACCAAAAATGGTACAAACACCCAATGGAAAGTAGAAGAGAATAAAAAGTGAAGAAATAAATTAAAATAAGTAAGAAATAAACGCATAGAGATTTATAATGGTTCGGAAAATTTCGGCCTATGTCCACTTAATGATTTTATTGCTTAACTTCTGACTTGGGGCCAGAAGTTCCTAGGGGCCGGTATAACTCCAACACTTAGATTTTTAGAATTACAAGAATATAGAGTAGAGTGAAGTTAGAGCCAAAAGATCCTAAAAATGAGCCCTACCTCTCTATTTATAGAGGTAAGGAGCCTAAAATCTCATCCATAATATCTCCAGGCCATTCTCCTTGCGATAGACTAGTTCTCCATAAAAATAGAGTGCCACGTCATCAGGTTGGATGGGACAGTACGACTCCAAGGGTAGGGGTCGGTACTGACCCCTAAAATAACCAAAATGGCTGCCTTCAACTCTTCGCTTCGACTCATCTTATGGTTAGCTTCGTGATTCCATAGTTGTTTGTACCAATATTAGCTTATTTCTAAGTCCAAATGAGGGAGTTGTAGAAGAACTGAGGCTCTTATTAGGAGGTTTTTAGAGATCGATAGAGAATTGCTTTGAACCAACAGAATAACATTGGAAAAGGGGATTTGACATCAAATAGGGCTTATAGGCAAAAGATGGACTCATATAGGGGAGTGTGCATAGGTCGGTACTGACCCATGGTTAGGGGTCGGTACCGAACCCACACTTGTGGGCTTTGGACCTTTGTGTTTGGGTTGTGATCCTAGTTGTACTTGAGTTTTTGGCTTCATGGTCACCTCTTCGGGAATTTTTCCTTAATAACTTCGAAGTATGACTCTTCGGGTTCGTCCATATATTGCCTGGTCAAAAGATGGGATAACACTTGCCCTCCAAAGCATGCCTTGCAAATGGAAGGTGTGCTTTGTTCAAGAAAAAATGTGATGTTAATCTTTGATAGTTGAGCTCTCTGGCTACTTCAATCTTGGTGAATCATCCAGTTCCTTCGAATTCTCTTGTTAATTATGGGTCGTTCCAGACTTTTCATAGCCTAAGACTCGAGACTCTGCCTAGGTGTTGTCTATACATTATCATAATTATGATTTCATTCGAAGCCATTACATCACATATCAAAACCATCCCATGTTCATTCAAGACTTACATCATTATCATTCTGATTTCATTCAAAGTTATTACATATCAAAATCATCCCATGTTCATTTAGGATCTATCCGTTTTGTTTTAATTTCAAGGCATTCAAATCCTTTTATCAAAATAAATATATGTTTTAATTTGATCTCTCTAGATCGTTTTACGTTTAGCTTAATGTATGATCTCTCCAGATCGTTTAATGTTCAATTTTCAAAGCGGGATCTCTCCGGATAATTTATCAAATTCGTGGTCGTTTAGGGCCGATAGCTAAATCCACGATCTCTCCAGATCGTTAATTGAATTCATGGTCGTTCGAGGTCGATCATCAAATTCATAGTTTCTTCAGGTGGTTAATCAAATCCATAGCTGTTCGGGGCCGATAATCAAATCCATGGTCTCTCCGGACCATTAATCAGATCGATGGCCGTTCGGGGTCAGTAATCAATTCCATGGTCTCTCCAGACCTTTGCGGAGCCCAATCCGTTCGGTCTCCGGCAAGGGAATTCAATAAAAAGTAAGCCCATCTAGTCGCTCTTCGGCGAAGTGACCTACTTCCTGCACTCCGGTCCCGACTCTCCAATTGGGACTTAACGTGATCAAAGTCCATGGACTCTCCTGACCCTTGCCGAGCCCAATCTGCTGGCTCTTCGGCGAGGGTACTCAATGACCAGTAAGACCATCGCTCATGCTTCGGTGAGGAGCAAGGTTTCAAATCTCGGATTTTGGCCAATATCTCGGGCAAATATCTCGGCTGTCTCGGGCGATATTTAAAAGACTTATAACTAACCAAGCTGCCAAATCTCGGATTTTGGCTAATATCTCGGATTTTCATCTTGGCTGATCTCGGGGAGATTTAAAACCTTGGTGAGGAGACCTGCTTCTTGCTCTCCAGTCCTGACTTTCCAGTCGGGACTTAAAGTGATTCAGGTCCATGGCCTCTCTGGACCCTTACTAAGTCTAATTCGCTCGCCCCCAATGTGGGAACTCAATGACAAGCAAGCCCAACTGCTCACGCTTCAGTGAGGGGACTTGCTTTTTGCACTCCGGTTCCATCTTTCAGAACTTAAAGCGATCGATATTGTACAAGTCCATCCTCTCGCGCTCCAGCGAGGGGACTTGCACCTTGCACTCTGGTTCCGTCTTTTCGGATGGGACTTTATAGAGATTTATATAAGTCATCACGTTCAAGTGATTTATAAAATCCTATTCAACTCCATGTATTCATCAATCTCCGTTGGTCTTTCCTATTCTGTTTTGGTCATCACTCATGGAGTCTAAGTCAGGGCACCTAGCAGACGTCTATTCCTATCAAAGTCACCTTCAAACTTCCAACTCAGAGCATGCCTAGGGACCGTTCTGGTTCTCGTACACATGTAAGTGACCTGAGGTGATATTGCAGCATTTATTGAGAATAAAATGCGAGATAAAGAATTCAAACCTGACCCCAAGCCGTCCAAAACTTGGGTTATCATCCAATCAAAGTCTCTGATTCATAACTTTATCCTACCCCTAATTCCTACGGGGAAATTCTAGCACATACTCCTTCGGTTGTGCTTCTGCATTCTGATATGCATTCAAATGCTCTGCATCAATTCCTGGATGTGCATTATTATTCCTGCCTAGGCCACCACGACCTATGCCAAGCCTTTGTGGATCGGTATCGATCCATGCTTAGGGGTCGGAACCGACCCATAACATTGGCTCGGGGATTGTCGTAGGTCGCTCCACTCTGCTTCCAGCTACCTGTGCTCCAGCTTCTGCCTCTGATTCTGAGTTGCAGCGACTCTAGCTACTTCTGTTCTTCTAAAGAAATTCTCCATCATTTCTTCCTGGTGTGCCATCATCCTTTCATGTAATCCATTCATTATGGTTTCTATCTCATCTCTAGTTACGTAGATTGATGGGGGGGTTAGCTCTTGAGGACGTCGCCTGGCTGCCCCCTGGTTGATTTCCTCCAACAAAAGCCTTCCTAGTAGATTGTCTAGTCATTCTGAATCTTTCCAAGTCTTAACTCAACAAGTTCAAGTGGTTCTTAGTGAAAGAACCAAAATGTTTGAACCAAAAATGGCACAAACACCCAATAAAAAGTAGAAGAAAATAAAAAGTGAAGAATACAAATTAAAATAAGTAAGAAATGAACACATAGAGATTTATAGTGGTTTGGCAAACTCTGGCCTACATCCACTTAATGATTTTTTTCTTAACTTCTAACTTGGGGGCAGAAGTTCATAGGGGTCGGTACAATTCCAACACTTAGATTTTCAAAATTACAAGAATATAGAATATAGTGGAATTAGAACCAAAATATCCTAAAAAATGAGCCCTACCTCTTTATTTATAGAGGTAGGGAGCCTAAAATCTCATCCAAAATATCTCCAGGCCGTTCCCCTTGCTATAGACTAGTTCTCTATGAAAATAGAGTGCTACGTCATCAAGTTGGATGGATCGGTACGACTCTAAGGGTAGGGGTCGATACCAACCCCTAAAGTGGCCAAAATGGATGCCTTGAACTTTTCGCTTCGGCTCGTCTTGTGGTTAGCTTTGTGATTCCATAGTTGTTTGTATCAATATTAGCTTGTTTCTAAGTCCAAATGACGGAGTTATAGAAGAACTAAGTTGCTTATTTGGGGATTCATAGAGATTGATATAGAATTGCATTAAACCAGCGGAATAACATTGAAAATGGGTTTTTGACATCACATAAGGCTTATAGGCAGAAGATGGACACCCGTTGGGGCTGTACATGGGTCGGTACAGACCCATGGTTAGGGTTCGGTACCGAACCCACACTTGTGGGCTTCGGGCCTTTGTCATTTTGTGGTGGTTTTTTGTTTGAGTTGTGATCCTGGTTGTACTTGAGTTTTTGGCTTCATGGTCAGCTCTCCAAGCATCTTGCCTTGATAACTTCGAAGTATGACTCGTTAGGTTCGTCCGCATAGTGCCTGGTCAAAAGGCAGAATAACAAATGGCATACTAGAAATGTCCATCTTAATTGAGTAGGGAGTGATAGGGCCCCAACATCATTAACATCTATTGATGATGAAGGGTAGCTTCCAGCGATTGTTTCTTTTAATTTGTTTGGGTTGTAATCGCTAGTTGTTTCCCTTCGGTTATTGGAAAAGTGTACGATATGATATAAGATATGTTCGTATTTTATTACTATGTTGATTTTCTGGATGAGCTTTAACCGCTATATATATATATATATATATATATATATTGGAAAACGGTGTAAGGAAATCTCAAAAGGACACTTAACCAGTAATAAAATGTAATTAAAGCTGGAAGTTAATTAGGAAATTAGGTCAGCAACTAGAAATAAGAATGCTTAGATCGCAAACAACTTTAGAATTTTAGGAGAAATAAATTTTAGTAAGCGAAGGACAGGCAAAGGTTGTTGCAAAGTCACGGGTCATTATCCCTATGCTAAATAGGCTTGTAAGTTTTTTGTTTTAGAGTAAAAGTAAAGCTTCTCTAAATGTAAGACTAACTGCACAATGCTATAGTCAATCATTTGCATTTACTCATTGATTGAGTCTCAATTACATTAAGATGTGGCTCGCTTTATTTTTAAGGATGGAGCGGCAAATGTTTTGAAAAATTGTGTTCGAAAGCTTTTAAATTTTTTATTTAAACGCTTTTGGGAAGTTGGGTTTAAATGCTTTTCGAAAATTATGTTTAAGTGCTTTTGAAAAAAAATGGTGTTTATATGCATTTGGCCATTCAAATTTTCAAACTATTTTGCAAGTTGATTGAAAGGGGGAAAATATTTTTGATGAAAAATGAAAATTTCCAATTTTCTAGTGCAACATTCTTAGCATAGAGAGGATAGACGTGTTAGTGAATATGAATTTTACTATCGACAAGGATGACAGTATATAAAAACATAGGGAATAACAAAGGAAAAAGCTGCTTTAGCTTTGGAATTTCTATTTCCATACGTTGTTGATATTGAACAAAAACTTGCATTTAGGATAATTTCGTTTTAACATCCAAAAATAAATCTCCTTATGCAAATTGTACTTGAAAAATTGGAAAAGAAATTTGGAGGGCAAAAGAAAAGGTTCCAAGGTACAATGGAATAGGTGTCCAAAAGAAGGGTGGAAATGTAAAATTCTCCATCTAAATTCATTTTTCGGTATACGACTATAGATTTAGGAAAATTAGAGTTTCAAAATTTTTTGATGTTAGAAATTGTGTTTTGGGTATTAGATGGTGGGGATTGGATGCAAAATTGGTTGAACCTTACTCCTACCCGTAGAAGTGTGGAAATTATCGTGTGAAAAAGGATTTATGATTTTTGAAAACTTGCATACATATAAAACTGCCAGTGTATATATAAATATATATATATATACATACATATTGCTTGCATCATATTTTCAAAATGTTTTTAAAAGAATGCATTCATATAGGAGACACCGATTTTGAATTATTCAGCATGCATCTCATATATGTTATGATACATCGCGCACTTGTACACATTTAGCTGCAAAATTGGTTATACACTAATTGATTGAATAGTTTATATGGTTGTGCGCTATGTTACATGATTCAATCCGTGAGGAATTTCAGGGACGAAATTCTTTTAAGGGAGGGAGAATGTAACACCCCGTAAGATTAACGATAATTAACAAATAATTAATAAGGCTCTAAAATGGAATTTGAGCAAACGTTAGAATTTGACCATGAAACTTGCACCATTGTGTTCATGACGGTTTTCTGAGCAACTTTATATTTCAAGTTTTACGATCATAGTTCAAGTGAAGAAATTATCAGCGTTTGAAGTTTTCAAACCGAGAATAATTAAAAATGAAAATAAGCAATAAATAATAATAAATACAGAAACCTATCGATCGATCCTCTCCTTAGGCCAGTCGACCGCCTATAGGGCAGTGGTCGACCGGTCCAGAATTGGTGGCTAAGGTTGAACCTTAGGCGAACAACCCGGATTTTATTATTTTAAATCCAATGGTTACGATTGATTCGAGCACCTATAAATATATGCATAACCCTTCACTTCTCTTCTTATATTTTCTGATCAAAGCGGCGAAGCTCTGCTATTTTCCCTTCTCCACTATTTCTATTAACAATTAGATATTATATGTATATAAATCGAAGAAGGATGGAAAATAAAAGAGAAGAAGAGAAGAAGCAATCAACGTTGCGAAAGAAAACAGTAATTTCTATAATTATAAATATATATTTCCCATGACCCCAAATTTCTTCTCAGATCTGTAATTCTAATAGTATGTATATACCCTGTTATACATTTTTTTGGATTTGAAAGGAAAAGGAGTCAAGTAAAGGGATGAATTCAGATTAGGAGATTTGGAGTGCTTGAAAGGTGAGCGGGAAATTATATGATTTATTTATAATATTGAAATTTATGTCATTGAATTTTAATTAATTATTATATCTATATAAGATCTGATGAGTTGTAGGCTTAGAAAGATGAAACCTCGCCTACATATTATGTAAGTTATGTAATTGGAATATTAATGATATTTACACTCTAATCTAGAAATTTGGAAATCAGTTCCTAAATTTGTTAAAGTTGAATGTTGATAATGTTTAAAGTTTATTCCAGAAAGTTTATTCCAGATTTATAGTTGAGTTGCAAAATGTTAGTTTTAGTTTAGATTACCCAAATTTTACTTAGAATGTGAATTTCTATATGTTTTAATTTATTGGGAGGGAGATACAATTTAATGTATCTATTTCCATATAATCTCTAAAATTTATCTAATTCCACAAATGTATAAAAAGTGCGTCATTTGAAATAATAAGGAATATAACAAAAAGAAAAGAGATGTGTAAAGTATAAATATTATTCTCCATAGTTTGCACTGTCTATTTCAATAAAAGAAAATGAGATGATTCCGTGTAATTTCAAACGAAGCAAAAGTCTCATTTTTTGGGTAATTAACAGAAAATTATAATGGTAATCCTTTTTGGAAAGGATAACTCTAATAGATTAAAATGTGGAAACTAATATTTTGAAATTCCTAACCGTAGGAAGTCTAGTTATAAATAGCATGATAATTTAGGAGGTGTAGATATAAGAGAGATAGTAACTCCAAAATTAATATGGCAATAAATGTTCAGTTAATAGAGAATTATAAGAATTAAATGTGGACATAAATATGGTTAATGAAACTGGTTAAAGGATTTAGTATGACATTAATGGTGAAATGAAATTGGCATAATAGGTTGAATTAGAATGAATAAATAAATGTTATTAGATATTGTCCAAATAGAATAATAATGACCATTTGCTACGGACAAGTGACATTTATGGAATATAGTAAATAAGCATATAAGATAAGAATTAAATGTTGGAAGGCAGTATAATTTTCATAAAAGAAATTATACAGTCTTAATTATATGTTTAGAACAAGCATAAATTAGTGGGCCTAGCCTAACATTTAGACTTAGGATGGTTGGTTTGGTTTAGTGGATTAGGGTGCGAGGTCAGGAGAGTTACACAACATAAGCATGTCCTACACTTAGAGGCTACCGGTAGTTGTGTATACTTACTACTGATGTGTGACATCTCCAACAATAGGACCCATAGGGAAAGTATGTGCACTTGCGTATAGGTAAAGGAAAATATACCAAGGGTTCGTCTTGGATTTGAAGTACTAACTGGCTCGATATTTTGGGGAAATGGGGTCTGCTTCATCTCTAATAAGAGGTATTAAGTAACTGAAAGGGGAATTTTCCTTAACTTACATAAGGTTAGTCTAAACGAGATTTCAGTTATGGAAGGTCGGTCGGCTATGTTAGTATTGTTGTTGAACTAATATTTAGTAGTAGGGCTGTTATATAGGCTATGACCGCCAGCAGTCCCGGGCTGTCAGTAGTAAAGACTCGGGTTATTCCTATGGGATACGTACAAACCTCAAGTTTAGTTGGTTAGTTGTTTATTTATCGGAGGTGGGCTAGTTAACCCTTAGATGAGTCTTTGAAATGCGTGGGTAATGTGGCAACTAAATCATAAAGCCATATATAGGGGTCATCAGTCTCTGAAAATTAGGACCGACTGACTAGCGTTTAGGTTGCGGAGGGCCCGCTTCAGGTTTGAGGTATTAAATGGTCATTGGGCCTGCCTCCTCCCTATTTAAGAAGTATTAAATGGCTGGGGTTTTTGGGTAGTACAAGTTTAGATATATCGGTATATGGGCATATATATATATATAAATAGTTATACCTCGAAGGGGGTTAGGTATATCGTACGCGCACATAGGATTGAATGGATTAGCTGTAAATAATAGATCTAAAACTTAAATGGAATCAATCAGCATAAATAAATATTATAGGTAAAGTATGTAATTTTTCAATCATTAGAATGTTATTCTGACCTCCTTCTCATTACTACCCATATGATAGATTTAGAGGGATGGGCTACTGGTGTAAGATGGGAACTGTAAATGGATGAGTCTTCTCTTTCACGCTTGGCTTTGACAAGGCAGCTAGATATCCAAGGAATAATATTGATTCCAAGATAGTAGCCTATGTCAGTATATATATTCAATTATATTTTTCTATTCTGCTATGAGTTTATAGTTGCTCTCTGATATGCTTATATTTATTGCAGGTTACCAAAACCAACGATTTTCTCCCTAATGGAGTTGGGTTTCGGTTTCGGTCGTGCTTCAGGCCCATTAAGGTGCGGGTTGTTACAAATGAACTTTTCCTTTAACCTTTCTCATGGGTGGATAGAGGCAAGGGGAAGGCGGCAAAACCACATAGTCGCTATGTTTAACAAGAATAATGGAAAGCACTTGTACAAAACTTCCTCTATCGCTCCACTCATTAGCACGTGTTGCGTGTACCGTTGCAAATGTACAATCAGGTCAATCAGACCTTGGTAGGGTTCATGGTGGGCATCTGGAAATTCCTAAGGTTTCGGGTGGTTTCTATCTCGATGGAGAATGGGCTATCAATTCTTGTCCTGATTTCCCACTCTATTTGTTCACGATGCACACATTCCCTTATGATCTATGCCATCCAGTCTTTCGGTTCGGAGGATGAATGAAGTTAGGTTGACCTCTCCCTTTAGGGTGAAGGGCTTATTTCACTTCTCCTATGGTGACTTGTTTTTGTTGGTACACGAAGATTTTGATCAATGACAATGAGCTTCAACAAAAAGGAAGAAATACATTTAAAATCAGAGGAAGATCGATGAAGACCAAAGTGAAAACTTGAGTATGATTTTTATGGGTCCAAGTCTAGATTATTTGTTAAAATCTATCCTCAAGAGATTTGCACGAACACTAAAACACTTCCTTTAAACTTCATTTTTATAAATATTTTTACTGTGCAAATTTTCACAGTTCAGTCGACTGAACAGGCATGGCCAGTCGACTGAAACTAGCACAGAAATAAAAACATGCACAGTGTCAGTCGACTGAACTCCCTGAACAGTCGACTGAACACAGACCTGAAAATTTTCCTTTATATTTTCAGTCGACTGGATCTCCTGCTCAGTCGACTGAATTGATAACTGCAAATTTTTTATGAATAGACACTTTCTTTCTT
Organism: Allium fistulosum; assembly: GCA_030737815.1. Lineage (NCBI taxonomy): Eukaryota > Viridiplantae > Streptophyta > Magnoliopsida > Asparagales > Amaryllidaceae > Allium > Allium fistulosum. The sequence continues at coordinate 192,257,915 of CM060907.1, forward strand.
CCAAGAGATGCAACCCTTCTTCAATGGAAATGGAAGCATCTCTTGCATGCACCTCTAGCAAACAAATGCATCTCTTCTACAAGTATAAATACATGGTTTTAACAATTGCAAATTACCAATTCTACATGCTTTAATCTCTCTACTTACTTGAACATACTTTCAGATTCTTTTAAGTTTTCAAAAGCAAACCCATTGCTTGAATCTCTGTTTTAACTATAACATCTCTTGATTCATAGCAATTCACATTTCCTAAATCTTCACAAACACTTTGTATACTCTCGAGGATAAGATTATAGGAAAGTTGTACTAAATTTGACTCATTAGTGTTATCAAGAACACAACAAGTCAGAAATACTTTTTGTATCCAAGTTGAAGTCCTCTTTGGTAGTTGAGGCAAGAAATCCCGTTCGGTTGTTCGGGTAAGTTGTAAACCTATTCCTCCGGGTTAAGTGAGGGTTGTTGGTTAGTTGAATTCCTAAGAGGAGCTTAGGGACTGGACGTAGGACAAGAGGTCCAAACCAGTATAAAGTCTTGGTGTCTACTTTACTTACTACTTATTACTATCTACCTAGAGCATTTTACTATTCCATATTATACGATCCTACCGCATAGACTCTTTCAATTGGTATCAGAGCAAGGCCGTCCTATAACCATAACACCGTTATTTGACATATTGATAATATGGAAAACAACACAAGCACAACATCTACCTATAACTCTACATTTGCGGAAGGACAATCTACTCAAAGACCTCCTCTATTCAATGGACTAAACTATAATTATTGGGCTACAAGGATGAGGATTTATATGCAAGCAACAAGTTTTGAAGCCTGGAATGCAACTCAAGCAGAACTCGTTGTACCTACAACGGATTATTCTACATGGACGCAAGCTCAGAAGAATGAAGTTAGTGCAAATGCCAAAGCTATGAATATGCTATTTTGCGCTTTGGATAGAAATGAGTTCAACCGTGTAAGCATCTGTATTACTGCACATCAGATATGGAGTACACTTAAAACCATACATGAAGGCACAAACAAGGTTAAACAAACAAAGATATCCATGCTAAAGAACCAGTTCCAAAACTTTAGAATGCGACATAATGAATCCATCAATGACATGTACTCGAGATTTCAAGACATTCATCATGCCTTAATAGGATTAGGAGAAAAATATACGGATTTTGATATTGTATCTAAGGTCCTAAATTCACTCACTGATGAATGGGAGAGAAAAGTCTTAGCAATCGAGGAAGCAAACGATCTATCTACAATGAAAACAGAAGAATTAATTGGAAACCTTATGTCTTATGAAGTTAACATGCAAGCTAAGAAATATCAAACACAGGAAAGAAAAAATGTGGCTTTTCACGCAGAAAAGGAAGAATCAGAGTCTGAAAATGAGGATCTAGAATTTATTGCCAAAAATTTCAAGAAATTCTTAAAATATAGAAAAGGAAATGAAAACGGTTTCAAAAAGAATTTCTTGAACAAACCTTCATCCTCAAATATGGAATGTTTTAATTGTCACAAGAAAGGTCATATGATAAAAGACTGTCCGGAGCTAAAGAAGGAGAATCAGAAAAACTTCAACAACAAGAATAAGAAAGACAAATGTAAAAAGAAGGCATTCTCTGTAACATGGGACGATTCAGATTCATCTTCATCTGAAAGTGATAATAATAGAAACAATGAACAAGCGAATGTATGCTTTATGGCTCAAGAATCTGAGGTTAGTAATTTAACTTTCGACGATTTAATTGATGTAAACACAGAACTTTTGAGCACAATAAAAACTCTTAAAAAGAAACTCAAGGAAACTCGTGAAAATCAAAACAAAGCTGAATTTGAAAGAGATGTGTTAAAAGATGAAAAGAAAATTCTAGAAGAAGAACTTGAAAAAGTTCAAGAGTCTCTTTCAAATTCGGAAACTCAATTATCACTTTTAAGTCAAGAAATTGAAACTCAAAAGACAAAGAATGATATAATTGTCTCTGAAAATCATGAGTTAAAAACTAAGATTAGACAAGTTGAGTTAGAAAATAATAGTCTTCAAGTTAGATTAGATAACATCACTAAAAATGTCTCTAATTTTAACAAAGGAAGAGAAAATTTATCTAAGATTTTAGAAAATTCTCAATCCTCCTCAAATAAACATGGATTAGGATATATAAAAGAGTCAAAAATTCCTAAAAAGAAAAATACAAATTTTAAGAGGAATATTGATTCAAAACAACAAATGTTATTAAGAGAACCTATTAGAACAAAAGAAGAAACTAAGATAGTTAAAATTTGGGTTCCAAAGACTAATAATATTTTAATTAGGAATAAATATATTAAAGCATTTATGGATAGTGTTCATAATAATAAAAATTATATTTATAAAAAGGATACCGAACCAAATTGGGTTTGGTTTTCTAAGTTCTAACTTTTAGGACCCTATTGAAAGGTGGGTACCAATATTGTATTTATTTTTTGCAGGTCCCACTCAAGAAAAGAAAATGGATTTTGGATAGTGGTTGCTTTGTTTGACAAATTATATACTTCTACAAATTATTACTTCCTTTTTGTCGATGACAAAGGGGGAGAAATCTGTGTAGCTAACTCTGTTTTGTAGGAAAGATAGGTGCATTCATTCAGGGGGAGAAAGATTAGTAAATACATCTCTGTAACACATTAATGTTGTCATCAATCAAAAAGGGGGAGAATGTTGATACACGAAGATTTTGATCAATGACAATGAGCTTCAACAAAAAGGAAGAAATACATTTAAAATCAGAGGAAGATCGATGAAGACCAAAGTGAAAACTTGAGTATGATTTTTATGGGTCCAAGTCTAGATTATTTGTTAAAATCTATCCTCAAGAGATTTGCACGAACACTAAAACACTTCCTTTAAACTTCATTTTTATAAATATTTTTACTGTGCAAATTTTCACAGTTCAGTCGACTGAACAGGCATGGCCAGTCGACTGAAACTGGCACAGAAATAAAAACATGCACAGTGTCAGTCGACTGAACTCCCTGAATAGTCGACTGAACACAGACTTGAAAATTTTCCTTTATATTTTCAGTCGACTGGATCTCCTGCTCAGTCGACTAAATTGATAACTGCGAATTTTTTGTGAATAGACACTTTCTTTCTTCCAAGAGATGCAACCCTTCTTCAATGGAAATGGAAGCATCTCTTGCATACACCTCTAGCAAACAAATGCACCTCTTCTACAAGTATAAATACATGGTTTTAACAATTGCAAATTACCAATTCTACATGCTTTAATCTCTCTACTTACTTGAACATACTTTCAGATTCTTTTAAGTTTTCAAAAGCAAACCCATTGCTTGAATCTCTGTTTTAACTATAACATCTCTTGATTCATAGCAATTCACATTTCCTAAATCTTCACAAACACTTTGTATACTCTCGAGGATAAGATTATAGGAAAGTTGTACTAAATTTGACTCATTAGTGTTATCAAGAACACAACAAGTCAGAAATACTTTTTGTATCCAAGTTGAAGTCCTCTTTGGTAGTTGAGGCAAGAAATCCCGTTCGGTTGTTCGAGTAAGTTGTAAACCTATTCCTCCGGGTTAAGTGAGGGTTGTTGGTTAGTTGAATTCCTAAGAGGAGCTTAGGGACTGGACGTAGGACAAGAGGTCCGAACCAGTATAAAGTCTTGGTGTCTACTTTACTTACTACTTATTACTATCTACCTAGAGCATTTTACTATTCCATATTATACGATCCTACCGCATAGACTCTTTCAATTTTGCGATCCCGACTTCGATCTTGCCTTTGGGATCACTCATGGTGGTAAGTTCGCCTTCCGTCAACTGCTACTTTTGCTAAGACAGGAGAGTGCTACTAGATTGGAAAGTTTCATCCATAGTTGGCCGTGGTCCATCACATCTCCTGGTCGATTAGGCACTAGACCGATCCTTAGGCACTGGTTGGGGCTGAATCCTTACTCGATTTGCTTCCTCGGCATTTACTCGTCATGTTCCTCTATTTTCTTGATCAGATCCGCTGCTGGAGTATGATCTCGTTTATCTCCCAGACCTTTTGGACTGGGATCTCCCTCTTATTTTAGTGTTGTGTGCGGCATGTTGTGTCTGCCCCAAGTGTGTCATAATTTGGTCTAGAATTGCTTGCTACTGGGCAGTGAACCGCGTATCAAGATCCATCATAACCCTATCCGAGTCACCTCTGGTGATATTGTATAGTCTTGGAGTATTAGACAAATAGTTATCTTGATTGGTAGCTATTTGGTTAGGATTCCTCCAGTTTTGCTCTTAGATTTAGGAGGCATGCTGAGAATCAGGTTCTTAGTAAGAACAACAAATTTTTTTGGCAAAAGTAGAGAAACACCTCTTATCGAATTTATAACAGTACAGAAAATAGAAAGAAAATGCTAAGAAAGTAAAGTACACACAGATTTATAATGGTTCAGCCATAATAGCTTACGTCCACTATTCATTTTTATTTCCTTTCTCATATTTTGGCTTTTACAAGTGCTTGAATGCAAAACACAATGGTTTGTTATCAAATATTGAAGTCTCTAGGCTCTGATCGGTTATTTTCGTTCGGTAGAGTTTGGTGACTCCAGAAAGTTGTCCCCATAGCTACTAGAAGCTTGGATATTTATAGGAGTGAGGAGGCATGAATGTTATTTTGGTAAATCGGGTAGTTTCCATGTATAACATGTTCAGTTCGTTTATTTCTATATATAGCAAATACAATCCATAATTTCCTTATATATCCAGATTTCATTCCTTAAATGCCTCATCCGGTTTGATTGAAACAGCCATGTTCGGTGGTAGCTGACTCGGTAGGTGGATGTAGATGTCTTCCTGACTAGGTTCTATGATGTGTCTTCCTGGTTCGGCATAACACCCCTCCTTGCTCAGCTTTAAATCTATACCAGATAAGATATCTTGTCAGAAAGGGGGATATTCTTTGGTCGTTTCATTTGATACTGTCAAGAGATAATTTGTACGTGTTAAAGAATAAATCAAAGATATTTTCAATATCTAGGCTTTTCTATTTTACAATAGTTTTCCTATTATATAATTACTTAGGCTTTAAGCAATGTTCCTATAAATTGCTAGTAATGAATTGTACTATCATCAAGTGAAAATGAATTATTCTTAATAAATAAGTTGATTCTCCAATCTTTAGCATGGTATCAGAGCTAAGCATTTTGAGATTGATTGTCACATCACACGTCATAATCTTGAAAAAAACATTATTACTTTAAATTTTGTTTCCTCTTCCATGCAGATTGCATACCTCTTACTAAGTCACACTCAATTTCTGGTTTTCGATTTTTAGTTGGCAAACTCTCGATGTTTATGGCTGCCACATCGTAAGTTTGAGGGGGATGTTAAGAGATAATTTGTATATGTTAAAGAATAGATCATCTATTTTCAATTTCTTAGCTTTCCCATTTTACAATAGTTTTCCTATTGTATAATTACTTAGGCTCTAAGTAATGTTACTATAAATTACTAGTAATTGAATTGTATTATCATCAAGTGAAAATGAATTATTCTCAATAAATAAATCAATTATGCAATATTCAACAGATACTAAGTTTGAAAAGTGTTCTGATACTTCATTTTCAAATCCTATGCTATTTGATCTAGTGGTAATGAGTTATGATTTAAAGAAATGTGCTCATAGTTCTCTTCCTGATAAAGGTATGCTTGACAATAGTTTTTCATTGAATTTGACTGAGGCACTAGATGAGAAAAGTAATGGTTTGAGGATTTTATTAAAGAAAACAAGCACTTGTCTAAGATTACCAAATAAAATAGTTTTGAGATCATTATAAATAATAAGTTTGATGTGTTAAAAGTAGAAGATGAGGGCAGTAATAGTATTTGGCAATTTGATGAGACAGTGGACAATAAGGTTTTAAACAACAAAGACATTATTGTATTGGAAAATTATGGAAGGAATAACGGTAGGAGTAATGAAGAAGATAATATAGGTGCAAAGTATGCTTACATGAATGTGGATGAAGAGATATACAAACTGAATTGTCAAAATAGTTTCGAGATTCTTAATTATGTGCAAGTAAATGAAGACTATATAGTTATAAATGGATTAAAGCATATGGATTCTTAATTCTGTGCATAGATATTGTTCTCTATGAGTCGAGTAATGTGAATGATACTATTAATAAAAGTCTAGTAGAATATGAGGTCAACAACAAATCTAAACATGAAAATACTATTATTTTTGGTGGTGATCATGCCTCTATACTTTTCATAGAACGTTCAGATCAAGGTATAAGAAAGTGAATGCAGATGATATTGTGGGTAATGTGCACATTGATATGCATATAGTCACAAAGTTTGGTTTAATGAATTTAAATGTTGATGACTTGATTGGGAAAGGCTATTACTGTGGGTTAGAGGATTTCTTCATAGACGAGTTTGAAATGGCTGAAGTAAGTCAGCTAGATTATTTGTTTAAAGAAGATGAAAACTATGCTAATGCGGAAAGTGTCGAGGGGATAGAAGTTAATGTATTTCAAACTAAAAAATTATGTGAAGGAGATACAGTTTGTGCAGAAAGTGCCGAGGGAACATTAGCTGATAATTTCAAATATGGGGGATTCGGGTTGTACAGTTGAAGGATAGGATACAGTAGCTCCTTGGAATAATGGACATGGACTGGGTTTGGAGAAATATGGGATGGGTTTGGTTCTCATTTGTGGTGTGGTTCAAGATAAGGAACAATGTATGCAAAATAAATATGTTAATACTAAGGAAAAAGATGGAGTAGTTAAGTGTATGCTCGATCATCTTCTGTGTAAAAGTATTAATAAAAGGATAGGAGTGGGACTATGTGTAGTTGGTGATGCTTTAGAGAATGACTTCTGCATAACACAATGTAGGAAACAAAATGCAGTAAGTGAGCAAAAAGAGGAGGGACCAGGCTCAAATGGAGAGATTCACGTGAGGGATTTATGTATGACACGGAGAAGAAGAAAAGTGGCATCCGATGTTGTGTCAATTGTGAAAAAAAAATTAGGACATAATTATAGTGAAGGGATAAAAGAAGGAGATTTCTGCATGATAGATAGGAAATTGAAGGTTATAGGTGTAAATGGAGGAACTGATTCGGGTTCAAGTGGAGTGCAACACAATAGTGACTAGAAGCATTATGTTTCAGACTTGGAGTGTGTTCATAACGAGTTGGCACATGCCTCTTGTTCGAGTTTTATTTTTGATGATGTTAAGTTAGATGCTGAGTATATTAGGAGAAGGGAATTATAGCAGGTTGGATCGCTTAGAACATGAGTTGCCTTAGTTGGAATGTTATAGGACTGCACAATTTAGGAAAGTATAGTAAAATCAGATCATTTTTTAAAGATAATAATATTTATATTGCACTATTATAAGAAACAAAAGCTAAACATCCTGATTATAGATTTTATAGGAGTCTAGGAGGTCTATATTTTAGTCATCGGGTTCATCTCCCAACTAAGGGTAGCTCGGGGGGATTAATGGTGGGTTGGAAAGAAAATTGTATTAAACTTTTACAAACTACTATTAAAATTCATTCGATACAACTAATTTCACTAATCTTAGCGATGGCTAGTTTCTAAATGTTACTAATGTTTACAAACCGAATTCCAAGATAGATCGAATGGTTTTTGGAGCGATGTCTTGAGTTTAGATCACTCGTTTCAGGTCCTTATGTGATGGGTGAGGACTTCAATGTCACTAGATTTCTAGGGGACCGATCTCACAGAGAAGGTGAGTTTGTCGCTATGGAGGAGTTCAACCAATTTATTGTTGATAGTGTTAATACCACTGATATTGATTTTGATGACAACAACTATATAAATATAGGTACTAATGACTTTCCAAGTTGTATAGACTATTTTGCAAGATATTACATAGGTTTATACAAGTACAGGATAATCAAGTTTGAAGACTGATCAAAAAAGACTATAATCAAGGTTCAGAGATGTTTAAGATATTTGAAGACTCATGAGTTTAAAGACAAAGATACGAAGAGTTCAATGCTATAGTTTATAGTCAATAGATCATCAGATTAATTTGTTAAATTACTTGAATAGCAACTTTCTCTTCTTTGAATACTCTCTTGTCAAATTGTTTATTTTATTATCTAAATATTTATTTATTTTAAAAAAATATTTCTATAAATATTTTATAAGAGTTTTATATATTAAAAGTATTTAAAAAATATGTTAAAAAGTTTTACAAATTATTAGAATTTTATAAACACTTTAAATGTTTGGGGAGGTCTGGCTTGGTATTGTCCGAGAAGTGTCACAGAGTAAATGAACTTCTCATAAGTATATTACTAGAGGTATACTTCAAGGGGGATGCACCTTCCTAGTCATTTTTTGGAGATTTTCCTTTTCTGATTTGATTCGAACCTTCAAATTTATTTCCTTATTTGCATCGGGAAGAATCAACCACTCTTCGTGGAGTTTAATTATTTATCCATTTTTTATGTTTGGATTTTGATTTATGTGAGAGCAAACCTGTTCCGTGTTCAATGGCGTGGTCTCACATGTTTGTGTTTAATTACGTACCAATTGTTTAAAGTTTTACTCATACCAAACATATAGTCCCGAGTTGTTTGTTTTCCCTAAACTCTCGGGTACTCATTTTATTTAAGTAGTTCGAGAGTAGCAGGTCTTGTTAGCCTCTTTTGAAGACCGCGTCCGAGCAGGAGGCTTTCATCTTCTTAGCTATTTATTCCACTGTATTATCTAGTTTGCGTAAGTGTATTTTGTTTTAGCATATGTAAAGGTAGGATGTTATAACCACCTAAGCTGATTTGTAGTACTTTTTTGTAACTCTGATAACTCCCTATTAAGGACTAACCTGATGTACTATTGATTGTTATGTTTTATTTAGCAGTTTCTTTGTGAGGTTTTTCTATTATGTTCTTTATTTTACCCTACGACGATTCATCTTTCTGATGCTTGGGCAACGGCATACGAACACCGAATATGTGTTAAGTATCGTTCCCAGGGGTCAAAAAGGTAGGTCGTCACAGTTGGTATCAGAGCTTCGGTTGAGCGAATACCTTAGCCTGATTTGGGGCACAACTCATTAGAGATAAGGTAAGTAAAACCCTAGAATGAGTTGTTCTTGGGAGAGCATTTCCTTTTCTCCCCTAAAAGTGTAGTTTTAGATCCTTTGCTGCAGTTTCCCTTTTATCATCTTTTCACTTATACTTGTATTCTAATAATACTTGTGTTTAACGAGTTTTTAACCCGTCAGAATTCAATAGGAGTTAGAACATTCAGATTAAGCCCGAATGACTTGAAACATAACCAAAGCACTTAAAAAAGCAAGAGGTTGGCCCTTAAGAAAATTCACCGTAAAATAAGTAATCTACTCGTATCGGCACCGATCCGATCCAATCGGGCCGGTACCGATCTGAATTATTGAATCGTGGGAGCTCCAAACCTTTTGCATCGTGACCCTATGCCTCTACTAAGATCACCTATCAAGTTTGGTAACATTCCAAGCAACCTAGTTCAAGAAATGAAGACTCATTTGATCCATTCAAATGTTTACATGCTTTTGGACCATAGTGATTTAAAATGGACCTATAGAACTCAAACAGACTCGGTTTGACTTGAAATTCAGAGGGAACACTTCGAAGATATAAATGAAGCCTCACACCAAAAACCAACTCAATTGGCCAAAGCCAACTTGGATCAGTACCGCTCCAAAGTTTGGATCAGATATGATCCAACTATGTTGGGACCCACTACCTCAGGTTCATTACGTGAGTCCTACATACCCTCTAGAAGGTACTTGCAAAGTTTCGTCTATTTTTGATAAGAATCGAGCGAGTTATGGATGGATCTCCTCCAAATTGAGCTAGTTTGACGGATCAGGTCCGACCCACCTAGGATAGGTCCCACCTCATGAGATCTGATTTGGAGGCTCTCCTACTTATTCGTATTGCATGTACGAAGTTTCATGTCATTTGGTTAAGTATTGAGTGAGTTATGGCTGGATCTCCTATGACCTAGAAGAAAAGATTCAAAAATAAGCTTAAGGTTTGGATCACCGCCGATCCGACTCAATTGGATCATCGTCGATGCAAATTCTCAGCTCGGATCCTCATGAGATCCAATTTGGAGGCTCTCCTACTATGTACATTGCATGTATGAAGTTTCGTGTCATTTGGTTAAGTATTGAGTGAGTTATGGATGGATCTCCTACAAACGGATGGATTGGATGATCCATGAAGACGGACGATCAAACGAACTCCAAATGACTTGATATTCAGACAAGGCACTCAATTATAGGATAGGAAGACAATCAAACTAAGAAGACTCAAAAATTCACCATGTATCCACCTAGGTACTGATCCGACCCCATCAGATAGGCACCGATCAGAATACTTAGCTCAGACAACTTCTAAAGGACTCAAAACTCAAAAATTCACTAATTATTCGGATAAGCACTGATCCAACCCCATCGAATAGGTACCGATCCGAATATTTAGCTCAGATCACCACTAAAAATTTTGGGCTCCTTCTGCATGATGAATACAGGCTCCTGGCAAAGCGGCCCTGGCCCAAGTGCTCTCCAAATCCTATAAATACCATCCCATTTGCAACAGAAAAAGGATCTTCTCTGATCTCTACTGAAACTCTGCCATTGTTTCTTCACTCTTTTTCTCCCTCACAATAGCCATTAAAGGGGAACTGAGATCCTTCCGGTTGCCTTTAACAATGGTGGCTTGATCTAACTTAGGAAAGAAGAATCATATTGTAATCCAAACTCCTTTGTAACGGCAGTTGATCAATAAATTCTATAAAGTGGACGTAGGCTTCGTTAACAGCCAAAAGACTATAAAAATCTCTTGTCTCTTTACTTTTTCTGTGATTTACTATTGCTTTTTTCTATTTTATTTTCCTTGAAAACGGGGTCGGTGCTTTCATACTCAATCCAGGGTGTTGATACATTTTTTGGGTTAATATTTTAGTGCTTTCATTAAGAAATTAGTGAGTTCAGGCATAGATCTAGTTTTCCTCTTTGGATCCACCAGACCCAGAAACTAGATCTATCAGATCAGCTCTAGGATGTTTGAAGCTTGTCGTTGAAGGTCAATGGCGGGGAGAAAGAGAACTGCTTCTGAAAAATCCATAGGAGCTGTTATAGCTGGAAAAGAGACCAATCTTCAGCAAGTTGAAATCAACAACGTCAATAATCTGGTAATTGGAGCGAATTCTGGAGTTAACATAGGAGATCAGGTGCCGGGATCTTCTACACAGCATGAGGTCATCACTAAAGGCGAATTGAAAATATGGATGATGAAATCAACCAAAAGATGGAGAACAACCAAAAAGCTCTTATAAACAAGTCAAATGCCCACCTAACATTGCAATCACTAGTTGCTCCCAGAACCATGCCAGAACCCACGGCTGTCACGGAGTAGGAAATCTCTTCTGTTTCTGGCCTAAACAGAAGAAACGGAAGGCAGAAGAAAAAGTGAGTAGAGCTGCAGGAATCGTCATAGAAGGAAACACAAGCACTCCGCCTGTTGCTAAACCACCTGCTACAAACCCAAATCTAGGAGTGAAAACTCCATGGGAAAACATAGAATGGATGTTTAAGATTCTGAAGATGACTTACACCTTAACGAAGATGACTTGAATTTGGACGCTAACGTCCAGAGTAACGAAAGGGAAGTCAAACTGCCCTTGTAAGACCGACTTAGTCCAAAATACAAAAAGTGCAGGAATGGCACTCCCAAGAAAGGAGAGCCTAGGTTTCAACCAGCCAACTGAGGTCGTTTGCAAAGTCAAACACTTGGCGGAGCTACTGACAGTCGACCTGTGGTTGACCGAACTAGCAAGGCATACATCACAGATGTGGTTAGGCGCTTAATATAAAAAAACCATTATTCAATATTGTGTGATTTAAGTCATTACAAACAACTCATGTCATACAATGATTGCATCTCAAGCCATCATATCTCATTACGGAGATCAACTCTTCATCTACTTCGGATTTTATTATCCATGAGATAAGATCCGGATTTCTATATACAAAGTTTCCTACTCTTCAAACTTGGAAAAAGCCTACAAGGAAACCAACTACAAAGCCTCCTAGGAAGGAAAATGCCATTGCTACCTCCTCGCGACCTGTTGATGAAGTAGTAGAGAACACAAAGATCGGTTATAAACTATGGATCGGCCTATTCACTAGAAGTGCTCCTACACCCACACCCGTGTAATAGTGTAGTGCCAAGTAATGGACGAGGAACTACTACTCAAGCAATACTCCCAAAGGCAGCAAAACCAAGGAGATATGACATAAACCAAGAACCGGACTAACCTCCTATTGTAGATTGCGATCACTCTTAACTGACCTACCTCCAATCCCATCATGGAACTCTCAATATCGATTCACAAGTGGTCGTCGTTGAAAACCATCAAAAATCGTAGAAAAGGTTGATGAAAAAAACTCTTTAGGGTTGACTTGAAGTCGAACTCGGGTAATTGCTAAATTGACTCGAAGCAGATTTTAGGGCCCTGACTTGAAGTCGAACTCGGGTAATCACTCATTTGACTCGAAGCAAACCCAGGAAATTCTGGCCCAAAATCTGACTCGGCTAAAACTAAGAATTTCTCCAAGTAAACATGCAAATGACTCCAAGAACCGTTAGTCACCAATCCAGCACTTCAAATGCCATGGCTCCAAGCTAACCATGTGCCGAGTCCAAGCAAATGGAAAATTTCCTCGGGTCGGACTCCATGTAAAATACCACCGATCTGTTAATGCCGATCCATCTTCTTTCGCCCATAAATCGAACATACGAACTCCAAATGCCTTGAAATTTGGATTGATGCCTGATGAGGCCTTCCTTACCATCCCATATAGATATCACCCAGTTTAAAAAAATTTGAGGATCGTCACTGATCTATGACCCAGTCCTAACCGATTTGCCATTCGATCGGCATTTCCAATCGTTCAAGCTTTGGACAACCATGCATATATCATTTCGTATAACTAGCATATGGATGAAGTGAGGGCGATGGATGCAATCTACTACAGGGCCCTCGGGAATCATTAAAGGGTGAAACAACCTACTATCTTAGAAGAATTCTATAGGAAGGCAAACCGGTTCTAGAGATTGGAGGTAGTGCAATTGGCCTGAGGCAAACCCGGCAGTTTGCCAAAGATCACACCAAACGGTGAAGGAGCTACATGACCTCAAGGACCTTCTGCTCAAGTAAGGTTGCTAAGATCCAGCAGAGAAGCGCCCCGGCTAACTGAAGAAAGGATGATTATCAAATAACTAGCTAGCTATTAAGGAATGGGGCAGCAACCTAAAGCGATACCTTCTTAACCATCCCCATCTAGTTTCCATTCCAAATGAGCCTTGCCGGACACTAAGGGCATTGGAGACAGCACGAAAAAGGAAACACTTCTATGCCTTTGAACTATGAATGAATAGCACAGGCTTACTAACTGCCAGATCGACGGGTCATATCGATCCCTCCTTCTGAGAACAGGTGTAATGACCCTAATTATGAGTAACATTATTTAGACCATTTAATTAGGTAAATTAAATGAAATAATGTAATTGGTTAAGGGAGTGAGATTTGTAATAATAGGGGTAGTTGTGCCTATTTAAACTAATGAACTAAGAGAATTAAAATGAATTAAGTTAGGGTAAGTAGTCAAAGGCAATATAGGAATAAGTAATATCCTTATACCCAAAACCCTCACATACATTCATTTACACGTTCATTTCACAAACTAAAAACATAAGAGGTCAGCCACTATTAAGGGGAAACAAGAGAAGATTTCAAGAGGAAGAAACTAATCAACTTAATCAAAGATCAAATCTCAACTCTTTAATCTCAAAGCTAAAGGTGAATAATAGGTTACATCTCTTCTTGTTTTTATTTTCGGTTACTAGATTAAGATCCAAAATTATTTTGCAAATCTTTTGCCATGTTTTGATTGTTTTAAAGTAGATATATACTTGTTGATGATTTAGGCTACTTTATATGGATTTTATGATGTGTATTGACTTAGAAAATCTATTATATGACATCGAAATAACTTGCGATTTCAATTTGAGGTCAGAAATATTATTTTGGAGATGGGTTTTCAATTTCATAATTTTCTGAATTATTGTGGATTTATTATGAATTTTATAGTGAAGAAAATTCAAATTTGGGTTTAAAATTATTTACGACCAATATATAACGGCTTTGGGTCAGAAATTTAAATATGTTAGAAAACATATTAAAAGTGATTTATTGGAATTTTTGGAGAATTTTCCTAAGTGTTTTGTTAAGTATATAAAATTATTTAAGGTATATGACTTAAATGTAGTATATGTTTAAAATAGGAGAAGGGGCATTTTGTAAATGTTTTAAATAAACAAATCCTTAATTCGACAGCACTTTTAGAAAAGGTTTTTGAAAAAGATATTGGCAACCAATTATATTATGACAAATAAGCAAGTTAGTTGAAAAGAAATTACTTTAAACGGTTTTTGTAAGTATATGTTGTTTCACTATCTTCGGCAGCTACCTTTCGATCACATACCTCCGCCTCCAACCAGTTCGAAACCAACACACATGGTATCAAAGACTTGGTACGTAGTGGATTGGAGATAGGCAAAAGGTATAGGGTCGAAACAAGGGATCCGAAGGGGTTGAGCCTTTATTGAGCTTTTAAAAGAAAATGCACTTGCTTGCTTTCGAATGAGATAGCTTTTGACTTGGTTAATTGGTTTAAAGATAAACTTTCAAGTTAGGTAGCCGCCTTTTGTTTTAAAATGGCTTTCGACAGTGTCGAAACCCCTGGTTGCCACAATTCTACCTTTCGACCCAGTTGAGGCCGCTAGCCTTTAAACATGGTTTCGGATGGATGCTTTCGTCTTTATTAAAGAAGCCACTTCTCCAATGCTTTTGAAAGGGATGGTGTTGGAACCATCTTCATTTTTTACTTAGGAAAACTGCTTTCGAAAGAGTGCTTTCAACTTGGTTGTTTTAAGACCCTTCGTTCTGTTGAAAGATAAACCATAGGTTTCAATTTAGTTGGTATTAATGGTTTCGAAACTATGTTCCACAAGCTTTTACTTGAACCCAATGCTTTTGAAAGGTTTGTTTATAGTAAAGGACTTTAATGCTTTCAAAAGGTATCAACTATGATTTCGAAGGGGAGGTCCCCCAATGGTTTCGAAAGGTACTTGAAGCATTTTAAATGGAAGGTTTTCAATTGCTTTCGAAAGGCAAGTTTGATGTTTTGAAAAAAAGATGTCTAAGGTTTATTAAGCTTTCGAAGAAGATGTTTTCAATGTTTTCGAAAGGACTATTGTAAATGGTTTCGAAATGTATGTTTTGGCCTTTCGGCCTAAGGTTATAAAGTAAAGTAGTTTACTTGTATGGAAAGGGGTATTCTCAACGGTTTCGAAAGGGGTACTTTCAATGGTTTCAAAAGAGGTACTTTCAATGGTTACGAAAGGGGTACTTTCAATGGTTACAAAAGGGGTACTTTCAATGGTTTCGAAAGGGTTGTTTAAAGATTTTAAACAAAGGTTTCGAATGAATTACCTTGGCAATATAGCCTAAGTGTTTTTAAGTTAAAAAAAGGTTTTAACTTATTTTGGAGGGATAGGTAATCCTATATATATTTCATCAACATTATTTTGGGTAAAGTATATATAACATGGCAAATAGCTTTGAGTAAAGAAAAGAGTATATTTTCCTCGATTAAGTATGATTTAAAGGGTTAAATCATTTTGAAAAGGTTTTCAAGGAAAGTTTGAAGGGTAGTTAACCCTAAGAAAATGACTTAGATATTAGAAGATAAGAAGGGACTGGTGTATGGTCGCACCCTATACATTAACTATTAGTCCATAACTAATTTAGTCCAAAATTCCAGTGTGTAGGGCTTAGTCACAGGTAGACGTAAATGATGGTTACACACAGAAAGGAATATATGTATAGAAAAAGAAGATAGGTTATTGGTGAGCATGCAAAACCATTAGGATCAGGAGACCCTGGGAGAAGTAAGTTAGGGACAGACCGTCCAGAAGCTTATCTAACAGATGTTAGATCATATTTATTATTTTGTCTGGTAGGCCCGAGTCAGCCAAAGGTTAGTAGTTAGCCAAAAAACTACATTTGTTTTGGACAGCTGGTCCATTTATTACCTTTTTTAAGCATATATGATATTACTATTATTGATATAATCAGTTTGATTAACTAGTTTGGTTGCAGGATTATGATTTGCAAAAAGATATGTTTTGAAGAGATATTAGTGAGTGGAAACCCGTTCCGCTAAGCAGCGTGGTCTCACTTAATATCATATATCCGAGATGTATAGTATTATTCACACCTGGCTTTATGTCTGACTCGAAGTTTATGTTTTCCTCTTAAACTCTCATGTGCTCAAAATTGATTTGAGTAGACTGAGGGTTGAAGGTTTTTAGGTTTTAGTAGGTGGACGAATAAAGCTTCTGAAGACATGCAGGAGGCAATGCTAGATATATAAAGATCTTTTTTTTAAATTCCGCTGCATTGTATTGAGATAGTTAGTCTATTAGTTCTTTGATCATCTAAGGGGGCATCTTCATATGTCGCTCTTGGCGTATTTTTTTAATAATTATATGTGTTCAATACTTGGGAAACATTTGGGATTATGTAACTTGGATATGAAATTGTGTTTTGAAATGTAATGAGAAAAATTATTTTTGAAATCTGTGATTTTGTTTCATATTCAAGTGATTCTGATCTTATGGATACCAATAACATTACCATATTTGGTCATCGGAAGTTAATACTATGGATGACTGCAGCGTTTGTAGCGCTTAGCTTCGGGCCTCCAAATAGGGGATGTTACAACTTGATATCAGAGCACCGGTTTATGAAAAACTTTAAACATAAAAATGGTTTTTGAAAACATAATCCGTAGGAATTAGAACTACAAGAAAAACAGTCTTTTATAGTGGCATATAGCCGCTATTAAACACAACTATAGCGGTTTGATAAACGTTGTATATCGACATGTTATAAAAAAGAATTGAACATTTATAACACAAAAAAAACCGCTATAAAAGAGCATGATTTCAGCACAGTATAGCCGCTATAAAAAAGATATTCTATAGCGCCTATTTTGCGCTATATATCAACATGGTTATAGTATATTCTACATCCATTCACAGCATATATATACCGCTATAAAATGTGCAGATACAATAATGCCTATTTGCTACTATCCTTTGACAGTAACCTCATACATTGCATTATCTTTTTATAGCACTTATGTCATATAGTTATAATGCTTTTTAGAAGCTATGCTTTATTTACTATATATTTGATGCACCCCACCATTACATTTTAATAATAACAATCAAAATGAATCTTCTTTAAATAGATAACAATTTGAACAACGTATGAACGAAAAAATATAATAACCAGCAAATGTAACGCATATTCATGATAAGAAAATAAAATATCAACAAACAAAAAATAAGTCCAATACATGAGTTACCAAATTCAATACATATTCATGATAACAAAAGACATAGTTCAAAGTTAACGTCTATAAGTACCAAATGCATCACTAAGAACTTGAACTGCTTAAAGCCTTTCTTCATGCATGTCTTCGGTTATTGGTAGTACTTCCTGAAAATTCAGAACAATTTGAAAATAATTATATAAAACTGTAATGATTGTTAAATGAATAATACATAATCAAGCAATATTGTATTACTGTTATAACACTCTTATTTCATTTTATCATCCTTTTCCTTCTCCGGTTGAGTTAAAGTCCTGTATGAAATATTTTACTGTCTGTCGTGAGCATTTAAATGAAGAAAGAAAGTTATCTAAAAAAATGAAACATACAAGGCATATAATTGAGAAGTCATGTTTCTTATCGGTCAATATAGCATCTTCTTACTACCATGAGAACTGCACAAGCGTAGATTGTTAACACATACATATAAGTTTGGATGTATCATGAATCTGTTAGTAGTTTCAAATTCATACAAGTGCGTTACCTATTCATTCTTCAACCCTAATTTAACAAAAGTTCGCTACGTAGTCTACAGTTTGAAGTATATAATCAAACATAGCCGATCATTCAAACCATTTCATAAATCGAGTGCAGTTGAGTAAGCTTTAAACAATTAATCTCAGAAAAACCATAATTCTCAAAATGACATTTCCATACCCACAATAGGAAATGCATGTGAGCATAAGATCCTGCCTTTATTAACCAGATTGGCAATCCAGGAGAAAATGCAGAAAAGCCTCAACAAATTTGCAAAAAATCAAAAAGAAATAACCTTAAAACAACTTCTAGTCCACAATGCAAAATTTGGTCATTGCCAGGCACGAATCAGAAGTTTTAACAGAGTCATTCTGATGTACAATCCATTCTTCAATTGCCTAAAATAGGTAGCCCAGGGCTCATTGTCCACATCAACTAAATATCCAATATCTGTTTCATATTTACAAAGTGTATTTGAATGTTGAAAGTTGTTGAATTATATGTGAACAATTCATAAATGTGAACAGTAAATAAATGTGAACAATTCAAGAGCAAATTTTGGATAGTTAAATCTTAGCAAGTGAGGTCGAAGCTGGCATAACTAAACTATTGGAAGAACTATAACAGAAGTATGCCTAGAAGCAGGAGAAACATGTATTAATTAGCAGTAACAGTGGAACACAAATAAGGTAACAAAGGGAAGCGAGCACAACACGTCAGTAGATCGGGTAAGCGAAAAATGCGCTGAAAGCATGATCACCATTTTTAGTTTATACATGTAATAATATGATTCATTTCTGATGTGTTTTAATAATCCGATGTTCAGAGCATATCATGATGTCGGAGTTTAATGGCAAGGTCCTTGTTCAGACTGCGAGATGGATATATCAAAAGATCGATATAATGTATAATTGATGGCTAATCCAATGAATGCAAATGTTGCTTTCGATTCACTGCCAGTTATAAGCGTATGGATTGGTACAAGCATTAGCATTTGACGTGCCTTCGTTAGTTATACGTCGTTTTGTGGGGTCCATTTTTTGATGGTCTATCTCGATAACGATTTGTTGTTAATATTCTCCTACCAAATGTGCACCTTTGGCCTAACAGTTACTACTTTTTCAGGTCTGCCATGGACATAGCTTTAAATCTTTCTGTATGCATCTGGCGACAACATGGCTGTGAAAAATATTGTGCCCACGCTTACACAACTATTAAGTATAAATAAATCTCTAGTCTATAATGATTGACTAGAATGGCAAAGAAGATTTAAATTTAATTTGAAAAGATTTGGTCGCACATCCTTATTACTATTAAAACCAAATTTTACGTTTCTTCCAATTTACGTTTATAATAAAGTCAATTAGTTTAATGAAAAGGTTTAAAATAATTTTATTTTTTAGAACATTAATTTAAAAATTGAATTTCAATAACATGCACACGTTTTTCAAGCTCCGTTAAGAAAATCATTTCACTACATCAATGTCAAAGATTCTCTTGTTTAATTCAAAATCACAAATTCATCAAAACTCGATCAAAATCATCTTCTTCAATAAATGCGAATCTTCTTCCATAAACATAACACAGTCTTCCTAAAACTCGGTTAATTTTTATGAAACATGGTTAATTTTTATAAACTTGGTTTATTTATTATTATAATTGATATTATGATTATTGTTGTTGGTATTATTATTATAAACCTAATTAAGTTTCATTAACATTGGTTAAATTACTATTGTTGTTGTTGTTGTTAACTTAGCTAATTTTTATAATTTTACTTATAAAACTTAATTAAGAAAGTTAATTTTTATAATCTTCATTAATTTATCCACTTTGGGTCTATTGATATCTAACACTCATCCACTTTGGGTCCATGTTAGGTGCTTAATCATTATTTATCCAACTCAGCCTTAAATCCCTATCAAATGTAAGGCATCTTCTATTATTTCAACGCACTACGCATTCCTGAATTTATCACCATCCAACTCTGCTTGGTATCACCACACAATAATGCACACAATGCACACATTCAGGAAATTATCTACCTACTTGGTCATACAATTATGTGTGCATTCATCAGCCTATTGCATATGCAGTTTCAACGACCTAGGCCATTACATATTCCAACAATCTTGTGATTACCCTCACCTCACATTAGCATAACTTTGCATGCTCTTCCTGCTGCCATTGCCCTCACCTCACAATAGCGCAGTCATTGAACTGTTTTTCCAATCTACATTTATGTTTAATTACCAATCTTTTGTGCTGGCCCGGTCCACTTCATTTGCAATAGTTTTGTTCAAAGCATGTAGGCAGGCTTCTACCAGCCCCAATTCAGGACATTGACAACTCAGATCACCTACGCACCTACTCAGCTAGTTTATTTCAGATGCAATCTGCTACTCGCATTAAGCAAGTTCATTCAGTTCAGCCTCAACTATGTTATCTGCAAGCTCACCCACTAGTTTCAATTTTCAAATATCATGCATCTTCAGTCTTGCTTTCCTATAGCAACAACACATCAGGCTTCAAAAACTAACGCATGCAAACGCTGTAGCACATGAAGATCCTATTCTATGCACTTCAATCCATCAAAGAATGTTTTTAGTTAAAAGCCTTTTATAATAACAATAAACATTCATTGCCTATATGTTTTTCTTTTTTATTCTTTTCTTGTATTTTGATCATCCATGTGATAATTTCTAAGTTGCATTTGTATAATTTGATGTACCATATATATTAATAATATTTATCAATGAGTGCTCTCCCCTTTTTGAGACCACTCTTTCATAAAAAAAATGAAGTTGATATCTAACACTACATAAGTTTTACCACTTATTTTCTTTAAGAAGTGCATATGCCGTGCGCTAATGGTTGTTTGTCTCAAATCAAAGACTCCTGTTGTTGTTGATATTATTATTTTAAACTTAGTTCATTTTTATAAACTTAATAATTTATTATTATTATTATTATTATAAACTTAGTTACTTTTTATAAAACTTAGCTAAATTGGTTAAATTTTATAATTTACTACTATTATATTATTATTATTATAAACTTAGTTAATTATTATGAAACTTAATTAATTTTTGTAAACTTAGTTTATATACTGTTACAATTACTAGTATGATTGTTGTTGTTACAAAATTCGTTAATTTCATAATTATTGGTTATTGTTATTATTGTTATTATATAAATTTAGTTAATTATTATAAACTTAATTGTTTATTACTGTTATTATTATACTATATATTTTGTTAAATTTTATAGTACTTAGTTAACTTTTATAATTTATTATTATTATAAATTTAGTTAACTTTCATAAAATTATTTAATTATAAAAGATCAAAGAGTCTTCCTTCAGATGATTGCATAATGAAAGAAAGAGATGAAGATGGTGGCTCAAGGAAGAAAGCTAAGTGAAGAGGAAGCCACTTTGGTTGAAGAAACTTTTCAAGATCACAACACTCTTACCATTGAACATTTTTTTTCCAGCATAGAAACAACACCAACGATTTTCATGATATAATCATCGATGAGATCATGAGTTATTTTTACTGATAGAGAAGCATGACTTAGCAGATAAACTGAAGCTAAAGCCGAGGCAAGTAGAAGTTTGGTTTCAAAACAGAAGAGCCAGGTAAATATTACTGTATAGTTTATTTAATTGGCTAACTGTATCAGAATGATGTGGGATTATTCATTTTTTAATATTTTTGTATGCTACAGTAATAAGCAGAAGCAGACAGAAAGGGATTTTGAGCAGCTAAAGAGGTGGTGTGAAAAGCTTAATGAGGAGAACCAAAAGCAGACAGAAAACTGATTCTACATTCCTGGTTATATGTTTTCCTTCAGTAGTTTAGTCACCTTCTGATATGCACAAACAATGTTATATAAAATAGAAGCATCTATGATGTAGTTTTGTTTTTGCTGGATCTAATTACTGCACCTCATGCTAATTAAAGTGAAACGAACGTTGGATTAAATGGTTAATTAAAAAGCTGTTGATGATATTTAAATGCCCGAAAGTTGTAACTTTTGTGCTTAATGATACTCCACTTTAATTTACTTGATTTTAATAATTAGCAGTTATTATTGTCATAATTATTGAAATAAACAAAGAGATTTGGAACATCTGCAAAACAGAGGCTTTTTCCATAATCTTTTTGTACTAAATTGAACCTTGCGCCCTGCAAACATAATATCAAGGACCAGATCTATGACATAGGCATTATCGACTTTGATTCTCATTGCATATGGAGCTTTTAATTCTTGTTTATTAAGCTACAGAGCCCTTGTTTATTAAGTCGAACACTCAGTTTATTTTAATAAATTATATGAGAAATGATGAATGAAAATGTGAATGCCTAAATTCAATGCAAAATAAATAAGATAAACGTGGAAGAAAAATAACGTACCTGATCATCAAGCGTTAGGGCATGAAAGAAAATATTGTTAAATTCTTAGCAAGCGGAGATTTTCATTCCTGATAGTAAACATGAAGTAATAAGCTATAAATGGCACAAGTAATATATATTAAATGATCAAAGCTAGTAACCTTTTAAACTCACCTAGTAATTGGATATTAAATCTAATCAATAGTTCAATCCATTCTATCTTTCCTCTGTTCAACATGGGTCATTTGGGCCTTATCTAACAAGATTGTTATCACGGTAGGAATCTGCAATACCCTACAAAAATCAAAGGAAGAAAACAAGCACATCAAGAAAACATTATCATTAATGAGTGAAATTATACATTCAACAAAAAAAGTTGATTCATAGAACAGGTATAAAAATCATGTTAAGGCAATCTTAACATTATGACCAAAAACCTTATTATATTTTTTACAACACAACATGCAAAAATTCAACAAAATTATAGATTCTTTAGCTCAAGTGAGACTATAAACATAGCAAGCTTATTTGCATCAAAATCCAAGGCTAACAGGGCCAATAGGCTGATGTCGTGCCTTCCATAAGCATGTATCTACCACAAGCCTAGATGATGATTTGCCCCTAATCTGCATCCAATTAACATCAAATGTTATGCTTATGGTAGTGCACTAACCGCTAAACTATTCAATAGTTTTCTCTCTAGTACCGGTTTTTGTACATTTTCCAAGGTTGAAACATGGTGGACTGAGAATCGTGAGAAGTTATATGAGAAATACATTTTGCAATGTCAATGCCTTGTATCTTCTTGTTCTTAAATTACACTCTGATATTGAGTCCAACAATCCAACTAGGTAATCCCAAAAAAAGGATCTTTGCTTAATAGGCTAATACATACATTTTAGCTTTCAACTCTATCAATTTTTTCAGCTAATATGTAGCAAACTCATTACTCAACACATGTTCAACATAGTGTTATCGGATTTATTAGTTCATTATATATAGCATTCACAGCATAATTGAATAGACTATCAAATCTATTTATACGGTCCATTGAATAATACAAGTTAGTATTTTCGCAATACCCATCAAACAAAATAAATAAATCGACTCAACTAATCAATCATAATCATTGAACAACATTATTTTTTCATCAAGAAATACAACTTTATAAACCAAAATTAAATATTTTACACAACGTTAACACAAATCATACCAATCGTTGGAAAAAGGAAAAAAATCTAGAACCTTACAAACATACACCATCCAATTCAAATACCTAAGATATATACTAGAGCTAAACAATCCTAAGCAGATCCAAAACAAATAAGACAATAGCATCTATTTACAAGCTAACGATAGCCATTAAATTGGAAAGATTGAAAGTGATAAATTGAAACCTCACCAGATTAATCGAAGAGGAGAGCGAAAGTGAAAAATTGGAAATTCAAAGAAGAATGAAGCGGTCGTGGACCTTCCACGTTTTTTAGTAAACAAGCTATTGCGTTCTACTCCTTCGCAATTTTATAATGTCCTTGAAGTCGAGGGAAGAGAAGTAGGTCGTCCCTTGCGATAGTTGGTATGCGATTGGAATATTCCACCAGCTCCTTTTGCACTGAGCTCTGATTACTCTACCATGGCGGTGGCTGCTTGGAGGGTACAATGGATCTGAAGGGGTGAATTAGGGAAAGAGTGATTCGAGGATTTAGCAGAGATGGAAAATTAGGTTTTCTTCTGGTTTTTGAGATGGGAAAAAATTGGAATGAAAAGCGGGAGGGAAATAATTTGGCGGAAAGGCGGGCACGAAAATAATCAGAGGAATAAAAAGCGTTATGGAATCATTCCTCTTCTAAATAAGGCAAATTAATAGGAAAAATAACCCTATAGAATCTAGTGTTATCTTTGGGCGTTATAAAAGACAATTTTTCTTGTAGTGTAGAGAAAATATCGGGGTATGGGATAACATTATAGTAACGTACTTGTATTTTCTATATATAAGTATACGTTGTATCTCTATTCTCCCATCCTATTAGGATATTCTTCCATATCTTACGAAGGCTCGAATGTAGATATGGATGCTAGAAGGGTTAACCTAGGAGGAGGAAGCACCACAACTAATGGAAATGCCAGACCAAATACCAGGAGGAACCCAGGTCAGGCACAAGCTGAAAATGTGGTGCTGGAGTCCCGCAAGTAGACATGGGAGCAATGTATCAGTTCTTTGTAAACATGATGCAAGCGGGAGTTGCTACTGGAGTAGTTGGTGGAGGAAATCAAGAAGCTCCAGTAGTCAACAACTATACTATTTTGAGTAGAGATTATACTCGGTTGAGAGGAAAAACATTTTTGGTACTGAGGACGCAATCGAAGTAGATAACTGGCTGCTTCATTGCGAAAGGATTTTTGCTGATCTAAGGCCCAATGATGAGCGTAAGAGAAGGCTCGCTCCAAGATAGTTGCAAGGAGCAGCACTGTACTAGTAGAACATCGTTACAGCTGGGGTTGATGAGGAGATCAAGACATGGGATGAGTTCAAGAGAAGGTATAGAGAGAGGTTTATGTTTGAGGTTGTTAAGTCTGTTTTGCTCGGGAAATTTGCTAAATTGGAGTAGGGAGAGATGACTGCTTTGGAGTATGCTAGGAGGTTTAAGGAGCTAGCAAGATATGGCTATGCTACCATGGATACTGTTATTAAGAGGAATGAGAAGTTCATTCGTGAGCTGAAGCCTGAGCTTGCTAAGGCTATGTTGATGCATATCAGAGATTCGTGCGATGTGGTTGTAGAGATGGCTTTAAGACATGAGGAGATGCTTTCTTTTCTGGAAAAGAATAAGGCCAAAGAAGCTCAAGGAGGGCAGAGTTAGAAAATAAAGTTCTTCCATAAGAAAGGGGCTCAGAAGGGTGGAGCTGCTAAGAAGGGGAAGGCTGAGGTGGTCTGTTATAAGTGTGATAAGAAAGACCACTATGCTCATGAGTGCCGGACAGGCAAGGGAATGAAGGCTGCTGAGAAGAAAGGTGTTAGGTGCTTCAATTGTGATCAAGTTGGGCACTATAAGAACTAGTGCAAAGAGCCAACTAAGGATGGGAAAGGCCAAGTGTTTGCATTGGAACCAGCTACCTCAAGACTAATAGCACAGGAGAAAAGGAAAGGTGTTGGGTGGTACGCTTTTGATTCATAGTTTGTCAGTTAGCGTTCTATTTGATACTGGTGCATTACATTCTTTTATATCTCGCTGTTTGGTAGATAAGCTTAACCTAGAATCCTTATACTTAGTTACTTCCTTAAGGGTTACAAATCCGATAGGAGGGTATGCGACACTTGGGATGAAGTGTGACCACTTAGAGTTTGACTTATTAGGTCATACCTTTGTTTTTAGTTTTCATGTGTTTGATTGCGTAGGGTTCGGAATTATTTTGGGTATGGATTGGTTAAGTAAATACGATGCTAGGATATTTTGCCATGATTGGAAAATATCACTTAGACTCCCTGACTGTAGTGATCAGATAGTATACTCCGTAGAAAACCCTAGTTTTGAGGTTAATGCTTTGTTGGGTGTTGTGGAGGTAGAAGACAAGTTAAGCCAAGTTTTCATGGTTAGAGAATTCACAGATGTCTTTGAGCCTGTAGTAAGACTACCACCAAAACGAGCTATTGAGTTTTTGACTGATTTAGTACCCGGAGCAGAACCAGTGGTAGACCGCCAAGCAGAATGACACCTACCGAGATGAAGGAGCTAAATATGCAGTTGGTGGACTTGGAAGGAAAGAGTTTTATTAGACTAAGCAGTTCGCTTTGGGGTGCAGCCGCAGTGTTTGTGAAGAAACTGGATGGATCGTTAAGGTTATGTATCGATTATCGTAAGATGAATGAGAGTACGATAAAGAATCGAAATCCATTTCCTAGAATTGACGATTTGTTCGATCAGTTGAGCGGAGCCAAAGTGTTTTCCCAGTTGGATTTGGTGACAGGATTCCATCAGCTTAGAGTAGCAGAGGATAGTATTCCTTTAACGGCGTTTAGGACTACATATG
This sequence comes from Allium fistulosum, assembly GCA_030737815.1. NCBI lineage: Eukaryota > Viridiplantae > Streptophyta > Magnoliopsida > Asparagales > Amaryllidaceae > Allium > Allium fistulosum. Next base: position 192,284,382 of record CM060907.1, read on the forward strand.
GATCGTATGAATGGTTAGTGATGTCATTTGGACCAACTAATGCGCCAGCATTCTTTATGGATTTGATGAACCGAGTTTTCCGAGAGCACTTGGATAGGTTCGTGTTAGTGTTCATAGATGATATTTTGGTATACTCTAATGATGAAAGGGAGCAGGAAGTTCATCTTAGGGTGGTGCTTGAGACTTTGAGAGAGCATCAATTAAAGGTGAAGTTTTTAAAGTGTCATTTCTGGAAGAGAGAAGTGAAGTTTCTTGGTCATGTAGTTTTAGAGAAAGGGTTGTCAGTGAATCCAGCTAAAATCGAGGCAGTGAATAGTTGGAAGAGACCCGAGTTGGTGACTGAGATAATAAGTTTTCTGGGGTTAGCAAGTTACTATCGGAGATTTATTAAGGATTTTTCATGGATAGCGGCACCGATGACTAAGCTAACTCGGAAAGATGTGAAGTTTGTCTGGACAGATAAGTGTGAGGATGCATTCCAGACGCTGAACACTTATTGACGAATGCACCTGTATTGGTTGTTCCAGAAGGGAATCAGGACTTAGTGATATATACAGATGTGTGTGGAGTAGGAATAGGAGTTGTGTTGATGCAAAGAGGTAAAGTGATTGCTTACGCTTCTCGACAGCTCAGACCGCATGAGATTAGATATCTGACTCATGATTTGGAATTAACTGCGGTTATTTTTACATTAAAGGTGTGGAGACATTACCTGTTAGGAGAGAGAATCGAGTTACATATGGATAATAAGTCGCTGAAGTATTTATTCTCTCAGAAGGAGTTGAATATGAGATGGCAGAGGTGGTTAGATTTTTTAGCCGCTTATGATTTCGGTATTGAGTACACATCGGGAAAGGGCAATAAAGTAGCAGACGTACTTAGCAGAAGACATCAGAATGCAGTGTTGGTGATGATAGCTGAGTGGAAAGATTTGGAAGCATTGACTACATGCAGAGTGCAATGGAGATCTAAGAGTAGTTCTAGTACAGAAACTGTTATGCTGTCATGTTTAGAAGTTCGACTAGCTATGATTGAAAAGATTGCTTCTAACCAAGGAGAGGATCCAGTGTTGGCTGAACGAATCATGAAGTTAAGGAATGGAATAGAGAGCGATGACTTGAAGGATTTCTGTCTTGACCGGAATTGGTGGTAGAGACAGAAAGGAAGATTGTGTGTTCCAAATGTGGGAAGCATTAGGAAAGAGGTTCTTAAGGAATGCCATCATTCGAAGTTCACCATTTATCCGGGAGGAACTAAGATGTATCGGGATATGAAGAGAAGTTTCTTCTGAGAAGGTATGAAGAGGGATGTAGGCTTATAGGTGAATCAGTGTTTGAACTGTCAATAGGTAAAATCCAAACATCAGAAACCAAGTGAGTTACGTCAGCCTTTAGATGTTCTAGTCAGGAAATGGGATTCTATTTCTATGAATTTTATAGACGGGTTACCGGCATCGAATCGAGGAAATGAAAATATATGGGTCATAGTGGACAGATTGACCAAGAGTGCCTATTTCATTGCAGTTAAGTCAACCAAGACGGCACCTGTTTTGGCTAAGTTATTCATGAAGAATATAGTTAGAATTCATGGAATTCCTAGTAGTATAGTAAGCGATAGGGATTCCTTATTCACTAGCGAGTTCTGGAAGAGTCTACAGGAGACTTTAGGTATCGAGCTCAAGATGAGTGCCGCTTACCATCCGCAGACAGATGGGCAAATGGAAAGAGTTAGCAAAATCTTAGAAGATTTGTTGAGAGCTTGTGTACTAGATTTTGGGGGATCATGGGAAGACCATCTACACTTAGTCGAGTTTTCGTATAACAACAGTTATCAGACTAGTATAGGTATGGCACCGTTTGAAGCTTTGTATGGAAGTCCATGCAAATCTCCCGTTTGTTAGTTAGAGACCGAGGATAGGTTGGTCCTTGGTCCGAATTTGGTAAGAGAAGCTGCAGAAAAGATTGAGTTAGTTCGAGTGAGAATGAAGGAGGCTCGGTCTAGGCAGAAAAGTTATGTTGATAAGAGACGGAAAGACTTGGAGTTCTCAGTTGGAGATCATGTCTTCGTCAAAGTGTCACCGATGAATGGTGTTATAAGATTTGGGAAATCAGGGAAGTTGGCACCGAGATTCGTAAGACCATTTCCTATTATTGAGAGGATCGGGAAACTCGCATATAGAGTAGAGTTACAGAATAGTTTGGAAGAAGTCCATGATGTTTTTCATGTTCTCATCTAAGGAAGTATATTCATGATCCAGAGACTACTATTACACTGACTATGTTAGATGACTTAGTAGTGGAGCCGAATTTGATTAGAGTTAGAAAGCCAGTTCGTATAGTCGCGAGAGATGGGAAGAGACTAAGGAACAAGATGGTCGGGTTAGTCAGAGTCCAGTGGAGTGACAACGAGAGAGACTGTACTTAGAAAACAGAAAGTAGGATTCGCGATACTTATCCTGATTTGTTTCATGGTATGTTTTACCTTTTTGATTGATTTTGATGAGTGCCTTATCGTAATTTCGAGGATGAAATTCTTTAAGGAGGGAATCTGTAATAACCCTAATTATGGGTAACATTATTTAGCCCATTTAATTAGGTAAATTAAATGAAATAATGTAACTAGTTAAGGGAGTGAGATTTGTGATAATAGGGGTAGCTGTGCCTATTTAAACTCATGAACTTAGAGAATTAAAATGAATTAAGCTATGGTAAGTAGTCAATGGCAATATAGGAATAAGTAATAACCTTATACCCTAAACCCTCACATACATTCATTTACACGTTCATTTCACAAACTAAAAACATAAGAGGCCGGCCATCATTAAGGGGAAACAAGAGAAGATTTCAAGAGGAAGAAACTAATCAACTTAATCAAAGATCAAATCTCAACTCCTTAATCTCAAAACTAAAGGTGAATAATATGTTACATTTCTTGTTTTTATTTTCGGTTACAAGATTGAGATTCGAAATTATTTTCGAAATGTTTTGCCATGTTTTGATTATTTTAAAGTAGATATATACTTGTTGATGATTTAGGCTACTTTATATGGATTTTATGACGAGAATTGACTTAGAAAACGTATTATATGACATCCAAATAACTTGCGATTTTAATCTAAGGTTAGAAATATTATTTTGGAGATGGGTTTCAAGTTTCATAATTTTCTGAATTATTGTGGATTTATTATGAATTTTCTAGTGAAGAAAATGCTACTTTGGGTTTAAAATTATTTACGGCCAATATATAATGACTTTGGGCAGAAATTTAAATATGTTAGAAAACATATTAAAAGTGATTTATTGGAATTTTTGGAGAAATTTCCTAAGTGTTTTGTTAAGTATATAAAATTATTTATGGTATGTTGTGACCTAAATGTTTTATATGTTTAAAATAGGAGAAGGGGCATTTTGTAAATGTTTTAAATAAACAAATCCTTAATTCGACAGCACTTTTAGAAAAGATTTTTTGAAAAGAAATTGGCAACCAATTATATTATGACAAATAAGCAAGTTAGTTGAAAAGAAATTACTTTAAAAAGAAAGAAAACGGTTTTTATAAGTATGTGTTGTTTCACTATCTTCGGCAGCTACCTTTCGATCACATACCTCCGCCTCCAACCAGTTCGAAACTAATACACATGGTATCAAAGACTTGGTACCTATTGGATTAGAGATAATCGAAAGGTATGGGGTCAAAATAGGGGTTCCAAAGGGGCCGAAACTTTTATTCGCTTTTCAAAGAAAATGCACTTGCTTGCTTTCGAATGAGATAGCTTTCGACTTGGTTAATTGGTTTAAAGATAAGCTTTCGACTTAGGTTGCCGCCTTTTGTTTTAAAATGGCTTTCGAAAGTGTTGAAACCCCTGGTTGCCACAATTCTACCTTTCGACCCAGTTGAGGTCGCTTGCCTTTAAACATGGTTTCGAAGGGATGCTTTCATCTCTATTAAAGAAGCCGCTTCTCTAATGCTTTCGAAAGGGATGGTGTCGGAACCGTCTACTTTCTTTACTTAGGCAAACTGCTTTCGAAAGAGTGCTTTCGACTTGGTTGTTTTAAGACCCTTTGTTCTATTTAAAGATAAACCCATAGGTTTCCATTTAACTGGTTATAAAGGTTTCGAAACTGTGTTCCACAAGCTTTTACTGGAACCCAATGCTTTCGAAATGTTTGTTTATAGTAAAGGACTTTGATGCTTTCGAAAGGTATAAACTATGGTTTTGAAGGGGAGGTTCCCCAATGGTTTCGAAAGGTGCTTGAAGCATTTTAAATAGAAGGTTTCAATTGCTTTCGAAAGGCAAGTGTGATGTTTTGAAAAAAAACGTCTAAGGTTTATAAATCTTTCGATGAAGATGTTTTCAAGGTTTTCGAAAGGAATATAGTAAATGGTTTCGAAAGGAATGTTTTGGCCTTTCGGCCTAAGGTTATAAAGTAAAGTAGTTACTTGTATCGAAAAAGGTACTTTCAACGGTTTCGAAAGGGGTACATTCAATGGTTTCGAAAGAGGTACTTTCAATGGTTATGAAAGAGGTACTTTCAATGGTTGTGAAAGGGGTACTTTCAATGGTTTCGAAAGGGTTATTTAAAGATTTTAAACAAAGGTTTCGAATGAATTACCTTAGCAATATAGCCTAAGTATTTTTAAGTTAAAAAGGGTTTTAACTTATTTTGGAGGGATAGGTGATCCTCAATATATTTCATCAACATTATTTTGGGTAAAGTATATATAACATGGCAAATAGCTTTCTGAGTATATTTTCCTCGTTTAAGTATGATTTAAAGGGTTAAATCATTTTGAAAAGGTTTTCACGGAAAATTTGAAGGGTAGTTAACCCTAAGAAAATGACTTAGATATTAGAAGACCAGATGAGACTGGTGCAGGGTCAGGCCCTATACATTAGTTATTAGCCCCTAGCTAATTTAGTCCAAAATTCCAGTGTGTAGGGTTTAGTAACAAGTAGACTTAAATGATGGTTACACACAGAAAGGAATATATGTATAGAAAAAGAAGATAGGTTATTGGTGAGCCCGCATAACCATTAGGATCAGGAGACCCTAGGAGAAGTAAGTTAGGGACAGACCGTCCAGACGTTTATCTAAAAGATGTTAGATCATATTTATTATTTTTTCTGGTAAGCCCGAGTCAGCCAATGGTTAGTAGTTAGCCAAACAAAACTCCATTTTTTTTGGACAGCTGGTCCGTTTATTTCATGTTTTAAGCATATATGATATTGCTATTATTGATATAATCAGTTTGATTAACCAGTTTGGTTGCAGGATTATGATTTGCAAAAAGATTTGTTTTAAGGAGATATTAGTGAGGGGAAACCTGTTCCACTAAGCGGCGTGGTCTAACTTAATATCATATATCCGAGATGTATAGTATTATTAACACCAGGCTTTATGTCCCACTCGAAGTTTATGTTTTCCCCTTAAACTCTTGGGTGCTCAAAATTGATTTGAGTATACCGAGGGTTGAAGGTTTTCAGGTTTTCGTAGGTGGATGAATAAAGCTTCTAAAAACGTGCAGGAGGCAATGCTAGATATATAAAGATCTTTTGTTTTAAAATTCCATCGTGTTGTATTGAGACAGTTAGTCTATTGGTTCTCTGATCATCCAAGGGGGCATCTTCATATGTCGCTCTTGGCGTATTTTGTAATAATTATATTTGTTCAAAATGTTTGGGATTATGTAACTTGGATTTGAAATTGTGTTTTGAAATGTAATGAGAAAAGTTGTTTTTGAAATCTGTGATTTTGTTTCATATTCAAGTGTTTCTGATATTATGGATACCATTAACATTATCGTATTTGGTCACTGGAAGTTGATACTATGGATGACTACAGCATCTGTAGCGCTTTGCTTCGGGCCTCCAGATAGGGGATTTTACAACTGGCATTGTTTCAATAGCATCGAAAAGGCTTATCCAAAGGATCTTCGAGCAAACAGATCTAACCTCCTATTCTCGAGAAATCGATATAACTATGTTCCCACGAACCGAGCCCCGAAACTCTTCTTGGAGTCGATGAATAATCATTCCAAGGTCGTCTAGTCGTCGGATATCCGACCAAAATTCCTCTTGGAATCGATGAATCATCGCTCCAGGGCTGTCTGGTCGCCAGACATCCAACCGAAATTCCTCTTTGAGTCGATGAATTATTGCGCCAAGGCCGTCTGGTCGCCGGACATCCGACCAAAATTCCTCATGGAGTCGATGAATTATCGCTCCAAGGTCGTCTGGTCACCGGACATCCGACCACAAAAACCCTTCGCCAACGTGAAGGTCCTTCATGAACTAAAGCATCGTGAAGCCGAACCGGCATATTGGTGGTCATTTGATCTAGAACTCTCAGAAGTTAGTGAAACCACGCTCCTGGGCTATGAATCGACAATCACATCAGTCACTCCATAGAATCAACGAAATCACTTCTAATGACCGAAGAAGCAAACGTTGCTGAATTTCATAGCTTCGAAGTCACTCAAGGAAACTAAACCAAAACTGAATCAACCTTGTGATTAATTAAAGGCCAACTCAAATGAAGCCAAGATTCGGCACCCGGGAGAACCAAGAATCTCGGATCCCTAATATATAAGTCTCCAAAGATAAAGGCTTTCCCATGCTTTAATCATCTAAGAGGCACAGCCGCACCCACTGGACCGGGGGCAATCAAACAAGTTGTGGAGAAACCCTAGGTACAGTTCAAGCGCGCAAACAGCCTTACGGCATGGGGGGCACCGCACATACTTGAATAGCCAGAAGGAAGGCCGAGACTAATCATACCACAATTTTGTTACGCCCGATTAAAAATTCTGGCATTCTGACAACTACGGACTTAATGACCTAGCTAGAGCAACAAACGAAATACTAGCATAATGCTTGCCCACTTCTTCCCAACTCCTATTTTACCGCTCTTGGTGACCAGTTCCTCTTCCTCTTAGACCGTATGCCAGTTTAAGACCCATTCTCCAAAGGCAGTTTGGACCAAAAGCTAAGAGTCCTACCCTGAACTTCCACAGGCTCTTTCTTCATATCCATCTTCATGCAGTCAGTAGTAGATCTCTCCACAATGGTAACTCAATCTTTTTGGACATGCATATCTTCCTAAAACATAAAAGGATCATCCAAGCCATGGTTACCCAAACCAAAAACTGCTTAGCTTCTTGAACTAATAAAACCATGTTTATGTAAGCAACTTGCTGAGTCAACGGAGTCAAATCGACTCAAAAATCATTGTTTAGCTGCTTGGACCGGTCAAACCACGTGTGAGTATGCTCCATCTACTCGTCGAGTCAAAGAAAGAGAATAAACTCAAACTGCCGGATCGATGGGAAATCTCGATCCCAGCCTTCTAAGAACTGGTGTTGCTCTGGCAACAATGGGAAGGCCCAAACCCTCACGCATCACTTCTTGAGCCGTAGAACCATGCTCTTGAATCATGAACTCCTCACGTTACCTGAAGATTGGCAATGTCGAGAAGTTCCAAACCGTTCCGGATCGATGGGTTGTATCGACCCCATAAGTCGCGCATCTTGTAAGTTGCGCACTCTCATAAACCGTGCACCTCATAAGTAGCGCAAACACTGCTTAATGTTGCTCCGGCATCATCACCGGACCGTCAAAATTCTCTAAGTATCGATGTTGTCTTGACAACACCGGGAAACTTATTTATTGCAGGATTAACAGGAATCAATCCCTACCACCGAAAAGGACTGACATTGCTCTGGCAATTCCACAAAGTTCCCAAACCAAGATTTCGACAAAGAATTCTGATCTTTGACCAAAATTTCTAAAGTTAAGACATTCAAGTCACGAGCTCCCAAAGATAGGAGTTGCGATACAACTTTGACTGTGGGCATCCAGAGAGCCGTCCAGAACATCAAGTTTCGCATCAAGTGTTCAGAGTAATCAGCCTCATGGACCGGGGACACATAACACACTAACACTTGGTCAGGACAAAAAATCACTCCATGGTTCTATTATGCCGAACAAAGAATTTCGGCAATTGCAACAGAACTAAGCAGTATAGTACGCTGAACGACTACGGAATTAAAAGGGAAACTGCTCCAACCTGCTAGACATCGATATTACCTCAACAACATCGAGAACTCCAGACCGTCATATTAATAAGAAAATCGAACTCCTTAAAGTTCATCATTGCTCGAAAATAGGTGACAAAAGAAGGAACTTACCGTCGACCAAAGATAGACGATGATGGAAGATGTTTCCAAAATCAAGTCATCGATGCACTGGCTTCCAAAGACAGAAGCAAGTGCTCAACTGAGTACTCAAACCCCAACTTGCAAGAATCCAGCGTAACCCAAAGATTGGCAATGCCCGGAGGGAATAACTCTTCTTTCATCTATCTGACACCGCTCAGAGACTAGCGACGCCAGGAAGGATAACTCCTGATTGTCATAGATTCATTGTGGCCTGGACTTTAGCCTCCTAGGTGTAATCAACCATGCAAGGAACGATTAGATACCTCGACTCCTACTTGCGGAAAACTAGCTATTGTTCGAAAATAGACAACGACAAGGAGAGAACACTTAGAATCGAGAAGCTAAACCATTGATTCCTGAAGATTAGAACCAATGAATAAGGTGGATATCCGCAATAATGTCAATACCCTAGCAGAGAACATATGGCATGGAACAAGCGAAGTTAATTGTCATAGACTCAAGACAAACATTATCGAACTCTTCTGATCCATGATTACGATGGGAAGAGTGCAAGCGTACTAGAGGGCAATGTAACAACTCGCCCCATAGCATCTAATCTTCTATAAGTGCTCGGAATTCAGAATTTGGGAATAATGGGTTCTGCAAATGGAAGTCGGTTTGCAACAAAAATCGATCGAAGAAAATTTGACCTTACACAAGAACAACCATGGAATTGGTTAAACAATGACCTTGAACTGCCAAAGGGAGCACTTGACGGTTATAAACAAAGCAAAGTAACGGAGACGCATGGGACTCTCATCCTTCCAGAAAATGGCGTATCCTGGAGTTAAGCAACGTTAAGAAAATAGCCACATTGGGTTAAAAGGAATCTACTCAGCTCTACAGGATTAGATGAATGATTCAATCCTTGCCAACATAACTTTAATACTGCTCGAAAATAGGTGGCACTAAGAAAAGACTTCTACAAATCAATCATCGAAGTGCTAGTTTTCGAAGAACGAAACTGTGTTAATGAGAAGCACTCACCATAGTGAACCATCAATTCACTAACTTTCGAAGATAGAAGTTGGTTCTCGAATGAGTTCTACCCTTGTTTTCGAAATCTATCGTTGCCCGAAGATAGGCAACGATAGGAAGACATAACCTTTCATAGGTCAATCAGATGGTTCAACCTAATATCGAAGGAATCAGCCACTGCACGGGGATAAAGCTGCGTAGAAAGGAAATCCCAGGATTGAATTTCTCGTGTGCTAATTTCTAAGGATGAAAGATGGTGCACAACTGAATTTCCAGAATTCAACTTAGAAAGAATTTAGATACAGCCAAAATATAGGCAGCCTCGAGGAAATGTTGCTTAGAACCAAGCAGCTGGGTTATTAATTCCAAAAGACATGAGTTGACATATGAATAAAACTTCCATGATGACATCGACAACCAAGAAAAGCATGCATGGCCCAGGACAAGCGGGAGCAATCATGGAAGGTCGGAAATAAAATCCTTAAACTTCCTCAATTCCAGAAAGGGATTGAGACCTAGACTGAGGGCAATTGAGCAATTCGCCCCACACCTTTCCATCTCTCGCAAGCATCTAAATAGGAGCGTTCGAAATAGCTAGTCTCGCAAACAGGGATAGGCACACAAATCTTTAATTCAAACCGTGGAGTTGGTTAGATAACAATTTCGTCCTGCCAAATAGACATTTCTAACAACAAATTTCCAGCAAGGGAAATGAAGGATTCAATTTTCAAAAACTAACCGTCGCTCAGAGTCTGGCGATAACAAGAAGGATTGATGACTTACTTATATTCCGACTAGATCATTTGGTCCCATCTTGCGGGAATATGCCATCGCTCGGAGATTGGTGATGCTAAGAAGGAAGCATAAACTGAGACTATCAATACATTGGCTTTTGGAAATAGAAGCAAAAGCTTAATCGAATCTTTAATCCACCTTTTGAAATCTTACGTTATCTAAAGATCCACAACATCAAAAAAAAATCCACAGGGTTGAGTCATTTGTACATGAGTTTCCGAAGATAGAAACCAACACATGATTAGGATCTCAACACCGGACTCAGAAGAATTTACTTTAGCAAAAATGCCAAAAATGCATCTTTCTAATGCATACCGACATCATTACCAAACTCAGATCTTGGGATCAAGCAATAAAGCCCTAGTTCCCGAAGATAGAAGCTATCGTGTCAATCAAACTGGGGCAATCGAACTTATTGCTCAGAAGACCTAGTCTCCGAAAACATGTTGGTTTAGTAGTCAAAGTAACCAGCTCTACGGACTAGGGCATATACACCAATGCTTTGTCGAATGAACTCAGCTGAGCATGAACTCGACTGAACATAAACAAGAATAGTCATGGAACTGGCTAGACCAAGCTACCTCATAGTTATAGAAAAAGCAATTCTCGAAATCGAGGAATTAAGCCAATAGTCCCCAGAGATAAAAGCTAGTATGCATATTGAATTCCAAAAACCACAAAGGAATGATATTTGCGATCGAATAACTCATGCACTAGTTTCCGAAGACTAAAGCTGTGCCTGATCGAACTTCAACTACAACTATACAAGAGCAACCTTATAATTTAGCCATACTCAATCGTCCTAAAACAACGGGAATAAAGGACGAAACCGAAGCTGCAAAGGATCCAGCTCCTAGAGGAATGGAAGTTCCTCTGGTAGACTAAAGATTGGATGATTAGAAAGTCATTTTCAATAACAAAACTTAGCGTTCAACATTGTCAGCGTGTTATCTATGCAGAGTGGGCCTAGTTTTCTGAGCACCACAAATGGACCATCCTGCGTAGATAGCTCACTTGTGCTAGAATAACGAGTCACGTCGTACTTTAAGATTATCTTTCTTGAAACTCACCAGTTATCGATGAGAAATCGATGATGGAGCCATCGTCCAGAGCGACGCGAGAAGCTTTTCTTTTCAAGATCACTAAAAGTACAGAAATGGGAAGAGCAATATGATGGAATAATCCACTATATCCAATTTTGGAATAAATAATCACGCTAGAATTCAAAACGACGATAGAAGCTTAGCCAAGTCCTCGAAAAGAGACAGTTGAAGACGAAAAGCAAGACATGGCTCCGGAATGACGCACACTCGTCTGAAGCAAAATGAAATGAAGTAAAGTGTTTAAGATCGGGTCGGTTAGGCACTTAAGTAAGAAAACGATTTTGTTGCTGAAAATTTGCTAAGTATTCAAATCGGTACCGATCTGATCCAATTGGATCGGTACCGACCCAAAATTCTTCATCCAAACTGCTCCGAACTCTCCGACATGTTCCACCCGATGTACGTGTGCACTCCGAAGATTATCAAGTTAAGATTGCTTCATAATCATGAGCGATGAAGATCCACATTGAAAGCAGAATGGCTAACCGACACATCACAGATAACTTCTCGGGATAGTTCAAGATGACCCACAATGCTCCTTGAAATGGAAACCCAAAGATAATCAATTCCAGAGCACATCTTGTTTTCAACGAAAGCGTACTCTAGGGGGCAAATGTTAACCGAGTTTTTAACCCGTCAGAATTCAATAGGATTTAGAACATCTAGATTAAGCCCGAATGACTTGAAACATGATTAAAGCACTTAAAAGAGCAAGAGATTGGCCGTCAAGAAAATTCACTATTAAATAAGCAATCTATTCGGATCGACACCGATTCGATCAAGTCGGGTAGGTACCAATCTGAATTGTTGAATCGTGAGATCTCCAAACCTTTTGCATCGTGACCCTATGCCTCTACTAAGCTAACCTATCAAGTTTGGTAAAATTCCAAGCAACCTAGTTCAAAAAATGAAGACTCGTCTGATCCACTCAAATATTTACCCGATTTTGGACCAGAGCAAATTAAAATGGACCTACAGAACTCATACGGACTCGGATTGACTTAAAATTTGGTGGAAACACTTAGAAGACATGAAAAATGCCTTACACAAAAAATCAACTCAATTGGCCAAGCCAATTTGGATCGATACCGATCCAAAAGTTTGGATTGGATACAACCCAACTAATTCGCTTGAGATTCATTATGTGGGTCCCACACACCCTCTAGAAGGTATCTGCAAAGTTCCGTTTGATTTCGGTAAGTATCAGCAAGTTATGGATGGATCTCCTCCAAATTAAGCTAGTTTGACGGATCAGGTCCGACCCACCTAGGATGGGCCCCACTTCATGAGATCTGATTTAGAGGCTCTCCTACTCATGTATATTGCATGTATGAAGTTTCATGTCATTTGGTTAAGTATTGACTGAGTTATGGCTAGATCTCCTACGACCTAGAAGATGAGATTCAAAAATAAGCTAAGGGTTTGGATCATCGCTGATCCAACTCAATTAGATCATCGCCAATCCAAATACTTAGCTCAAATCCTAAGGAGATCCAATTTGGAGGCTCTACTACTCATGTACATTACATGTATGAAGTTTCATGCCATTTGGTTAAGTATTGAATGAGTTATGGATGGATCTCCTACAAACAGATGGATTGAATGATCCATGAAGACGGACAATAAACGAACTCCAAATGACTTGATATTCTGACAAGGCTCTCAATTATAGGATAGGAAGACAACCAAACTAAGAAGACTCTAAAATTCACCAAGTATCTGGATAGGTACTGATCCGACCCCATCGGATAGGCACCAATCATAATACTTAGCTCAAATAACCTCCAAAGGACGCAGAACTCAAAAATTCATTAAGTATTCTGATAAGTACTGATTCGACCCCATCGGATAGGTACCGATCCGAATACATAGCTCAGTTCACCACCAAAATTTTTGGGCTCCTTCTGCATGATGAATATAGGTTCCTGGCAAAGTGGCCCTAGCCCAAGTGCTCTCCAAATCCTATAAATACCATCCCATTTGCAATAGAAAAAGGAACTGCTCTGATCTCTGCTGAAACTCTACAATTGTTTCTTCACTCTTCTTCTCCCTCACAACAGCCATTAAAAGACAACTGAGATCCTTCTGGTTGTCTCTTACAATGGTGGCTTGATCTAACTTAGGAAAGAAGAATCATATTGTAATCCAAACTCCTGTGTAATAGCAGTTGATCAATAAAAGATATAAAGTGGACGAAGGCTTCATTAACAGTCGAACCACTATAAAAATCTCTTGTCTCTTTACTTTTTTTGTGATTTACTATTGCTTTTTCTATTTTATTTTCCTTGATAAACAGGGTCAGTGCTTTCACACTAAATCCAGGGTATTGATCCATTTTTTGGGTTAACAACCTGTCACATATCTAGGTTATTGAAAATGAGTACAAGAGGAAGAAGAGGGAGGGGATCTAGAACCAGAACGACTACAAATGGAAGAGCTTCTAGGAATGAGCCAGTTGTAGAGCCGATAGATGAACCAGTGATGCAAGTTCAGCTGCCTTAGAACTTTGTGAACTTATGCAAGAATTACACTACTTTAGGTGGAAAGCCTTCCTTTGGAACGAGAGACATTCTGGGAGTTTAGACATGGCTCCGCTCTTGTGAATGAATATTCAAGGATCTTCGGTTGGGAGATGTTATAAAGAGATTGTTGGCATCACCTCAGCTCCAGAATGCAGCAATGGTTAGTGGGATTTAGTCACCATGAATATACCAGAAGAATATTTCTCTTGGGCGCAGTTTAAGGTGGTTTTTGAAGCTCGATTTATCCCAGAGGCGAGAAGGACTCAGTTGTTCAGAAGTTTTATGGATTTGAAACAGAGTGAGATGACAGTGGCATAGTATAAACATAGGTTCAATGCATTGTACCGCTTTGGACTAGGATTGATTGATGCGCCACTCAAAGAGAATGAAATGTTTGTAAAAATAATGCGACCACAATTTCATCGGGAAATGACCAATCATCTCAATCATACCTTTACCAATCTGATTTGTATGGCTTTGAGATTTGAAGCTCTTGATACTGAGCAAGAAGTACAAAAGGGAGTATTGCCAGCAGTCAATGCCCAACCTTTATCTGTGATACCAGTTGCTAGTAAGCCATTTTTCAAGCACAAAAGGAAGAAAAAGTGGCTGGGAAAGAAGCCTGGAGGTGGAGCTCCAGCATAGAACGAGCAGTTAGATTTGACCAAGATCCTTTGTTTTAAGTGCAACAAAATGGGCCACTTTGCAAATAATTGCCGGAGACTAATCGACTGTTGTTCTACAATTGTCATAATATGGACATATGAAGAACCAGTGCCCTTTTCCAAAGAAGGGATTACAGGAACAAGTTTTTACTATTAAGGAAATACCATCTACTTCTACGGAACCAAAAGGAAAGCTGGTGTTGCAAGGTACATTATCCATTTATGATATTCTTGTTAGAGTATTATTTGACACCGGTGCATCCCATAGTTTTATCTCATATGACCTAATTAACTAGTTGAATCTTAAATATGTTATTCTCCATAATTCCCTTTGTGTGTCAAATACAATTGGGGGTCCGACCAATCTTGATACCATATGTTTGAAAATGCCTATTTCTTATCGAGATCGGCCTTTCTTTTCTGACTTGTTTGTTCTCGGGTTCATGGGTTTTGGGGTATCATTGGAAATGGACTGGTTATCTAAGTTTAAAGTTGTCTTGGACTGTGTTAAAAGGGTGATCATAGTAAAAGATGTAATAGGTAGAAGCATTGATATATGTTGTGGAGAGCCTAGGAGGCTGATGAGCAATTTTCTGTATTCCCTCGAAGTACCCAAAGAGGAGATAAGGAATATACCAATTGTCCAGGACTTCAAGGATATTTTTGAAAAAGTGCAAGGTTTACCTCCTCACCGGAAAGTAGAGTTCTGCATTGATTTGATTCCGAGAACCAGACCTATTGTACAACCTCCCCGAAGGTTGGCTCCAAAGGAAAGAAGAGAGTTAGAGAAGCAGACGTTTGATTTACTGCATAAGGGTTTGATCAGACGTAGCACATCGAGTTGGGGATCGCCAGTAGTGTTCATTACCAAGACTGATGGTTCTCTTATATTATGTGTGGATTATCAAGAGTTGAATAAGAGGACTATCAAGAATAAGTATCCTTTACCTAGGATCGATGGCATGTTTGACCACCTCCATGGAGCTCAGATATTTTGTCAGTTAGATCTTGCCACTGGTTTTCACCAATTAAGGGTAGCAGATGAGAGTGTACCCTTAACAGCTTTTCGAATCGTGATATTTTTTACGAGTGGTTAGTCATGCCGTTCGGATTGACAAACGCACCCGCTTATTTCATGAATTTGATGAAAAGAGTGTTTCAGGATTTTCTTAACAAGTTTGTTCTCGTCTTCATTGATGACATCCATGTTTATTCTAAAATGGAGGAAGAGCACAAGTACCATCTTCATGTTGTTCTAAGTACTTTAAGTAGTCGTGTTTTAAAGGAAAATTTTCTAGGTGCCATTTATGGAATCCGAAGTTAGATTTCTACGGCACGTAGTTTCGGGAGAAGGCATATCAGTGGACCCAGCTAAAGTAGTTGCGGTTCAAGATTGGAAGAAACCTGAAAATGTGATTGAGATCGAAAGTTTCTTTGGATTGGCAGGTTTCTATAGAAGATTAATTAAAGATTTCTCAAAGATTGCTTCTCATCTAACAAAGTTGACAAAGAAAGAAGCTAAGTTTTCTTGGACACCCAAGTGCGATCGAGCATTCAACGAGTTAAAGGAGAAATTGATAAGTGCTCCCCTTTTAACTTATTCAGAAGGGAGCGAAGGATTAACAATTTACGTGGATGCTTGTAGGACCGAATTGGAAGCAGTTTTGATGCAGAATGGTAAAGTAATAGCATATGCAAGTCGATAGTTGAAACCGCATGAGAAAAATTACGCTATGCACGATATGGAGTTGTTAGCAGTAGTCTTCGCATTGAAGGTGTGGAGGTACTATCTTTTAGGTGCAAAGTTTGAGTTATATACAAATCACAAGTCATTAAAGTATCTTTTTGCCCAAAGGGATTTGAACTTAAGGCAACAAAGATGGCTGGAATTTCTCATGTCTTATGACCTTGATATTCTTTATACCCCAGGGAAACCGAACGCCGTTGTAGATGCGTTGAGTAGGAATGTGGCGACGATTGCAAATTTAGAAGTTAAGCCAGCATTAATCGAGAGAATTGCATATTTCCAAGAAGAAGACCCTATTCTAGCTCGGCTTAAGAGGAGCGTTGAAGAGGGAATTGTTTCTAGTTTTCAGATTGACTCGTGAGGCATTTTAAGAATGAATGGTCAAATTTATGCACCAGATGTTAATGGAATTAGACAGGATGTGCTGAGAGAGTGCCATCGGTCAAAGTTATCTATCTACCCAGGAGTACCTAAAATGTTTCAGAATATGAAGAAGACCTTTTGTTGGAAAGGGATGAAGAGAGACATTTCGATCTTCGTTAGCCGGTGTGCTAATTGTCAACAGGTCAAGAGTGACCGGCAGAAGACTGCTGGGTTGCTCCATCCATTGGAGATACCAAATTGGATGTGGGAGCAAGTATCTATGGACTTTATCAATGGGTTGCCTAGAACAAGAAGAGGTAATGAAGGCATTTGGGTAATTGTAGATCAATTAACGAAGATCGCGCACTTTATTTTGGTAAAGCCAACAAGAACTGCAGCTTCTTTGGTAGGGATTTATTTGAGGGAGATCGTTCAACTGCATGGAATTCCAAAAGGTATAGTCAGTGATCGAGATCCTATCTTCACCAGTCAATTTTGGGGAGCATTGCAAGCTGCTTTAGGGACAAAATTGAATTTGAGCATAGCTTATCACCCACAGACAGACGGACAAACCGAAAGGATGAACCGGATTTTGGAGGATCTCTTGAGAGCATGTATTTTGAATTTTGGAGGTTCTTGGGAAGATCATATGCATTTGGTATAGTTCTCTTAAAACAATAGTTACCAAGCTAGCATTGGCATGGCGCCCTATGAAGCATTGTATGTACGGCCATGTAAATCACCTTCATGTTAGGTAGAGACTGGAGACCGTTTAGTTTTTGGACCAGAGATAATTCGAGAAGCATCAGAGAAAGTGGATATGGTCCAGGAAAGGATGAAAGAAGCCCAGGATCGATAGAAAAGTTATGCTGATCAAAGGAGAAGGGACTTAGAGTTTGAAGTCGGGGATTTGGTATTTGTGAAAGTTTCCCCGATTAAAGGAGTTGTAAGATTCAGAAAAACAGGAAAGGTAGCATCCAGATTTATTAAACCATTTAGAATCCTTGAGTTGGATCTTATTGGCCTATAGAGTAGAATTTCCTGAAAGACTGTCAGAAGTTCATAATGTCTTTCATGTATCTCATCTGAGAAAGCATGTTCATAATCCGACATTGATTGTAGAGACATCTACTTATGATGACTTGGATATAGAACCAAACTTGATAGTAATCCGACATCCAGTTCATACTACAGATTGGGATGAAAGGAGATTGAGAAACAAGGTGGTGAAGCTTGTGAAGGTTCGGTGGAGTATTGATACCCGTGATTGTACTTGGGAGACTGAGGATCATATTAGAGAAACTTACTCTGATGTAATGTCAGGTTAGTTGTTTGTTGTTTGAATGGATTATGTATGTTATTTTATGGAATGGTTGTTTTGCATTATTATATGAATTTCTTGGTATTATGTATACCTTTTGGTTTGTCTTTTTGTGTATTAATTTCAGGGACGAAATTTTCCTAAGGGGGATCGACCATCTTCCCTCAATAGGGATCGGCTGAAATCAGAAGACAATTCATATTGAAGCAAAGATCAAGCAATAACTCAAGTCCTACTAATCCATTGGCATGAAAATTGGAGGCTAAGCATGTTTCAACATGGGGAAGCTACCATAGGGATCACACCCCCAAATTCCTCAATAATAGGGATCGGTACCGATCCCTATTCTTTGGGATTGGGGCCATGCGATCCCTCCTATGGGTCCATATGGTTCTAGAGGTCCTGCTGCCGAATTTTTAGGGAGATATTTTGATATCTTCGTCTATAAATACATGCTTGGTTGTTCATTTTTAGGACTTTACGCTGCTAGTTGCTTTGTACTCTATTATAACTAAGGATTTTCGTCTGGTCCCTATTGTATTCAGATTACAAAGTGATTAATGAAGCTTTCTATTCAAAGTGGACGTAGGCCAACAGCGCCAAACCACTATAAATCGTTGTGTTCGTGTTGTTGCATTGATTTACAGCTGTTTCATTACTTTTTTCCACTGTTTTCATTTTATATTCTTTATTTGTTTCTCTTCGAAACTTATATTGGGTGTTTGTGCCAATTTTTGGTGCAAACAATTATATAAAGTTTTATTATGATTAAAATATGTATAAACTATGCTTAAATGATTTTACAAAGTATCAAACTATTTTACAAAACAACGATTTTTCAAAATAATGTTTTAAAGTATTTTCAATTTTTAAAAAGAGTATGTGAACATACTTTATGTATGTATGTCGACAAAGTGGCCGATTTTTTCAAAATTTAAATTTCAAAAGAAGTGTCTTTTCGTCGTATCTCTTCATGAATGGATATAACCGTTGTTCCTCTATAAATACCAGACTTCCAAACGATTTTTTTATCATAATTTTCTTATTCATCTCTCCTCCTTCCACTCTCTCATTTTCTAAATCAAAATATACCCAAACTCTGCCAAAATTCAACCAGAATCAATTTCAATCACCACTAGTTTGATTCTCCATCATTTACTCTCTGATTTCTCTCATCTCTCTCACTCAAACCAAGATCAAAGTACTATCCAAGAGTTATAGGATAAATTGTAATCAAGATCGAAGAACTGAGTCTGTAAAACTCTATCAATCATACTGTTATACTTGTGGGTGTGATTGTAGCTCGTAAAATCAATTGGATGTGCTTAGTAGCCCGTAAATCTAGTTGGTGTGCTTGTAGCCCGGAAATCAAGTGACTCTACTTAGAGGTTGGGATTCTGGAGGGTGTGTCTTGTAGCCTTAAATTCGAGATTGTATTTGGATTTACTGGTTGAAAAGAAACCTATACAGGGAATTATGCGGGACTGGATGTAGGGTAACTCCGAACCAGTATAAAATCCTGGTGTGTTCTTTCCTTTTTACTTTTACTGCATTTACTTTTATCTGCACTTTGATTATGTTATTTTTAATTAAATCATTCCAGTAGAATCTTAAAGAATTTGAAAAATATTCATATAATCTATTAAATACTATTTACCCCCCCCCCCTCTCTAATGTTAATTTAGCCTTAAAATCCCTATTCCGCTGACTCACAATGTAAACCATGACATGTACATGTGTTGTGTTTGTATTGTATATGCTAAAATTTATCACTTGAGTATGAGGTTATATGTAAAATGAAAATTTAGTATTTGGAATTGTAGTTGCGACATCGAAATCCTTTAATTTTCAAAAACTTGTTTTCCTTACTTTCTTTTAGAAATGTTTTCATTTAGTTTCAAAAACTTTACTTTGTTTTTCTAAAAACTTTTCTAAGTTTATAAAGGAAGTTAAAGTATAAAAACAAGTATTTTGAAGCTAATCAAAATAAAGGTCAAGTTTTGAAACCATTGGTCGTATAGCGATAGTCGCTATAGTGCAGTTCATGGAAACGAACTATTTTCGAAATCTAAAAGTGTTTTCAACTTAAATATTTTTTAAAAGAGTTTTCAAAACATATTTTAAGTAATTATAAATAATAATAATTTATTTATTCAATTAATGATTAATTTATTAATTTATTTAATTAATGTAATTAGTACTTAATCATTAATTAGCATGGTAATTAGCACTTAAGTATTAATCAAGGAAGTTAATTATTAATTAGTAACTAATAAAAGGTTAATTATTATCTAATTTATTATTTAATGATTAATTATTATTTAATAAAGTTTAAATATTAATTATTTATTTATTTTAATAGGGTTTAAGTATTAATTAATCATTAATCAAGTTAAATTTAAGTTAAGATTTAATTAAAACTTAATTATGATTTAGTTACTTTAAATAAAGGTTTAATTTATTATTTAAGTTTTAATTAAGGATTATTTAATTAATTAATTGAGATTAAATAATATTTTATTTAAAATGTTAAATTTTATTTTAATAATTAATTAAAGATTAATTATGGTTTAATTATTTATTTAAAGGTTAACTATTATTTAATTATTTAGTTAAAGGCTTATAAATTATTTATTTGAAAGTTAATCATTATTTAAATTAATAATTAAAGGGTTAATTATTATTAAAATAATGGTTTAAATGTTATTTAATTACAGAATAAGTTTGAAAGTTTTAAAACTACTTTATTTCTAAAGATCGGTTTTGTTTTTAAAGCATTTTCCTTTTTAAAGAATATTTTAAATCCAAGGGATTTCTTCATCAATTACGCTTAAGTAACCTTAGTTGAATATGAAACCCAATGACATCTGTTTTGCGGAATATAACATCGTTCTGCTAATTAAATTGTACGTGACATCTGTTCGGTAGAATAAATCATAGTTCTATCATAATTCACCAAGTAGGTTATGTTGACATTTATTAGGCATAACAAATCCCCATTCTGCTATTTTATTAACTTGGACATTACATATATGTTGATTGATTGTTATTGGCCGATTCCATTTACATATCAGCTGTTATGTAAATACCCATGTTATAACTTAGATAAGTTAAACTCAATTAAAGAAACCATTATGGTCACTAAGCCTCTTGCCGATTTTTATGAAGTCAACTATTTCATTTTATCCTTTTTGATAATGGATTAAAGTTTATTCCATCTTAAAATATTTAAAGGATAATTAAGCAATTATTTTATTAAAGGTGTTTTGAAGTAATTTAATAATTTTTGAATGATTGTTTGAAATCATTATTTCGATAATGCAGTATAGATAAATTTAATGAAGGGTGTTTTAAAAAATAACTTGTTGTTTTAAATAATCATTTTGTTTATCAAAGGAACTTTATTAAATGAGATTTATTAAAGGAGTCTTGTTTTAAATAAGGAATATTTATATTATAAATGAATTTGGATATTTATAAAAGAAGTTTTATAAATGATTTTGAAAATTTATAAATAGTTATATAAATGGTTTTTGATATTTATAAAAGAGTTTTGTAAATTAACTTGGAATTTTATAAAGAGTTTTATAAATGAGTTTGGAATTTAAGTAAAGGAGATTTCATAAAATGAAAGAAATTTATTAAAAGGATTTATTGAAGAAAATGTATAAAATAATTTGAGATTTGGATTTCCCTTAACTAACCTTCTTAATTATGGTGGTATGGAACTTTCATTCCATGCTTAACACCGAAGGAATAGTGTTTGGGGTTATTCTTATCTCTAAGTCAAACAACATTTGTTTTGATCCTTAAAATATGATTTTGAAATAAGAAATCTTTTGCAAATGTTTTGTGAAAACTTATGTAGGTGGGATAAGTATATGAATATTTTTATATATTCTGAAAAGAGATTTAATAGATGAAAGATTTATTTAAACGAGGCTTAGTGGTTGTTATGGGTAATTAAATCTTTGAATTGTTGTTGTTTTTTATTTGATGGTTAAATAACCGACTATCAAATCTTGTCCTATTTTAACTTAGGAAGTATGTTGTGTATATTCGAGTTTCCCGGTGAGGAACAGAATACTTGTTGCATGCTTCCAAAGAACTAGAATTGAGTTAGGTAGAAATTACCACTTAGTTTGGAGACATCGGTTTCCGGATTTACCAGAACCACTCCAAACTAATAACGTTCGTGCTGAAGTATGCTATGGAGCTATACTATTCTTCCTGAGGGTGATTCCAAAATGGAAGATAGTAAATTTTGAATTTTTATTCGATCCCGGAACAACTTGTATGGATGAATGTTGGCATTGCGTCTCTGCCTAGAAGCGGTGTTAGCATTCCAAAATGGTCTGCTAGTAGAAAAGGTAAAAGTGTAGCCTTAAGCATCACAATTTGGAAAAATGGCTAAAACAAGATATGCAGCAGAGCTATGTGGTTAGCTACCATTAGGAGCCATCATCCCATTCTAAATTGTCCCTTTTTGAGTTGTTTTGGGTGCAGGCATCGAGGGGCAAATTAAAGCTGCATCGGTGTCAAGGGATGAACACTACA
The DNA here is from genome assembly GCA_030737815.1 of Allium fistulosum. Classification (NCBI taxonomy): domain Eukaryota; kingdom Viridiplantae; phylum Streptophyta; class Magnoliopsida; order Asparagales; family Amaryllidaceae; genus Allium; species Allium fistulosum. Next base: position 192,306,650 of record CM060907.1, read on the forward strand.
CCACGGATAGGATTTTGGCGCAACCTTAGGCGGCCCATTTGATACGGCTATAAGCTGTATCAAATTTTAATATGGCTTATAGCCGTATCTATAATATTTAATACGGCTTTAAGCCGTATTAACATTTGATACGGCTTATAACCGTATCAAAATCTGTGCCTCTTTTCGTGGGAAAATTTTCCCCAAAATGCACACCCTCCCTCCTTTTTTTTTCCAGCCTTTCAATTTTTTTCCCGTGCTGATTTAGGGTTAAATCGCCACCTCGATCGATCGAACGTCGTCCATCAGAGCCTTCCACGTCTTCTCGAATTCGATCACTGCTCAGGTAATTTTGTTAATTCCGTTGTTTTACCTCATGTCGTTTTCATGGGTTTCTCACTGGAAGTTTAACGTGCTATATTTCATTTTTTATAAATTAAGTGATGATAATTTAATCAATCTAATGACTGGAACGTTAGTCATAGTTCCATGGCAATTGTGCAATATATGATGCAACTTGCTGTTAAAATATATTTTTATTACCGAATGACATAGATTCCATGGGTTCATAGGTGGATGAGCGAGTAAAATGGAAATTGTGCAATATATGATGCAACTTGCTGTTAAAATATATTTTTATTACCGAATGACATAGATTCCCGTGTGTATTATGGGTTTGGTTAAGTTGATTTATGTCGCAATATGTATCTTTTTTATTGTTATTACTGTATTTTTAAATTGAATTCATGAGATTTTAATATTCGTCATGTTAGCAAATCAAATGTTGATAACTAAAGCATTGTTAATTGTTTAAATTGGAATTTGGATGGTGCTATATATGCCATTATTAAGTAAATATTTTGGTGGATGAGGAAGGAATCAATGAGTTGTCATAATTACAAAGTCATAACTTTGTTGGTATTGTTCCACATGCAGAAAATGTACTTTGAAGAGAGTTGATAAATGTAAGATGGAAAATTTTATACAAGGACCTTGTTTATTTCAATGGAACAAAAGAACACAAAGTAGGCAATAAAAGTGTGAAATTTTGTGTATTATATTAGTTTATTATTAAAGCATCATGGTAGTAATTCATTTCGTTTATATAGATGTAGCAACCATATTTTTGTTTCTGTAATAGTACTTTTATCTTTGCCTCGACCTGTAAGCATAGTAATAAAGAGAAGCAGTTGTTAAATATAATTTGAAGTGTACTCTACCGTCAAAAAAATTGTTCTCTTCATAAACGTTTATAGATAGCTTTGAGTTGGCAGCATTTTGAGTTGTTAAATTATTGTTAATGGCGCAAGCCAAGTATCAGGAGAGGGGTAATGCATAGACATTACTCCGGTGCTACAAAATAGCGCCGTTGTAATGGCAAATTTTTTGGAAACAGTTTGGTGCTAATGTTGTATATTGTTCTGACATTGTTGTATAAGCGGATAAAATTGTTGTTAATGGTACAAGCCAAGTATCAGGAGAGGGGTAATGCATAGACATTACTCCGGTGCTACAAAATGGCGTCGTTGTAATGGCAAATTTTTTGGAAACAGTTTGGTGCTAATGTTTAAAATAAACCCTATATTTTGAGTTCCATTTATTGAAATTTAAATAGTCCATATATTTTAACTATTTAAAATTAATTAAATGTTTAAAATCATACTACAAAATTCTAGGTCGTACAGGAAAACAAAAAACGATCATGAAAAAGGCATGCGTATAAATCTTACAAGGAAGTTAATTGTTTACTAAAATATATTGTTCTTTACTAAACAATTTATATTATGAACGATCAAGTAGCTTGAATCATTAGCACCAAACCGTTGGTATGTTGAAATATGAGAATATAATATGAAGAATTGTAGCTAGTTACAAAAGATAAATCAGCTCAATAATAATCAAATATCATGCTTATTTTGCTTATTCGAATAAACAATAGTGCTTCTTTTGCTTATTTTGCTTATTCGAATAAATATGAGACAATTCGACAGTTCTTCTGCTTATTTTGCTTCACATTAATGACATTACTGTCAATCACGAGTGCTCCATTAAGTTGAAAAACAGTTGGAGTTAATGAGGCTGACCCAATATTGTGCTAGCGATAACCTGTAAGACCAATCCACTGCAAATTTACCCTGAGTTTTAGGGGACCTTAGATTTAGTTAACCATTTATTTCCATGTTTAATACAGTTTTTTATAAACACAAATGCAACTTCAAATTCATAGAACTTCTTTGAAGTCATTTGCCTAAATAACAAATTCAGCAACTCTAAACAAATAGCAAAACCGAGCAGAGTGCTATGCTTTTGGGCAAACTATCAGAACATGTTTTACCCAGGCTTTGAACTGCGGGTTTTAGTCATTTCTGGCAGAGTCAGATTGCGAAGAAGACTTGAGAGTTAAATCATCTTTATAGCTTGTGCATGCAACAATTAATGGTAGTAATGACTTGAATATGATTTTCATAGATGGGAAATGTGTTTTGTCTGGGTGTATAAGTTGAAATTGCTGTGTGAATATGTGCATATCTCTGTTTTATGCTAACAGGCTCAAGAATCACTCAAAATTAGATTTCTCTTCACTCAATTACTTTTGGGTTATGATCATTAAAGGAAGTATGTTTGTATTAATGAATTTCTATTTTAAAAAAATGATCTCAAGTGTAGTTAGTAAGTATATTTACTGGAAGAAAGAATTTACAGTGGAAATGAATCATATCAAAAAAATAAATTGTTTTAATTTCATATTTTACTTATATGATCAGATTCAACTTGAGGAATTATGATTTTTGGTGGAAGTTTTGTAATTACTAAATATGTATATGAAGGGAAATCGTGAGTAAAGAAAAGAAAAGAAAAGGGAAGAATAGGAAAGAAAGGTAAAGAACTAGAAGAAAAAAAATAAATAAAAGGGAAAGGAGAGAAGAGGTAAAAAATGAAAGGAATGCTAAAGGGATTTAAACTTAAATTATTTAAGTTTAGAATAATTAAATATATGTTAATCATTTAATTAATTACTTAAGTTATTTAAATAATAAATAGCAACTAGCAATGGTTAATGGTAAAAATAAAATGTTCTAACCATTAATTAATTAAAGTCTTAAGCAAATTACACTTATTAATTAATTTATTTATTTCAGATATTTAATTAGAATAAAATAAATAGTTTGAAACTAGTTTAATGATAATTAAACATGATTTGAAAATAATTATCAAATTCTGTTTAATAATAAATTAATGATTTGTGTAACTAGTTAATCCAATATAATTTAGTAAAGTTAAATATGTAGAATTAATCTTACAACAAATTTCTCAATATAATTTCAAAAATATTCTTTTCGAACAGTTGGAATGAGGACCCATTGAAGGGCAAGTCTCATGTTCTGTTAAATATGATATAGGAGGGCAGTATGTCTTTCAGCATAGACAAACAATGAATAAATGAATCAGATCTAAGATCTACATACTATATAGACGGGGTGCAGAAGTTCATTAGTTTTGTTGAAGAAAATGGTGGTAAGAAAGGATTGTATTTATGCCCTTGCACCCGGTGCAAAAATATGAAGACGATCAAATTAGATGACATTCATTTTCATTTGCTTAGATGGGGTATTATCCAATCGTATACAGCGTGGTATTTTCATGTGGAAAAAAGGGCAGAGATGGAAAAACAGCAACCAGTTAGTCATGGCAGAACTACTGTTGAGTCTGAACATATTAGGATGGAAGATCTGGTCAATGATGCAGATAGATTTCATCATTTTCAACCTACAAATTCGTTGCCTGATCATGCTAATGTTGGAGAGCAGTCTACTGATTATCCAATTTGGCAGGCCAATGAAAGTAAGAAGTATAAATCGTTTTTTGGTAGCGTAAAAGAGCCACTGTATCCTTCATGTTCAAAAGGGATTACGAAGTTGTATGCCATTGTGAAACTGAATAGCTTAAAGACCCAATACAGCTTTTCAGATAATGGTATGACTATACTTCTCGAACTAATAAAGGAGTTACTCCCCGAAGGTAACACGCTGCCGACAAAGTACTCCGACGTGAAGAAGATCATTAAGCAAGTTGGGATGAATTACAAAACTTATGATGCATGCATCAATGATTGCATATTGTACTGGAAAGATGATGCGAACAAAGTTTCTTGTACAAATTGCAATGAACCAAGATATATGACATCATTAAACGAAGAGAGAAAATGCACCAAAGTACCTCGAAAGACATTAAGACATTTTCCTTTAATTTCTAGATTGAAGAGACTGTATACTGTACCATGGATGGCAGATGCGATGACCTGGCATGGTCGTGCCAAGTCTGATCCAACCGTAATGCATCATCCATGTGACACTTCTCAATGGAAAGTCGCAGATTCATTTGATCAAACTTTTGCTGCCGAGCCTCGAAATGTCACACTTGGAATAGCAACAGATGGTTTCTGTCCACATGCTTCTCTCTCTAACCCTTACAGTTGTTGGCCAGTAATTGTAGTACCATATAATCTTCCTCCGTCTATGTGCATGAAAAGGGAGTTATGCTCATCATGCAGGACGTAAAAGTCACGCTAAAATAGAACAAGAAATGGTAATTTATATTCATTTTCATTCAAATGATTTACACATTGTGATTGGATATTCATGTCGTTGCATCAACTTGTATTGCAGATCGTTGCTAGTCCATCAACAAATATCAGTCGTTGTCAAGTATGGGAGAAGACACACAGGAAAAAAGATGGTAGCATATCAGATGCCACTTCTCCATACTTTGTAAGTTAAATAAATATTAACTTGCATATTCTTTAAAATTTCTTATTCATGTAAGTATTATCATATTACAGAATCAAATTGCGAAAGCGAAGGAAAAGATCACTGATAGTGATGAAGAAAAATTGACAGTGGATGAAGACATCTTATCACAAGTGCTTGGTAAAGATGCAAGGGGTAGGAGCCGCGGTGTTGGGACTGTTATACCAAAGACTAAAGTTAAGGCTTGTGCCATTGCACAGAAACGACTCCGACATGTTCATGGCGAGCAGGATGAGTTGAAAATGAGGGTGGGAAGTTTGGAGAGTACAGTGGGAAATTTGTCTGGGCAAATGGAGGTTTTGATCAACATGGTGGGAAATATTGAACAGGGAATTCATGCACCGGTCAATTCTTCTGATGGAGGACGCGCCACACAATTCAATGCTCCTGAATTCATTGCTTCGCAGTTCCAGGATTCGACCAATGTTACGAACAATCAAAAATGTGAAATCCTCAACTCTGATTTAGAATTAATAGGAACATGTATTTTTAACATTTAAACATTTATGACATAATAAGTAGAAAACTTAAATAATAATAAATATTCCCTTTTATTGCAACATGTACTATATGCCGAGATTCTACATTGTCCAACATCCATGGGAAATCTGTACCATCCACACATGAAAAAGTGGTGTTGGACAGTATACTGCTGCCAGATGATAGAACCAGCAAAATGAATCATCAATTTGCAGAGACCTTTGCTGATGTTGGAGTGGGTGGATATGTGTGCCATCCGAAGTGTCTTATTCGATATCTCTAGATGATGGAGCAGGTATATTTTCTCTTCGTCGTACGTTTTAAAGTACACGTTGAAAACGAAAACCACAAAACTCGTTTCAAGCCAAACGCTATCTTAAATCCCCAAAATTTTCTATCTTGAATTAATTTCTTCCTAAAATTCTTCTTTTCATTAATTTGATAACTATATATGAACTAAAGAAACAAAGTCATTCACTGATGGTGAACCTCACAGCTAATTTTGCAATTTTTTCAATTCTATTGTTATTATTTTTAATTTGTTGTTATTTTTTTAACAAGATTCGAATTCTTTATTTACTGCACTCCTAAAATTTACATATTTAGAAGCAGTATTCTACCTAAAAGACTTTTAATGGAAAATAAAAACAATGGGCTACTAAGCAAAATAACTTTACAATTGTGAATTGTACTCATTTATGACCGGCATATGTTTCTTTATGTCGGCGAAGTTTAATTTAATGTTCATTGGAGCTCCTAGAGCTTTCTTGAAACTAATTAAGGAGGAACCCAATTTTCATACAATTTTGAAACTAATTTAAGCTCGTTTATGAGCAAACTTAGTAGAGCTCAAATCTAGCATGCCTCAATCTTCATTACGCGAGAGAGTTTTCCACTTTAATGTTTCTAAAATCAAAATTCGGGACCTTTTAATGTTACTAAGTGTAGGACAGTTTGTTACTAGTTTTTTTCTCAGGACTATCCATTGTATAGGCTGTTTGATTTGGATTGGCTGGTGGGAAAACTAGGCTTTAGGATTCCCCTATAATATTGAAATGTTTTGCAAAACAATCTACTACATGTTCCATAAGTAAATTTCCAATACACAACACATGAAGAGAGAAGAAATTCTTGTGGATCCCATTATCACATGAGATCCATTCATTATTTCATCTCTTTTAAGATTCTTGCATAGGATGAAAACTTGTACGAAACATAGTTTTCATAACTGATTGTACCGTGACTGAACTGTAATCACTTACAAATTTAATATTTTGATAGTTTAGTCCGTCAAACCGTTGAAATCATAGATTTTTCTTCAAAAATTTACGCATTTATATATAAACTATACACAAAAAAATTGAAATAAAAATGCATGATGGACAGTCGCACCATTAAATGGCAAAATTTAGGGGGATATGTGATCAAATTTTGGGTAACTTGTGATCTGTTCTATAAACTCACTTTGTTTATTTCATCAAAAATAACTAATTGACTGTACTTGTGAAATTTTTTGGAGCATAAATATAGGATTGATGTCATATTTTGAATCATAAAGAGTGGGTTGAGTATAGTAACATTGAGATTTCTTTTACTACACAATAATTGACCATGTGTATGCATTTGATGAACTTCAACAAATTAAACATAAAGTTGAGAAAATATATGTTGGTAGGTGAATGCTTATCATAATGGCATGGACCATGCAAAAGTAAACCATTGGCAACCCGACACATCGTCACTACACAGCTCTAAAATGTAGGTGATTCATGTAGTGATAATTAACAAGCCGCGTCTATATATTGCATTAAGTTCCAATTCTAAGATGAGTTAGACCAACTTTAGGCTGCAAAAGTAAATATAGTGTATGAATCATGCATTTGTATGATGACTAGAGTTGCTTTAAATGAAGAGAGATGCTAAACATAGCAGTATGAACTATGAACCACACACATGTATGTTTGTGTGCGTATCTGGTGACATGAAGCAAATGTAAACCGATATTTCATTCTAACCGAAGTATATCATATACGTTCATAGTCAAACTAAATCAACATTCAAAATGATTTCAATATATTTTCAAACTAGTATATTGTTAACTGATATTTCATTCAACTGAAATATATCATATGCGTTCGGTCAAACTAAATCAACATTCAAACTGAATTCAACATATTTTAAAACTAGTATGTTTACATGTGTGTTTATATATATATAAATTGTGAGCAGTATTATCGTTTAGTAAACTGAATATTTTTCAAACTTTGCATGCGGTGAGTTAATATATATGTACGCTGTAAGAAAATTGAATATACATGTCAAGCGAGTCTGTTCTCATTTGATATTTTGATACTTAAATTGCTAACTCTAAGTAAGACTACATGTATGTATAAGAATAAAGACTGCAAGAGTGTGCGTACAAACTGTGACATACACAGTTTACCCACGTGTGTGTATATGGGTGACAGTGCGTACAATGTATACGAATGTAGACATGTATTTTGGTTGCGGCAATTGGTGGAGGTCATGGAGTGCTTGCCTGTAGCGGGTGCTTGGTTGTGGTGACTTGAATGTGAGTTGTTGATGTAGCAGAAGATGGTTGCAACAACAATGATGTATTATGGTAAGACTGTATTGCGGTTAGTGTTTGACAGTTCTTCTTCCTTTTTGTATACTGCTTGTGTGGTTGACTGAATGGTGTATTGTGGGGTTAGTAAAACTGGTTGCTGAAGTAGTTATCGTAGCAGGTCAGTGGTGGAAGAACTTGTTCGGCATCTGTGTGGCTGTGGTGAATGAAGTGGTAGTTACTGATGTATCTGGAGGATTGGTGAATGGTTTGACATGGTGCATGATGGTATGTATGGGTGAAGTTTGGTTGTGTGTTGTATGGTTTATTGCAGTGGTGATGCAGTTTACAAGCAAGGGGCAATTGCAGAGGAATGATGAGAAAGGGAAGTTGTGTTCAAACAGTGGGTTGCGGATATAGCAGTTGAAGTGTGGTTGTGTGATGATCTATGGAAGGTTGTAATGTGATGAATAGGGGGGTTTGGCTGCTGGGGATGGTGGCAGTCAGATAGGAAGGCAGTAAAATGAAGTGTTGTAGGAGAAAGAGAAGATGGTAGTGTTGCTGTGTTGTTGTGCAGTGAATGGCTTGATGAACCGAAAATTGTGGCAGGAGTTTAAGTGGTTGTGTGCACTTGCAAGGTTGTAATATGGTCAGTTCTTGATTGTTTGTATGTAGTGGTGGATTTGTGGATTTTTTGAAGTTTAATTGTGGAGACCTGGGCTGTGGTGGTGGATTTGTGAGAGATGATGGGAGTGTATTGTGAATGTATTGTAGGAGTTGAAGTTTGTAACTGAAGTGTTACTGGTATAGCACTGATATGTTTAGAACAGGAGGAGTTGAAAGTGGAAATGTTAGCAGGGGCAGTTGAAGAGGATGTTAGGTGCTGTGTGGATTGGCAACCGTAGCAGATGATCAGGGGTGAACAGAGAGGGAGAGAACAAACAAGCTGTGCACAGTGAACAGTTGCACAGATATACATATGTGCGATATATTTAGTTTACAAATACAAACTAACTTGTTTTTATCAATTTTCATATGCATTGTGTTAATTGAATATGAGCGCAAATAGATACTTTCTATGTGAGCTCGTTTTTATACGCACTATGTTATATGTATGTGCGTGCATGTATGTATATTAGTTGCGGTAATATATAAATTATAGTTTAATTGTTTGTATAATTTATATATTTAACTACTGAAAGTAGCATTTTTGTATGTATAATATAATCCATATATGTATTGAGTTTAATTGTATATTTTATTTAGAGCTTATGCCCAATGTCCAATTTAAATTCATATTGAGAAAAATCATATTGGTCACATTGGAGTTTTTCATATTAACTCATTGATTTATACTTCATGTGATAATTAACTCAAATTAACGCATTGTAGCCACAGTGCATAACAATATTCTAAAATGTTCATTATACTTAAACACCCTCTTAATCTTAAATTACAAACCATAATTGTAACTAATTTATTTTCTTCATATTTTGAATGTCTTCAGCAGATTATGTGCAATTCTGGTCTTCTACTTGCAGTCTGATACGTATCGTTTGGCAAGATATAGTGCTGGGATCACTGGTGGTGATGGTGAAGAAATTGGCAAGATATAGGCATTGATGGTACTATCTGAACTTTGTAATTGCTGAACTTGCCGAAATTTGCATTGTATTACTAATGTTATTCATGTTGTTGAACTACCTTGTTGAACTTTTGTTGTATGTATTGTCGTTGAACTTTGTACCGTATGTAATGTTGTTGAATTGCATGAAGTATTGTAATTGTAATGTACTTAGTGTTTGACTATTTTTTGAACTGAAAGATGTATGAACTGTGAACTATTTATGCAGATATAATTTCAAAATTTATTGTTAACTGTTTCTTCTTTATATTGAATCTGTAAAAAAATTGTTTTTAATTATTTATTCAAAAAACTTCGGACTTCATGTCTATCTCTAATTGGCAAATTAGATACGGCTTTTAGCCGTATCAAATTGGTTCATATATTTGTCAATTAGATATGGCTTCTGGCCGTATCTAATGTGTCAATTAGATACCGCTAATGGCCGTATCTAATTGATACATTAGATACGGCTTTTAGCCGTATCTAATGAGCCAATTAGATACGGCCTTAGGCCGTATCTATTTGGCTCATTAGATACGGCTAAAAGCCGTATCAAAATATTAAGCTCGACATATTTTGATACGGCTTTTAGCCGTATCTAATATGATTAGATACGGCTTTTAGCCGTATCAAAATATCGTTTATGGTGTAGTGGAAGTAATTCAGCTTGTCATTTTAAAGGGGCAGGACGACTCTGTGTAGCGGAGGGGCAGATGCGTCTGTAGCCCTCAGGTACATTTTTTAGAGGTGTACCATCTAAAGGTAGTCCCTTACCTTGCCATTATTGGAACCATTCTCCAATACGTGCCTTACGGACTTAGTTGTGCCCAACTATGTTGAAATGTGAGATGTAAGCATTTCAACTATTTTGTCCATTTACTTTAAACCCATAGACACTATTATACTATCATTGGATTTTATAATAAAAACATTTTGTTTATCGTAAGGTAAAAACCCGTCCATGTTTATATGCGACGTGGTTTTATGAGATACCTTTGATTTTAAAATAGTTTTATAAGTTATAATAAAGTTCCTTGTGATTTGAGTTTCTCACGCTGGTTTCACCAGACTAACCCGGGCGTTGTTTTCCTATAATGCTCAGGTCAGCTCGAGCATATTTTTCATATTTAGCTAGATCCTTCGGAGCTTTCAAGAGACGAGCTGGATTCTCCAAAACGTATTCACATGTCTTAAATTCTTCCACTGTTTAATTGTTCTTGGTGTCTGTTTATTGTATTTATCAAATTGTAAGAACGGGCTGTTTTATTTGTCCAACTGATAATAGGTTAATGTACTCTGATGTTGTGTACAATAAAGATGATTTTTTTTGTAAAGGCTTGTTCATATTATATATTACTCGTCACGTTTTGTGAGATTCTGTTCTATTTTTTCTTCCTTCACCCCAAATGACATGTCCTTTGGACACTTAAATGATCCACACATGAATACCGAGAATGTATTAAATGTTGTCTTTAGGTGTAAGAAAGGCAGATCCTTACAATTACCAACCATGGACATGCTAATATAATATGTGTTTTGTTAGGTGTGGCTCGCACTATAGGTGCATGGTTTGACGAATAAGTCCCACATCGCAAGAAACATGGCGTATAAGTGTGGTATATATATGAGATTGTGGCATGTACCATTGGTAATTCCTTTCTCCACCTCGATACTATACCCATCTCCACACACCAAGAACCAATGACTCCAAGCCATCACCAACTCTACCTTCAACCGAAACACTTGAATACTTTTCTAAAGAGCTCCGACAAAGCCACCGCCAATTACACTCTGCTAACGAGCTCCGACAAAGCCACCGCCCGCTAACGAAGTGTTGAAAGTATCCAAACCCAAAAATAAAACATCTTACCAAAAGATAAAAGTACTTAGGAGTGCAAACAAGTACTTACCAAGAAGATAAAACCACGATCTCTTACAGATACTCTTCATCATCAATAAACAATCTGCTCCCTTAACTGTGCCACCCCGTGCACCTAGCACTTCAACAAGCGAATCATGTTTGAGCAATGCTCGAACTCCCAACCGACAATGCTTTTGTAAACATATCCACCACATTATCCTTTATGTGCACTTTTCGAAGATGAACACGTTAATCTTCATCTGTGGCTACCAAAAAAGACTTACTCACTTCTATATGCTTAGTCTGAGAGCTAAAAGCCTAATTCCCTGCCAAATGTATAACACTTTGGCTATCACATTGAACATCGATACTATTATGTTCAAAACTCAAGTCACACAACAATCGCCTCAAGTATAGTGCTTCCTTTGCGGCCTCTATTGCGGCTATCAACTCCATCTCCGTAGTGGATAAAGTAACCGTGGTTTGCAATCTCGACCTCCAACTTATGGTCGCACAACAAAGAGTGAAAACATACCCAAAAGTTGATTTCTTCTAATCCCTATCGCTAGTGTAGTTCAAATCACAATAACCAACAAACTTGTAATTTATCCCATCACTACTGCCAAAAACAAGACCATAAGATGAAGTACCTTTAAGGTATCTCAAAATAACTTTCATGGTTTATCAATGCAACTTTCCCGGATTAGCCATAGACCGGTTAACCATCCCGATGGCATTTGCAATATCGGGCCTTGTACACACCATGTCATACATTAAACTTCCAATCGCACTTGAATATGACACTCTTGCCGTATAAGCCTTGTCTTTCTCCAAGATAGGTGATCCCCTAATAGAAAGTGTCATTTGCTAAGGCAAAGGTGTATTAGATGCCTTTGCATTCTTTATGCTAAACCGACAAAGCACTTTCTCTATATACTCCTTTTAAGCCAATTTTAACTCAAAACACTTTTGATTTCTTTCTATTTCCATGCCCAAAATTTTCTTTGCCTTTCCAAAATCTTTCATATCAAATTTCGATTTTAAACACATTTTTAACCTGCTGATTTCATTTTTATCTTTAGAAATAATGAGCATGTCATCCATATACAAGAGTAAATACACCCAACAATCATTTTTTAACCTTTTGGAATATACGCAAGAACCTTTGATGCTTCTATCAAAATCATTTTCAAGCATAAAATGATCAAATCTCTTGTACCATTGTCTAGGTGATTTGTTTAAATCATATAGTGATTTTTTTTCAACTTGCAAACTAAATTTAACTTACCCATGTATAATAAAAACCTTCCGGTTGCCCCATGTAGATGTCTTCATCAAAGTCACCATGTAAGAAGGCGATTTTCACATCAAGTTCTCCAATTCCAAATCATGAATAGCGACTACAGCAAATAATACTCGGATTGAAGTATGGCGCATGACTGGTGCAAAGATTTCATCATACTCATTTTCCTTCCTTTGTGCAAACCCCTTAGCCACTAACCTAGCTTTGTATCTTCCATCGTCCTTCACCTTATATATCTGTTTATAGAAAATAACATGGTTTCCTTTAGGAAGTGGAACCAAATCTTAAGTTTGATTCTTCAACAAAGATTACATCTCTCTTCCTCCATGGTACAAATCCATTTTGAGCTACCACTCGAATCCATGACATCATCAAGGTCCATAGGCTCATCTTAGACTACATGAAGAGTATAGTCCAAATTATCACAAAAGCTAAGATAGTTCCAATCACCGTATCTTTCGGGTGGTCTTATAACACGACGACCAACTCGAGTTGCAATACTATCATCCAAAATCCTTTCGGCTTTACCTTCAGCCGAATTATCTCTAGAATCGTGCACATCACCAACACTACTAGAGGAAACATGTGGAATATGTGATGTAACATCAACCGCTTCCTCGACACAAGCATATCCAACAACTCTACTCCTTGGACGAAAAATGGGAACAACTTCCTTCTCCTTTAATTCATCAGGAACTAAATTCGGAATATCCGATGAGATCTCATTCTCCTTGAACAAGGCCGACTCATCAAAAGTAACATGACAAGAATTCACAACTTTCTTCGTCTTCGAATTCCAAATCCGCTAGCATGCGATATCCGTATAACAAAGAAAGACCCATTTGAAAGCTCTAGGCTCAAGCTTATCATTTCTCGGATCATGCACATAAACTGGACTACCAAACACACAAAATAGCTCAAGTCAATGCTCATCCCCTTTCGAACTTCCTCTGGAATTTTGTTATCAATAGTCGAGCACGAAATTCGATTTACAATATGCACCGCAGTTGACAACACTTCGGCCTAAAATCCCTTCGACAAACTGATGTTAATCTCAAACATCGAGCTTTCTCAAGTAGAGTACGGTTCATTCTCTCCGCTACTCCATTCGATTGTGCATCCCTCGGTGTAGTATAATGCCTCCAAATACAATGATGCTTGCAAAAATCCAAAAACTCTTTGGAAACTTACTCCCCGCCATTGTCGGACCTTAACACATTCAAAGACTTACCACTCTCATTCTCAACAAGAGCCTTCCAAACTTTGAACTTTGCAAATGCCTTCGACCTAGCCTTCATTACATGCACTCATACTTTTCAAGAAAAGTCATCAATAAAAGAAATATAACAACGAGCTCCACCCAAAGAAGCTATTGGTGCCGGCCCCTAAACATTTGTGTGAACATACTCAAGAACATCTCTTGAATCATGTTTTCCTTCATCGAATGATACTTTAGTTTGCTTCTCCATGACACATTCCTCGCAAAACTCAAGTTTATTGAAACTCTCTCTATCGATCATCTCCTTCTTCTGAAGAATATGCAAACTCCTTTCCGAGACATGACCCAACCTCAAATGCCACAACCTTATCGCATCCAAGCCACGGAACTATCAACACCTACGTAAGTTTTACCTTTAATAGTCACACCTCAAGCAAATAAACTTCATGAGCTTTAGCACCTTTCATCACCACAAGTGCACCCTTCGAAATCCGCAAGTTATCACTCTCAATAGTAATTTTACAACCCAAAGAATACAATTGCCCCAAGGAAATAAGAGATTTTCGAAGACCCGAAACACAACGTACATTAGTGAGCATGCGAATTACTCCATCAAACATCCAATGTTGCATAGAACCAATGCCCATTAATATACAAATAACACCATTACCTATAACAATTGAATTTCCCTCCTTTTCGACATAAGAGGGAAAACAATTCTTATTCTGCTCATATGATAAGGCGCCCCCTAAAATATCCGATGCTACCATGATCAATACATTTTCATCTACCTCGCCAACATCCCTCTCCACCGCCACCAATGAAGATGCTACTTCCTTCTTCCTCTTATCCTTGTTCGGACACTCATTCTTCCAATTATCGGGCTTCTTGTAAATAAAACACTTGTTCTTTCTATCCTTCGACTTTCCTCTCCAACTAGGCTTTCTTGATTTAGAACTCCCACGACTCCCCTTTGCCTTCTCTTTTTTCTCCTTCCCCATAAACAAACCGTGACCACTACTAGCACCACTACTACTATCGCTCAACTCGTTCATTTGATCTCGCAACTCCTCACTAAGAAGACCCAATTTAACATCACTAAGAGTCAAAGTATCTCGGCTATAGATCAAGCTATTAGAGAAACCCGTATAATGACCAATAATGGATATAACATGATCATTGTCTTTTGCTCTTCCTTAGTCTTCAAGTCCGCCGTCTTCATCTTCATTAGCAAACCATCAAAGGTATTCAAGTGCGCCTTTAGCAAAGTACCCTCCTTCATCTTGTAGGTGAAGAAAGTTCGCAAAAGGATCAAACAATTAGTTATTGATTTCTTCATTTATAATTCCTCCAACTTATCCCAAATACCTTTAGCAGTGGTCTCACACTAATTTTGGAGATTAACCCATAGCAAGTTGAAGTGTAGTGAATGCCCACTCTTCCATTTCCTTCCTCTCAACATCTGAAATGTCCGCTGGCAACAAATGTGTATCAAACACAACTCGATGCACACAATTCCACCTAAGAACGCTTTCATCTTCCAATGTCATTTTTCAAAATCATTATCACCATTCCACTTGTCAATAATCAATTGAGAACCCGAAACCACATTCGGTGCTACATTACTTGGACCAACTAATGAGGGGCTACCTGAGATGTTTTTCGATTCCAGCATTTCCACAAACACCTTAGAAACACCTATGCTTTTGTACCAAATGTTATGAAATTCGAGACCACTCTAATCCAAACATCGGAACGTAACGGAAAAGCGAGATCGTTAAAAGATATGCAAAAACAACTGATCAATATTCAAATAGCAAAATTCAAAACCAATCCAAGTAAATTAGTCTTAACCACAAGCAAGTAAAATAAGCAATAACGAAAGCAAATCACATGCAGAATTTATAGTGGATCCACTAATGTTGTGTTAGTGTACATCCACTTTAAGGAGAGCCCTTTTATTATCAACAATGAAAGACTACAAGAGATTGATTAAAATGATCACTCAAAATTCTATAGAATTTGATTTGGAGATTAAGAATTGAAGAAATTTGATAGAGGAACCCTTTTGCAGTTTGAATGAACATTTCCTTTTGAGATTTAAAAAATAGATTTTATATGAAGGACTCGTGTTTGGCAAATACCAAATACGCCCCTTGAAGCCTTGATAATTGCACAGGCCAAAACAGTTAGCACACATGCAATCAGATGTTTGAGCTCGAGCTCAAACGATTGAATTCATTAAAACCAGACGTCTAACCCAAATTTTAGACGTCTAAAAACGTCTAAAATACACAGGAAATTTTCAGGATAGTTTCCTAAGTCAATCAGACGTCTGAGGGGGTTATCAGACATCTGACTTCCATAACAGATGTTTGAAATACCTATTCAGATGTCTGATTTGCTATAGCGATGTTTTGCTTTTTCAAACTGCAATATCGCTCATCTTCGAGCTTCGATATGCAAACCGTCTTCACCAATCTCAAGCAATTATAGTCCTCTTCAATTCTACATATACCGTCGTCTATGTCAAACTGAAGTAGAACTTGCAATCATGATGCAATGAAGATATAATGAACATTAGTATTTAAAGTGAGATATGATGCAATGGAAATTTGTAGAGTGGTCTTGCAAACATTCATGCATCAAACATAATTAATGTTGCAGCAGATATTTAAAGCAAATTGATGGAGAAAATATCCAAGAGATTTAGCTCATCTATGTTTATCAAAAATAGCATTGAGCATTTGGCAAGAAAAAAAATCAATAGAATTTTTGGATCGATTTGCCAAAAACTAGACAAAAGAGTTGTACAGTTTAATTCACATATCAACCAATCAAGATTTTAATGTTCAAATTGATAAAACCATGGTCAACCAACTAGAATTCGCAAGCCGTATCGAGTAAATGGGAAATTTCTGAAAATCATACCAATTTCAACAACAAAACCACAACCCCGAACCCAATACGTTAATTTGATTCTGGTTGAAAGCTAAACAGTGGATGATTTGAAGAGAGTCGTCTCGAACACCTAGTTGCGTTAGATATTTGATACGAGCACGTGAGCTCAAATTTGAAGAACGCCCATAATGTAATAGTGTCAGAAACCCTTGTTTTTAGTCTAGGTTTCTTCATTGTTTATTTCATTGTTTATTTTATGTTGGTGCGAGAACGTAAATGAGCATAGTGTTTTGTATATTTGCAACATGCCGGATGATTTATATTGTTATATGGACCTTGTTTTAATAAAGCCCAATTATCTTATCAGAAAAAAAGCCCAAAATTAAAATGACACAGACCTCATTCACTTGCAGAAGCTCAGTATACCGAAAAGATTCCACAAGAATTAATTAGATGATATTCCGGATCGGCCCATTGCTACTACACCAAGAACGGGCACCCAGATTATCCAGCAAATTTAATAATTGCTCTTTTAATGGAAACTCTCTACGGTCTCAGATGCATTACGGTATCCTTTCGTTTCTACCATTAATTTAAAATTCCGTACAATTTATTTATGAAAGTAGCTTGTGAAGCTATCTATATTTGATTAGTTGATTCTTAGCTCTAACATGTGTTCTAATCACTGAAGACCGAACCTCTTTACCAACTCCAACTTCCCCATTATCAAAACAACTATAATATCAATGCATTTTAGTATTGCATCTCTTTTTTAACCAACTAGTATTTGGTTTGGTGCAACATCGAAGCATCTTTCCATTATTTAATACAAAGTTACAAACCATAGACACTGAAATTTTTGCAAAATAATTTATCTGTGCATGCAAATCCCAGTAGCAATCTCACATGTATACATAGCTGTCCTTGGGATAACAACCATTATTTTCAATAATCTTATCTTATAATTATAATCATAATTTATCTCCATATCAGAAAATGGCTATCTATGAATCTCTCTATCCATATAATTCTCAAAAACTGGTACTATCTATAATAGTGCAGAAACACTGAAAATAACACATACTGTTTTACATTTTCACTTGGTTTATATAATAACTTCTCAATCATGGAGTAATTATGCACTATATTATTAGAACATCATACCCATTCAAGGTCCATTTATATTTTGTTTGTAGTGGTTGTTCAGTGATAGCTTGTACTCATAAATTCCCCACATGGATTGCATTAACTATACTTGCATTGCTGTTACCACAATTAAATACAAAACTGCACTGTATAACTTGGAATAAGCAAACACTTTGGATCCAGAGAGGAGTTGTTTAATATACGTCTTGCGTTCACTTTTTAACTCGTATTCTACATGTGTTTGAAATTTGAAGATAAAATAACGTTATGTCATTAATTATCAAACTAAAATAACAGAGCTATATAATAAAGACTCTGAAGTCCTAAGGCATCTGAAATATACATAAATGGTTGAGCTGGAAGAAATAAATTGCTCTTCAGTCAATTCAAGAGTGTCGGCAGGTTACTATGTAAGCAACAAACAAAATAGTGAATATATATCGTTTTCACGCATATGAACATGCAACGATGACTTCATTTACACTCGTGTCAACTGCAAACTATACTAAAACCAAGCAACATTATTAATTATAATTTATAAGACAGCCTTTTTACATTTAAAAGATGATGTAGCAATCGAATGTAGGTGAACTGCCCTTCTCTTTACATACCGCCAAATCAAACTAAATAATACAGTAATTAATCTCAAGTTCAGCTAGTGTTTTGGATCATTGGATCAAATATGTAATATATATTGTTTTAACCATGATCCAAGAACACTAGATGAATTCATGCAAGTGGAGTTTAAATCCATAATAGGTATACACAAACTCGATATAATTATACGTAGATTAAGCCTGGTAAATAACAACGAAGCAAGGCAAAATGGCTGTAGCATTCTGCACGAACAAGTCTTCCAAAGCACCGTCCTTGGCAAACGAATCATAGCCCTCCACGTCATCACCGTTAACAGCACCGTCGCTGATTCTCTTGACTTTGCCAGCGATGACTCTACAAACGAGCATGGCTCTGGTACGGGCAACGGTTTTGGAGCCGAGTTCGTGGGCCCTACCGCTGCTGGCATGGGTCCCGATCCCGCCGCCGGCTGGTACCTCGAAACCGTGCATGATGACGTGGCAGACGCCACATGGCGGGGAGTGGTTGGAGGAGAGGCAGAGGGAGGAGGAGGCGTCGGATCCGAGGGAGCAGGAGATGGAGGTGGAGTAGAAGCGGAGGAGCTCGTTGCCGTCCGCGGCACAACGTGGATTTTTCGAACTGTTTTTCGGGAAGAGATTCGCCGGGTGCTGAGAACGGATCTTGATGGAGTCGCGGTAATCTTCGAAGCGGGAGATCGTACGGTGGGTGTTGTGGACTTTTAGGATACGGGAAATGGTGCATATTTGTACCGGGTTTTTGGTTAGCCAGCTTGATTTGAAGATTATTTCGACTATGTTTCTGCTTGAATCCTCCGGTCCCAGTTCTGATACTGCGGGATATTTATTTCATTGTTACGGAATCAGTTGTCGTTTTAAGTACAGAAATAGTATTTATATCTGAATTTGTGTTTGTCAAACTGAAAATCAGAAACATAAATTTAATAGGTATCACATATTAAAATAACTCTTGGATTCTTCCATTTTAAGAAGATTGAATTTCTTTAATTCTAGCAAATTCTTTTTTAGTTTATGCTCATTCAACTTTATAACTCTGTTTCAAAGAATCCAGTATATTTAGAAATTGTTAATATGATAGCAATATCTATTGAAAATATGCAGTTAATTGTGCCATATTCACTTATTCATCAAATAAAAATAAAAATGCAGGTCCCCAATTGATATCAATTTATGTATGTTCTTTTATGATAAAAAAATGATAATTATTATAAACTAAAAGAAATAATCAATAAATGGAAACTTGTGAGAAAGCATCTCAAAATTAAATCATTTGACATTCCAATCCTTTTCCCAGGAGAGGCTCGCTTTGGCCACTAGCTTATACGTGTGTCTTTTAAGTCGCATCTACGTGTTCTTTCTATATCAGCAAAAGAAAAGTAGCAAATGACAAACGAGCATAATTACTTCGGGAACATTTCAAAACATCATGATGCCTAGCATGTCCTAGAGTAAAAAAGAATAGTAGGCAAGGATCAATTTTCCTCCTTTGTCCAAGGAAAAAAAAGTAGTACCTGCATGTTGAATTGCTTGGTGTATTTCCAGACTCTCCGACTTGGTAAACACCTCGCCGCACTCCGTGCAAGGGCACAGCGTCCTTGGCCTAGGGTATCTCCTACATCATCCCATACCAAATTGCATTAGACTAAAAAAATAAATAACAACGAAAAATATATATATATATATATATAATACCTGGAAACGGAATGCACGTCGACAGCATGGCACTCGTAGCACCCGGAAAACTTCATCAAGTTCATCCCGGACCGTCCAGATCTACCGGCGGCGAGAGGCGTGCTCTCGTTGACGTGGGACCCACCGTCGGAGCTGGAGCCGTGATCCGCCACCCGGGCGGTGGTGTTCCCGTGCACCGCGTCCCTCACTGCGCACATGGACGCCCCGCACGTGGACCCAAGCTTCATGTACTTCTTCGACGCGTTCTTTTTGCTGGGCAGCTGAACGTCGTTTGCGTTCTTGCAGCTCAGTATATTCTTGAACTGTTCCCATGACGACGTCGCCTGTGGTGGTGATGGCTGCGGCGGCAGGGGCGTTTTCGTCTTTTTCTTGATGGTTCTGCTTTTCTCGTTCTTGCTTTTTCTGGAATTGGTGGTGTTTTGATTGGAAGGTAGGAAGGAGATGAGAGCCATAATTTGAAGAAGAAGAAGAAATAAAAAAGGAAAACGATATATATTAAAGAAGCATCGATTAGTTCAGATGATATGTAACTGTTCTGGGATCATAAATAGTTAATGGAAGAAGGTGGAGGCAGTTTTGTTTTTTTTATTCTTTTCTGCTTATCGAAGACGACTAGATATAATAGCATGTATTGCCAGGCCGAAGGGGCTTTCTTTTTTATCCAACTTGTTGCTATTTTACAAAGTTTCAGTTGAGTACTAGGTGAGACTTGTTAGTGTTTTTGTACAAACTATGGCCTATTGCATACGTATATATGTATGATTATTATGGATTTGAAAGCTTGGAACAGGTTCGATTGGTTAACCCACGGGAAGTCTTATAATCCACTTGCTGTGATATTTTTATCGTACGAATGATGTTGAAAAACCAATAGCATGTTCTGCTGGGCTCACAATGGATGCACTGATTAGATGCCTGAAGACATAAAAGCATTATGCAAGAAGTTGGAAGCTTAAAAAGTGAAGCAACAGTTTATCTCTTGTCTTTTTTCTACTCATTTTAGATACTCTATCATGGAAGTAAGACTGTCTAGCCTGGTACATCAGGACTTACAGTTATTCACAGTGAAGAGCAAAAACTGAAAGTTAATATAAGCTAATACAGTTTTTGGATTTATTTGTACAAAATGTCATAAAAAGCTTCGGAGTACAATTTCTGATCCGCTAAAAGAACTAATTTTATGTGAAAATAATCACTTCAAACATAGCTTCTAAGACGAACCACAAGTAGAATCATCTTGGTGTAAGGTTAAAGGTTAAATTGTTTCAATCAGTTAGATCATGAGAATCATGTTGATTATTTGTATTTTCTGATTTAATTGTTGTTATACGTCTAGTATACCAAAACAGAGAATAATCAATTAAAACTCGTCTCACAAGTTTATCAAACAGATTTCTACTACTCTATAAGTCTGTATTAGTTATTTTAAGTAATAGTTATGTCGTAATTAAATTACAACAACAAATTAACAACTATAGTAATAATCACTATAGTGCTAAATCAATCGTTATACTATTTAATGAAATAGTATACTGCAATAAGAATATATATATATATATATATATATATATGTATGTCGTGACAATTTCCTTAAGACTTTATTTAAAGTCTCCCAAGATACAACAGACGTAATCTGCACGAGATTGTAATGAATACGTCAACTCTGTGATATATTATTTAGAGCAGTAGAGAAAGAAGAAGCAGAGGAAATTAGAACTGGAATCGAATGAGAATGTGATCAGTATTCTTTTCTATTTATAATTTCGTCCGCACCTCTTCGAACAGTCGCGTTTGCCTGAAAGGTTGCACCCGTTGTCTTTCATTGCTGCTGTTCATTAACAGGCCGCACCCGTTCGCTCCTGCTGCTGCCATACGCCGCACCCGTTCGTGTCTAACGGGTCGCACCCGCTTCCGGCTGCGTCTGTTCGCCTAAAATCTGTGTCCGCTTCAGAAGTCGCACCCCCTCAGTCAATTCGCGTCCGCTTGAACAGAGTCGCACATGTTCGTATAGCCTGCAACTGTCAGAAAGCCCGGCCCAGTTTTGCAGTAAAAATAGGATCATATTAGACCCGAGCCCGGCCCGGTTCGGTCGGATGGTGGCGGTGCACGCGCGTGTGTGGTGGTGATGCATGATCTCCCTCCTCACAACGAAGCAAACATTTGAGTGCCCCAAGGCCCCAACCCCTTCATTACAAAGATATTAATATACTAGAATAGTTTGCAATTTTTGGCGATGTGGGACTTATGTTATTTCATTCAATTTAGGAATTCCAACAATTGTAAAATTATTTCAATTAATATAAAAAGTTAACTAATTATAATTAACATATTCACTTTTAAAACAACCATTTCTTAAGTTTGATAATAAATATTAGTTAAAAAATTCTATGACACTTACTTTAGTGGAAAATAGGCACAATAACAAACTTTTGAAAAAAAATTAAACTGAAAGACAATGTTTTATTTTTAGGCTGAAGGACAAACTTTGGAAAAAAAAATAGGCTGAAGGACAATGCTAAATATATCTAGCATTTTGTACAGTGTAAAACTGAATATAATCCTAGTTATAACTAGCATTTTGTATAGTGTAAAAACTGAATATAATGCTAGTTATAACTAGCATTGTTCTTCAGTCTAATTTTCTTTCAAAGTTTGTCCTTTAGCTCAAAAATGAAACTCGGTGTCTTCCAGCCTAAATTTTTTTCAAAGTTTGTGCTTATGCCTAATTCCTCATTACTTTAGTGAAAAAGTGTTAAATTTCCTAATATATTAAGATATAGAAGTTCAATTCAACAAAGTTTCATAAAATGTACACTAATAAATAATAATGTATCATATTTTTTAAAATTGATAAGGTAATTTAATAACTTATTAGTTAGAAATGAGTAATTATTTATAAAATTGACTATGTAAAAAAATAAAAATGAAGAATTTTTTTTTCTCACATTCAAAGAGCAGTGTGTTCAAAAAGGTTGGTTTAGAGATTTTTTAAAACTTACACACGTACAAGGTTATTTTATTTTCAGAACCATAGTATTTCATAGTCAAAAGTTAACCATGGTTGGATCGGGTCTTTAAATCATTGACTTCGATACATAAACTAAAATTAGTTATGGTGGTTATCTAGACACCCCAACAAGAGTTCAAATCCATTATCCTAAAAATCATCTGCCCTTGTCCTCATACAATCACAGTCCTATATTCCATCAAATTAATTAATCAACAATGGAGGGTGACAATTGATTGGGAATAGGAGCATATGGAACATGACCCGTTGTATTAAACCAAACTGGACAGTGACAAACAAGTTTGAAATGTTTAAGTATTTGAACATTTTCTAATAGTAATGAATTGTTATGTACTTTGGTACATGAATGAAATATGTGCTCATTAAAACTATGGTGGTTGTGTGTTTTATCTAAATAATTTACTATTGTTTCATTAATCTTGTTTTCATTATTCTATAATAATTGAAGTTTTTATAAACATATGTAGTCTAAATTCGTTCGTTTTGTATTAAATCGGATTGAAATCAAACCGTAATATAATTAAATAATTATTTGATGCATCGGAAAAATGATTTTGGCTCTATACTACATTGAAACCGGACCATAATAAACGGTAGTTTTCTTAAATATTATTATATTTTTATAATTCGTATCTTTTAAATTAATACTTAAATAAAAATTGTAGTAAAACCGCTTTTCATATAAAGTGCACAAAATCCAAGTCACACAACAACCTCTGCAAAATAAAATGCCTCCTTTGTCACCTCAATCACGACAATCAACTCTACCTTCATAGTTGTAAAAAAACCATGGTTTGCAATCTTGACCTCCAACTAATAGTCGTGTCATCAAAAGTAAATACATGACGCGGGAAAGTTGTTATTTCCCCATTTTCAAATCACAATAACTAACCAACTTGCAATACATACTAATACTACTACCAAACACGAGACCATGACTAGAAGTCCCCATAAGATATCTCAAAATAACTTTCACGGCTTTCCAATGTGATTTACACAAGTTAGCCATAAAATGACTAATCACTCCTACAACGTTTGCAATATCGAGCCTTGTACACACAATGACATATATTAAGATACCAACCGCACTTAAATATTGAATCTTGTCGTGTAAGCCTTATCCACCTCCGAAATCAATGAATCCTTTGACGAAAGCTTCATTTACAAAGGCAATGGTGTACTATCTACCCTTGCTTTGTCCATGCTAAACCGAGAAATCACCTTCTTAATATATGCATTTTGAGTTAATTTCAACTCACACCGCTTTCGATCACTAACAACTTCAGTGCCCAATATTTTTATTGCTTCAACAACATCCTTCGTATCAAATTCTGATTTTGAGCGAGATTTAACTTGTTGATTTCATCCTTGTCTTTTAAAGCTATGAGCGTATCATCCACATATAAAAGTAAATACAAACAACAACCATTTTCCAAGTGCTTGAACTAAACTCAAACATCCTTGACGTTTCTATCAAAACCAATATCAAGCATGAAATAATTAAATACCTTGTATCATTGCATGGATGATTGCTTCAAACAATAAAGTGACTTCTTTAACTTGCATATCAAATTTAACTTCACCTCTACAACAAACCCTTCTGGTTGCTCCATGTAGATGTATTCATTCAAGTCTCCATGCAAGAAAGCATTTTTCGAATCTAATTGCTCCAACTCCGAGTCTTAAATAGAAACAATATTTAATAAGATATGGATTGAAGTGGTGCATCGTTGATACAAAATCTCATCATACTCTTTCCATTTAGTTGTGCAAACCCTTTAGCCACCAATCTAACTTTGAATCATCCATCATCCTTACCTTGTATATCGTTTTGCACCCAATAACACGGTTTTCTTTAAGAAGTGGAACCAAAACCTAAGCCTCGATTTTATACAAAGATTGTATCTCTTCCTTTGTGGCATAAATCCATTTCTAGTGATAACTCAATTTCGTAACGTCATTAAGGTCAATAGGTTTAGCTTAGACTACATAAAGAGCATAGTCGAAATGATCATCAAAACTAAGATAATTACAACTACCATACCTCACACGCGACCTTATAAGATGAAGACCCACCTATTTGGTAATTGCATTGCCTAAATTCCTCTTGGGTTTATCTTGAACCATTTCATCTCCGTCTCCACCTTGAACTGGACTCTCTCTAGAATCGTCTACATCACCAACATCTCTAGAAGAAAAACATGGATTGCCATGTAATGTAAGTATAGCATCAATCGCCTTATTACCAACAATATCATTTACTCTACTACTTGATTGAAAAGTGTAAATAATTTCCATCTCCTTTGATTTGTCACCAATCAAGTTTGGAACATCCAATGAGTCTCCTTCTCTTCAAACAACGCAGACTCGTCAAAAGTAACATGATGTGAGTTAATCACTTTCATTTTCGGGTTCCAAATACGATAACCTTTCACCCTATCTGTGTAGTCTAGCATAACTCCTTTGAAATTCCTTGGCTCAAGCCTATCATTTCCTAAATTATGCACATAAACGTGACTACCAAATACACGAAGATAACTCAAGTCAATACTCTTTCCTTCTCACACTTCTTATGGAATTTTTCCATTAATCCTGAGCAAGGAATTCAATTCACAATATGAACTGTAGTTGACAAAGCTTTGTAACAAAATCTATCGACAATCCGATGTTAATATCAAACATCGAGCTTTCTCTAATAGGGTTTTAGTGCTTTTATTTACAGCCAAGGGAGGTAGAAGAGCAAGCTAAAAATCAAATGAAAAGGAGCCTTTGATTTGAATTTATATTGAAGGCTAGAGACAAAATAACAACCTATTTTTCTCTTACCAATTCAAATGCCCAAGGCCCCTTCTTCCCATTTTTAAGGCTGACAAAACAAGGGTGCATAATGGACCATAAACCCTACCGAACTCATTTGTAATTATTTAATTAAAATTCAATTTAAATCCTTATTGATATTGTATATTGACGCACACATATATAACTTTTATAAACGCACCCAATAAATTACTAACAACACCCCGAACAATTTTAGAGGCTACTTTATTTTACTAAATACACCCCATACAATAATAAAAATAATTATTATTTCATAAATATTAATTAATTTATAGCTATTATAAATCAATTAAATAAAGCGGTGTTTTGAAGACTGAATAGATTCAGTTTTGCAACTCACAAATGTGAATTTAGCTAGCGATTAATATTTAACCAATTTAAATACAAATGTTCACATGTCACCTTACCTAATAGTGTAAAAGTTTGACTTAATTCATCATTTATAAATCTTATCAGTAAAATCCAATTTTGCAATTTCAAGCGGTACTGATGATTATTTACATCAATTCTCTTCATTAACACCATATCACATTAGGACTTATGTAATTTGGTTTCAGTCAAAATTTCAATATCGTCCGTATTCAACTTGGTTATCCATAAAAAGGTCCTTGTTTCAACAATAATTATTATTATTACACGTGCTACTCTAGCCGGATATTTTGACTTTGAGTTAATTACAGTTGATTGTGATACTAACCTTATATAATCGAGGAGACGAATTCTCTATTGGGTAATGTTTCACTTCCAATACTTCAACTCATACCTAACTGTAGCCTTTTGGTGGATGTCATGCCAAAATTCAACTATAATCAAAGTGGAGTTTTCAAATTGAAGTTCAATAGTATTCTTAAGTCAAGAGAACTGTGTAATATTGTCATTTCGAGATTTCTCGTTTGACCTGGTTGTTATACAAACAGAAAACTCTCGGATAAATAATTCTATAGTTATTCAATAACTATCAATACGTAATCCCTTAGTGCCCACAGTAGCCATAAGTGATACACTACCCAACATTTTGAGAGCTTTACGTACTCTGCTCTCAACTGACATGTCGATATCCTTTTTCGAAACATCTTGACCAGCACACTACAAGGGGAAAAGGCTATTCCAACGGCTCCCAGCCGATGGCGGCCGTTGGGAGCCGTTGGAAATGCCGTTGGAATAGCATACAACGCCTTCCAACGGCTTCCAACGGAAGCAACAGGGTTATTCCAACGGCATTTCCAACGGCTACCAACGGCAGTTAACCGATGGGCGCCGTTGGAAGCCGTTGCAATAAACTGACCAATAAGCCGTTGGTAGCCGTTGCTAATCTGGGTGAAATTTTTTTTATAGCAGCAAGCGATTCACTTTCCAGCCACACACAATCAATATATATCAATTTTCATTCCATTTCCACTCCATTTCACATATATATCACATATTCAACACATTATACCACAAACAATATAAACAACCAAAAATCAACATCAAACATTACATATTCAAGTCCAACTCCAACTCCATATTCAAACACTACAACCAAACCCTCACCAACACCAACTCCAACTCCATATTCAAGTCAATATATACAATGCAAACACTTAAACCTCACCACCTCAAAGTCAATACATACACAATAACCATCAAACACAATCCTCACCACCTCAAAGTCAATATATACAATAACCAACCACAAAACAATAATCATCATACCTCTCAAGCATCATCGTCACCTCCGGAAGCACCAGACGACAAAGGGAAGAAACCATGCCTCTGCACGTACTCCGCTAAACGTTGATTCAGCTGCTCCATTTGTATAGCGCGAAGACGGTCCTGCTCTTGCAACTGCTCAACCATGGTTCTAAGCTCTTTTATTTCAGCTTTGTCACACGCCTTTTGAGCTGCCCGAACCTGCAAATAGAATATGAGATGTTCACATTTGTATTATAATAATTTTCTTAAGCAATGTATATTTTAAAATATAGAAACGTAAATGACGTGATCTTAAGCAATGTATATACCACAAATAAATGCATATTTTTAATACAATATATAGGTTAACCTATTAAATATATAGGTTAACTCAACTAGAAATCATCATATGTAT
Organism: Allium fistulosum; assembly: GCA_030737815.1. NCBI lineage: Eukaryota > Viridiplantae > Streptophyta > Magnoliopsida > Asparagales > Amaryllidaceae > Allium > Allium fistulosum. The sequence continues at coordinate 192,334,801 of CM060907.1, forward strand.
AGTGTATCTATAGGTTAATTTATTAAATATAATATTGCAATGTTTATAAGATTACCGCTTGGTTTCCATAGCCATAGCGCCTATTCCGCTGCGTCGGATCCATAATAACGTCGAAAATATTATCTTCCTCCTCTACCGTCAACTCATCGCGATCCGATTCTGAAAGCAGCTCTGCCCGTGCCTCCTGAAACTTTGCTTAAAATAAAAAACAATTACAGGTTAAAATTAGTAGAATAGGATTTAAACATATCGATATTAATAAAATAAGTTTTAAAATATGCATACATATGCAGCCGTCGCCTTATCATCGCCATCCCACTGATATGTAATATTGCCAGCATTGTCTGCTTGTCTTGATGCGTGGGTGCGGGTAAATACCTCCATCATAGACACGCGACGTCCAACCGATCTTTCCTGCAATAAATAATTTATATATTTTAATTTTTCATAGCTAATTACCGAACTAATTAATATACAAAATGTAATAACGGTTTAGATAAATTTACCAAGTCCTCACGGTGATGCTGAAAAGACTTGGATCCGCTACGATGCGTTACAGGATTCCTATTTCTATTGGCAGAGTTCCTCTCCGACTCCATCTGCAATTTAAATTGAATATTATATTTATACTAATTGCGAAATAATTAACTATATATTTGGTAGAATATTTACCTTGAACTCGTCGGTCTCCCACCAACTCATCCAAGAATCCCATACGGAAGCGCCCATCCAGTTCGGTTTCTTCCCCGATTTTTTAAGAGCTGACATTACCTCCCTGTAATTTTTGGCGACCTTCGAATTCCAGTGGCGCTGAACCATGGCGACATCGGCCTCCGCCAAGTCCACTTGCCCCTGTACAAAGAGAAAACATTACTAAGTGTTCATTTATACTTATTCATATAGTAAAGTAGTATAAACTCACTAGAAAATCCTGCCAAATGGCCTCCCTGACATGGTCAGGGATCTTACTCCACTTAGGCCAGCAATCTGTCATCCCGCTCATATATGATTGCTTGGAAATGCCAAGCACAACTCCTGAGGGCTCCAAATCAAATCCCCTGTGTTAAATAAAACAAAGCTTTAGACAAGTATATATATGTATGAACAAATTTATATTGTTATCATTTTAATTTTGATACTTACGCTCCATCAGCCTTCGGCTGCAAAATATACAAGTGGTCGAGCCGGAGGCTCACCACTACTCTCGCCGGCCGAGCGAGAAGAGCTACGACGTCTGGAGCCTGACATAATACCTGTTGAAAGTTTCATTTTTAATTATAGACATAGATAAAATGATGATGATATGTGGTGCATGTAATGATGATGATGATATATATGTGATGCGTGTGCGTGAATATATAATTGTAAAAATTACCTGATATTACTCAGTCCTCGTCGTTTTCTGATTCAGACTCGATCTCGTGTTCTATATCGTTTTCCTCTACACTCTCAAATACTTCGACTAATACATTTGTCTCATCATTTAATTGTCCAAAATCAGTTTGATCATCTGTAATTGTGATTTCAACATTTTCTTCGATATCTGCTTGATAGGCTTGTTCTTCTGGAATATTTTTTCCATCGAATGTAAATCTCGTTTTGGTTTTAAAAACCGCAGACCAATCCGCTTTATCTCTTTTTAGAGACGGATAAGGGGCGTAATAAACTTGTAGGGCTTGTTTGGCTAGTACAAACGGATCGTATGGCTAATAACGGGAGGTATGTTTTATTTCTATAAGATTATAATTTGGATGCACGTTAATACCAGAACCTGGAACATTGCTGAACCAGTAGCATCTAAACAAAAAAACTTCCTCTGCGGGTTTTATAAAATATGTCAATTGCAAAATCTGGGTTAACACGCCATAAAAATCATGTATATGATTATTAGGATCATCACTGCCTTTAACAAATACACCGGTATTGCTTGTTAATTTTTCAGCACCGTATTCTTTGGTGTTGAATTTATATCCATTAACGAAAAATATTGGATACGTTTTAACTTTCCTTTTCGGTCCCAACACCAAATGTTTTAATCCTTCATCGACCACATTATTTGTAGGATCACAAACGTAGTTCGAAAACCAAGTAGCGAAATTTTTGCTTAAATCGTCGTTTGGATTTTGTGATCCATAAACACTGCAAACAAAAACAATATATTGCTTTATTATTAATTTACACATGCAGTATTAAATTAAATTTATCAAAACTTGTAATCTGATAATTACCTAATAAATGGTGCAACTTCTGGACAATTAAGAAGAATATACGTGTGTGCTGCATGGTAATCTCTATCATCTAACCATACTTCTACACATTTTCCAGCATGTCGACCATGTTGTTTAAAAATAGATAACATTGCTTCGGAAGAAAAATCTTGTTCGATGGCCTCATCATTACGCGCAACACTTTAAAATGATAAATTCACATGATCATTGAAATAATGAGAGAAAAAGAACGATGCTTCTTCTTCGATATATGATTTGCAAATCGAACATTCAACTCGAACTTTTTGTCTCACTTTTTTCTTTAAATGATTTAAGTACCTGATAAAAATTATTTCATATCAATATTGATTTTTAATTATACTTAAATTACATACTCAGTATTAACAACATACCTCTCGAATGGATACATCCATCCATATTGCACAGGACCTCGAAGACGTGCTTCAAATGAAAGATGAACAGGTAAATGCTCCATTACGTTGAACAAACCTGGAGGAAATATTTTCTCCAGTTTGCAGAGCAGTATAGGGATTTCTACCTCAAGTTTACGAAGACGGTCAACTTTTAACGTAGTTGAACAAAGCTCCTTATAAAATAAACTAAGTTCTGTTATAACCTTCCAAACTTTTACGGGCAACAATTCTTTGAAAGCGACGGGTAACAAATTTTGCATCAATACATGACAATCATGGCTTTTCATCCCACTCAGTCTTCCGTTCTTATAGTCGACACATCTACGAAGATTAGATGAAATTCCATCAGGAAATCGTAATCCTTCCACCCATTTTAACAGTACTTTAACTTGGTTGTTATCTAATTCATAACATGCTTTGGGTTTTTTAGTGTCATTTGGCTTCATATGAAGCTCAGGATGATTACATATTTCTTCTATATCACGTCTTGATTTCAGATCGTCCTTAGTCTTTCCCTTAACATTCAAAAGTGTATTAAACACATTATCGAATACGTTTTTCTCGTTATGCATCACGTCAATGTTATGACGGATTAAGAGATTTTTCCAATAAGACAACTCCCAGAATATACTCTGTTTGCACCAATTATGAAACGTCGATTTACCTTGGATTTCAGTTTGCTGCCCGGTTTCATGTATCTTTGGATAATCTTTTACAAGTTCATATATATCTTCACTTGAGCAAATCGTTGGTGGTTGTAAAGTCTCATGTCTATTAGCTATGAAGTTTTTTTTGTCTCTTCCAAAAGTATGATTAATATGGAGAAAACGTCGATGACAATCAAACCATGAAATTTTCTTCCCATGCCGTAAAGAAAATGCTCGTGTTTCTTCCATACAGTAAGGACAAGCAAAACGACCGGCCGTACTCCAACCCGAAAGCATTGCATATGCAGGAAAATCGCTAATAGTCCATAACAGAGAAGCGAACATCCGAAATTTTTCTTTTTTGATATGTCGTATGTTTCAACTCCTTCATACCACAATGTTTTCAACTCTTCGATTAACGGTTGTAAGTAAACATCGATACCTTGTGTCGGATCATCAGGGTCAGGGACGACAATTGTGAGAAACATATATGGAGTATTCATACACATCCACGGGGGTAGATTGTAAGGTGTGATTATTATAGGTCAAGATGAATATTTAGAACCAAACTGAGAAAACGGTGAAAATCCATCAGTACACAAACCTAGTCTAACGTTACGGCTCTCCGCTGCGAAATCGGGATATTTCTTATCAAAATACTTCCATGCTTCTCCATCAGATGGGTGTGTTAACGTACCTTCTTCAAGTGTTCTCACACTGTGCCATCTCATATGATGCGCTGTTACAGATGATGCATATAATCTTTGAAGTCTAGGAGTGATAGGTAAATAATGCATACGCTTGTATGGAACTTCTTTTCCCTTTTTTTCCTTGGCTTGTATCTTTCTTGATTACATATTTTACAATTCCGAAGACTGACATCATCTTTCCAAAACAACATGCAACCATTTAAACATGTATCAATTTTTTGATACGGCAAACCGAAAGATGACATTAGTTTTTTCACTTCATAATAATTTTCGCACATTAAATTATCTGATGGCATATGGCGTTTAGCAGCTTGTACAACAGCCGTAAATCCGGCTTCTGTGAAGTTGTACTTTGATTTCATCGTAATGCACTCTGCAGTTGCCGATAATTGAGTGCCGCTAGTACATCCATTCCAAAGAGGTTTCTTAGCAGCATCCAATAAATCATATATTTTTTCCGCTCCAACATTTGGTTCCTCTTCGACGTTAACATCTTCGTTATTAAATTCAACAGTAGGGAACATTGATCGTGCTGCATCTTCAACCATATGTTCTATGAGATTCGTCGTACTAACTTCATCACTAATGACCTCTATTGACTGTTCTTCGTTACGTGTTATAATTTCTCCATGACGATCCCACACCAAATAATTGGTTACGAAACCATATTGGCGCAAATGAATCCTAACCATATTCGGTACTAAATGCTTCAACAATTTGCACCTACTACATGGACAACGAATTTCTACGTCGTTTCCAATATTACTTAAAGCAAATTCGACAAACACATTTACCCCGTTAAGAAAATGTGTACTTATTGAGCCTCTCATTTCTCTTCTTTGATACATCCAGCTCCGATCAATAAAATAATTGACCATTTTTCCTACTGTAAAACCTATGATCAATAGTAAAAAAACTATTAATCAAATTCGATAAACACATTTTAGATTTTACTGTTTTTTATAATCCATTTTCGTTTATATACAAAGTTATATTTCTTGCTATTTTGTTTACATTTTTGTACCTTTTGTGATGGTCGGTTATCCTACTTCCCATTACAAACACAATAGTAATTACATTTCTTAAATCATATCATTATAAACGATTTTCCAAAATTTCGGCAGCACTTCCCCCGTGTTCCTTGTATCGTACACAATGCATGTACATAAGGAACAAAAAAGAAATGCCGTCGAAATTTTGTGAACCGTTTATAACGATATGATTTACAAAACGTAATTACTTTATAGTGTTTGTAACTTGTCCAATACAGGGACAAATCCAACAGATATTGTATCAGATGAATATGAATATCCGTTTTGCAATAAAAACGAATATTCATACAACGATCATATACAACACCTGTCAGACGGGGCCAAAAATTCACTAAGGGATTTAAATTTGGTTTATATGTTACCGTTTTATTAAATATATAAAATAAAGCATATTATGCATTATTATATGAATTATATTCTACTATTTTACTAAATATATATATAGTAAATTATATGATTTTTACTATTTCACAAAATATATAATTCATGTGTATATATATATACTAAATTATATACTTATTTATTTAATGCTAATATATTTTGAAAAAGATATAATTAATGTTCGTAAAATAGTCCACTAATTCATGTTTGTCTAACATTTTACAAAACATACACAAAATAATTTAAATCAATCCTAACTAATCTAATGCTAATTCACATGCGCATTTATACTAAATTATAAGCATATTTACATATGTGCATAATATATACATATACAAACAATTTGGACATTTGGATGACAATAATTGTAATTAGCATTTAGTTTGGTGTAATAAACAAGCAATATGCCATTGAATATAAATATAACAGCAAATTAACACAAAATTAGAAAAATTAAAAATTGTAGGGTTTTAGGCAAACCTGATTTTGGAGACTTCTAGGGATGGAGAGAGGATGTTGGCGTTGAGTGATGGCGTTGGAGCAGCTGTTGGTTGCGTGGGGAAGCTTGGAGCAAGAAAGGAGGAGGGAAGGAGTAGGGTTTTGGGGGAATTGGGGAAGAAGATAATAATGTTTCAGTCTCGGCCTGATGCAGGTATACGCAAATTTCCAACGGTTCCCAACGGCCGCAAACGGCGTTATTTCCAACGGTTATCAACGGCTACCAACGGCAAGTTAAAAAATAATGAGCCGTTGGTAGCTGTTGGAAAATGCCGTTGGCGGCCGTTAGAAAGCCTTCGTGGCTATATACTGTATTCCTAGTAGTGGCAATATTTACAATAATATGTTATTTATACATTATGATAATTTTCTCATGATTACAACTCCTTGTACTTATTATCGCATGACATATCGTTTAAGAAATTTCTATTTTAATAAACTTTAAATTAAATTAATTAATTATATCACCATATAACAAAGTATGTTCAAGATATCAAATACCTTTATTACGAACAAGATTGGTCATAGAGTTAGATACATGTAACAAATTACATAATTGCTCATAAGGCATACCCCTAATTCTTTTGGGAATTACGCCATCAAACATCTAAATTCACATGGAGCCAACACCCATAGACTTACAAGTAGCACCATTTCCCATAACAATTGTATTTCCATATTTCCCTCCTTGTCGATATAAGAGGAGAAACAACTCCTATTAGGCATAATACGATAGGACGCCCTCGAATGGAGCACCCAATCACGACATGAAACATACGATGTTATCGCCGTTGATACATTCTCATCTAAATTACCGTCAACACTCTCAGCATCATCGATTGAGTCGCTACATCCTTCTTATTATGAAACTCATTTTTCCAACGGCCAAGCTTCTTACATTTAAAGCACTTTGAGTTTCTATCCTTTAATTTTGCTTGCTCTTGATTATTTAAATTTCCAGAATTTGACCGCCACCTATTGCCTTTAACATTTTCATCTCTTCACAAATAAGCAATGACTACTACTAGTCACATCACCACCACCACTCAACTTCTTCATTTGATCACACAACTCCTCGTTCAGAAAATTCGCCTTGACATCACCAAGAGTCATTGTATCCCGACTATAAATCAAGCTAATAAAAAACCCCATATACTGTTCCGACAAAGAATACAACAAGTTCATAGCCTTTTGCTCTTCCGGCATAATCAACTCTTCATTTTCATTAGCAAACGATCAAATGTATTCAGATGCGCCTTTAGGGAAGTCTCATCCTTCATCTTACATATGAAAAGTGTTTGCAACAAGTCATAAGATTTGTGAGTGATTTTTTCATATGTAGCTGCTCTAACTTATCCCAAATACACTTAGCAATGGTCTCGCCACAATCTCAGCAAATACACTTTCTCCTAACAAGTTGGAGTGTGGTGAATGCCCCTTTTTTTCATCACTTCATTATCAACCTATGAAATATCCATCGGCATCAAATGTATATCAAAAAAAGTGATGTACCTGATCCCGCCTTAGAACCGCTTTCATCTTCCACTGCCATCCTTCACAGTTGATATCACCATTCATTTCTCTATAGGCAATTGAGATCCTGATGCTGTATACGATCCACATACATATGATAATACATTATTGCTACCATTAGTGCACTTTGTGAGATTAGCCAAATCATTTTGATTTTGATATTTCAACAAACACCTTGTGCGAACCTTGATTCCGTAATACCAAATGTTAGTGAGCTTATAGAAATAATCAATAAACAATTAAATCTATCTCCAAACACAAATTAACATCAAAATCAATGGAAGAACTAAACGGATGGCACATGTAATGCAAAATAATTAATCGAATGATATTTTGATCCAACAAACCAATCAATCATAATAATATTGAGAGAACAATAATAAAATAGCAACAAATGAACAAAACCAAGATTTATAGTGATTTTACTAACGTCATGTTAGCGTATACCACTTTGGCGAGAATTTTTATCAATACCGAAGAAAGCGAGATTGATTACAATAATTTTCTTTAATAGAATGCTTTTGTGGAGATAAGAGATGAAGGAACCTTAATGGTGGAAACCCTAGAGCAATTGAACGAAACCCTAGCCTTTGAGAGACCCTTTCATTTTATTTTCAGTTCTTCGTTACGGTACAAGAGGATAGCAACAGAAATGTTGAAAACGCCTCTAGAAAACTTCATCTCAAATTTTCCAACAAAAGTTTGGCTTTAGCTAATTAGTCGATTGACTATGGGGGTTAATCGACTGATGCAATCAAATGAAAATCACAATTAGTCGAACAATCGACTGTTCATGGAAAACAATCGACTAACTTCATAATTAGTAGACTGAAAGTGCCTTAAATTGCACCATTTTCTTTTGGGATAACATATAAATTTTTCCTTCAATCGGTCGACTATTCTGGGTCCATCAGTCGATTGATTTGCTATAGCCAATATTCATAGCCAATTTGCAAACTCCTTCCTTGAAACCATGGTAACTCTTCCATATGAGCTCCAAATCGCGAATCGTTTAAACAGTTAGAAAGCTCATTTGATCCTTTACATATTCATATATACATACATACATACACACACACACACACACACACATATATATATATATATAGTATCATAAAAATTCAACATATTAGGAGAAGAAGATTCATAAGAAATTGTATTTATCCGACTTGTTGGGATTTTTTTTTATTGTTTGTCTATTGTCTAATTCGTTTGAAAAGTGTTCAAAGTTAAAAAAAAAATTGATCCGTGTGTAAAGTGAAATCTCGTACGATCGTGTTTTTTTGCGAGCTTCTTATAGGATAGAAACTGAATAAACCTCCATTCCATCTCACCCGATCGATTTACACATTTTAAATATTATAATGTTGGAGTTATTTAAGCTGGAATTAAATCAAGTAATTGAATGTAAGATTTGAAGCTCATGACGTTATTGATGAAGAAGCGTTTATTGTTGTTAGTTCTTGATTTTTTATTTATAACAAAAACAATACTTAATTTAAACATAACACTCGTTCTAGTGTATCAAAGGACTGGACCCGAGATCCATATATTACACAATCTAGATAATTTACCATTTGAGTTAGTGGTCCTTGACATTCTTAATAGTTGTTTTATTTTTCTTTATGCTTTATTGTCATATTATTTGTTGTTTGTTATTTTTGAGTAATTGATATAACTAAAATCGTTTTTCCTTTTTCTTTTTGCATGATTGATTAATGCAGGCTCAATCAGAAAACCTTTAGATTCATAGTCTAGAAACATAAAAAAAAAAGCTACCGCACCAACATATGCAACATCAACTAATATTGCACATTTTAAAATAAAAAATGTTATACAACCTCTGAAAATATTGATGTAGGAGGCTCAACAACTGCATTGCAACAATCCACATCACATCGAGACACTTCCAATGTGCATCCTCTTCATCAAAATCAGTTCAACTGACCTGTATGTAAAACGTGACCCTTTACTTCAGCCTACCAACAAGCTCATAACAGGCCAGCTACTGCAGATCCATTTTGGCCCATTGATTATAATTGATGGATGCTTAGTGGACAAAAAAATGAAGCCATCTACCAAAGGGAGTTTATCCTTAACTAAAGGCCGAAGTATACAACATACTTTGAAACCCAATTAAAACTACAAACGGCCCATAATTGGTATTCTCGTCAGGCCCAGATACTTATTGTTGACCAAAATCTTTATGGTCGGCAGGTGAAAATACGAATACGATAACCAATTCAAGATATTTATGTTACACGGTCCCTAAATCCAACTCTCTAACGCCCGTTCTATAATTTCCAAGACCTGGGAAACATGGCTTGTGCTTACCCTCTCACTATAATATATACGTTATAATTTTACAGATCAGGACGGGCCTGATAATTGGATAAGTTTTAACATAATCAGAATTTACAAAACCATATCCCTTATGTTTTAATTCAAAAGGCCGACAAATCCTTATTAATAGTTGACTTGTAAGCGCAAACTTTTGGTCCGACCGCGAACTTTCAAAATTGCTATTAAAAACTGTAATGTATTTGGTATCACACTCTTTTAATGTCAGTGTGAAATATCAAAAATTTCACTCTACATTTATTATCAAGATTTAGTATAACTCAAAAATAGGATCTGACAATTAAACTTCCTTTACAGATTCAAATTTTCCTCTATAAATATTACCAAGTCTTAATATTACTTAAAAATAGGATATAACAATAAACTATTTATAAATTTGTTTTTTATAAATTAATAATATAAATAAAATTTTAAACTAACAAAAAATTAGATATTGGAACCTAGAAATAAAAATTCAAATTGACTGCGTATGATTCAACACAAACATATGGCTAAATATTTGTGGAAAATATTTTCTTTTAAACGTATTAAATAAATACAATTTGTACGAAATCAATTTAGGTGTTTTCATCACGCATGAAGCGCGTGCCGTAGTGCCCGTATAAATTATGCAAATTTACTAATTCTCCTTTAATTGACCTGATAGCTGCTAACACAAATTTACTCTTAATGAAATCTATCTTCCGTCCCATTATTTTCGTTTTGATGCAAAAAAAAGCCTGAATTAGGATAGAATAAGTTATGGATTTTGATTTACGTTTCATCATCATGAAATTACTAGGGTTTGGACAATGAAATGGTAAGGAGAAATAAAGAAAAAAAAGTATATTTTATAAAAAGAAGAAAATGAATGGATGTTTAAGGTTAGGAACAATATTTATGGAATGAGCAATATTAAATTAACAGATATTTCAACAAAATATTTAGAGATTTTGAACCAAAATATAGGGTATTTTCAAGGTTATACTTGAAACATTGAGCTAAATTATGGATTACTAATTTGTTAATGGTTGAGACCTTAACCATCTAGATAAAAATTTATCGAACGATGAAGTTTGTTTACACACACATATGACACACATGTGTGTGTACTACACAAACATATATTAAATTAGGTCTTAAGTGCTAAGTAGTAAATTAGTAAGTTTGCTTTAGAAGATCTTTTGTTTTTGTTATTATCATGTACAGAAAACTAAAAATCGAACAACAATAAATTTATATAATTGCATAGATAAAGAAAGGATGAAAGTATTAATTAGTTGACGCAAAAAGGCACCAACACCCAAATATCAGATGAAAGCACCAATTCTAACAAAATAAAGGTAAAAGTAGGAAAGGAGACAGTTTTTGTAGTGGTTCGGCAAATTCTCCAACCTATGTTCACTTTAATCTCTTGTTAGTCGTTTTCTCACCAGATTACAACTAATTTTATCAAATATGACCATAATCTAGTGGATCTCAAATTTACATTAAAGTTTCTAGAGTACATTTGTGGAAGGAGATAAGAGTAAAGAAGATGCAGAGCATCAATCAGAGTGAAGATGGAAAGATTCTCCTTTAGTTGAAGTAGGGTTGGTACTTATAGAGAAACAACTGCATAGGTTCAGAAGCTCACTTGCATTGAAGTCTAGAGACCAGTCTAAGAAGTCACTACGGGGAACATTGGCCAAGTTGGCCATAAAAACCTCTTGGTGCCGAGAGGTTGATGTCGAGAGGTTTACTTAGTTGCAAATCCTCAACTTTCTATTGCCTTGCTCTTCTATCTTTAATCAATGCTTTTTAAGCTCTTTTTAATAGACTTTAAGTTAATGTCGATGATTCTCCCGATAATACTTGAATAATATTTGTGAACGATATTTGCCGAGAGGCTATAACAATTCTCCAACATAGGGATTGGCATACTTCAGGGAGCAAGTGCAATTCAATGGAAAACAACCAATATCTCAAGATCCATAAGTCCAATGCATATGAAATTTTATGAGCAATATTTGAGGACACTAGAGAGCCTACCCTAGGGATCACACCTCAAAAAGATGAAGCAAGTGGGATCGGCCCTCTTCCCTCAATAGGAATCGGCTAAAATCAAAAAACAACTCACACTGAAGCAAAGATCGAGCAATAACTCGAGTTCTACTAATCCAATCGGCATAAAACTTGAAGGCTAAGCATATTACAACATGAGGAAGCTAGTATAGGGATCGCACTCCCAAATTCCTCCAAAATAGGTGTAACGACCCGTATTTTACGGATCGAAAAGTTTGTCAAAATCTGAGATTTTCAGATTTTGGTTGAAATTGCCTAAGTCCTAGGTCGTACGCGACCTAAATGTTGTTGGCGACTTAGGAGATAAGTCGTGAGCGACTTAGAGAAGATCTGCGACCTAAGGGGATAGGCAAGTTAAGGGATAAGTCTGGGTCGAGTTGCCGACTTAAGGTAGTGACCGACCTAAGTGATGAGTCGTGACCGACTTAAGAGGTTTAGGCGACCTAAGAAAGAGTAGTAGGCGACCTAAGTATTCTGGGGTAGAGTTAGGTCGGCAACGACCTAAGGAAATGTTGTGAGCGACCTAAGTGTTTGGGTGAGTTAAGTGTTAGGTCGGCAGTTCGAGTTAGCGACCTATGGGATTGACCGACCTAAGTGTTAGCGTAGTTAGGTCGTTAGTTCTGTGTTGAGTTAGGTCGTAGGCGACCTAAGATGGTTAGGTCGCGTGTGTGTTAAGTCGCGAGTTTGCTAAGTCGTAAGTCGCGTGAGTTGTTAGGTCGCTAGAATAGTTTAAGTGTTAGGTCGCGTGGATCTAACTGTTAGGTCGTAACCCAACTAAGTCGTAGGAAGTTAAGTCGTTAGGTTGTTAGGTCGCTGGGTTTCCTAAGTGTTAGGTCGCTGAGGAGTTAAGTCGTGACTAGTGGTAAGTCGTTAGAGGCGCATGAGTCTTAAGTCGTAGGCGCGCACACTATAAGTCGTGACCGACTTAGGAGATAGCAGTTGTTAGGTCGCTGATGCTTCTGGTTAAGTCGTAGGATGGCAAAGCTTTAGGTCGTAGGTCGGCATAGTGTTAAGTCGGCAGCGACTTAAGAAGATAGCCGAGTTACGACTTAGGGTATTTTCTGCTATAAATAGGAGAGCTTCTCTTCATTTTTGGGATCCGGATTTTGAAGCGACGAAGTGCTGCCATTTTGAGAGCTCGACTTCTACACTTCTTCACTTCTTTTCTCCACTCTAATCTAGTGCTTCCATCCATCCAAATCGAAGATCAAGATTGAAGATTCAAGAGCTTAAGTTGAAGATCTTCATCTTTTCAAGAGAGATTTCTTCGTTTGAAGCGGATTCGTGATAGATCAAGCTTGATCCTTCGCTGTCCAGATCTGAAGCGTGTTGATTTGAGGTTATTTAGGTGATTTGGTGAGTGGTGATTATCTCTCACACGGATCCAAAGGAGTATATCGGATTGTTGGCTCGATTTGGTGTTAAAATAGAGAATTCCATGCATTTTCTTCTTCCTATGTGTAGATCCATATAGATCCATTGTTCATGATGATGTTACATCCATTTTATCATATGTTAACCTATGCAAGTTCATTCATCAAGTTTGTAGAGATATAATCCATGTTTTCATGCTTATTGGACTTTCAACTCTTTAATTACGAAAATGCCATTATTGTTATAATTGTCTACTTAGATCATTTTTGAATGCTTGATTGCTTGGATTGATGTTTGATTTGATTGATTGTTATGAACTAGATGATTGATGATTAGATTTAGATCGAAGGTGATTCAAAAGCTAAGGGAAAGGCTCTTGAATTGGAAAAGCTGCTCGTGGCATATGTAGCGGGATGATGAAGCTCTTATGCATAGATTTGATGATGTGATGTTGAGATGAGGCTTTGCGAGGATGTAATGAAGCGAGGCAATCATGTGATGAAGACTTGGTCTAATCCAGACGGGATCATTCCAAGCATGTTGATAACTCGGTGATATGATTCGAGTTGAGGATAATGAATGGATATGAGAATAGTCGTCGAGGAGGATGACTAGGAGGCTTGGATAGCATCATTGTTGAAGGTTCTAGCATGCTCTAAGCAAGAGTACGTTTGGGCAGATTCGATAGTCCCAACGGCCAACTGTTGATGGTCGAGTACTCTGGGCAGATTCGATAGTCCTAGGCACGGGCTGCGACGACGTGCGAGAGTTATGTCTAGAACCGAGGTTTCCATTAGCCCTTGACGGACGGCTGAAAGAATGTGTCGGTCATTCAATTAACGGTGATATCGAAGCAATGATAACAGTGATAGCCAGAGTCATGGATGTTTGGTTGTATCGTCATTCGGACTCAAGAGCGGTATTTTCTGGGTGCTTATCTGATTTAGGCCTTGGTACTTGGAAAACATCGCCCTTGATTCGAGTGATAATAGCTTTACTTTAAATTGTATGCTCTGCTATGTTTGCCTCTGCTTAGTGTGTGTCTGGGGGCTATCACTGTAGAATGAGGTTGGAGTGGGAGGGTTGTATTCCTATTCCTTTTTCCTTTATGCTCTTTTGGTATGTTGTTAGTTAATTTACTGCTCACTAAGACTGTTGTCTGACTCAAGGCTTTATGTTTTAATTCTTATTGCCTTGGGCTGTTCGTCCATTTTGGGACGGGCAGACTAGGTAGCAGGTGACAGGTGCTGTTCTCTTCTCACGATGCTGATATCGAAGACGAGCCGGAGGGTTGCATATTATTTTCTTCTTATATGTACTGGATATTCCGCTGTTTTATATTCTCTGAGAGATATGTAGTGAGGCTGGATGTATTGACTATGTGAATGCTTGTATTCAACTATTATGGAGTTTTATATGATGTCATTTTGTTCTGTAAAGCTTCACTATACATATGTTCTATTGTATTTTGTCCATGCGCTGTGAGTAATACGATAGATTCTGTTGTTTTAAATCTTACCTTGACAATCGTCCATGGTCGCCTGGCACACTTTACAGCGCTCTATTTCTAGATTCGGTGTAGGGGTCATGGGCGGTCGTCACATTTGGTATCAGAGCATTGGTTAATCGATTTTACCCAACGCTCGCCGTCGTAACTACGTATGAGAGACGTAATTGTATTTTGATGGATGATTACTATATATAATATAGTAGCTTAGTAGAGTTTGAGTCCTTTATGCAGTTGTTTCTCTAGATGTTCTAATCATTCCTTTTTATAGATATTGAGAATGAGTCGAAGAGGGAGACCAGCTGCTAGGGAAGGCCGTGCTACTGAAGAGACTGCTGATTATGCAGCCATGTTCGAAGCTATGATGACTTCGATCATGAGGAGGATACCAGTTCCGGGGGCGGCAGTTGATGTTGGAGTTCAAGTTCAAACTCCAAAACCGGTGGATTTTGCTAAGTTGTGTAAAGACTATACTGCTCTTGGAGGGAAGGTTTTCTTAGGAACAGAATCAACTATCGAAGTCCAGAGATGGATAGATGCTTGTAGAAGGATCTTTGGTGATTTGGGAATTGATGATGCAACTAAGAGGAAGTTGGCATCAAGGCAGCTTCAAGGGAGAGCCTCTGATTGGTGGAACTCTATTACCATCAATACTGCGGAGGAGGAGATTGCTTGGGAGCAATTCCAAGCTAGATTTGAAGCTAAGTTCATTTCTACAGCTCAGAAGTCTGTTCTGTTCAAGAAGTTTGTGGAGCTCAAGCAAGGTGGAAGATCTGTTCTTGAGTATGTTTCTGAGTTTGAAGCTTTGTCCAAATATGCCCGGTCATATATTGAGTCTGCTTATCAGAAGAATGAGAAGTTTGTGACCGGCTTGGATAGTTATCTTGGGAGACAGTTGGTGGATCATTTGGACGATTCATTTGAGAAGCTTGTAGAGAAAGCTCTTAGGCATGAGAGTCTGTTTCCTAAGGAAGGATCTGTTGTTGCTGTGACCAAGGGGGAATCTAAACCACAGCAGGGTGGAAACCAGAAGAGGAAGCAGCAGCAGCAGAAGGGTAAGGATGGCCAGAAGAAGCCGAAAGGCGAGGTGACTTGCTACAATTGTCAGCAGAAGGGCCATTTCTCTAAGGATTGTAAGAATCCGAAGGTGTCGATGAAGTGTCACAACTGTGACAAGCCGGGGCATTTCAGGAAGAATTGTCCAGAACCAAGGAAGGACAGGCAGATTGTGCAAGCTTATGCTTTGGGAGCTGTTCCGTCGTCTTCAAAAGCTCCTACCGCTGAAGAGAAGGGAAAGAGTGTGGTGGTTCAAGGTACTCTTTTCCTATGTGGTGTTCCAGTTAGAGTTCTGTTTGATACTGGAGCGTCGCATTCGTTTGTTTGTAATGAACTCGTAGGCCGGTTAGGTTTGGCACCGGATATTGTTGATAGGCCATTGGTTGTGACTAATCCTGTTGGGGGTTCGTCTTGTTTGTGTATGTTATGCCGTGGTCTAGTTGTATCGAGTCATGGTTGCTCTTTTGTTTGTGATTGTTTTGTTCTGAACTTTGCGGGGTTCGGAATTATTTTGGGTATGGACTGGCTTAGGAAGTATGCAGCTAAGGTTGATTGTGAGAGGCTGGAGGTGACAGTCGAGAATGTGGAAGGGCGAAAGATTGTGATACGATGTAAGCATGAGGAAGGCGTCTTCATGAGCTTCATGTATTCGCTAGTTGTTCCACGGGATGGACTGTCTTTAGTGCCAATCGCAAATGGATTCGAGGATGTCTTTGACGAAGTCAAAGGGTTGCCGCCGCATAGAGAGATCGAGTTTCGTATAGATCTAGTTGAAGGAGCCAGACCTGTTGTGATGCCTCTAAGGCGGATGGCGCCTAGGGAACAGCAAGAGTTGAGGGTGCAAGTTGATGATCTTTTACAGAAAGGATTCATTCGGCGTAGTGTGTCCGAGTGGGGTGCACCAGTTGTGTTCGCAACCAAGGCAGATGGATCATTGAGATTGTGTGTGGATTATCGTGAGCTGAATAAGGTGACAAAGAAGAACAAGTATCCATTGCCGAGAATAGATGACTTGTTTGATCAGCTTCACGAGGCTAAGGTGTTTTCTCATATGGATTTGGCAACGGGATTTCACCAGTTGAGAGTGGCAAAGGATAGTGTGCTGAAGACTGCTTTTCGGACACCATCTGGTTTCTTTGAGTGGCTGGTAATGCCGTTTGGATTGACTAACGCGCCAGCATATTTTGTGGATCTTATGAATAGAGTGTTCAGAGATCAGTTGAACAAGTTCGTACTTGTGTTCGTGGATGATATTCTGATTTATTCCAGAACGGAAGAAGAGCACAAGACGCACTTGCGTATTGTTTTGGAGACCTTACAGAAACATCAGCTGAAGGCTAAGTTTTCGAAGTGTCACTTCTGGAAGAGTGAAGTGAGGTTCTTAGGCCATGTGATTTCTGGAAGTGGAATAGCGGTTGATCCCGCTAAGGTGGCAGCAATCCAGGATTGGGTTAGACCTAAGAATGCATCTGATGTGAGAAGTTTTCTTGGATTAGCAGGATATTATCGACGGTTTATCAAAGACTTCTCCAAGGTAGCTGCACCATTAACAGGATTGACGAAGAAGAACCAAGTGTTCAGTTGGGATGCTAAGTGTGAGCAAGCTTTCGGAATCCTGAAAGAGAGATTGACGAGTGCTCCTGTTTTGACTATTCCTAGTGGGAATGATGAGATGGTGGTTTACACCGACGCATGTGGTACTGGACTTGGAGCAGTGCTGATGCAGAAGGATAAAGTTGTTGCGTATGCCAGTCGACAACTAAAGCCGCATGAAAGGAATTACCCGACTCATGATTTGGAGTTAGCGGCGATTGTATTTGCTCTGAAGATGTGGAGACATTATCTATTGGGAGTTCGATTCGAGTTATTTACGGATCATAAGTCGCTGAAGTATCTTTTCTCCCAAAAGGATTTGAATCTTCGGCAGCAACGTTGGCTAGAGTTTTTAGCATCATATGATTTTGGTATAGCTTATACTCCGGGAAAAGGTAACGCAGTGGCAGATGCGTTAAGTCGAAGACATGCAGGATTGGGAGCCATGTTTTCAGAATGGAAGAGTCTCGAGTATTTAGCTGAATTTGACTTCAGGCCTAGATGTGAATTGGAACCTGAGATGTTGGCAAACTTATCGATAAGACCCACTCTTGTGGAAAGGATTGGCGAGGGCCAAAAGCGAGATGATAAGCTTGTCAAGATTATCCGTGATTTGGAATCTGGATTGGATCCAGAAAAGGATAAAGGATTCGAGGTCGATCGAGAGGGTTGGCTTCGAAAGCAAGGACGACTAGTTGTTCCCGAGATAGATGAATTGAGGAGTGAAGTCCTGAAGGAAAGTCATCACTCGAAATTGACAATTCATCCAGGTGGAAATAAGATGTATCGAGATATGAAGAGAACCTACTACTGGGAAGGCATGAAGAAGGATGTTGGAAATTTTATTTCCAAATGTATGAATTGCCAGTTGGTAAAAGCCGAACAGAAGAAGCCAAGCGGATTGCTTCAGCCATTAGAAGTTCCTACATGGAAGTGGGAACAAGTGTCGATGGATTTTATTGATGGATTGCCTAGAACCAGAACGGGAAATGAAGGGATTTGGGTCATTGTGGATCGTCTGACTAAGAGTGCACGATTCATTCCTGTTCGATCGACTAGGACTGCATCAAAGTTGGCTGAGTTGTATATTAAGTGGATAGTTCGTTTCCATGGTATTCCGAAGAGTATAGTGAGCGATCGAGACCCATTGTTCACTAGTGGATTTTGGAAGAGCTTCCAGGAAGTCTTGGGAACCGAGTTGTGTTTGAGTACAGCTTATCATCCTCAAACAGATGGTCAGACCGAGAGAGTCAACCGAGTTTTGGAAGATCTCCTCAGAGCTTGTGTTTTGGATTTCGGAGGATCATGGGAAGATCACCTTCATTTGGTGGAGTTTGCGTACAACAACAGTTACCAGTCAAGCATTGGTATGGCACCATATGAGGCATTGTATGGAAGACCGTGTAACTCTCCGACATGTTGGTTGGAAACTGGAGAGAAGCTGATACTTGGGCCAGAGATGATTCGACAGACTTCAGACTGTATAGAAATCATTCGGCAACGAATGAAGGCAGCCCAAGATCGTCAGAAGAGTTATGCCGATAAGCGTCGAAAGGATTTGGAATTCGACGTAGGAGATATGGTTTTTGTGAAGATTTCTCCACTGAAGAATGTTATTCGATTCGGGAAGAAAGGAAAATTGACTCCAAGATTTGTTGGACCATTCCCGATCATCGAGCGAATTGGAAAGCTCGCCTATAGGTTGGAGTTACCTGAGAAGATGTCGGGTGTGCACAATGTTTTTCATGTATCATATCTACGGAAGTATGTGCACGACTCGAATACAGTGGTTTCTGCTGATAGCTGTGAAGACTTCGAAGTTGATCCAGTCGATAGAAGACCTCGTAAACCGCTTCGTGTTGTTGAAACCGACACGAAACAGCTTAGGAGGAAGGTAGTTAAGTTGCTCAAGATACAATGGAGTGATGATGATAACGACTGTACGTGGGAGGTGGAAGAGAGGATGAAGGCAGCTCATCCTGAACTCTTCAAGGTATGGCCCTAAGGTGTCGTCTCATCTCGCGATATTGTAACTTGTTCTAAGTCTTAGAATTCTGTACGCTAAGCTAGAATTGGATGCATGGTTTGTTGATTGCTATGGATGGTAGGCGTACAGAATAGTCTTTGATTGCTATGATTGCTTGGAATTTCGGGGGCGAAATTCCTAAGGGGGAGAGAATGTAACGACCCGTATTTTACGGATCGAAAAGTTTGTCAAAATCTGAGATTTTCAGATTTTGGTTGAAATTGCCTAAGTCCTAGGTCGTACGCGACCTAAATGTTGTTGGCGACTTAGGAGATAAGTCGTGAGCGACTTAGAGAAGATCTGCGACCTAAGGGGATAGGCAAGTTAAGGGATAAGTCTGGGTCGAGTTGCCGACTTAAGGTAGTGACCGACCTAAGTGATGAGTCATGACCGACTTAAGAGGTTTAGGCGACCTAAGGAAGAGTAGTAGGCGACCTAAGTATTCTGGGGTAGAGTTAGGTCGGCAACGACCTAAGGAAATGTTGTGAGCGACCTAAGTGTTTGGGTGAGTTAAGTGTTAGGTCGGCAGTTCGAGTTAGCGACCTATGGGATTGACCGACCTAAGTGTTAGCGTAGTTAGGTCGTTAGTTCTGTGTTGAGTTAGGTCGTAGGCGACCTAAGATGGTTAGGTCGCGTGTGTGTTAAGTCGCGAGTTTGCTAAGTCGTAAGTCGCGTGAGTTGTTAGGTCGCTAGAATAGTTTAAGTGTTAGGTCGCGTGGATCTAACTGTTAGGTCGTAACCCAACTAAGTCGTAGGAAGTTAAGTCGTTAGGTTGTTAGGTCGCTGGGTTTCCTAAGTGTTAGGTCGCTGAGGAGTTAAGTCGTGACTAGTGGTAAGTCGCTAGAGGCGCATGAGTCTTAAGTCGTAGGCGCGCACGCTATAAGTCGTGACCGACTTAGGAGATAGCAGTTGTTAGGTCGCTGATGCTTCTGGTTAAGTCGTAGGATGGCAAAGCTTTAGGTCGTAGGTCGGCATAGTGTTAAGTCGGCAGCGACTTAAGAAGATAGCCGAGTTACGACTTAGGGTATTTTCTGCTATAAATAGGAGAGCTTCTCTTCATTTTTGGGATCCGGATTTTGAAGCGACGAAGTGCTGCCATTTTGAGAGCTCGACTTCTACACTTCTTCACTTCTTTTCTCCACTCTAATCTAGTGCTTCCATCCATCCAAATCGAAGATCAAGATTGAAGATTCAAGAGCTTAAGTTGAAGATCTTCATCTTTTCAAGAGAGATTTCTTCGTTTGAAGCGGATTCGTGATAGATCAAGCTTGATCCTTCGCTGTCCAGATCTGAAGCGTGTTGATTTGAGGTTGTTTAGGTGATTTGGTGAGTGGTGATTATCTCTCACACGGATCCAAAGGAGTATATCGGATTGTTGGCTCGATTTGGTGTTAAAATAGAGAATTCCATGCATTTTCTTCTTCCTATGTGTAGATCCATATAGATCCATTGTTCATGATGATGTTACATCCATTTTATCATATGTTAACCTATGCAAGTTCATCCATCAAGTTTGTAGAGATATAATCCATGTTTTCATGCTTATTGGACTTTCAACTCTTTAATTACGAAAATGCCATTATTGTTATAATTGTCTACTTAGATCATTTTTGAATGCTTGATTGCTTGGATTGATGTTTGATTTGATTGATTGTTATGAACTAGATGATTGATGATTAGATTTAGATCGAAGGTGATTCAAAAGCTAAGGGAAAGGCTCTTGAATTGGAAAAGCTGCTCGTGGCATATGTAGCGGGATGATGAAGCTCTTATGCATAGATTTGATGATGTGATGTTGAGATGAGGCTTTGCGAGGATGTAATGAAGCGAGGCAATCATGTGATGAAGACTTGGTCTAATCCAGACGGGATCATTCCAAGCATGTTGATAACTCGGTGATATGATTCGAGTTGAGGATAATGAATGGATATGAGAATAGTCGTCGAGGAGGATGACTAGGAGGCTTGGATAGCATCGTTGTTGAAGGTTCTAGCATGCTCTAAGCAAGAGTACGTTTGGGCAGATTCGATAGTCCCAACGGCCAACTGTTGATGGTCGAGTACTCTGGGCAGATTCGATAGTCCTAGGCACGGGCTGCGACGACGTGCGGGAGTTATGTCTAGAACCGGGGTTTCCATTAGCCCTTGACGGACGGCTGAAAGAATGTGCCGGTCATTCAATTAACGGTGATATCGAAGCAATGATAACAGTGATAGCCAGAGTCATGGATGTTTGGTTGTATCGTCATTCGGACTCAAGAGCGGTATTTTCTGGGTGCTTATCTGATTTAGGCCTTGGTACTTGGAAAACATCGCCCTTGATTCGAGTGATAATAGCTTTACTTTAAATTGTATGCTCTGCTATGTTT
This sequence comes from Allium fistulosum, assembly GCA_030737815.1. NCBI lineage: Eukaryota > Viridiplantae > Streptophyta > Magnoliopsida > Asparagales > Amaryllidaceae > Allium > Allium fistulosum. Next base: position 192,356,591 of record CM060907.1, read on the forward strand.
GCCTCTGCTTAGTGTGTGTCTGGGGGCTATCACTGTAGAATGAGGTTGGAGTGGGAGGGTTGTATTCCTATTCCTTTTTCCTTTATGCTCTTTTGGTATGTTGTTAGTTAATTTACTGCTCACTAAGACTGTTGTCTGACTCAAGGCTTTATGTTTTAATTCTTATTGCCTTGGGCTGTTCGTCCATTTTGGGACGGGCAGACTAGGTAGCAGGTGACAGGTGCTGTTCTCTTCTCACGATGCTGATATCGAAGACGAGCCGGAGGGTTGCATATTATTTTCTTCTTATATGTACTGGATATTCCGCTGTTTTATATTCTCTGAGAGATATGTAGTGAGGCTGGATGTATTGACTATGTGAATGCTTGTATTCAACTATTATGGAGTTTTATATGATGTCATTTTGTTCTGTAAAGCTTCACTATACATATGTTCTATTGTATTTTGTCCATGCGCTGTGAGTAATACGATAGATTCTGTTGTTTTAAATCTTACCTTGACAATCGTCCATGGTCGCCTGGCACACTTTACAGCGCTCTATTTCTAGATTCGGTGCAGGGGTCATGGGCGGTCGTCACAATAGGTATCGACACCAATCTCAGTTTCTTGGAATTTGGACCATGCGATCCCTTTTATGGGTCCATACGGTTTTGGAGATCCTTCTACCGAATTTTCAAGGAGATATTTCGCCATCTTCGTCTATAAATACAAGCTTGGTTGTTCATTTTCGGGACTTTACGTTGCTAGTTGCTTTGTACTCTATTATAACTAAGGATTTTCATCTGATCCTTATTGTACCCAGTTTACAAAGTGATTAATAAAGTAATCTATTCAAAGTGGACGAAGGCAAACAACGTCGAACCACTATAAATCGATATATTCTTGTTATTGCTTTGATTTACTATTATTTCACTACTATTTCCTCTGATTCATTTTATATTCTTCATTTATTTCTCTTCAAAATTTCTACTGGGTGTTTGTGCCAACTTTTGGTGCAAACATTTTGGTGCTTTCACTAAGAAACTAGATTCTCAGCCTATTTGGATCCCATTTTTGCTACTGGATTGCATAAATCCCCCGAAAAGATCCAGAATTATCTTCAGAAATCTTGTTTGTTCTATTCAGATTTGTAAAAGTCTAAGGAAAACTATCAACAATGGTTAGGAATATCAGATCAACATCTCAAAACGTGGAAGGAAATCAGAATGCTGGCATCCAGCAGGGAGGGCCAAGAAATCTACCAGTTAATGTGAATTCTACCAATCCAGTTGATGTCCAAAATCCGGTTGATTCCATCACAAGGGATGAATTCCAAAATCTGATGAAAGAGTTACTGGATAGTCACCGCCAGTTGAATAAGCAGATTCAAACCAATATTGATCTAATGAACCAACTCAGTCAGCAACGGCATGGGAAAGCTAAGAGAGACCCAACCGCTATTCTACATTGGAGAGTTCTAGTTCATCGGTTGATTATCATAGACGCAGGAGTCGTAGAATTGACAGATATCGCACAGAAGCTTTTGGACATCAATAGGCAAAGCTACCTGGTCTTCTAAGACCGATTGGTGTTGGTCCCTCCATAGGGATCGGTATCGATCCCTCCTCCAGAGGAGGGAGTCTGCCTTTCCATGCTGGAGCCCAAGCTGGAGCTGCTACAATTGATTTGGATGTTGGAATTCAAATGGATGCAGACCAACTGCCTCCTCGGAATGACGATAAAGTGAATGTATGTGATATACATCGAGAGGATATTGAGCCAAGAAGGCCTAGAAAGACCCGTAGACATCGACCGAACCATTCATGTGAGGTGGAGCACGACCACCACTTGGCTCCTACTATCTAAACGCCGGACTTGTTGGCTATGGTTAGACAGCTAGTGAGGGAGAGCCAAGGCTTAACCAATGATGATTGGGTCATCTCATGAAGCCGTATCCCGTTTACCGACAATATGTTACATGCGAAGTATCCAAGAAGGTTCAGCATGCTGTCAATGCTTGCTTATAAGGGAAAAACCGACCTCAGGTAGCACACCATGAGATATGAATGGCTGATGGATTCCGCATAAGCTAATGATGCAACAAAGTGCATATTTTTTCCTATTACTCTCTAGTAAAGCGACGATGAGGTTTACGAGATTACCCCCATAGTCAATCTCTAGATTTGATGATTTAGCAATGAAGTTTGTGGAGCAATTCCGTATGCACGCAACTCGCCCCAAAGATGTGATGTCCCTATCCACCGTGATCCAAGCTCCATGGGAATCGCTGAAAGATCATTTGGAGAGATTTCATACAGCTGCCACAGAAGTCGGTAGTCCGAATGACCATTCAATATTAATGGTGGTAATGAGATGGATTGATCTAGAATCCAACTTTGGCGATTGGTTAGATGGCAAACCACCCACAACATTGGAACGTTTATATCCCAAAGCAGCTCAGTATTTAAGGAAAGAGGAAGCTAGATGCTCTAGGAAGAAGAATGTTGTGGGATAAAGTGGAGATGGAGTGCAGAGTAACATTGCAGTGAAGTAGTCTAGTGATAGTTTTGGAAAAGTTCAAGTGACTGTCCAAAATAAACCGAATCAGTAAAAGAAAGGCGGTGATAGGAACCGTGAGCGAAAGAGGGATCTGGAAGAGGAAAGCCTAGGATTTCAATGTATGATACCTAACACCATTGAATAAATCACTAGAGAACTTTTACTTGTCTATATGCAATACTATGCAGTATAGGAAGCCACCTCCAAAAGAATCGATGAAGAAGAAGACTAGAAAATACTGCCAGTTCTAGGAATGAAGTGGACATAACACGAATGAGTGTAGGCATCTCCAGGATATTATCAAGAAACTGATTCAGAAAAGAAAGTTACAGCAGTTGGTTAAAGCCCTACAGGATGGCGAGAAGGGGACATCTAACCTCAACCGAGGACAAGTACCACACAAGCCGAGGAGCCTGCCCAGACTGGTAGAAGATTAGTGATCAATACGATGGTTGGAGGACCACATCCAGCCGATAACAGTTAGCATGAGATAGAGCGCTATGCTAGCGCGATCAAGCATATGAATTTTGAATGTTGTTCGAGTATAGAAAATGTAGCTCCGGCAAAACAACAGCATACAATGGTAGATGACATTATGTTTAGAAACAGAGATGCATATAAGGTGAAGGCATCGACGATCGATCCAATGGTCATTGCGGCCATGATCGGCCCCGCCTTAGTAAGAAGGATTTTGGTTGATTGTGAAAGTTCTGTTAATATAATTTTCAAAAAGTCTTACAATCATATGAGGACGGAAGCCAAGGACTTGATACCGTCTAAAGCTCGCATTCATAGCTTTAATGGTGCTGCGACCAAAGCTGTCGGATATGTCGAATTTCCCGTGGAGTTGGGAGAAGGTGACCATGGGAAGTGCAGATTTTACCATTTGTTGTCTTGGATGTTGACTCTCCATACAATGCTTTCTAGGCCGACCAGCCCTAACTGAATTCCGGCTAGCTATTGCTCCATGGTGTTTAACTTTGAAGTTCCTAACTGATAACGATGTTAGAGTTGTGCATGGTGATCAGGCGACCAGACGTGCCTGTTATGTAACTAAATTAAGAGACACTGTAACATCCCATATCTGGAGGCCAAAATATAAGCGCTATGGATGCTGCATTCATCCATAGTATTAACTTCTGGTGACAAAATACGGCAATGATAATGGTACCCATAATATCAGAAACACTTGAATATGAACAAAATCACATATTTCAAAACAATATTTCACTGATTACATTTCAAAACAAATTCATATCCATGTGACAAAATCCCATCACGTTTCCCAAGCAATGATCAAATATAATTTACAATAATAAGCCAAGAGCGACATATGACGATGCCATCTTGGTTGATCAAAGCAATATAGTCATATCTGACATAATACACAACGGAAGTAAACTAAATAATCTACTCTTAATTAGCTATCCGTCAACCACCTGCTCATCTCCGGAAGCTTTATTCGCCAGAATTTCAAAAAACTAAAAACCTCAATCCTCAGCCTACTCAAATCAATTTTGAGCACCCGAAAGTTTAAGAGGAAACAAAAACTTCGAGTCGAACATAAAGCTAGTTGTGAATAATACCGTTCATCCCTCTTATTTTATGTTAAGTGAGACCACGCCGCTTAGTGGAACGGGTTTTCCCTCACTAATATTCTTTAAAACATATCTTTTTGCAAATCTTTTCCTACAACCAAAACTGGTTAAAATCTGTAAAGCATCATTATGTAAACATACATATATATCAGGTAATAAATGAACTATCTGTTCATGCACTTTAGTTTTGTTTGGGTAACTATTAACCATTGGCTGACTCGGGCCTACCAGACAACATATCAAAACTTATCTAACATCTGTTAGATGCTCTTCCTCTTTTGGACGCTCTATCCTTAACTATCTGTTAAATACTTCTCTTCAGGACGGTCTATCCTTAACTTATCATCTTCCAAGGTTACCTGATCTAATGGTTTTGCGGGCTCACCAATAACCTTTATGTATATAAACATATATTCCTTTCTATGTGTATCCATAATTTTAGTCTTACCTATGACAAAGCCCTACATACTGGAATTTTGGAATAAAATAGCTGGGGCTAATAACTAATGTATAGGGCGCGACCCTATACCAATCCCATCTAGTATTCTAATATCTGAGTAATTTTACTTAGGGATATCTTCCTATAATTTTCCCTGAAAACCTTTACAAAATGATTTAAAACCTTTAAATCAAGGTCAATAAGGAAAATATATTCTATGCTTTACTCAAAATCACCTTGCCATGTTATATATACTTTACCCAAATCCGGTTGATGAAAACATTTAAATCTTTGAAAGTCCCCTTTTCAAATCTATTGAAAGTACCCCTTTCGAAACCAAGTAAAACCCTTTCTTTTATCTAGGCCGAAAGGCCAAAACCTTCCTTTCAAAACCATTCTCAAAACCTTTTTGAAACCTTTGGAAATCCTTCCTTTCAAAAGCTTTAAAAACATTAGGCATCTTTCTTTTAAAACCTTTAAACTTTGCCTTTCGAAACCCTTGGAAAAAAACCTTTTCCTCTAATCCTCTCGAAACAACCAGAAAAACCATACCTTTCGACTCCTTTGAAACCATTGGGGAGCCACCCCTTCGATACCACTTTTAAAACCTTTCAAATGCATTAAATATAAACCTTTCGAAAGCACTTGGGTTTAATTTAAAATATGTGGAAAAACACATTTCGAAATCATTTAACTCGTCTCTTTCGAAACCAATTTGGGTTATACTTCAATTTAACAAAAGGGTCATTAAAACCATTTAAGTCAAAAGCCTACCTTTTGAAAGCATTGCTAAGTAAAGAAGTGATGGTATCGAAACCATCCCTTCGAAAGCATTGGAGATGTGGGCAAATTTTAGAAAACAAGTAACCTTTTCGAAACCTTCTAGGTCGAAAGGTAAAAAGGCGGCAGCTAGGTGTTTCGACTTAGTCGAAAGCACTCATATAAAAACAAAGTTGCAACCCAATCGAAACCATTTCCTTTTAAATCATTTGACATAGTCGAAAGCTAACTAAGTCGAAAGCATCTTAGTCGAAAGCAAGCAGGCGTATTTTTCTTTTAAAACAAATCAAAGCCTCAACCCCTTCGAAACCACTGATTTCGACCCTATACCTTTCGCCCACATCCAATTCATTATGTACCAGTTGCCTGATACCATATGAATTGGTTTCGACTGTGTTGGAGGCGTAGGAATGAAGGCGGAACCTGGTGCCGAAAGCATCAAAACAGTGAAAAAGATAATTATTTGTACTTTTAAACTATTTCTTTTGTACATAACCTGCCTTGTTTGTCTAAACCTGATTGATTGCCATATTACTTTTTCCAAAGTGCTGCCAATTTCCAGAATTAACAAATTCAAATTATTTGCAAAAAGCCCCTTTCTCTTTTTAAAATGTATAAAACATTTAAGTCCCATACCTTAAATTATTTTATATACCCATCAAACTACTTAGGAAAAATCTTGAAAAATTCCAGAAAATCTCTTTTAATATGTTTTCTAACATATAAAAATTTCAGACCCAAATCTTTTATTATTTACCCATAAATAATTTATAACCCAAAATAACATTTTCTTTACTATAAAATTCGTATTAAATCCACATAAATTCCAAAAATTCTGAAAATTGAAACCCATTTCTAAAATATTATTTCTGCTTTTCATAAAAATTCGCAAGGCATTTAGATAGGGTTTTTACCTTAAAACATATCATAAAATCAATATGAACATGTATAAATCATCAACAGGTATATATAAACATTCCATCATTCAAAAACATGGCAAAACATTGCAAATCATTTCGGAATTATCTTAAAACCAAAAATAAATCAAAACAAGAGATGTAAACATTATTCACCTTAGCTTTAGTGATTAAGGATATGAGATTTGAATGAATTTGATGTTACTTAAGCTTTCCCTTTCTCTTTCTCTTGTAAATGGTGGCCGACCTTAGCTTTTAAAATTGTCAAAATGAAATGAACGTGTAGTATAATACATGGCCATGGGTTATAGATATAGGAATGGCCTCTTTCCTATTTTACCCCTCCTATATTACATTTTAAACACTTCTTTTAATTCATTGGTTAATGACACGGCTACCCCTTAACTATAATTCAAATCTCAATCTCTTAATCAACCATTATTTTATTTAATTTAGCTAACTAAATACCCTAAATAATGTTATCAAAGTATGGGGTGTTACAGACTCTCCACCTTAAAGAATTTGATTCTCGAAATTACGATAAGGTACACAACAAGTCAAACAAAGAGGTAAAACATACCATCAAAACAAATCAGGATAAGCATCTCTAATCCTGCTCTCAACCTCCCAAGTACAGTCCCTGTCATCGTCGCTCCACTGGACCTTGACTAATCTGATTGTCTTGGTTCTAAGCCTCTTCTCATCTCTTGCAACTATACCAACTGGTTTTCTAACAATAGTCAAATTTGGTTCCACTACTAAATCCTCTAACACAGTCGATGCTATAGTAGTATCTGGATCCCTAACACACTTTCTGAGATTAGAAACATGAAAAACATCGTGGGCACCTACCAAACTGCTCGGTAACTGAACTCTATACGTGAGTTTCCCGATCCTCTCAACAATAGAAAACGGTCCAATGAATCTCGGTGCCAACTTTCCTGATCTCCCAAATCTGATCACACCCTTCATCGGTGACATCTTAACGAAAACCTGACCTCCAACCGAGAACTCTAAGTCTTTCCATCTCTTAACTGTATAATTCTTCTGCCTAGACTGAGCCTCCTTCATTCTAGCCCGAATGACCTCAACCTTTTCTGTAGCTTCTCTAACTAAATCTGGACCAAGAACCAACCTATCCCCGGTCTCTAACCAACACATAGGAGTTTTGCATGGCCTTCCATACAAAGCTTCAAATGGCACCATTCCAATACTAGTATGATAATTGTTGTTATACAAACACTCGACTAAATGCAGATGGTCTTTCCATGATCCCCCAAAATCTAGAACACAAGCTCTTAACAAATCATCAAAGATTTTGTTAACTCCCTCCATTTTCCCATCTGTCTACTGATGGTAAGCAGTACTCATCTTGAGCTTGGTTCCCAAAACTTCACTAGTGAATAAGGGATCTCTGTCATTTACTATGCTACTAGGAATTCCATGCAGTCTAACTACATTCATCATGAATAACCTCGCCAAAACAGGTGCCATTCTGGTTGCCTTAACTGGAATGAAATGGGCACACTTGGTCAATCTGTCCACTATGACCCATATACTATCATTTCCCTTATTCGACCTTGGCAACCCATCAATAAAATCCATGGATACAGAATCCCATTTGCATACTGGAATATCCAATGGTTGAAGCAACCCACTTGGCTTCTGGTGTTCGGCCTTTGCCTGTTAGTAAATCAAGCACTACTTTACCCATAAACCAATATCCTACTTCATACCTACCCAGAAGAAACTTCTATTCATATCTGATACATCTTAGTTCCTCCTGGATGAATAGAGAACTTCGAACGATGACATTCCTCCAAAACTTCTTTTCTTATGTTTCCTACACTTGGAACACATAATTTCCCTTTCTTTCTCAACCACTCATTCCAGTCAAGACTGAAATCTTTCAAGTCATCGCTCTCGGTTCCATCTCTTAACTTCCTAATCCGTTCAGGTAACACTAGGTCCTCCTCTTATTTAGAAGTAATCCTTTCGATCATCACTGGTTGAACTTCCAAACAAGATAATACAACTGTATCTCCACTAGACCCGGCTTCGGATCTCCACTCCACTCGGCAATCTGCTAATGCTTCCAAATCTTTCAACTCAGCAAACATCGCTAAAACTGCATTCTGATGTTTCCTGCTAAGCGCATTTGCAACCTTGTTTCCTTTCCCTAGTGTGTACTCAATCCAAAGTCATAAGCAGTGATAAACTCTAACTATCTCTGTTGTCTCAAGTTCAACTCAATCTGAGAGAACAAATACTTTAGCGACTTATGATCTATATATAACTCAAACATCTCTCCCAAAAGGTAATGTCTCCATACTTCCAATGCAAAAATCACTGTAGCCAATTCCAAATCATGCGTTGGATACCTGACCTCATGTTGTCTAAGCTGTCTAGAAGCATAGGCAATCACTTTACCTCTCTACATCAGTACAGCTCCTAATCCTGTTCTACACGCATCAGTATAAACCACCAAACCCTGATTCTCTTCCAGAACAACAACCATAGGTGCATGGGTCAATAAGTGTTTCAAACTCTAGAATGCTTCCTCACACTTATCGGTCCATACAAACTTTACGTCCTTCCTCGTTAGCTTGGTCATCGGTGTTGTTATCCACGAGAAATCCTTAATAAATCTCCAATAATAACCAGCCAACCCAAGGAAACTCTTTATCTCAGTCACTGTATCGGGTCTCTTCCAACTATTTACCGCTTCAATCTTAGTCGGATCTATTGACAACCCTCTCTCTGAGACTACATGACCAAGAAACTTTACTTCTTTCTTCCAGAAATGACACTTCGAAAACTTCGCCTTCAGCTGATACTGTCTCAGCGTCTCAAGCACCACTCTAAGATGAACTTCATGTTCTCTTTCATCCTTAGAGTATATCAAGATATCATATATGAAAACCAATATGAACCTTTCACTACAAGAAAATCATCTTTTGGTTGCAGAAATTTGTAGCGTTTTTATGTAAGTGCAACTAATATTATTTCACCTTGTATTATAAACGTAACCAAAAAAATTACTCATTCCCGCCTTTATTAAATAAAATTTTGCATGACCTTTAAATGTAACCAAAAAATTTGCCGCCTATGAAATTTTCATTAGCCACTTGGATTTCCTTTACTTATGCTCATCCGTTTTATTATCCATCTCCTTCATCTCCTTCTAAAAGGAAGAAAACCCTAAACTAACATTTTCCCAAATCCGACTTAGCAAATTTCATGTTACCACAATACTTCAAATCTTCGATTTGCCTTGCATAGAATAGCTGCCGCTGAAGAGCTTCGTTGAATCCAAATTCAAACTAGACCTTACAAAATCATCTTCTATTTCAGTAACACGCAGTTTTGCCACCGATTGACAAATCTAAAAGCAGACGCATACAATTACCACAGCTAAAAATCCACCGTCTTCAATTCGGAGCTCACGCATCAAAAAAAAGAAAAATATTTCGATCTTTGTTGACAAAAAGAGAAGCTTGAGCTTGTTGCCAATTTCTGCCATGCTTCTCATTTCGAGATGTGAGACCGTGATGTTGACGAGGTTCTTGAAGGAGATGCCGATGTGCCTGGAGTTTGTGAGTTCAAATTTGGAAGTAAAAGTGTCAGTCCCTAAATTTTGGTTCGTGTGTGTCGATCTCGTGTATGCTAGAGACAGACGGTCATCGACTTCTTTTTGGATCTAAGAAATATGCTGCTGTAATTAGAGGTTAGACTCGTCCGAGAGGTCACGATGCTCAATTTCTGCTCGTGATGACTGGCTCTTTTTTGGGAGGCCAACGGTGCAGATGGACGCACCAAATTTTGCAGTGATGTTGAGCTGCTCAAAGGATTATGTGGCAAATTACTTACCTCATTTCCTCAAGGTATATTTGTGAAAATTTTAGTAAATACTTAAATTCAAGAGAAAATTTTTAGTATAAAACTTTTAGTTGTGACATTTTGTTTCTAAAGTTTATGAGCTGATTAGTTCAGTTTAATATAAATTCATGTCTAATGATCACAAGTATGTGAAATAGGGTGTTTTATTCAAACAAACTTGGAGGTCTGAAGAGTTATGAGATACCAAACAATAAAATGACTGGAACCCTTGAATTTGAAGATGAGCTTTGTGGTGCCACTTTCCAGGTTCATTTTATAGCTCATCCATTCATTTTTAGCACTCTTGTAAGTATAACTTGTTATAATTTTATCTTTCTTTTAAGATGTATTAGCATGGTAATGTTAATGAGTTGTGTATGATTTGTAACCAAATGTGGATTACATTTTATTTACTTAGTCTAGATATGAAAAATAAAAAATATTAAAGCATTATATATACTGATCATTTCAGTATATAGAGATAGGTCATAGGCCAACCATGTGCTAGTTTTTCAAATGAATGTAAAAGACAAGAAGTATCAAATCATGCTGATTGTACTTTCTTAATTTAGGAAGCCATTATTGAATCTACATTTGTGTGTGTATGTAGTTGAAAACCAAATGATAAAGTATACCTTTAAAAATCTATGTTAGGAGAAAATAAAAGGTTGAGATACAGCATAACCGAGTGAATGGTTTTGAAGTGTTCAATAGCATAACCAAATTCTCAATATACTGATCTAATCGTCATTAGTTCAGAATGCCCTTATGCAATTGCAGGATAGTGTCCACTAAAGGTTTCCTGGTTGTTGAATTTGGTTGAGCATATTGAGCAGCCATAGTTCAAAAGGAGTAAATTGGGTGATTGGTTCTTAAATGGGTATGACAATAAACCGATACTTGTTGTTTCTTAATAATCGTTCCTCCTCTTGTACCTACCATTCTTTCCACTGTTTCAACCTAGAATAGAAATGCTACTCTTTCATTTCTTTGAATGACCTTATTTAGCGTATTACATGGGAACACACCAACACATGTATATGGAGCCTAGTAGTGTTGTTCTAAAGTATAGTGAATCGTATGTGCATAATTTGCACACAAGTGTACCTCATAACCTGATATCTACTTTTGATCATGTTTGCATGAAATTTCCATCATTAAATTTGATTGCTTTCATGCTTAATTTAGTTTATTAACAAGAAGATTAGATGTTGTTCATACTGCATATGATTTTACAAAACATCATAATAGTTTCAACAGACGCACGCTAAAAAATAATACAATTTTGTAAGGGTAGAATTATTTTCATACCACAAACCTCTCCATCATTTTTGTCATACCGACAAAAAATATTTCAGCTGTAACCATAGTATATAGTAACAAATGTTAAGAGTTGCTTCAGGAAAGCAACCCAACTCTGAGTTGCTAAAGCAAAGCAACTCTTGAGTTGATGAAGCACTCCATTTTACTCTTGTTTTAAAGTTATGCACCGGATAATCTGTTTTATAGATTTTTTGTTTCATGGGCATCTGTTTTAATCTGAATGGGAAATTATCCTAGTATTTTTTATGTTTCATCCCATCTTATTTTATTGCTTGAGGACTTTTGTTGATTGCTAGACACACATTTTTTATGTATGTAGACTTAGGAAGTAGAACAAACAATTGCTTTTGTAATGTCAACGTTACTAATAGAAGCTAAGCTAAATTCTACTATAACCTTTGCCTTTGCCTATTATTTGTAGATGTATCTTGCAATCTTATCCGTAACACCATTAACTGTTGTAAATTCACCATTTTACAATAGAAGATGAATAAAAAGTAAGCAATGAAAAAACTCAACTGTCGAATAATGTACCGAGTTCTATTATAACATAGGAAATAGATGTTGCTACTAAACAAACCTCCAGCAGCTCTTCAATGTGTCTCGTAAGATGATCACGTATTTGTTGAAGGTTTCAGGGATGATGAAGCCTGCAGCAACAAGCATTGCCCATCTTGCGTGTATCAGCTCATATCCTTGGTTTCTGCATTTATGTAATTTAAGGTTTATTCTATCTTTTAAAGAAATAGAAATTTTGGATGGCTATAATGGTAAAATTTGAATAAATTACTTAGCAAAGTCTTTTGGTTTCTTGCTCAAACCAAAAGGATCGTAACCATAGCTGCAAATGTATATTATATCGAATTAGTATAAAACTTGAATGCACATAACAAAGTTCAGAAATGGTATCAATACTTACTCTCCGGGTACCTCTCCGTTCAGATATTCAGGCACCTCTGAACGGTCAAGAAGACCATCGGGCAAGAAGATTCTCCTATCAGGACCTACCCATAGCATGGAAACATGTTAAGGTAAATTAAAATTTATTTTAAGTTTACATCACTACAAGAAAATTGCAGTTTACCTACGCCAATATGGCGTAGGCGGGGCGTAGGTAAATGCAATAGCTACGCAGCGCCTACGCCAAAGTTGGCGTAGGTAAAACCTGCGTAGCTAAAAATATGCCTACGCCTTACCTACGCCATCCGTAGTGGTGTTTCCTACGCCGTTCCTACACCTATATTTTTCTACGTCTTTCCTACGCCGTAATATTCCTACGGATATGGTACGACATTTCTACTTCTTTTTTACCCATGCCTTTCATACGCCCTTCGTTTACCTACGCTTTCCCTACGCCTTTGATTTTCTACGTTTTTCCTACGTCTTCCCTACGTCATTCATTTATCTACGTTTTACCTACGCCTATATTTTTTATGTTTTACCTACGCCATACACACGATTTTTTGCTGTACCAATATTTGCTTTACCTACGCCTTTTCTGAAGCAATTTTTATATATTATATACTATTATATTTCTTTTCATCGTACATTAAACAGAAACTAAAATCAACTTATTTCATGTATATAAACATTTCAACAAAACGATTAACATCAAATCATTCATCTTCAATTAAATTCAAATATCTCATTCATATTACAAAGTCAAATCAATATCAATCAAGTTCTCATATGTCTAAATAGTACGATATTACGTTCATAATACATGACATCAAACAAATACGACTAAGAATGAAAAATACCCTCATCCCTCACGACGATCATTTGACTCTCCATCAAATCGTTGTCGAATCATCTCAGTAAGCTGTTCATACTGCGTCTTTAGCATTTGAATTTCCACATCTTGACACTTCATCTTTTCCTTTAGTTCAGCTCTAGTTTGCGCTTCACCCCTGTTGATGCTATAAGTGGCATCTTTGTATTTCTGCATTTTATCAAATATTGCATCAATTTCTACATTTTATACTAATTAAAATAATATTTTGGTGAAAGTTTAAATATTTACTCCAGGGATATTTTCATAATAGGGTTTGCGATCCTTTCTTTTAGCGATAGCACCGGTAAGCTTATCGAATACTTCTTCTTCGACTTCATAAGTAATTTCCGTGCTTTCACTTTTCAATTCTAGCTTGATATTTTGCCTGCATTTATAATTCTTAAGTTCAGATAATACAAAAATCTAAAGAATGCTAAAAAAATTAGTGCAAGTGTAAAATATCCTAATTTAGTTTTGAACCTCACTGTAAACGCAACATGATTTCCTCAACAACCATAAACACTCCATCATAACTGAGCAAGAATTACAGGACAACCATCATAAAAATAAAACATTAAATGACCTACTTGACATCATAGTCACTATTGTGATTTAGGATATATGGGAAGAGCGATATACTCACATCTTTAATGGTGTCCAAGATGGAAGACAACTATTCAGCAAAGTCAAAGTAGAAAGTAGAGATTATGGTAGGAATAAACTTTTCTTCAGTGAATTTGGGGTTCAAGATGTTTTATTCCTATTATAATCTCTAAAGATAAATCATGAGATAAAACCGTTCCTATTATAATCTTAGCAGCTCTTGTAATATGGCCAGACGAGAAAACAACACATCAAGTCATTACAAGAAACAAAACTGTTCAGGCTTTTAATCAAACAAAACTGCTTCCTCACTGCATTCATCTTGTATGAGTTATTAAAGAAGAATTCCTAAAACACCCAAAAACACTTCTGTCGGCAACACTTCTGTCATACCATCATCCATCATCGAACCCACTTCACCACCACTTCTAACACTGCAAATCACCCAAACCCATGTCTAGAATTCCATCAAATCGGCAACTAACTTCAACAACCTTCGAACTTCAATTTCCTAATACACTCAGCAACCACACACAACAAAACTGCAAACTCACTTCACATCTCCTATACAACCAGAGTTCAACCCACAAATCTTCTTCCTTCCAAACACTCCCCCTACATCTCCCACATTTTCACTACACGACCACAAATCGTCCACCAATATCACTACACATACCCGAAAACAACACTACTACAATCAACCACAGTTCACCACCACCTAACAACAGCAACTCCTCCTCATCCTCCATACCCGAAAACTACATACCTGAAAATAGCAACTCCTCCTCCAGCCTAACAAAATCCTTCTACACTACCTTCCTTCAACAGTTCTCCCCACCATAATCCATCTCCTCCAACATCAGAAACTTCACCACGAACTCCAACAAACAAAATCCTCTAATGAATTAAAAAATATATAATAGCATGGGTAATATCAAACTGGATTCTGTTTATGATTTATAACATGTAGCCGTATAACATTAATTTTTGAAGCATGCAATAAAGTTATATAAAAATATAAATTTTGGCATTTGGTTCATACAACTGTAGGACCTATATCCAATCACTTATAAAACGATACGCTATATGTACCATATAAAGATGAAATGATACTTTTATTGATAATACTTGAATACAAATCAGAAATACAATGGAAGTGTATTTAAATACAATACAGATGGGCCTAATATTCAGGCCCGTGTAGAGTTGGTAATCTTAATACAATAACAGAATGTAATCTCGGCCTTTGATATAGATATGTGGTTCATATGCAATCAGAGTGAAGATGCGGATAGATAAGTGTGCTTTCTCTTGTATTGCCGAGACCATTGTTTTGTTTGTATCATTATACGCCGCCTCAAACAAAACTAGGGTTTTACATCCTCTTTATTCTCCATTTCGACTGAGAAAATTTTGAGATCTTCGCGAAATCGATTAAAATTCCTAGCAGATAAAGCTTTGGTCAGAAAATCCACTCTTTGATAGTAGGTTGGAACATGGCTGATAGCAAGCTTGCCACTTCCTGTCTTTTCACGAACAAAATGGAGATCAATCTCCATATGTTTCGTGCGTGCGTGCTGAACAGGATTCATGGAAAGGGAGATGGCGCTGAGATTGTCACACCAAATGATGGGTTTGCGAGTTGATTTGAACCCTAATTCCCAAATTAGGGTTTCGATCCAGGTGATTTCAGCAGCTGTACTTGCTATGCACCTGTACTCTGCTTCGGTGCTGCTTCTGGAAACAGTAGCTTGCTTGTTCGTGCACCAAGAAATTGGATTTGGTCCCAAGTAGACGCAATATTCAGAAATGGATTTTCGATCATCAATATCGTTTGCCCAGTCAGAATCACTGTAAGCATGTACATTTATATCCTTACTAGCTTTTAAACATAGTCCATGTGTATTGGTTCCTTTGAGATATCTGAGAATACGTTTGACTGCACTCTAATGTTCGTTTAGAGGGTTCTGCATGTACTGACACACCCTATTGACACTAAAGCATATGTCTGGTCTAGTAATTGTGGCGTATTGAAGTGCTCCAACAACACTTCTGTATTGCTTGACATTATCAATAGGTTCTCCTTTATTTTTAGATAATTGTCTGCAGTTTGTCATAGGAGTGGGTAGTGGTTTTGCCTTGTCCATGTTGTGTCTGACCAGAATATCATTGATATATTGCTTTTGTGACAAAAAGAATTCATTGTCAGTTTTTCTCTGAATATCTATTCCCAGAAAATATTTTAATTCACCCATGTCCTTGATTGCAAAGTGTTTGTCCAGTAGTTGTATGATGTGGTTGATTTCTTGTTGATCGTCTCCTGTAATGAGAATGTCATCAACATATACAAGTATATACGTGCTTATATGCTTATCCTTTTTCATGTAGAGTGAATTGTCTGACTTGGTAGCATTAAAACCCAAGTGTGTCAGTGTGTTTTTAAGCTTCTCATACCATGCTCTAGATGCTTGCTTTAACCCATATATAGCTTTGTGTAGCTTGCAAACATAGCCTTTATTTGTATGATGATTGTATCCTTCTGGTTGTTGCATGTAGACATCTTCACATAATTCACCATTTAGAAAAGCATTATGGACATCCAACTGTCTTATTCTCCAATTTTTGTGAAGAGCTAAGGTCAACATGATTCTTATAGTGGTTGGTTTGATTACTGGGGAAAAGGTCTCAGTGAAATCAAAACCAAACTGCTGTGAATACCCTTTTGCCACCAATCTGGCTTTATATTTCAATATATTACCATCTGCATCTCTTTTGATTTTATAAGTCCATCTGCATCCCACAATATTTTTGTTGCTTGGTGGTTGCACTAGTGTCCAGGTTTTATTTTTGACCAGTGCATTTAATTCTTCATCCATTGCCTTTCTCCATTTTTTGTGTTTGCTGGCCTGATCATAAGAATTTGGCTCCACCTCATTTATTTGAGCTATGTATAGTTTAGGTTTAAAAATACCACTTTTAGATCTGGTAATCATGGGATGTCCTTCCTCTGCATGTTGACTATGAGATTTTTCCAATTGATTATCATTGATGTTTGCGGTTGCATCTGTTGCTTGGTTGTCATCAGATGTATTTGTACTTTGATCATGATTATTGTTCAACATGCTAGTACTCTGATCATCATTCAAATTTATTGGTGAGCAGCTGTTGTCATTCCCATTATCTGAATTGAGTCCTGATTTGCTGTTAGACATGGATGCATCTTTATCAACATTTTGCATTGCTTGATCATTTCTTTGAGTGTATTCTGACAATTCAGGAATGTGAAAATTATGTGCTTTCTCATCATTGATTTCATGATTCTGCTTGCCTTTATCTGCAAATGGAAACACATTTTGATTAAACACCACATGCCTTGAAATATATATTTTGCCTTGATTGTCCATGCACTTATATCCTTTTTGATTGTGTGCATACCCTAAAAAGGTGCATGGACTTGATCTTAGGCTCAGTTTATGTTTGTTGTACGGTCTGAGATAGGGATAACACAGACACCCAAATTTTTTGAAATGGTCATATTTTGGTTTAACTTTAAAAAGTTTTTCATATGGACAGACATTGTTTAATACTTTTGTTGGCATCCTATTAATAAGATATACTGCAGTGGCAAAAGCCTCACTCCAGTATTTCAAAGGTAGTGATGCTTGAGACAAAAGTGTTAAACCTGTCTCTACAATATGTTTGTGTTTCCTCTCAACTAAACCATTCTGTTCAGATGTGTGGGGGCAGGTAGTTCTGTGAAGAATTCCCTTTTTGTTAAAAAATTCTTTTAATGGCATAAACTCTCCCCCACCATCTGTTTGTATTATCTTAACACATTTGTTAGTTTGTTTCTCAATGTTTGTAATAAACTGTGCCATAGCATTGCTAGTGTCTGATTTAGCCTTGAGAAAATAAATCCAAGTATATCTTGTGTGTGCATCTACAAGTGATAGATAATACCTGTGCCCTTGTGTTGAATTAAGAGGTGCTGGTCCCCATAGATCTGCAGTGATTAACTCAAGAGGATTTTCATATATAGTTTCAGAAATTGAAAAAGGAAATTTATGCATTTTGCCCATTTGACAATGATCACACAGAAGTAATTCAGACTTATTTGCAACAGAAATATTATTTTGCATTAAAATGAGTTTAACTACATCATAACTAGGATGGCCAAGTTTACCATTCATGAAACAATTTTACATTACTATCACTCCTTGTGCTAACATTATTTGACCAAATTCTCTTGTTAGCTGCATCATTATTTTGAGTATTGCCGAATTTGTATAGACCATTTTCCAGCTTACCCTGTAATAATATGTTTTTATTTAATGAATCTCTAACAAGACATGATTTAGGGTGAAACTCAAAATACACCTTATTTTCACTGGCAAATTGTGAAACACTAATAAGATTTTTCTTGATACTTGGTACTCTTAATAAATTGTTTAAATAGAGTAACCTTGTACCTTTTATATAGCCAGTACCAACATGTGTTATATTTGCAGCTTCACCATTTCCCATAAGAACAGTTTGATTACCTGTGTATCCTTTGTTGCCCAGATTTAAATTCTATAGATTATTTGTAATGTGGTTTGTGGCACCAGTATCTAGAAACCATTCTTCACTGCTATAATCTTCAGTTTTGGTTACATCTTCAGTTGTATTGTCTCCATTGTTTCTGGATTGGTTTCTAGTCTGAACCATGTTAGCATTTGGTTGCTTGTTGGTTTGAGATGTTTGTCCTGCATTGAAATCTTCCTTATATCTGAAATAACATTTGTTTGCCATATGCCCAAGTTTTTCACAAATCTGGCATTTAACTCTATTACTGTATCCATTCCTTCCTCTACCTCTGCCTTTTTGAACACTGCCACCTCTATGACTCTGATTATCTTGCCTGGGTTGATTTGATGTGTTTTTCTGATTTCTGTTTCTTGATGCAACTGCATAATTGACATTATATTCTTCTTGCATTGATTTCCTTTGTTGAATTCTTCCCTTATGAGCCAGTAGAGCTGTATGGACAAATTCAATATCAGGCAGAGTTGGTTGTGTTGCTATGTATGTTATTAAAGATTCATAGTCTTGATCCAATCCATTGGTTATTACTAGAATCTGCTCACTGATGGATACATTATGACCAACCCCTTTTAATTTGTCACATAGATTTTTGATTTTGGCAAGATATTCTCTCATTGGCACATCATTTTTCTTGGCATTTTGTAATTCTCTTCTATATTGCATGACCTTTGCTGCTGATTGTGAACTGAAAATGCGTTCGATTGCTGACCATATCTCGTAAGAGCTGTTGCATCCAACCATTTGTGACAGTAAGCTTTGACTAATTGAGGATAGTAGCCATGATGACAAGAGATTGTCTTGTTTTTGGTAATGTTTGTAATCTGGATTGCTAACAGTTTTCCCTTCTTTGTCAGTAATCATGATTGGTGGTATGGTCTTGGTTCCAGAAACATAGTCGTGTAAGTCGTATCCTTTTAAAGCTATTTCGATTTGATATTTCCATAAGATGTAGTTGTCTTCATCTAATGGTGTTGTGATAACTTGACTTTTAGGTTTGATCAAGATCAGATCAGAGTTTGGGGAGTTCTTGGACTGGTTGCCTGAAGTTGCCGATGTAACTTCTTCTTCATCAACTGCCATGGTGATTCAATGATCTTGAAATGCCGGTTTCTTGGTGAAGAAGAATAGTTGGCAAGAATGTTGGCGTGGCTATCTGAGAATAGCAGCCAAGAAGCAAGAAAAGGATGAAATGCAGAATGCTTGTGATAGGTGTATATTACTGTTTCATTAAGATACAGTAATATACATGAACAGCAGTGAGGGATCTTGCAACCAGAGGAGAAAAGTGAAGAGTATACTGATTTCTCCTTTTTGGATGGCAAGAAACGTATATGGAACAGATGTAATAGATCTTGATGTGATCTAAAACGAGATACGCCTTCCTCGATGATGATATTACTCTGAGAGGACCTAATCACAACTCAAATTTTGAAATCTTGGAATTTCTTTGATTGTGATTTTCTTTATCTTTTTGAATTTTGCCGTTTGGCTTTAGAGCTCTGATACCATAAAGATGAAATGATACTTTTATTGATAATACTTGAATACAAATCAGAAATACAATGGAAGTGTATTTAAATACAATACAGATGGGCCTAATATCCAGGCCCGTGTAGAGCTGGTAATCTTAATACAATAGCAGAATGTAATCTCGGTCTTTGATATAGATCTGTGGTTCATATGCAATCAGAGTGAAGATGCGGATAGATAAGTGTGCTTTCTCTTGTATTGTCGAGACCATTGTTTTGTTTGTATCATTATACCATATAATAAAAGTAAACAAATAAGCAATAAAAGTTATTACTATATACTAATGGAACAAAAATTTACAAAAAGCTAACCAAAGCTATATTTGTCCGCCACTAGATAAGAGTTCTAAATTGGAGATAGAAATATAATGATTAATGAAAGTAACAATTCAACAGGAGCTAACATGGATATAGATAGTTTAGCACTAGTAAGATTTTTCGAAAATAAAGGCTTTTTACATATACTGCAATTAGAAAACGCAACAAGATTAGTTTCTGTACATGCACGTAAATTAGAGTACATCATTAGAGGGAGATTTAACTCTACACAAAAGATGTACCGCAACAATAACTAATTAATGTATCCAAACTTGTTTCTATTATTTTGTTTATACTTGGGATTTGGTGGTAGAAGTGCCTAAGGTAGGCTGTGGAACAAAGCCTAAGCTGGAAACGCAACAGGCTGGGATGTCCCAACGGAGGCTAACGGGCGACTGCGGGGGCGGGCAAGAGCTTGGAACGAAAAGCGGAAAGTAGGTATTATTAGTCGAG
This sequence comes from Allium fistulosum, assembly GCA_030737815.1. Lineage (NCBI taxonomy): Eukaryota > Viridiplantae > Streptophyta > Magnoliopsida > Asparagales > Amaryllidaceae > Allium > Allium fistulosum. The sequence goes on from CM060907.1 coordinate 192,377,326, forward strand.
ATGTAGACTTGGATTCCTTGATTATTAGTCATATTTTGTGTGTGGAAAACTCAACAAAATAAATGAACCGTATACATTGGTTGAAACCAAAGAAAACAAAATGCAATGTGTGCTATTTGCTCTGTTCTAATAATCATAAGTATTGTGCATATGTAGCATGTAGCATGTTGAAGTTAAGGATCATATAAACTAATTTTATCCTAGAATAAACATACAGTACATATGTTGATTCTCCTCGGTTTGTCATAGAACTTAATTAACAGGATCTTAGGCTAAATGAAGTTTCGATTTAGAAATTTATTTATGTTAAAGCAATAATTGAAGTTGGAGAATACTTGAAGTGAGTGTCTGCAGCACTTTTGTTGTGTGGTTGTGTTACTTTGATTTAGTTATGAACTTATAACCATTCTACATTTATCTTTTTGCTGCCAAACTAGCTATGTCGCTACGAAGTCTATTAAAGTATTGTGAATGATATTTAAAGGGGCCATTAGTTGTTTCTAGAATGCTATATTTGTGGGGATAAACCTTTGAAACCAATCAAAGATGAATGTTCTAGTACATATACAAATGCTGAAATGATAGTGATAAAAGTATGGATTGACTGGTTCTTTATGCAGACTTGTATCTGTGCGTGGAAAGAGTATCCTGTATCAAGTTTTGAATAATAACCCATACAAGCTAGGTAAAATAATTCTTCTGTCGGCAAAAAAGTTTCATAACAAAACACTTCTGTCGGCAACACCACCATCTCCTATTCACCTTTCCTGAAACACCCAAAACTTCACAACCCAATCACGACCACTCAATCACCACTTCATCCAAACAAAACCTACCACTTTCAATATACGTCAGCAGACTCCCTTCATTGTCCCCTACAAACTTCCTTCACCGTTCCTCCCTCACTAAACTGAACTCAACATTCATGTAGAGTGGTACAAAACTGCACTGTTGCAAGTGCAGTAGTGCTGCACACGAAAATGTGCAAAAACTGCACTGGTAAAGTGCAAAAACTGCACTGGTACAGTGCAAAATCTGCACTGGTAGTGTTTATAATGCAAAAACTGCACTGGCAGTGTTTATAATGCAAACACTGCAGTGTAGTGCAAAAACGCACTGTGTAGTGCAAAAATTGCACTTTGTAGTGCAAAAACTGCACGGGGGTAGTCCAATAGGCTTTGTGAAAAGATCATTGAATACAATATACCCTTAATTACAAATAAATATTCATTGTTAATAAAAACAAAATGAGCAAACAAAACTTGAATATCAGATTCGGGTAGAGCATACAATTGTGAAATCGGGTGATAGGAAAACCGCAAGAAATTCGTATTACCTTTGTGTCAAATTCTCTTTAACGAGAAGAGAGGAACTGAAACCGAAATCGAAGGTCGAAATCCAAATCGAAGATTGGATCGAAGGTTTCCAGACGTCGGAGATGGAGTCGCAGACGTCGGAGATGGAGTCGCAGACGTCAGAGATGGAGTCGGAGAAGTCGGAGATCGAAGGTTTCAGAGTGTGATTTGAGATGAATGGGTTTAATTTGGTTGACGAATTGGGTTTTTGTACATACGCCGGTTTTGATAAATGAGAATGAAAGGGTTTTGTACATACGCCGGTTTTGATAAATTAGGTTAATATTTTGGCTAAGACCATGGCGTAGGCATGGCGTAGGAACAATTCCTATGCCTTTCCTACGCCATGAAAACTTTGTAGACGTGGAAACGGCGTAGGAAATTATCTACGACCTTCCCACGCCATCATTTTAACGTAAGGAGTTTCCTACGCCTTTCCTACGCTTTAATTATTTTTCAGCATATCGAAGCTGGCGTAGTTAAGACGTAGGAAATTTTCTTACGTCTTTCCTACACCATTACCTCTTTCTACGTGTTTCCTACGCCATACCTATGCCCCGCCTTTTGGCGTAGGAAAGACGTAGGAAATTTTATGTAGGAAATTGATGTGTTTTCTAGTAGTGCATGTTTAAATTGATCTTCGTGTAGCAATATGTAGAATATGTTAGGGAAACAAAAACTGTTTGTCATACTCACCATACCACTTGGAGAGCTCATCAGAAGCAGGAGAAACAGCGACAGGCTTTTCCTTGAATTGACTATCTAATATTGTAAAAGGTAGGATACTATTAATATGGAACTCAAATATATGGATGCCTATAATTCAGTTACGTGGAAAGTAGTTTATTTTTGCATGTTTCAAAGGGAGGGAGTGGAACTGTTATTTACTGTTGTTATGGTTTTTATACTGCCATTGAAAGGAATTGTGGAGAACAGTTAAAATTCCATTCATATATATATATATAATATTCAGAAAGAATACAATGGTTTTTATACTGTTGTTAATACACAGTGTTGTTAAAATTCCATTCATATATAATAATATTTAGAAAGAATACAATGGATATAATTCTGTATTGTTGAATGCATGGAAGATTAAATCAACAAGTAATCCTTTATTTTAGTTATTTTGCAAACTTACAAATACCAAAAGACACTTAAAATAATGGAACAAAGGAAGATCAACTATACATGTGTTGTGCACTGTCATGCTACTGATATGAATTTTTTTTCTGTTCACATATGCGAGCTACCGAAAGCAGAAACATATCAAACAACTCATTGATCAAAATTGCAATACTATATCTGATTATGCTGATTTACAAAAATAATGTTGTAAGATATTTTACAGAGCTTTTTAATTATGCTAGCATTGGGACAAACTTTCCTATAATCATTTTTAAGAAAATCCTATCTACTCGAGTAAGGATAAAATTACTTTCTTATCATTGCTTAAGCACTTTGTATATACCTCAGATGAGAAGTGGTTCAAAACCATATATGTAAAACTTCAATTTCAAAGCTTTCTCTACTCTGTTAATTTACCCTTCTAGCAATATCAGAATGGATTAAAAAAATGTAAATATAGTCTACGGCTATTCTAGTATCTCAGAAGTGTTAGTAATCATGGAATGTACTATATTTTTAGTGCTGTGCTTTTTTCAGTTTGTTTTTTTCCTAATTACAAGTGAAGTTCAATTATATTTTATGCACTCCACCAGTTCAATTTTAAACTTTAAATTAACTTTAATTTTAAATTAACTTAGAACTTTAAATTAAATTAAATTTAAAACTTAAAATTTTAGTACCTTCAACTAAACTGTTAACTAATTGCTTTACTGTTAACTAATTGCTTTACATATTATGCATTAAATTACAATTTACAAAAGTATTATGAATTTAGGTGCTTACATTGTCATTTTTTTCTTGCTCATGTTGTTGGATTCACCATTCTATCAAAGGAGGGTTCGTAAGTGTGCAAAATTGATTCCTACTATTTAAGCTCAAGAAAGGACTTTATTTCATTTTTTTATAAATTTGATAATTTATATGACATCATTTATAGTATGATATACTTGTATAATATTGTAGATGTTTGATCTCATATTTGAAGTCCTACGAGTTAACGTAATTATTTGACTATCTGTTGTGCTTTCACTTGTGTAGGCATCGGACTTTTGAAGAGAGCAAATTTGGACTTGATGATGCTAGCTTTCACTTGTGTATGCAACAAAGAATTATGGGTAATCAAACGTTTTGTTAGCACTAGTTAGATATAACATTTATTAGTACCCGATGTGTAAATTTGTATACAAATGGTTATTGTATGTGAGTTAGGTCATTTTGTCGAAAAACTATTGTATTGGAATGGTTATGGATATTTTATTTGATTATATGGTTAATGTGTTTTTTAACTTATTTGAATATAGGGTTCAACTCAACGACGCTGAATACCTCATAACCGTTTCTAGATGGGATCACTCTCACCCGCACAGTAGACCTGAAGCTTTCCTCCTGGGACTGGACTATGAAAGAGATATGAAGTGCTTTAGTGACCCGATGAATGTGCAATCAGATGAACTGGATTCAGACGATCGCTTCGACGTTATGAACTATGAACCGGCTTCTCCAACCCCGCCCTTTCCCGGACCCCAACTGCCTAACATTGAGTTTGACGATGCTAGCATTCCGGCCCCCTTTGCAGATCCAGCTCCCCAGCGCTGGGACCCCCTTTTTGACTTGGACCTCTCGGTGCCTCCTCAGTACCAAGCTCCCAGCATTGACCCTGCGTCCCCCCCAGTCCCAAATGCCAACCTGGGCCCGAACCCTAACCTGACCTCTCCCCCATCTCCGCTGCCGTTGCACCTTGCGAGGAAAGACCTAACCCCAGCTCGGGTGAGGAGAAGTGCGCGGAACTCCAGATCCTTGCCTGGTCATGCAGGTAGCATCTATAAAACTGTAGTATTTTCTTCTGCTAATTCTAGACTTAACAGAAAACTAGCGCGTTGCATGGGAGTTAATATTCAAGACGAACATTACACTGCCATGCAAACCCTAGAACAGGAGAGATTGTCCTTCTCCCAATGAAAATCATCTCATGGAATATTCGCGGGCTAGGGGACCCCTCTAAAAGACACTCAATCTTCCTTACACTGTCCCCCCTAAAAATCGACATCCTCCTGCTCCAAGAATCTAAACTGTCTGATCCAACCCCCCTCATCATCAAGCAACTAGGTGGCTCTCATCTCACAGGCTGGGCCCATTCCAACTCTATTGGCTCCAGAGGAGGCCTAATCACCATGTGGAACGAATCCGTTTGGTCCCTTTGCCAAATCATTCCTCATTCCTCCGTCCTCCACGTAGCTCTCAGACACGTGCAGACCAACACTATCTATTTTTTCTCAAACATTTATGGTCCCCAAGCAGCGCAAGAAAGACGGAACCTTTGGTCTGATTGCTCGAATTTTGCGTCATCTATCCAGGGACCTTGGGTAGTTGGTGGTGATTTTAACACAACTAGATACTCAGATGAAAGGAGCTCGGGATATATTTCACTTGACTCGGAGGACTTCAATGCTTTCATTAACTCCTGCTCCCTTATCGAACCCCGAATCAACAATCGTCAATTTACCTGGTCCAATAAGCGCCTTTCACCTGCCTTAGCTAAACTTGATCGCTTTCTTTTTAGTCCTGCCTGGGAAGACATTCACCCCCTCTCTTTTTGCCTTGGCCTCGCTACCATTCTTTCTGATCACTGTCCCCTCTGCCTTGATTCCGGTACCCCCCCGACCTCCAAGCGACCATTCCGTTTCGAGAGGCTCTGGCTCCTAGAACCTTCATTCGATGATTTTATCAAACTGGCTTGGAGTCAGCCTTCTAGATCCACCTCAGCCACCTCTCGGGTTGTTTGCAAACTCAGATCCCTTAGAAAACTCCTCCGGCCTTGGGCTAGGTCGATCTGGGGTTCCATCCGTACTCGCATTGCCACCATCCAGAATGACATTCTTGCTCTAAATATCCAAGAGGAGTCTCACCCCCTAGACGTAGGAGACTCAGCCACCCTTGCAAACCTTGAATCTGAACTTGAAAGACTTTTGAAACAAGAAGAGATTGGTTGGAAACAGCGGTCTAAAGCCAAGTGGTTTAAAGATGGCGACAAAAACACTTCTTACTTCCACAAATTAGCAAATGGTCGGCGCAGGTCCTTATCCATCCCGGAAATTGTGCACAATAACAACGCTATATCTGATCCTACCTCCATCCTGAACCTCTTTTCCGAATTCTACCATTCTATGCTAGGAAAGCCTTCCCCTCCACTTCCCGTCATCGATTGGAACCTTCTCTATCCTAATCCATTGCCCATCCCCATAGACTCGTCTTTCACGGAGGAGGAAATTCTGGCCGCCCTCAATGATATGGATGACAACAAATCCCCAGGGCCAGATGGCTTTGGCCCTTTCTTCTTTAAGCATTTCTGGAGAGTTGTCAGAAATGACGTCCTAGACATGTGTGCCGAATTCTGTTCCAACCCTATGACCATATCCTGCCTTAACTATGCCAACATCGTTCTCCTTCCTAAATCTGATGGTGCCAACTCCCTCTCCGCATTTCGACCCATTAGCCTGCTCAACACCACTTTCAAACTGATAACCAAGGTGCTCGCTAACCGTCTCCAAACCCATATGGATTCACTGGTGGGAGTGGAGCAATCGGCCTTCATCAAAGGAAGGAGCATACTGGACTGTGTTGCGGCAACACAAGAAGTCATATCCCACTGCCATTCTTATAACATCCCTGGGGTCCTTCTAAAATTAGACTTCTCCAAAGCCTTTGACTCAGTCAACTGGAATTTCATCCTTGAACTCTTAATGCACAGGGGCTTTCCACCTAAGTGGTGCAACTGGATAAAAAGTATACTGAACTCAAGCCTTTCCTCGATCCAGATAGGCGGTGTCTCTGGCGGTCTCATAAAATCTGCAAGGGGTCTCAGGCAGGGAGACCCTCTCTCTCCACTTATCTTCGTTCTCGTAGCGGATGTGTTTAACAAAATGATCAAACGGGCGACTGCAGATAACTACTTGGCAGGTATCCGTCCTTCCAATCCCAACTCCAACTCCCCTCCCAGCCCTTCGATTTCTAACCTTCAGTTTGCAGACGACACAATCCTTTTCGTCTCCCCCTCCCCTGAACACATCCATTGTCTTAAGGTCCTCCTGTACACCTTTGAACTCATTTCTGGCCTCTCTATTAACTTTAGCAAAAGCTCTGTCTTCATGCTTGGAAATGCTGACCATCTCGGTCCCTCCATCGCCTCTGCCCTCAACTGCAAACTTGACACATTTCCCTTATCCTACCTTGGCATCCCTCTACGCCCCACCAAGCTTCATCGTTCGGACTGGAATCCCCTTGTATCCAGAATTGAATCTAGACTTGCAGGTTGGAAAGCGAACTCCCTATCGACAGCTGGCAGACTCGTCTTGGTAAAAGCGGTACTCTCTGCAATCCCTCTCTACTGGCTCTCCTTTCACAAAATTCCTAGTTGGGTATCCAAAAAAATTGATTCTATTAGACGATCTTTTCTCTGGAATGGTGGGAGAGCCAAAAGCCTGATCAGCTGGAAAATCATCTGTTTACATACGGAACATGGCGGCTTAGGCATATCTAACTTGATTACCTTCAACCAATCTCTTCTTGCCAAATGGCTTTGGCGTCTCCTCTCTCCGGGTCAGTTTATCTGGAAAGACTAGATCCTGGCCTATTACTATAATGCGGACCCTTCCCTTGCCCTCCACTTCGCCCCACTCTCCAAACCCTCACCTTTTTGGTCAGGTGTTCTCGCTTCAGTTAATCGCATCAAACCGCTCCTTCATGTGGAACTTGGAGCTGGCACCAACTGCCTCTTCTGGTTCGATCACTGGCACAGCCTCTCCCCACTTCACCGCTCCCTCCCTTCCCTCTTCTCCTCCTCCAATCGACCTCTCTTATCAGTAGCGGACGCTGTCAACCTCGGCCTACCCGGCCTCTGCCCCCCTTCTCTTTTCGACACTGACACCCTCTCTGAGCTCCTCTCCGCCCTTAACATCCTGCGTTCGACTGTCCTGACCCCTACCCTGCCTGATCTTCACTCCTGGGCCCTTGCTCCTTCCAGTGGCTTCTCTGTCTCCCAATGCTACTCCTTCCTAAACCACCCCGGTAGACTTTTTGCCTTCCCCCGTGTCTGGAAATGCCATATCCCTCCCCGAATCAAATTCTTCCAGTGGTGTCTCATTCATGGCCGGATTAACACCAAGGATCGCCTCTCCCGCTTCAACATCACTTCAGATCAGATCTGCGTCTTCTGCAACACTGAAATCGAATCTATCAGACATCTATTCCTTGATTGCGATTTATCCTTCTACATTTGGGTTTCGGTCTGTGTCCACAATCTTGGGATAATCTACTTCTTAGAAGACTTCTTTGAACACTGGCAGTATGGCTCACCTAACCCTCATCTTGACTCTCTTCTGGCTATCTTCTGCTGGGTCATCTGGAAAGAGAGAAACGCTATCATTTTCAACAAACCCACTAGCTCGCGTCTGGCATTATGCATTAAAATCTCTAATCTGTTCGATTATTGGGCAGGTCCCTCATCTTCGGCGCCCTTCAGATTTCGCCTTCCAGCGGTGAGGTCCCCCTTGGAAGAATCGGTGGGCAGCGCTTCCTCCGCCGCACCGACAGGACCGCATGGAGCAGACTAAGGGATCGACTGTCCTCTCTCTCTCGCTTGAACCTGCTTTTACTTTTCGCTGCAGTCATTTTAATAATCACTGGCTTAGTATGTATATTAATCTTTACCTATAACCTGATGCAATGACTGTAATCTAAACACTTTTTTGCTGTAATGCTGCTTTAGCTATCGATCAGGCATGTTGATCGAACTATCACTATATATTTATATTTAGCCTAATCGGCTGTGTAGTCACCTGCTACACAACCGTTCTTCTCAAAAAAAAAAAAAAACTTATTTGAATATGATGATTATGTGAGTGATTGTTGATTGATATAATAGAATCAAAATAGACCATTAACAGGAAATAATAGCATGAAAAAATGGTGTAAAATAATAAACAACTTTTAGTAGCGTTTCAAAAACGCTACCGAAATATATATAGTGGCGTTGAGCAAATGCAACCGTAAAACAGGGGTAAAGTTGGAAATTCTATTAGTAGCGCCAAAAAATCTTTTGGTGGCCTTTTTTAAATGCTACAAAAAGATTTATGGTGGTGTTTGAAAAACGCTGCCAAAAATGCATTTATAGTGGCGTTAAAATAAATGCAACAAAAAATCATGGATTTTTAGTCGCATGTTTTCTCGCGGCGTTTATCAAAACGCCACCAAAAGTTTTTGTAGCGTTTTTTGAGCGCCACAAAAAATAAAATTTCTTGTAGTGAAATTTCTAAGCGCTCTTGGAAAACTCGGTTCATCAAATCCCCAAAGAATGCTGGCCCATTAGTCAGTCCGAGCGGCATAACTAACCATTCGTACGACCCATACCTGGTCCTAAACTCCATCAAAGGTATACTATCCTCTGCTACTCTGAGTTGATGGAAACCCGTTGCCAAATCTAATTGAGAAAATATCTTGGCTCCACTTAACCAGTTGAACAATTCGTCAACGGCAATGGATATCGATTCTTTATCGTCCTCTCATTCAACTTACGATATCGATACACAACCTTAACGATCCATCCTGCTTCTTAGCAAACACTGTGGCTACTCCCCAAGGCGAACCACTCAGCCTGAAAAAGCTCTTGCCTTCTAGTTCCACCAACTACACCTTTAACTCCCTCATCTCTGTAGGGGTCATCCTGCTCGGCAGTCTACTCACTGGTTCTGTCTCCGGAACCAAATCTATCTGAAATTCAATGGCTCATTTCGGCGGCAATCCAACTAAAGGCTCAAAAACATCTGTGAATTCTCTAACTACGAAAACTCGATTCAGCTTATTTTCCAATCCCATAACACCCAACAAAGCATACATCTCACTGCTAGAACCTTCTACGGCATAAATATCCGTTCGCTACAATCTGCGTGTCTAAGCAATATCTTTCTATCCTGGCAAAACATCCTAGCATCGTACTCACTTAACCAATCCATCCCAAGAATGATCTTGAACCCCAAAAAATCAAACATATACAAACTGCAAACAAAAGAGTGACCTAATAGGTCAAACTCGAACTGATCACACCTCAACCCTAGAGTTGTATACCCTCCTATTGGATTCTCAGCCAGTAAGGAAGTAACTAAATATGTGAGTTCTAAGTTAAGCTTATCTATCAAACATCAAGATATAAAAGAATGCGATGCACCAGTATCAAATAGAACGCTAATAGACATACCATGAATCTGAAGCGTACCTCCCAAAACTGCCTTCCCTTTCTCCTAAGCTGTTGGCTTCGAAGTAGCAGGCTTCAATGCATACAGCTTGCCCTTTCCATCCTTAGCGGGCTTCATGCACTGGTTCTTATAATGGCTATCTGATCGCAGTTGAAGCACTTGATATTCTTCTTCCTAATCACTTCCTTATCCTTCCTAGTACGACACTCATTGGTGAAATGACCCTTCTTGTCGCACTTGAAACAAACCACCTTAGACTTCCTCTTCTTGGCCGCTCCGCCCTTCTGAGCACCCTTCTTTTGAAAAGACTTCCTCTTCTGATCCTGCCAACCTGGACCTCTTTCACCTTATTCTTCTCCTGACACGCAAGCATCTCCTCATGCCTCAAATCCATCTCCACAACCATATCACAAAGATCTCTAATATGCGGTAAAGTAGCCCTGGCCAACTCAGGCTTCAATCCCGTGATGAACTTCTCGTTCCTCTTCATCACTGTATCTACAACAGCATAACCATATCTGGCTAACTCTTCGAACCTACTGGCATACTCCAGAACAATCATCTCTTCCTGTTCTAGCTCGGCAAAATTCCTAATCAAAACAAACTACGCCATAACTGACATGAACCTCTCATGGAACCTCCTCTTAAACTATGCCCATGTCATAGTCTCCTCATCCACTACTACAATCACACTATTCCACCAAAACAAAGCAGCTTTTGAAGCTGTCTCGATGCCAACCTCCTCTCTGATCATCATTGAGCCTCAAGTCTGCAAAAATCCTTTCGCAGTGCAAGAGCCAGTTTTTCACCTCAATGGCATCCTCAGTTCCAATAAATGGCTTTCCTACGAGCTTAATGTAGTCTCCACTCATCTTAGCATAATCGTTGACAATTGGAGCTCCCAGAACTCCTCCTCCCACTACTCCAGCAGCAACACCCGCTTGCACCATGTTCACGAAGAACTAATACATAACTTCCATTCCAACTTGCGGGACTCTTGCAGCCACGTTCTCTGCTTGTGTCTGACCTTGACCTCTCCTCACATTAGGCCTGACATTCCCATCGGTTCCCTCCCTTCTTGGGTTAACTCTTCCTCTTCTACCTTCCATACCTGTATTCAAACCTCATGAGATACAAAAAATAACCTAACGAAGATAGGAGACTAGAGATAAATCGTATACTTATATATAACAAATACAAGCACGTTACTATAGCATTATCCCATACCCCAATCTTACTCTAATTCTTTAGGATTTTGTTTTCAAAAACCATTTTTAGTTAAAAAAATTTAATTAACCTATGCTCTGATTCCAAGTTGTAACATCCTGTATCTGAAGGACAAAAGCTAAGCGCTACGGATGCTGTAGTCATCCATAGTATTAACTTCTGTTAACAAAATACGGTAATGATAATGGTATCCACAATATCAGAAGCACTTGAATATGAACAAAATCACAGATTTCAAAACAACATTTCGCTGATTACATTTCAAAACAAATTCATATCCAATATACAAAATTGCATCACGTTTCCCAGGAAATGGTCAAATATAAATTACAATAATACGCTAAGAGCGACATATGACGATGTCCCCTTGGTTGATCCAAGCAATATAGTCATATCTGACATAATACACAGCAGAAATAAACAAAATAATCTATACTCCTAATTAGCTATCCGTCAGCCAATTGCTCGTCTTTGGAAGCTTTATTCGCCAAAATTTTAAAAACCTAAAAACCTCAACCCTCAGCCTACTCAAATCAATTTTGAGCGCACAAGAGTTTGAGGGGAAACAAAAACTTCGAGTTGACATAAAGCCTGGTGTGAATAATACTGTTCATCTCTGTTATATTATATTAAGTGAGACCACGCCGCTTAACGGAACGGGTTTCCCCTCACTAACATCCTTTAAAACATATCTTTTTACAAATCGTTTCCTACAACCAAAACGGGTTAAAATCTGTAAAGCATCATTATGTAAACATACATATATATCTGGTAATAAATGAACTACCGGTTCGTGCATTTTAGTTCTGTTTGGCTAACTATTAACCATTGGCTGACTCGGGCCTAGCAGATAACATATCAAAACTTATCTAACATCTGTTAGACACTCTTCCTCTTTTGGACGTTCTGTCCTTAACTATCTATTAAATACTTCTCTTCTGGACGGTCTTCCCTTAACTTATCAACTTCCAGGGTCACCTGATCCTAATGGTTTTGTGGGCTCACCAATAACCTATCTATATACAAACATATATTCCTTTCTATGTGTATTCATAATTTTAGTCTTACCTATGACAAAGCCCTACACACTGGAATTTTGGATTAAATTAACTGGGGCTAATAGCTAATGTATAGGGCGCGACCTTATACCAGTCCATTTGGTATTCTAATATCTGAGTCATTTTACTTAGGGACATCTTCCCATAATTTTCCTTGAAAACCTTTTCAAAATGATTTAAAACCTTTAAATCAAACTCAACAAGGAAAATATATTCTATGCTTTACTCAAAATCACATTTCCATGTTATATATACTTTACCCAAATCTAGTTGATGAGAACATTTAAATCTTTGAAAGTCCCCCTTTCGAATCTATTGAAAGTACCCCTTTTCATAACCAAGTAAAATCCTTTCTTTTATCTAGGCTGAAAGGCCAAAACCTTCCTTTCGAAACCATTGTCAAAACCCTTTCGAAACTTTTGGAAATTCTTCCTTTCAAAAGCTTTAAAAACCTTAGACATCTTTCTTTTAAAACCTTTAAACTTTGCCTTTCGAAACCCTTGGAAAAAAAACTTTTTCCTTCAATCCTTTCGAAACAAACAGAAAAACCATACATTTCGACTCCTTCAAAACCATTGGGAAACCACCCCTTCGAAACCTCTTTTAAAACCTTTTGAAATCATTAAATCTAAACCTTTCGAAAGCACTTGGGTTCAATTTAAAACATGTGAAAAAACACCTCTCGAAATCATTTAACTCATCTCTTTCGAAACCAATTGGGTTATACTTCAACTGAACAAAATGTTCATTAAAACCATTTAAGTCGAAAGCCTACCTTTCGAAAGCATTCCTAAGTAAAGAAGTGATGGTGTCGAAACCATCCCTTCGAAATTATTGGAGATGTGGGCAAATTTTAGAAAACAAGTAACCCCTTCGAAACCTTCTGGGTTGAAAGGTAAAAAGGCGGCAGCTAGGTGTTTCGAGTTAGTCGAAAGCACCCATTTAAAAATGAAGGCGCAACCTAATTGAAACCATTTGACCTAGTCGAAAGCTAACTAGTCGAAAGCATCTTAGTCGAAAGCAAGCAGGCGCATTTTTATTTTAAAACAAGTCAAAGCCTCAACCCCTTCGGAACCCCTGGTTTGGACTCTATACTTTCCGCCCACATCCAATTCATTACATACCAGTTACTTGATACCATATGTATTGGTTTCAACTATGTCGGAGGCGAAGGAATGAAGGCGGAACTAGTGTCAAAAGCATCGAAATAGTGAAAAAGCTATTTATTTGTACTTTTAAACTATTTCTTTTGTACCTAACCTGCCTTGTTTGTCTAAATCTTATTGGTTGCCATATTACTTTTTCAAAAGTGCTACCAAATTCTAGAATTAACAAATTCAAATTATTTGCAAAAAGCCCCTTTTTCCTTTTAAAATATATAAAACATTTAAGTCCCATACCTTAAACAATTTTATATACCCATCAAAACACTTAGGAAAAATCTAGAAAAATTCCACAAAATCTCTTTTAATATGTTTTCTAACATATAAATATTTTAGACCCAAATTTTTTATTATTTACCCATAAATAATTTATAATCCAAAATAACATTTTCTTTACTAGAAAAATCATTTAAAACCACATAAGTTCTGAAAATTCTGAAAATTGAAACCCATCTCTAAAATACTATTTTTGGTTTTGATAAAAATTTACAAGGCATTTAGATGTCATTTAATAGGGTTTTTACCTTAAAACATATCATAAAATCAATATGAACATGTATAAATGGTCAACAAGTATATATAAACACTACATCATTCAAAAACATGGAAAAACATTACAAATCATTTCGGAATTATCTTAAAACTGAAAATAAATCAAAACAAGAGATGTAAACATTATTCACCTTAGCTTTAGTGATTAAGGATATGAGATTTGAATGAATTTGATGTTACTGAAGCTTCCCCTTTCTCTTTTTTTTCTCCTTCTCTTGTTAATGGTGGTTGGCCTTAGCTTTTAAAATTTTCAAAATGAAATAAACGTGTAGTATAATACACGGCCATGGGTTATAGATATAGGAATGGCCTTTTTCCTATTTTACCTCTCCTATATTACATTTTAAACACTTCTTTTAATTCATTGGTTAATGGCACGGCTACCCCTTAACTATAATTCAAATCTCAATCTCTTAATCAACACACTATTTTATTTAATTTAGCTAATTAAATACCCTAAATAATGTTATCAAAATATGGGTTGTTACAGACACTCAACGGAAGGAGAAAGGTAAGGGTGTAGACAAGTCTCGCTGCATCCAAACTGCCGAAAATTGACAATGGTACCTGGGCCTAGACTCGAGCGCCACATTCGATTCTATAAAGACATAGATCTGAGGGATGGCGAGGAGGAGCCTAAAGAGACCAAGGCCACACCAATTGAGCTGACGATTAACATCACGATCAGCCACGATGATCTGTCACGGGTACTAAAGATCGGACCACAGCCCTCCGATGATGAAAGAACTTGCTGGTTTTCTCCGAGCGAATCTTGACATGTTCGCCTGGAATCATTCTTATATGTCTAGGATCTCACCTACCATTGCAAGCCATGCATTTAATATCGACCCGAGGCATGTCCCGGTGAAATATAAAAGGCGTGGCATGGATCCGGAGAGATCTGCTGCCCATAAAGCAGAGGTGGATAGGCTCAAAAGCAATGAGTTTATTTATGACGCCCTCTAACCTAAATGGGTAGCTAATCTTGTACTTATGAAAAAGGCGAATGGAAAGTGGGGGACATGCGTTGACTACTCGAACTTAAATAAGTCGTGTCCAAAAGACATTTTCCCCCTTCCAAGGATCGACCAGCTGGTAGACTCAACCGCAGGACATGAATTACTATCTTTCATGGATGCATACTCTAGACATAACCAAATCTCGATGCACATTCTCAAACTGGAGCACAGTAGCTTCATTACCGATGTTGGATTGTATTGATGTGTGGTAATGCCGTTTAGATTGAAGAATGCTGAAGTGACTTAACAACGCCTAGTCAACAGAATGTTTAAAGATCAGATTGGAAAGACGATGGAGGATACGTGGATGATATACTCGTGAAGTCACGATGATAAAGAGACCACATTAGAGACTTGTAGAAATGTTCGATATCCTCCAATATTACAAAATGATGATCAATTCTCTGAAGTGTTCTTTTTGCGTTGCATCAGAAAAGTTCTTGGGTTTCATCGTCAATGCTCGTGGAATTGAAGCTAATCCCGAGAAGATTCAATAAATTTGCAACATCCAAGTGCCGAAGACCATCAAGTAAGTACAAAGTCTAAATAAGAAGGTTGCCCCCTAAGTCGATTTATTTCCCAAGCTACCGATAAATGCATTCCTTTCTTCGACTTAATTAGAAGAGGGAAAAGAAACTTTGAATGGATGCAGGATTGTGAAGACGCATTTCGAGCTTTGGTGAACCATTTAGAGAGGCCTCACATCTTATCAAATCAGTGGTTCATGAAGACTTGCACGTCTACTTGGCCGTGTCCGTACATGCTATAAGTGCCACATTGCTTCACGAGGAGAATCAGATCCAAAGACCGGTCAATTATGTTAGCAAGCGATTAATAGGAGTTGAAAGGAACTATCCAAAGATAAAGAAATTGGCGTACTGCTTGTTGGTTACTTCATGAAAGCTTCGCCCCTATTTTAAGGCTCATCCTATCAATGTTCACACCGATCAGCCATTACGATAGGTCCTACAGCGTCTTGAAGCATTTGGAAGTTTACTCAAGTGGAAAATCGAACTAAGCCAATTTAACATCACTTATCTTTCTCAGAGAGCCATCCATGGACAGGCACTGGCAGACTTTATAGCAGAATTCACTACAGACGATGATCTCCCAAAAAGCGGTGGAGCCTCTACCATTCGGTGGAAAATGTATATGGATGGAGCATCCAATGGTTGTTGTTTTGGAGTTGGAATCATGTTAGTGACTCCAGAGGATCGATCAATTTGTTATGCTTTGAAGCTTGACTTCCCTGCAACGAACATCGAAGCTGAGCAAGAAGCTCTAATTGTTGGACTTAAACTTGCCAGGGAACCGAGGATAAAATCTCTTGAAATCTTTTAGGACTCACAGTTGGTAGTATACCAAGTCAGGAGAGATTACCAAGCTAAAGGACAATGACTCGCTCTGTACATTATCCAAGTCCAAGAGCTATTAATTTTCTTTGAGTATTATGACATCATGCACATTCCCCAAGATCAAAACAAAGAGGTCAACTCATTGGCAAAGTTTGCTAGCACCGGGTATACACAACATGTGGGCTTAGTTCCAGTTGAAGTACTAGACGCTCCGAGCATAAACCAAATGGAAATCGACTAGGTACTAGATACAGAGCCTAAGAAGAAGTCGTGGATGACTCAAATTAAAGACTATTTGCTACTGGGAGTCCTTCTTGAACGAAGGAATGAAAGGCGACAAGTCCTTCGAAAATCTTCGTGGTATATCATTCAGGAAGGAGTCATGTGTGAAAAGGGTTTTTCCATTCCCCTGCTCCGGCGTATCGCTTATGATGAAATAAAACAAGTCCTAAAGGAAGTTCATGAAGGGGAATGTGGCGATCACACCAAGAGGCGGATCCTAGCAAGGAAAATAGTCCGTTATAGGTATTATTGGTCGACTGTCAACCGAGATACTACTGACTATGCTAGGCGGTGCGACAAGTGCCAGACGTATGCCAAAGTTCCGAGAGTTCTACCGACGAAAATCATACAAATGGCCAGTCCATGACTGTTTTCCCTATGAGGCATAGATATTATCGGTTTCATACCGATCTCTAAAGGTGGTACGAAGTACGCCATTATGGTAGTTAATTACTTCACCAAATGGGCCAAAGTGGAACCTTTAGCCACGATCACGATAAAGAAAGTAATCAACTTAACTATCAGAAACATCATCTGTCATTTTGGTCTTCCACGAACCATTTTAACTGACAATGGAACCCAATTCGACAGCGCTGAATTCAAAGACTTCTGCCATTGGCATCACATTAAGAAGAGATTTGCGGTAGTTTCTCACCCTTAAGCAAATGAATAAGTCGAAGCTGTGAACAAAATCATAAAGTCCATTCTGAAGAAGCATTTGGAAAATGCTAGAGGCAAGTGGGTGGATGAACTCCCAACAGCATTATGGGCTTACATAGCCACCCACAAGTCCATGGCTGGCCATACTCCATTCGCCCTTTCTTACGATTCTGAAGCCATCATTCTTGTTGAATTCGAAGCTCCTTCTCATCGAGTGACCTACTATGATCCCAGAACGAATAGAGATCTCATTTTGGAATCTTTAGACTTTGTAGATGAGAAGCATGAGGAAGCTGATTTGAGGGCAGCTGCACATCGACACCGAGTCGTCCGATACTACAACACTAAAGTCTGACCTAGAACCTTTGAAATTGGTGATCTCGTTTGAAACGTGTTCTTTCTACCCCGTCGCACATGAATCCTACTTGGGAAGGACCATATGTCATTGAACAGTGGCTTGAGAGGGAACTTTCAAGCTAGCGACTGTCGATGGCTTCACACTCTTAAGAGTGTAGAATAGCGAGCATTTACGACTCTATTTCACTTAGTTTATTCTTCTTCATTTAGTTGTATTCAATTTCCGAATTTTCTTTAGCATTTAATTTTCCATATATGTAATAAGGCAAATTATGTCATTTCTTTCCATTTGGCAAATAAAGTTTTAAATTTTCTTCATATCTATGATTGTTGTAGCATTACATATTAGTTACGATACCCGACTAACTAATATTGACATGTCTGAGTAGGTTCCTAGAGTTTGGAGCTAGCCGATTACATTAGTTCACGATTGAACTAAACAAAATGAGAATGATCCGACCGTTCATTTGAGGATTTCGCCCATAACCCGATGGACGGAATACCAACCAAGGAATGGATGTGACACGACCATCCGATAACCAAGTTAATCCTACTGAGCGGTAGGACAAACGTGAATCAAAAGTGATCGTGATACGACAGATCGCTCTCTAAGTTAAACCCCGGACTTGGGGGCAAATCGATCAATTAAGGAAAGTACGCTCTGACTACTTTTCGAAATAACTCTAAGTCTTCAAAGTGTAGACTTTGGTACAAACACGAATAGGTTTAATCGATCACCCGCCAACTAACTCTTATCCATAGAGTGCAGATATGAGTATAAACAAATAGATGAGTGTAGTTCGACCACTCACTATTCCATAAACTCTCCCCTGAAACCAACAGAAGGAGTATAAACTTGCTGAGGATGGAGCTCGACCATCCATTATCTAGCTCCGTTAACCCGAGACTCGGGGGTAGGAGTATAATCACTCAAACCACTGAATCCGACAATGTAACACTAGGGCTCGATCCCCGTGTTTGGTATAACTCAGGGCCATGACCACATGGAGGCCTTGGGATAGAATTAACAAATTATCATCCAATCAATGAGCAACGAATTACAAGTACATTAAATGGAAAAGTAATAGCTCGACTACTTAGACAAAATTCACATATAATTTCGATAGAAAACAAAGAACTTTTATTTGCATGCTAAACTGCAAAACTATGGTACAAGTTTGTTCAAAAGTGGGAGCCGTACCCGCACAATCACGGCCAACAAATGAGAAAATGTCTATATAAGTTATATATAAACTAAACTGAAGCAACAATATTTCTTCTACCCTTTCTCCCTTCTGGATTTCTTGGAAGTGGCACCACCCGAACTTCTTCCCGTCTTTTTTCTTGATCCTTTGCTGCCCTTGGCAGGAGAGCTCTAAGAGGTTGGAGGGAGTTCTTTAGGAACCGACCCACCGGGTGGAATGACCTGAAGTGGGACGAGATTTGGATCGTCGATGTCCACATTGGCGGGTTCATCCTTAGCTTTTCTATTCAACAACTCCTCTCTCTCGATGTGCTCTTTTAAGCTGAGCTCATCGGTATGTCCGGCGACACCAGTGATCACAACGTCATTAGATTCATCTTGCAATGGTGAGTCATCAGCCTTTTCATCATCAAGTGCTCTGATAACTTGAGCATCAGGCCCTGGATGTCGGTGGCCGCTTCCTGGATTATAAAAAAGAGATACAATACTTTGGGAAAATAATTTGACAGAAGGATAACGACTATTCATAAAACTGGATAGATTCTTTTCGACAACTCTAACTTTCTTCGATTCAAAGCACGTCATGTTTTGCACAAGATGTACTTTAGGGGGGCAAGTGTTATCTGGCATTTTGTTCCGGATATATTCAAACTGATTGGACAAGTTAGATTCGACTGTCGTCAAGGCCAGTAAGTCTAGAGCGATGATTGTGAGTTCCTGAAGTCAAGTACAAGTGGTAATATGAAGCCATGGTTAAACGGAATTGAGGGATATGCAATGCAGAATGTTCGAAGTATGGAATATCGTTCAACATAGAGGAGGAATCGACTATAACCATTTTCCAACATAAGGATCGACATACTTCAGGGAGCAAGTGCAATTCAATGGAAAAACAACCATATCTCAAGATCCGTAAGTCCAATGCATATGAAATTTTGATGCAGCGCATACTTGAATCGCGCTTCCTTAGGTCGCGAACGAAACCGCTTCCTTAGGTCATGAACAAAGCTTAGGTCGCTGAAGCTTAGGTCGCGACTCCTCCGCCTTAAGTCGCGAGCATCCCCAGTAAGTCGCTCCAGCAGCGTATGTCGCGAGCAAACCCTAGATTGCGAACGACCTTCCGTAAGTCACGAATTCCTATGTCGCGAATACCTTAAGTCGTGGGTCGCTTAGCATTAAGTCGCGAAGCTTTTTAGGTCGCTGATTACTTTCGCTGAAGATTCTTATGTCGCTCCTCCTTATGTCATTTCCAGTAGATCATTGTCGCTCCAGTTAAGTCGTTCTTGCCAGTAGATCGTTGCCGCTCCGATTAAGTTGTACTTTTCTTATGTTGCTGCCGAAGATTGCCTATGTAGCTACTTGCTTAGGTCGTTAAGACATATGTCGTTAAGACTTATGTCGCAGTGTTTGTTGAGTTGTTGGTTTTTCTTAAGTCATTTGTTTGTATTTCTTAAGTCGTTAGTTTGTATTTTCTTAAGTCGATTATTTGTTTGTTAAGTCGTACTGTAACTGTTGAGTCGTGTGTGTTGTAATTTCCTATAAATAGGGGTGTGTTGTCATTTGTAAAAAGGAGTTGATTTTTGAATAAAAATTGTTTTGTGCTTTGTGCCACCATTAAAATTGGAAGTTGAGTGTTATCTCCTTTCTCCATCTTCGGATTTTCGAGTGCGCTCGAATCAACGAACTTGAAGCCGATTCACGGAATCTCGTGCGCGAGATCAACATCGAAGAATCGTAGATCTTCTAACGCGGTATCGTGCACGATCAATGTGTTGAAGATAGCTAGAATCCGGTATCTCGAGAGATCAATGGATTTGGGCACTTGGGTATCATCAATTCATCTTGTTTCATCGATTCTTTTTCCGCGAATTCATCAATTCGTGAGTTGTGTGATCCTGTAGGCTGCGTCATTTGGTATCAGAGCTAGATGCGAGCTTGTTCAAGTTTGTGCGAGATTTGTTCAAGTCGTGAGCTAGAAGTTTGAGTTTGGATTTGTTGAAGATTTAACAATGCCTCCAAGAAGAGTTAATCGTCATCAGAATGTTGCAGATGTGTATCGAAGAGAAGATGCTGAACAAATGGAGCAACGAATTAGTGATAAATTCAATGAGAAGTTTGATGAGGGAATTGGTAGATTGGAAAGGCTCATGATGGATATGAATCAAACTCGACAAAGAGCATCGCCAGGTTCAAATCAAAGTGGACATAGAATTTCGCCGTCAAATTCCGAGAGGAGAAGAATGTCACCAACATTGGATCGGGAAAGAAGAGAACCGTCAGTTTCGGGAGAAAGAGACGTGCGTGGTAGCAAAAATGTTGATGGTCAGAATCGACATCGACATACGTCAAATTTGGAGGAATCCAGTGATAGTGGTAGTAGCTCTTGTCGAAACTGTGGCCAAGGGCGAAATCGAAATAGAGATTCTGAAGATGATGGTCGATGGGAGTCGGGGATGAAAACAGAAATTCCAGAATTCAAAGGGGGAATGCTAGCGGAAGAGTTTCTGGATTGGTTATCAAATGTTGAAGAAAATTTTGACTTCAAGGAAGTACCCGAGCATCGTAGAGTTAAGTTGGTTGCTACACGATTGAGGGGAAGAGCTATGGCATGGTGGCAACAAACTAAACTTACACGGGAAAGAATGGGAAAGTCAAAGATTGTTTCATGGGAAAAGATGAAGAAGTTGATGAAGGCTACTTTCTTGCCTTATAATTATCAGTCTCTTATGTATCGGTGCTTACAGAATTTGAGACAAGGGACAAAGTCGGTAAATGATTATGCAGATGAGTTTTATCAACTGATTGCTAGAAACGATATCATGGAAACGGAGGAACAGTTGACATCCAAATTTGTTGGAAGATTGAGAATGCAAATTCAGGATATGGTAAATATGTTTAATCCGAGATCCGTTGCTGAAGCACACCAGAAGGCTTTAGCTTGGGAGAAGCAAGGTAGAAGAGGAGTTACAAGTTCGAGCAATCAGGTGAAGGGGGCTATTAGCAATACTAATGTTTCCAAGGCTGTTAGTAAACCGGTTGTCAATGAAGCTGCTAAGACCAAGGTCAACAACAATTTCAAGTGTTATAACTGTCAGGAGTTTGGTCACAAGAGCAATGAATGCCCGAAGCCTAAGAAGCGAGCGATGGTTGCTGAGGTTGAGGATGAGGATGCAGAAGTAGAATGTTCCAATTCACCACAGGTTGAGGAGGAAGAAGAATTATTGACGGGAGACGAGCGATATTCTTTAATGATGAGGAGATCTTGATTGACGCCAAAGTAGGAAGAGGAGATAGTTGGTTGAGGAGTATTCAGTCGACGTGCACTATTTTGGGAAAAGTGTGTAAGTTTGTTATCGATGTAGGGAGTTGTGATAACATCATCTCTACAGAAGCTGTAAAGAAGTTGGCGTTAAAGACAGAGAAGCATCCCAAACCCTACAAATTGGCTTGAATGAGGAAAGGTAGGGAAGTGAAGGTTGGTCGAAGAGCTTGTGTAACTTTTTCCATTGGAAAGAAGTATAAGGATGAAATTTGGTGTGACGTGGTGGATATGGATGTATGTCATTTGTTGTTGGGAAGACCGTGGCAGTTCGAAAGAGCCATGCAACACGATGGTAGAACTAACTGCTATAGTTTCATGTTCGATGGCACTAGAATCACTTTAGTTCCTAAAAGGCGACAACAAAGTGAAAGCAAGTTGGAGGAAATCGAGGAACTGAAGACTCTGTTATCTTTGAAGGTATTTGTCAAAGAAGTAGAGGATAGCCCTGAAGTATTTCTGTTGATTGGACGTGAAAGTAGTGAAGCTGTTGAAATTCCTGAGGAAGTTAAGCCAGTGTTGAAGGAATTTGAAGATGTGTTTCCGGAAGAATTACCAAAAGAGTTACCACCGTTGAGAGATATACAACACCAGATTGATCTTGTTCCGGGAGCTGTGTTACCACATAGACCACATTATAGAATGAGTCTAAAGGAGCATGAAGAGTTGAGAAGGCAGGTGGAAGAGTTACTTGAACAAGGGCGTGTACAAGAAAGTTTAAGTCCTTGTGCAGTACCAGCCTTGTTAGTGCCAAAGAAGGATGGAACTTGGAGAATGTGTACAGATAGTCGAGCACTAAACAAGATTACGATGAGGTATAGATTCCCGATGCCTAGATTGGACGACTTGTTAGATCAGTTGAGTGGAGCTGCTATCTTTTCAAAGATTGATCTGAAGAGTGGGTATCATCAGATTCGAATTCGACCAGGGGATGAATGGAAGACAGCCTTCAAGACACGGGAGGGGTTGTATGAATGGCTGGTCATGCCATTTGGTCTTTCGAATGCACCTAGTACTTTTATGCGAGTGATGAATCAGATCTTTCGACTGTTTATTGGAAAGTTCGTGGTGGTATACTTTGATGATATATTGATATACAGTGGAAGCACAGAAGAGCATCTACAACACTTGCGGGAAGTGTTGATGATACTTCGTCAGGAGAAATTTTACGCGGCAACAAAGAAGTGCATGTTCATGGCGCACAGTGTTTTGTTCTTGGGGTATGTATTGTCCAAGGAAGGTATCCAGGTGGATCAAAGTAAAGTTGAAGCAATCAAGGATTGGCCACAACCCAGGACTGTAACTGAAGTGAGAAGTTTCCATGGTTTAGCATCATTCTACCGAAGGTTTATTCCACATTTCAGTAGCGTGATGGCACCAGTGTCAGATTGTATGAAAGGAAAGCAGTTTGTGTGGACTGAAGAGGCTGATTCTGCTTTCCAACAGATCAAGACACTCTTGACTACAACACCGATTCTTAGATACCCAGATTTTCAGTTGCTATTTGAGCTAGATACTGATGCGTCTAAGGTTGGAATTGGTGGAGTGTTAAATCAAAAGGGTCGTCCAGTTGCTTATTTTAGCGAGAAACTTTCTGGAGCCAAGACAAGATACAGTACCTAAGACTTGGAGTTATATGCTATTGTCCAAGCCATAAAGCATTGGAGACACTATTTGTTTCATAAAGAGTTTGTGTTGTATACTGACCATGAAGCATTAAAACATCTGCAGGGACATGATAAGATTGCAGCCAGACATGCTTCATGGATCGCATACTTGCAACAGTTTACATTTGTTGTAAAGCATAAGTCGGGAGTTACAAATCGTGTGGCAGACGCATTGAGTAGAAGAAATCATTTGTTGACTACGATGAGAGTTGAAGTGATGGGGTTGAAGTATTTCCAGATTTGTTTGTTGAGGATCCTTACTTTGCCAAGATTGTAGATGAAGTCGAGAAAGGGAGGACGGATGAGTATGTGTTGGTAGAAGGTTTTCTATTTAAGGGAAATTGGTTGTGTATACCAGAGTGCAGTTTGCGAATGAAGATTGTGAAGGAATTGCATGAAGAAGGTCATGTGGGAAGAGATCGTACCTTGCAGTTGATTTCTCAATCATATTTTTGGCCTTCCATGAGGAAAGAAGTTGAAAGATTTGTGCAGAGATGTCACATATGTCAAGTTTCCAAAGGGACAGCTACGAATGCAGGATTGCATATGCCATTGCCCGTGCCTACTAGACCATGGGTTGATGTTAGCATGGATTTCGTTTTGGGTTTGCCAAGAACTCAATGAGGGAATGATTCTATATATGTTGTGGTGGATAGATTTTCGAAGATAGCACATTTCATAGCTTGTAAGAAGACCACCGATGCAGTCCGTGTTGCTCAATTGTTCTTTAAAGAGGTTTATCGACTACATGGGCTACCTGAGTCTATTGTTTCTGACCGGGATACTTGATTTCTAAGTCATTTTTGGTTGAGTCCGTGGAAGATGGTTGGGACTAAGCTGAATTTTAGTAGCGTCTATCACCCACAAACGGATGGGCAAACGGAAGTGGTGAACAGGTCTTTGGGAAACTTGTTGAGATGTCTTGTGAAGGATAATTGGAAGAGCTGGGATGTGAAATTGTGTCAGGCAAAATTCGCACATAATTATGCCGTTAATCGAAGTACTGGATTCAGTCCATTTTAGGTGGTATATTCAGCAATTCCGAAGGGACCGTTGGATTTGTCGACAGTTCCACTTCAGAAAGGGGTTGTTAAACGAGCTTGTGATTTCGTGAATGAGTTGCAGGAGTGTCACAGGATTGTTCATGAATGATTGCTTAAGTCAAATGAGAAGTATAAGCAATTGGCAGATAAGAAGCGAAGGAGTGTGGACTTCAAAGAGGGTGATTTTGTTTACGCAGTATTGACGAAAGATCGTTTTCCAGTTGGAACTTACAACAAGTTGAAAGCTCGAAAGATTGGTCCAGTAGAAATCTTGAAGAAGATCAATGATAATGCGTATCAGTTAAGGTTGTCGGAAAATATTCATACTTCTGATGTTTTCAATGTCAAACACCTAATTCCGTATTATGGGGAGAAGCTCGTCGAAGAAGAGGAAAATGTGAATTCGGGACGAATTCTTTTCAACCAGGGGAGGATGATGCAGCGCATACCTGAATCGCACTTCCTTAGGTCGCGAATGAATCGCGCTTCCTTAGGAAGCGAACGAAACCGCTTCCTTAGGTTGCTGAAGCTTAGGTCGCGACTCCTCCGCCTTAAGTCGCGAGCATCCCCAGTAAGTCGCTCCAGCAGCGTATGTCGCGAGCAAACCCTAGGTCGCGAACGACCTTCCATAAGTCGCGAATTCCTATGTCGTGAATACCTTAAGTCGTGGTTCGCTCAGCTTTAAGTCGCGAAGCTTTTTAGGTCGCTGATTACTTTCGCTGAAGATTCTTATGTCGCTCCTCCTTATGTCGTTTCCAGTAGATTGCTGCCGCTCCAGTTAAGTCATTCTCGCCAGTAGATCGCTGCCGCTCCGATTAAGTTGTACTTTTCTTATGTCGCTGCCGAAGATTGCCTATGTAGCTACTTGCTTAGGTCGTTAAGACTTATGTCGTTAAGACTTATGTCGCAGTGTTTGTTGAGTCGTTGGTTTTTCTTAAGTCGTTTGTTTGTATTTCTTAAGTCGTTTGTTTGTATTTTCTTAAGTCGATTGTTTGTTTGTTAAGTCGTATTGTAACTGTTGAGTCGTGTGTGTTGTAATTTCCTATAAATAGGCATGTGTTGTCATTTGTAAAAAGGAGTTGATTTTGAATAAAAATTGGTTTGTGCTTTGTGCTACCATTAAAATTGGAAGTTGAGTGTTATCTCCTTTCTCCATCTTCGGATATTCGAGTGCGCTCGAATCAACGAACTTGAAGCCGATTCACGGAATCTCGTGCGCGAGATCAACGTCGAAGTATCGTAGATCTTCTAACGCGGTATCGTGCGCGATCAACGTGTTGAAGATAGCTAGAATCCGGTATCTCGAGAGATCAACGGATTTGGGCACTTGGGTATCATCAATTCATCGATTCATCTTGTTTCATCGATTCATTTTCCGCGAATTCATCAATTCGTGAGTTGTGTGATCCTGTAGGCCGCGTCAAATTTTGTGAACAATATTTGGGGACCTTAGAGAGCCTACCATAAGGATTGCACCTCAAAAAATGAAGCAAGAGGGATCGGTCCTCTTCCCTTAATAGGGATCGGCTAAAATCAGAAAACAACTCACATTAAAGCAAATCGAGCAATAACTCGAGTTTTACTAATCCAATTGGCATGAAACTTGAAGGTTAAGCATATTACAACATGAAAAAGTTACCATAGGATCGCACTCCCAAATTGCTCTAAAATAGGGATCCGCACCGATCCCCATTCCTTCGAATTTGGGTCATGCGATCCCTCTTATGGGTCCATATGGTTTTGGAGATCCTTCTGCCGAATTTTCAGGGAGAACTTTTGTCATCTTCGTCTATAAATACAAGCTTAGTTGTTCATTTTTGAGAATTTACGCTGCTAGTCGCTTTGTACTCTATTATAACTAAGGATTTTCATCTGGTTTCTATTGTACTCGGTTTACAAAATGATTAATAAAGCAATCTATTAAAAGTGGACATGGCAAACAACACCGAATCACTATAAATCGATGTATTCTTGTTATTGCTTTGATCTACTGCTATTTCATTACTATTTTCCTCTGTTTTCGTTTATTTTTTTTCAAAATTCTATTAGGTGTTTGTGACAAATTTAGTGCAAACACTCGTATTTTCTCCTCTTTTGTTGGGTACCAATTGATTGGGTTGACTAGCAAACATTGGAGATAATGCTGACCGAAGATTGTTAGGGCCTCAAATAGTACAAGATGAGCATATTTCCATAAATTATTATTATCTACCAAGTATTGTAATAATTTGAGGCATGTTGAACTAGGTTGCTTAATTGGAGTCATGTACCTAGGAATTATGTTGTATCAGACTCACGTTTTTGAATTATTATTTGGAAATAGGTATGTTGATACGTCATATTTTTTCTTCCTATTGTGAAATGTAACCTTTGAGAAACTATGGTAGATATGCTTTATTTTTTATACTCCATGACTCTTTGTTCATGATATTTCTGAACTAAGTATCATTTGGGACATTGGTTTTCAAGTATTATAAATTTTGGGTCATTATAGGGTGCAACTTTACAAGAAGATCAGGTATAGAGTTTTGCATTTTCTCGAGGGTTCTCTGATTTCAAGAAAATAAAAAAGGCAGGCTAATGCATGAAGATCGTCTACAGAAGCTGAATATAGAGCTATGTAAAACACATCTTTCAAGTTAACATTATTGTTTACATTTTAAAACACTTAAGGGCTTCACAGACCTTTGCTACACATTTATTTTGTGATAATCAAGCAGCGTTACACATTGCACATAATTTTTTTTTTTGAACGCACTAAACATATTAAAATATATTATCACATTGTGAGAGAAATGGCATAAGTAGGATTATTAAGTCCTTGATATGTGTCAAATCATTTACAAATTGTGGATCATTACACTAAAATGCCCTTTCGAGACTTGCAATGACTGTTGTAATAGGTCTTTTACAACGACCGTGGAAAAGTCATATTAGAAGAAGTTATAATAGGGTTGAAGTTTTTTACAACTGCTTTTGATCATTGCATGAAACTGTTGTAATAAACTATTTTACAACTGTTTTTGCCCATCATAATAGATCTTTTATAACTGTTTTTGCCCATTGTAATAGGTTTTTTAAACTATTTTTGTCCGTTGTTAAAAAATGCAAGATAAAACAAAATTAAGGCACTGTTGTAATGCTAACCAGTAAATTTAATTTCATTTTGAAATTGAAACCAACATTATTCACATAACAATCAAAATCATTGACATTTACTAAAAATAATACAAAAATTTCACATTTCAAAAGGCTAAAATGGTTCATATATTCACACAATTCATAAGGTCTTAGCATAGTTACATCGTACTTCAAGCCTAACTAACATAAATAAGCATTACAGTACAATTATCTTATAGTGTTTCGAAACTTGGAAGAAACAGATAATAAAAATGCTATATTCTACCTATATTAATAAATTATATATTTTTGTGATAATTATGTTGTTGCCAAGTTCGAGTAACGTATGCTTCAAATTACACCTAGCTATTGCTTCCATCACTAGTTCTTATAAACAGTAAGATTAACCTGAAAATTGAAATGTTGCCAGAATTTTCTATGTTAGATTTTCTAGAAGACTAAACATTTATTTAAGTTAACTAGAAAATTGAAATATGACTTGTGCACAACTAAGTTTTAGTGTGGTTTCCTGCATCCTTAAGATGCAGGGATAATATAAAAACTAATATTTGATACATGTGGTATTAGAGTGTATTCATTATGGCATTACATTCCTGTAATTCCCGATAAGAACGTTCCACACATCCAAGAACTGCTGTTTCTATGTCATAATATCCAAATTTTGAAATGCAAGGATACTAAATGGAGTGAGTTTAACAATTCTTTTCTTAATTATGATGCATACATAAAAATAATTTTCCAAGTTCCTCAAAACTTGCATTAAAGAACAATTTTTCCAAATGTTCATGTAAACTATATACATATACACAACATGCAACTTTGTTTAGCCATTTCTTCATCGTTCGTAATCTATTTCCATTGAAACATCGTTGGGGTAAAATAATGATAACAGATTTATTATTATTTTTTGAGTAAATTAGAGTTTTGATCTACCAAAAATCTTAATATATAGTTCCGATAACAGAACTATTATTTGGTTTTTGAAATTGACGATTACACAGGGTTTCTAGTGTTATGATGTACAACTCAGCTCAATACAATATAGTTTTTAATATTTGAACAAAAATATGACGGTACCATAAAATCTAAATGGCCTCCATAGAGTGTTTGAACTAGTGGGAAAATATATGTCATGGGATTGTTAACTGATATTTTATTCCAAACTAATAGTTATATTAATATCAAATTCATCTGTAGCCTTCGTTGAGATCCCTTGTACATTGCCAGCCAGCCACTTTGTTTGCAAGTTGAATTATAGTTAAGTTCGCTGTTTAGATAAGATATATGATGATATATAATGGAATGACCACGCCTTGATTTTTCAGGTACACTTCCTGTATGAGAGCATCTCCAATCCGATCCATTTCCGATGTCTTGTCGTCTAAAATCATCTACATGGCAAAGGTAGTGAACATTGTTAACAGAATGTAAAAGCACTTAAAATTCATTTGTTATGATTTTTATATATTCACTGCAAAAGGGTAGATAGATGCACACAAAAATACTTAGGTGTAATTTTATCATAATTAGAAAAAAAAATATTTTAGTTAAAACGCACTAGTGGAGAGAGAGAAAATAATGTGTCACGTGGATTTAACGCTTAGAACTAGACATTGAAAAAGATAATGTCAAATAGTTTTTCAGTTACATCAATAAAAACATTAGTATTGGACAACATTTTAATAGAAAATGTAAATGATGCCATGACATTTAAATTACAATGAATTCACACTGGGATTGAAGATGCTCTAATACTATTTAGCAACTTAGTTGTAACCAAGTATGATTTGCCTACATATCGTTGTGATAAAGGTTTGTTTTTAGTGTAAATTTGGAGCAAAAAGTCATGTTAATCACACATATTTATTAGTATTTGAAAACAATATTCCAATCCAACGGGGTTCAATTCCTCTATCCACTTCTTGCCAGTCCCATATGTCACAGTAATCTCAGTTATTCATTTGATATCACTAACCATTCATGAGATATGGTGGGCTCTACCAATTCATCAAATTTGTTGTGATGAATGACTGAGATTTTTTGGGATGCAGCTGGACAAAGAATAAGGGAATAGAAGATTTGATCTGAACCCAAGTTGTATTTATTCCCAAATTGAAAATTCATCTACTTACAAATTGAAATATTATTATCAGTTTGATTACATGCAAATGATTAATAACTAAACTACTTAATAGAATATATTGAACTGTTATGTGCATTTGAGCATATCAAAAACCCCTTATTATTTGTTTGATTTCACTTACGACCTGCCAAACAAACCTTTTACTACACATCAACTACTACTGGCAACCGAAGATGCAAAATATGACAGACATTAACCGATATTATCTAATCAACAAACAAAAAGAAGAATTATTTTTATGACATTAGATATCAACATAGCTTAGCCAAAAGGAGGTAGCAACTTTCTATCTCAAGTGGCAGTAAATAATATCAGATTGGAACACACATCAAATACATTTTGTTGGAAATTTCTTTAATACCGAAGAGATGCTATTTTAGAAGAAGATAGACAAGAGATTAAAAGAAAAAAAAAATTTATAAGGAGGAAATATAACTTTAGTACAAAAGTTCATACTTTTTTCTTACATCCAAAATGGTGAATCCACCTCTGTTTATAGGAGTTCACATCTCATATAAACGGTGGAGATTCACTTAATCTAATGGTTCTCCATAAATATTTCATAACTATTCTTAAATATTTTATTCTATAAATATCTCCTAAATATTATAAATATATTATTTTATAAATATTTAATTTATATTCTAGATTCTAGATATTTTCTATATGGAAAAAAAAATCTAGATTACAAAATCAAGTTTATTTCCAACATCCCTCCGTAAACTTGATTTTGCTACTCCAAGCATACTCCTCAACTTGACAAAATTTTCGTGCTTGAGAGACTTGGTGAAGATATCCGCTACTTGATAATGTGTCTTCACATACTCTAGTTGTACATCCTTTTTGGTGACACACTCTCCAATGTAATGATAGCGTATATCAATGTGCTTGCTTCAATCATGCAAGATCGGGTTATTGGCCAAAACAATTGCTGACTTATTTTCCACGAGAATCTTGGTCGGTTTCCTCGTGCGGCAAATTCAACTCCTTTAACATGTTTCATAACCAAATTGAATGAAAAAAAAATGAAGTAGCAGTTACTTACTCCGCTTCGCATGTAGAAAAAGTGCAATCGCTTCTTTGACATCCATGTGAGGCTGTGTCACCATGTAGAACACAAAGCCACTCGTGCTCTTTCGGTCATCCATATCTCCACCTGTAATACCCCAAAATTTTGTGAAAAATCATTTTTGTAAAATGATTTAATTTTGAAATATTTAGATTTAAATATGGTGAAATTTCTGGAATAAATAGTGTGCAAGTATATGTGTGCACGTGCACACTGAAATGGCACAAGAAAGAACTCCAGATTTCTTGGATTTAAAACAAGAATTAAAGAGCAATACAAACATGATTTTGCAACATGGTTATTTGATTTCTGAGATTTTATGGGTCATCTTAGAAAATAAGAAAAGTAAGTTTTACTTTAGATCAGTAAACAAATTTATTTAAAACCCAGAAAAGAAAATAATATATATATATTTGTAAACTTGTATACATATAGGTGCATATGTTTCTGAATTTAAAAGAGGAATTAAAATAAGCCTAGATAAGATATGTATACAAATATACATTTTTAAATACTGAAAAGTACATATATATATATATTAGCAAGTGAAACCATAACATTAAAATGACATGAAATGTGATACAAGTCAATATGCTTGTGTAGGCAAAAATGGCAAAGGGGATTTTCAGAAATAATTAAAATAAATAGAATAGTCACACTTTTGACATGACTAAGTGAGTGGCCATTTTCTGAAAAAGTAAAAGAAAGAAAATGCAGCCTTTAAATTGGTTAATATGGCCGGGGTAATATGAATGAAAAATGCATGATGCTAAGCCAGGACAGAAATGGAATTCTGTTTCAATAAAACCCTAGAGGAAAAATGCTTATAAATAGGCAGTTTAGCCAGTAGAATTATTTTACCCCGAGCTGCATAAAAATAAGAAAAGAAGAAGAAAATATTGAAAGGAAGGAGAAAACACTCAAACAAGAATTTTCTGGATTAATAAGAAGAAACATTTAGGTGAGTAATCTCACTGAGTTCATGGCATTAAGACCTGAGTTGAGGCAGCCACTTTTTATATTGCCATTTATGTATTTCTGGTTTTGATGTATATGATTTCATCAATGCTTTTTGGATGTTTTATTTTAAATCTGATATGATTTAATATGGATGATTTTGATGATCTTTGATTGGTTGAGACATTTGTCTTTGGATGAGTATCATACTGTTTTATTTATACTCATAAATGTTAAAGTTTAGGATCTTAAAAATTATATAGAGAATACTCTCAACTGTTATAGATCTATGGCATGGAAACCTTATAAAAATGATTGGAGCTGCATTATACTTGGTATAAGTGCTGAGGCTTGAAAAGAAAAATGTTAAGGGTGCAATAGAAATTTTCTAAGTGCTGAGCCCTTAATCAAAAAAAAAACCCACAAGCTAAAATTATGATTGAACCAGATCTTGAATCTGAATCAATCATAAAGGCTTGCAGATCAGTATAACATTCCATGCCTCTTTTACAGTTGAAAATGTTCTTATATTTACTAAGATCAAGACATATTGACCCCATTTAGGAAATGACTGTCTGATTATTTCTGAGGGGAAATTATGCTAGAAGAAATTATGGATGTTTCCATGTTTGCAGTGACATGTTCACTTAGCATATTTGATGTTAGGATTTAAGACAATACACTAGTAAATAAACTAGGGAAGGGAAGGCCAAGATGACTGCTGGAATGCTTGTCATATTTGAAGTATGCAAGTTGGCACATGGTTTGTTTAAGCCCTGAGATTTTTGTGCAATGATGTGAATTAGTTCATTGCAATGTGTCCCAGTGATTCCTTAATAGCAGATGAGGCAGGGATTTAAATTGAATATTACAACTTGCAAATGAAGAAATAGGAATGTGGATATTTCTTAGGTTGAATGGTATGGAACCAAGATGATTCCAGTAAATGAAATTGATGCCAATAGATAATCATGTTTGCATGATTATGTATGCAAGTGAAGGAATGATAAGTGAATATATCATACCTGAATCAACTTAATTATACTATGTTAAAATATTTGATTGCAGAAATTTGCTTAAATAACAAGTTAGTACCCTTATATTCTCTATTGCTTAATATCATGAATGAATTGATGTTATTCATACCAGATCATAGATCTGACCCTTGTTTGCTCATGGCATCTGGGGTGTCTCATTTTAAAATGAGGCAGCCACTTATGTTCTTTCAGGTAACCCAGGCACTAAGTAAAAATGAAGTTATGGCTTTTATGGAGGAGTGAATGAACATGCTAGCTAGTCTCAATAAGAGTTTAAATTGATTATATCTGCATGTATTCAGGAAAAATATTATGTTTCTAAGACTTCCAGTCATGTAATGAATTCTATTATGGTTAGATGAACTAGTTGTATCATGTTAAATATATTGTTATGCACTAAGGTTTAAAATCTCAAAGGAAAAATCTGACTGGGAAACAATGAAATGATTTTAATTATTGATATGAATGTTTGGAAGAGAAATATGCACATGTAGTTGAGCTACTGTTTTGTATAATTTATATTATGTATTAGTTAACCTTGAGACATAACTGAGCACTGAGTTTTAGAACTAAAATCTGGATTTAGCAAGAAGTAAACTTAAAGGATTTTATTTTCTTTTTACTGAAATGCTTTGTAAATAAATCTGAATTCATTTCTGAATTGAATTAGGAAAAGTAAAATGTTTTTCTAAAAGCTTCAGATAGAATGAAATGAAAGGTATCTCCCTTGTTTTTGAACTAGTGTATAGCATATACAAGACTCATGAGTTAACCAGCCTCAACTAAATGAAGTATTGGTTGATCATGATAGACTGTATCTTGAAAATATAGATGCATTTCAAAGCATAGTACATTTAGCAATTGTTTCACTCAGTTTTCTGGAAACTGGGCAAAGATAATGACATGTACATAAATACCTGTGTACATGTTGATAAATTGGGCAAAAATATAAATTTAAATTCTTAAAACAGTTGTAGGAATGGGTTTTAAAAATAGTTATGTAAAAAGAATTGTTTTGTATGATAGGTTATAGGCAAAATCAAATATATATGCACAATTATAGGTAGGTATCAGATTTCAACCATACAGGAGAAAAATAAAAAGAAAAACCAAAAATTGTGTTTGAACCGACCAGCATAGCACTCGAACTCGTGACCTTTCATGTATAAGTTAGGCGCGTTTCCATTACGCCTAGATGTTGCTTGTGTTCACTTAGGATCCACTTACTTTTATACTGAATTTGATATTATCCAGACTTTAACATAATCATCTATATTAAAAGCTTGTTTACCACTGATTATTACTTGATCATTTCTTAATCCTAATGACAGACTAAAGTACATGTTTCTAGTGGATATTATGGTCAAAAATCTGAATACAATAATTTATCTGAATTGCTAAAAATCTAAATCAAACAGAATGTTCTTGTACAAAAAAAATGAAGTATACACTCTGAACTTAGATAAGAAGATCACATACATCTTCATATGTATGTGTATGTTATTAGATATACACTGATATATTTATATTGGTAAGTTATTTTGATCCTGGATATATTTTGTTTATTGGAAAAAGAAAATGACCTTGGAAAAGATATTTGCAATGAATGATATATCTATATATCATCTCTTAGCAAAAAAAAAAAATCCTTATGAAATTAGGGTGAAAATAGGAGGGTCATTTCAGTTGGTATCAGAGCACTTGGTTGCATTGATTGTTAAGTATTATAGAAATGTATAATGTCTGTTTGTTTTGGATGAAATAATTTAGATAAGAAATTAGAAATTATAGAAGCACTCATAATATACTAATACCATTTACCCAGAATTTAGTTAGCAGAACATGGTAGGAAGAGGATCTCATCACAATGCAGGAACCAGTGCACCTCAAATGCTTGATATGCAAGAATTTGTGAGGGTTTTGAGAGATGGAATTGGGCATAGGCCTGAGAACCAACATGAAGAGCTTTCAAAACTACTGAAGACTTATTCCAATTTGGGAGGCAAGAGTTTTGAAGGAACAGAGAGTGTGATGGAAATTCAAGCATGGTTGAGAACACTTGATAGGATTTTCAATGACATGCAGTTGGATGACCAAAGAAAGAGGCAAGTAGCTTCTAGACAACTGAAAGGGGTAGCTTTAAGCTGGTGGGAGGTGATCATAGCTGGAAGAAATGAAAATGAAATCACTTGGAATCAGTTCAAGGAGATGTTGGAGGCAAGATTTGTACCAGCATCAGCCAAGACCATTTTGCTTGAAGAATTTATCAAACTTAGGCAGGGAACTTTGAATGTCACTGAATACACTCAAAAGTTTGAGGGGCTATCTAATTATGGAGCAATGCTAGTGGCAGATGAAGCATCCAAGAATGATAGGTATATAAAAGGGCTGAACCCAGGACTTAGCAGAGCTATGCTACCATATGCAGATAGAACATTTGATCAAGTAATTGATCTGGCTTTGAAACTGGAACAACATGACAAAGAAAGAGAGAAATATAGGAATTTTAAGAGCAACAACAAGAAGGATAAGGGAAGATATCACCCTTATGATAAAAAGAAGGAGGAGGCAGACAACAGGAAGAGTAAAGATACTAAAGCCAATGATACTAAGAAGAAATTGGTTTGCCATCATTGTGAAAAAGAAGGACACATCAAACCAAGGTGCCCAGAGTTAAAAGGAGGAGCCTTCAAATGCTACCTATGTGGGAAAGAGGGGCATATGAAGAGGAACTGTCCTGAGAATAAACAGCAAGGGAAATTGGCAACTTTGGAAGGAAAAGGCAAATCTGCAGTGAAAATTGATGCTGAAAATCATGGCCAAGTGGAAGGTACATTACTCATTTGTGCCATACCCATACCAGTAGTATATGATACTGGAGCAACACACTCTTTGATTTCCTATGAATTAGTTAAAGTGTTAAAATTAAACTGCAAATTGGTTGAAACCCCATTGCTTGTACAAAGTCCCCTAGGGAGTTCTAGTGTTTTGAACATGAATTGTGTGGATGTGGAGTTAAACATAGGAGGAAATATTTTTATTTCCAATTTATATGTTTTAAATTACCCAAATATAGGAGTTATATTGGGGGTAGATTGGTTAAGGCAATTTAAAACCATAATTAATTTAGACTCATCCACCATATCATTGCAAGATTCTAGAGGCCAGAGAATCACAGTTCTATGTGAAATAGCTAAGGAAGGGAAATTGTATCATTTAGTTGACTTAGAAAAAGATCTGAGTGAACTAACCATTGAAGAAATTCCCATAGTTAATGAATACTTGGATGTGTTTGGGGAAGTTAAGGGTGTTCCACACCACAGACCAGTTGAGTTCCAAATTAATCTCATTCCAGGAGCAAGTCCAATAATCAAGAAACCTTATAGAATGGGGCCAAGTGAACTGAAAGAATTGAAAAATCAGTTGGAAGAATTAGAAGGCAAGGGATTTATAAGGCCAAGCAATTCTTGCTGGGGTTCTCCAGTAGTGTTTGTAAGAAAACATGATGGTACCTTGAGAATGTGCATAGATTACAGAGAACTAAATAAAGTAACCATCAAGAATAAATACCCATTGCCTAGAATAGATGATCTCTTTGACCAACTCAGTGAAGCTAAAATATTTTCTAGGCTAGACTTAGCATCAGGATTCCATCAAATGAAGGTTGAAGACTCAAGTGTTAAGTATACTGCATTTAACACAAGATATGGCTTATATGAATTTTTGGTCATGCCATTTGGTTTGACAAATGCTCCTTCATATTTTGTTGATTTGATGAATAGAATATTTAGAGATTATCTAGACAAGTTTGTACTGATTTTTATTGATGACATTTTGATTTATTCTAAGACAGTGGAAGAGCATAAAAATCATTTGCATTTAGTTTTGTCAAGACTAAGGGAAAATGATTTAAAGGCAAAATTTTCAAAATGTGCATTTTGGAAAGAAGAAGTGCATTTCCTTGGGCATGTCATCTCTGCCAAAGGAATATCAGTAAACCCTAACAAAGTAGTGGCAATCCAAGCATGGAAAAGGCCTAGCACCATCAGTGAGATTAGATCATTTATGGGGATGGCAGGATATTATAGGAGATTCATAAAAGATTTCTCAAAAATATCATCACCACTTACCAATTTAACTAGAAAGAACCAAGCCTTTGTATGGACAGAAAAATGTGAGCAAGCTTTTATCAAAATAAAAGAAGCCCTGATTGATGCACCAGTATTGAGAGTGCCAGAAGGAAATGAAAATTTGGTTGTGTACACTGATGCAAGTGGCTCTGGGTTAGGGGCTGTGTTGATGCAGCAAGACCAGGTGGTAGCCTATGCATCTAGGCAATTAAAGCCACATGAAACCAGGTATGCAACCCATGATCTTGAACTAGCAGCAGTTGTGTATGCTTTGAAACTTTGGAGACATTATTTGTTAGGTGCCAAATTCATTTTGTACACTGATCATAAGGCACTGAAATATTTATTCTCACAAAAAGATTTGAACATGAGGCAACATAGATGGGTAGAGTTCCTAGCTGCCTATGACCTAGATATACTGTATACACCAGGCAAGGCAAATAAAGTTGCAGATGCCTTGAGTAGACAACATGCCAAGGTAGCCATGTTGATGATGGAAGAGTTTAGGGATTTGTCTATACTTACTGATTTGGAAATTGAGGAAAACAGTGAGGAACAAATGATGCCTATTGAAGAAGGTAAAGGTAAAGGAAAATTAAGTATGATATCTCTGCAATCAGATTTACTTCTTAAGATTGGACAAATGCAGGAACAAGACTTAAACATGATGGAAAAGAAAATGCTCATATCAAAAGGGGAGGAAGTAATAAATTATCAAATTGATAAAAATGGTTATTTAAGGAATAAAAATAGGATATGTGTTCCAGAAAATATAGAATTGAAAGAGGAAATATTAAATGGGTACCATAGGAGTAAGTACTCCATACACCCAGGTAGCACCAAGATGTATCAAAATTTGAAAAGAAATCTTTGGTGGAAGGGGATGAAGTCAGATGTGGCCAGATATGTTGCAAGGTGCATGACTTGCCAACAAGTCAAGGCAGAGACACAAAGGCCATCAGGACTATTGCAACCCCTTAGTATACCACAGTGGAAGTGGGAGGATATATCTATGGATTTCATAGATGGTCTTCCTAGATCTAAGAAGGGAAACACAAGTATATGGGTAATAGTGGATAGGCTAACTAAGGTAGCACATTTTATCCCAGTTAAAACAGAAAGAAATGCTCCAAAATTGGCTCAAATATTCATGAAAGAGGTAGTAAGGTTGCATGGCATACCCAAAACCATTGTGAGTGATAGGGATACCATCTTCACCTCAAGATTTTGGAAAAGTTTTCAAGAGGCTATGGGGAGTGAATTGTGCTTAAGCACTGCCTACCATCCATAATCAGATGGTCAAACTGAGGTGGTGAACAAAGTCTTAGAGGATTTGTTGAGAGCATGTACACTGGACTTTGGAGGCAACTGGGAAGACCACCTCCATCTAGCTGAATTAACCTACAATAACAGTTACCAAAGCACCATAGGGATGGCACCATTTGAAGCCTTATATGGCAAGCCATGTTTATCACCTATATGCTGGGTAGAGGCTGGAGAAAGGGCTATTCTTGGACCTGAATATGTTAAAGAAACCACAGAGAAAATTGGGTTAATAAGAAAAAGAATAGCAGCAGCTCAAGATAGGCAAAAGAAATTTGCAGATAGGAAGAGAAAGCAAGTGGAATATGAAGTGGGAGACTTTGTTTTCATCAAGATTTCACCTATGAAGAAAGTCATGAGATTTGGCAAGCAAGGTAAGCTTACACCAAGGTATGTTGGACCCTATAAAATTCTGGAAAGAATTGGTTCATTGGCTTACAAATTAGAACTACCAGAGGAGATGAAAGCAATGCATAATGTTTTTCATGTGTCCCAACTTAGAAAATGGGTACATGATAAGGAAGACATTTTGGAAAAGCCTACCAAAATTCAAATAAATCCTGACTTGGTTTATGAAAAAGAACCAGTGGGGATTATAGCCAAGGAAGAAAAGAAATTAAGGAGCAAAACCTTGAAACTAGTTAAGATCCAGTGGAGTAGTGATCCTAATGACTGCACATGGGAGTTAGAGGATAAGATTAGAATGGATTATCCTAAGCTTTTTGCAAATTAAAAGGTAATTTTTTTTTCTTCTGGAAAAATTATTTGTTATGCATGGTTGATATGGTTGAATTTGTTTGCTTATGCATATATTTGATAAGTTTTCAGAAAAGAAAAATGATGCTTACTAAATGTTAGAAAAATTGTGAGGACACAATTCCTAAAAGGAGGGGTGAATGTAATACCCCAAAATTTTGTGAAAAAT
Organism: Allium fistulosum; assembly: GCA_030737815.1. Lineage (NCBI taxonomy): Eukaryota > Viridiplantae > Streptophyta > Magnoliopsida > Asparagales > Amaryllidaceae > Allium > Allium fistulosum. The sequence goes on from CM060907.1 coordinate 192,416,687, forward strand.
CATTTTTGTAAAATGATTTAATTTTGAAATATTTAGATTTAAATATGGTGAAATTTCTGGAATAAATAGTGTGCAAGTATATGTGTGCACGTGCACACTGAAATGGCACAAGAAAGAACTCCAGATTTCTTGGATTTAAAACAAGAATTAAAGAGCAATACAAACATGATTTTGCAACATGGTTATTTGATTTCTGAGATTTTATGGGTCATCTTAGAAAATAAGAAAAGTAAGTTTTACTTTAGATCAGTAAACAAATTTATTTAAAACCCAGAAAAGAAAATAATATATATATATTTGTAAACTTGTATACATATAGGTGCATATGTTTCTGAATTTAAAAGAGGAATTAAAATAAGCCTAGATAAGATATGTATACAAATATACATTTTTAAATACTGAAAAGTACATATATATATATATTAGCAAGTGAAACCATAACATTAAAATGACATGAAATGTGATACAAGTCAATATGCTTGTGTAGGCAAAAATGGCAAAGGGGATTTTCAGAAATAATTAAAATAAATAGAATAGTCACACTTTTGACATGACTAAGTGAGTGGCCATTTTCTGAAAAAGTAAAAGAAAGAAAATGCAGCCTTTAAATTGGTTAATATGGCCGGGGTAATATGAATGAAAAATGCATGATGCTAAGCCAGGACAGAAATGGAATTCTGTTTCAATAAAACCCTAGAGGAAAAATGCTTATAAATAGGCAGTTTAGCCAGTAGAATTATTTTACCCCGAGCTGCATAAAAATAAGAAAAGAAGAAGAAAATATTGAAAGGAAGGAGAAAACACTCAAACAAGAATTTTCTGGATTAATAAGAAGAAACATTTAGGTGAGTAATCTCACTGAGTTCATGGCATTAAGACCTGAGTTGAGGCAGCCACTTTTTATATTGCCATTTATGTATTTCTGGTTTTGATGTATATGATTTCATCAATGCTTTTTGGATGTTTTATTTTAAATCTGATATGATTTAATATGGATGATTTTGATGATCTTTGATTGGTTGAGACATTTGTCTTTGGATGAGTATCATACTGTTTTATTTATACTCATAAATGTTAAAGTTTAGGATCTTAAAAATTATATAGAGAATACTCTCAACTGTTATAGATCTATGGCATGGAAACCTTATAAAAATGATTGGAGCTGCATTATACTTGGTATAAGTGCTGAGGCTTGAAAAGAAAAATGTTAAGGGTGCAATAGAAATTTTCTAAGTGCTGAGCCCTTAATCAAAAAAAAAAACCCACAAGCTAAAATTATGATTGAACCAGATCTTGAATCTAAATCAATCATAAAGGCTTGCAGATCAGTATAACATGCCATGCCTCTTTTACAGTTGAAAATGTTCTTATATTTACTAAGATCAAGACATATTGACCCCATTTAGGAAATGACTGTCTGATTATTTCTGAGGGGAAATTATGCTAGAAGAAATTATGGATGTTTCCATGTTTGCAGTGACATGTTCACTTAGCATATTTGATGTTAGGATTTAAGACAATACACTAGTAAATAAACTAGGGAAGGGAAGGCCAAGATGACTGCTGGAATGCTTGTCATATTTGAAGTATGCAAGTTGGCACATGGTTTGTTTAAGCCCTGAGATCTTTGTGCAATGATGTGAATTAGTTCATTGCAATGTGTCCCAGTGATTCCTTAATAGCAGATGAGGCAGGGATTTAAATTGAATATTACAACCTGTAAATGAAGAAATAGGAATGTGGATATTTCTTAGGTTGAATGGTATGGAACCAAGATGATTCCAGTAAATGAAATTGATGCCAATAGATAATCATGTTTGCATGATTATGTATGCAAGTGAAGGAATGATAAGTGAATATATCATACCTGAATCAACTTAATTATACTATGTTAAAATATTTGATTGCAGAAATTTGCTTAAATAACAAGTTAGTACCCTTATATTCTCTATTGCTTAATATCATGAATGAATTGATGTTATTCATACCAGATCATAGATCTGACCCTTGTTTGCTCATGGCATCTGGGGTGTCTCATTTTAAAATGAGGCAGCCACTTATGTTCTTTCAGGTAACCCAGGCACTAAGTAAAAATGAAGTTATGGCTTTTATGGAGGAGTGAATGAACATGCTAGCTAGTCTCAATAAGAGTTTAAATTGATTATATCTGCATGTATTCAGGAAAAATATTATGTTTCTAAGACTTCCAGTCATGTAATGAATTCTATTATGGTTAGATGAACTAGTTGTATCATGTTAAATATATTGTTATGCACTAAGGTTTAAAATCTCAAAGGAAAAATCTGACTGGGAAACAATGAAATGATTTTAATTATTGATATGAATGTTTGGAAGAGAAATATGCACATGTAGTTGAGCTACTGTTTTGTATAATTTATATTATGTATTAGTTAACCTTGAGACATAACTGAGCACTGAGTTTTAGAACTAAAATCTGGATTTAGCAAGAAGTAAACTTAAAGGATTTTATTTTCTTTTTACTGAAATGCTTTGTAAATAAATCTGAATTCATTTCTGAATTGAATTAGGAAAAGTAAAATGTTTTTCTAAAAGCTTCAGATAGAATGAAATGAAAGGTATCTCCCTTGTTTTTGAACTAGTGTATAGCATATACAAGACTCATGAGTTAACCAGCCTCAACTAAATGAAGTATTGGTTGATCATGATAGACTGTATCTTGAAAATATAGATGCATTTCAAAGCATAGTACATTTAGCAATTGTTTCACTCAGTTTTCTGGAAACTGGGCAAAGATAATGACATGTACATAAATACCTGTGTACATGTTGATAAATTGGGCAAAAATATAAATTTAAATTCTTAAAACAGTTGTAGGAATGGGTTTTAAAAATAGTTATGTAAAAAGAATTGTTTTGTATGATAGGTTATAGGCAAAATCAAATATATATGCACAATTATAGGTAGGTATCAGATTTCAACCATACAGGAGAAAAATAAAAAGAAAAACCAAAAATTGTGTTTGAACCGACCAGCATAGCACTCGAACTCGTGACCTTTCATGTATAAGTTAGGCGCGTTTCCATTACGCCTAGATGTTGCTTGTGTTCACTTAGGATCCACTTACTTTTATACTGAATTTGATATTATCCAGACTTTAACATAATCATCTATATTAAAAGCTTGTTTACCACTGATTATTACTTGATCATTTCTTAATCCTAATGACAGACTAAAGTACATGTTTCTAGTGGATATTATGGCCAAAAATCTGAATACAATAATTTATCTGAATTGCTAAAAATCTAAATCAAACAGAATGTTCTTGTACAAAAAAAATGAAGTATACACTCTGAACTTAGATAAAAAGATCACATACATCTTCATATGTATGTGTATGTTATTAGATATACACTGATATATTTATATTGGTAAGTTATTTTGATCCTGGATATATTTTGTTTATTGGAAAAAGAAAATGACCTTGGAAAAGATATTTGCAATGAATGATATATCTATATATCATCTCTTAGCAAAAAAAAAATCCTTATGAAATTAGGGTGGAAATAGGAGGGTCATTTCACCACCCCCAATCGCTATCACTATATCCAACAAGCTTGTAATTATCCGAAACAAAGTAGTACAAGCAAAACTTTATTGGCCCTTTGAAGTAGCAAAGAATTCTCTTTTTTGCCTTTAAATGAGTTGTTGTTGGATTCTCCATGTATCAACTGACAACTCATACTGCATAGAGGATGTCGAGGCTTGTACTCATTATGTATTGCAAGCTTCCAACCAAGCTCTTAAAGAGTGTTGGATCCACTTTTTCTCCTTTCTCATGCCTTGACAACTTGATTCCATATTCCATTGGCATGCGGACTGGGTTAGTGTCATCCATCTTGAACTTCTTCAATACTTCCTTTGCATAGCCTTCCTAAGTGATTAGGATGTCTTCATCTTCTTGTTTTACTTCAATGCCAAGGTAGTAAGACATAAGCCTAATATTGGTCATCTCGAACTCCTTCGTCATCTCTTTCTTAAACTCATTAAACATACTTGAATTACAACATGTGAAGATCAAGCCATCTACATACAAGCATATAATCAATGTATTAGTGTTTTGGATTTTAATATAAAGTGCATGCTTATACGGACACTTGATGAGTTTCTCTCTTGGAAGTACTTATCAATTGAGCATTCCAAGCTCTTGGGGCCTTTTTCAACCCATAGAGTGCATTCTTTAGCTTCAAGACGCTTTCTTCTTCTCCCTTGATTTCGTAGCCTTGTGTGTACTCAATGTATACTTCTTCTTCAAGAACTCCATTTAGGAAGGCAAATTTCACATCCATTTGATGTATCTTTCAATTATTTGAGTTGCTGATGAAATTATTAGTCTAATAGTCTCAAGTCGAGTGACGGGAGTGAATATCTCATCACAGTCAATGCCGGCTCTTTGACTGTAGTCTTTTACCACCAATTTCGTCTTGTATCTTTCAACTTCTCCTTTGGCATTCTTCTTTGCTTTGTATACCTACTTCACACCGATTGCCTTGTGTCCATGTAGAAGTGAAGTGTTAGCACTAAAATTGGCCACTAACGCCCGAATGCCATTAAAAGCACCAATTAACAGTCACAGATAACAGATAGAGTGTATGTAGAGAGTATAAATATGAAGAACAATCAAAATTAAAAAGAAAGCAGTAATAACAGAGGATTTATAGTGGTTCGGCTGACTCTGGCCTACGTCCACTCTAGAAATTTCCTTTTTTATTGATATGAGAATCAATTACAGTTACAATCCAGAGTTTTTAATGTAATAATGGCAGAGTAGCCTTAATGGGGAAGAAGAAGAGAAACAGAATCAAGATCCCTTTTTCTGAAGCCCCGCATGTTGTATTTATAGGCAAGCCAATCTTGTAAAGCCTACACATCACCGTTCAAACAATTACATAACCGCTACCTAGCCCAATACATATGAAGCTTCTCGACTACTCTATGTTACCCTACTTCATTTAATACAACACTTCACTCCCTCACCGTAAATAAAATATCTCATAATGTCAGAAGCTACTTATGAAAAAAAAATCTTTTACGTTTTCCTGATGAATTTCGCACTTCTATCTCTTGAAATCAAAGATTTTACACTAATTTGATTTCTCCAACAAAGATCCTTCACATAGGGCCTTTTTTGTTGTTGTGCTCAACTTTTCGGCCTTCGAACGTCGACATTAAATACATCAATGGTATTCGTGTGCCGAACACCCAAGTGTCAGAAAGATAGAAAGTTAGGGTAAAATATAAAAAATGAAATAGAATAAGGAAGAGAGAACACGACATCAGAATCTCACAACGAAACGATGGCATATAATATTAAAGGAACAATACAAAGGGTTACTCAAAATATAGAAATTTTAGAGTTACAAAACCTAAGTACTATCATCAGTTTGGACAGTTATAACTGTATGTCTTCACAATGCTGATATGTACAATACAGTAATACAGTGGAAATAAGAATACTACAGTAGGTAAACATCTAGCTCGTCGTCATAAGCACCAAAGCATCCAAAGCTAAATTTGGAAATATACATGGGCTGACCCCAACATTGTAAGAAAATAACACTCGGGTTAGTCTAGTAAACCAGCATGAGAAACTCAAGAAATAAGTGTGACATATAATAGCACCTTTTAAGACCGTATGGATTACCATAACGGTTATCCCCTGAAAGCAACCAACCATTCATTAGGTTTAATATAATGATATGATGGATAATGTCTAGGGTGTGGAATATAAATTATATCTGATAGCTGTGATACTTACAATAGTCACACCATAACATATTTAGGTTACATTCAAAATCGCTAAGATACGTTAGCTTATTTATTTTTTCCATGGAGATCTCTTCGGAGAAGCCGAAACCAAACTCCATGCACAAAGGTCAGAAAGTACCTTCCGAACGTCGTATAAAAAATATAGTATATAAGCATACTAAAACTCGTACGATGCACATGGACCATACGTATGCAATATCAATTTCGATCAATTGATCGATCATATAGATTTCACTTCCAAATTGGTATAGATTACTTGACCTCTCCAGTGCGGCCTCCGATTTGGTTCCTTAATTAGAAACCTCCGTTCTCCTTGCATAGCCATATACTATGATAGAAAATTTTAGGATCGTATCATGAATCTGTATCAAGTGTTCGCCGTTAAGAATCGAGTGAAAAATCCTTGTTCGGACCAATGTAAACCACCTTGAAAACATGTACTCGAACACCGGATCAAGAACAATCATACGAATAAAACAATCTACATACAACCTACGGTTTCTTAACTACATCAATTCCTTTAACTTACATTCCTTTATACAAATTCCATACTAAAATCACTTATAAACCATTTTATAAGACCTAACTTCAAGTTTAAAAACATTTTATAGCTTAAGTTCATACTCGTATAATATTCCACTGCATCCTAAGAGTTTATATACAAAACATCAAATTCATTTTACTTAATAAGCATGTTTAACCAATTAAAAACTTACTACTTTCTCAATTCAAATGTTATATAAACTCAACTTTTACACTTTCATACAAAAACATTTTGCTTCAAGTTCTATAATGATACGAATATTCCCATTTGTCCAAAATTGTTGAAAATTTCCTTTTCATTTTAACAAATGAAAATTACCAAATAGTATATTAATTATATCATGCTACATAAACCAAACTATCCTAACGCATAGGATATATGTGTCCACAAAATAACTAAACACGGTTTCAATAATTTATTTAACACATTTTATTCAAAAAAAGAAAATAAGAAAAGCTCCAACATTTATTCTAGGCTATGCCACTACCACTTGGGTACCTTACAAGGTATACACGTAAAACATTTCTACATTAAAAAGTTCATACCAAATTTCTTTCCAAAGAAAAACTTTAGAACTAAACATCCAGGTTTTATTTCAAACAATTTTGAAATAATATATATAACTTTTGTATGTCGAATCATACTTTCGGGATTTAAATCAAAATCCGCTTTACTGAAACAACTCTGTAGCATCCCCCACTTAGAAACCCGAAAATGAACACCGATGAAGCTGCAGTCATCATCAAAATTATTTTCAAGCGACAGAAGTGCCAAACCATACTTTTGGTACTTAATAAAAATCATTCCAAATTGGTATCAAATACTTTGTATAGTAATACTAAGTGTCATGATCTCAACCTAAATCAATTTCCCTAATATTTACTTTCAAATAATACTATTATTATTTTCGCCAAAATCTTGAAAAACATTTTCGAAGACACCGGAATTTAAGTTCTCGAATTCCCTGTTTAAATCTTTTTTGTTTATAAACCATATTTTATGAACCATACTTATATAAAATAACTTTCTTATATAAATGTTTTCACAAATATTTATTTCTAAAGTATTCTATCTTTCCTTTTGATTATAGTAAACATCTTTTACTAAATTTAACTTTTAACTCAACATTATCACCGAACTCCTTATCATCAAACCGTGAAACTTAATTCACATGGTGTTTGTTTCAATGTACTCATAATTACTGTCTACCCAACACATGAGGTGAAAATGTAAAACTGCTCATAAACTAGTCGATCACAAATCAATAACAAACAATAGTTGATGCTCCTAAAATGTCGGACATGACTAAACAATCAAGTTTACAGGATAGAAAACTATGACAAACACTAATATCAAACCAAACACGAATAGGTAAACTATAATATATATAGTATACTCTTAAGAATCTGCTTTCCCTTCTCAACTGTAGAAGTATAAGGTGTTGAAGAAATAACAAAGACCCTAGGCTGCTCCCCTCTCTTGAGCATGAGACAATCTCTAACAAAATGGCTAGGCTGATGGCAACTGTAACAACCTTTCGTTACAAACTATGCCTCAAGCTTCGAAATCTCTTTGATCGGTGCTCTCACTATCTACGCTCTAGACACTTGCCTTCCTCTCCCTGACCTATAGTAATTAGCAAGATGCCCATTCTTCCTACACTAATAAGAAGCTAAGTTGGTTCGGCCATTCTTCGATGGTTGAAACTTACGCTTGTTGCTTCCGTTTGGTGCAAATACAGATAGTTTGGGAGCCAAGCCCTCGAACTGAAAAGCTGTACTTATTATATCCTTGAATGCTCCTTGGATATGATCCTTCATGTCCTTACATACCATGTCACACAAACTAATCCAAGCCTGGACATCAATGATAGTCTCGGTGCAATTGAACCTCTTTCTGCCCAATACCTCAAATTCACCCCATATCGAAGCAAAGTCTTTCCATGGATGATCCTGCATCACTTCTTCTACTACCTTTCCCTTAGCATTAGAAGCCCTGGTATTCTTAATTCCTAATCAAAGAAAAACTTCTCTAGGAAACTAAAGGATAGAGTTATTTCAATGAAAGGATAACTAAGATGGAGATATTCCTAAGGAATAATTTTAAAAGTCTAATTTTCCAAAATAGAAATACGCTCTCATATGTATAATACACTCGACTCATTCTAGGGTGTTGCTTACCTCATCTCTAATGAGCCATACCCGAACAAAGCCAAGGCATTCACTCAATCTTGGGCTCTGATTTTAAATGTAACGATCCGACTTTTCGATCCTTGAATGTCGATGCTAAATACATCCATATTCGTGTGCCGAACACCCAAGTGCTAGAAAGAAAGAAAATTAGGTACAATAAAAAGAAAAGAAATAGAATAAGGAAGAGAGAACACAACATCAAAATCTCACACCGGAACGATAGTATATAATATCAAAGGAACGATATAAAGGTTACTCCAAATATAGAAATTTCAGAGTTACAAAACCTAAATACTATCATCAGCCTAGATAGTTATAACCGCATGTCTTCACAATGCTGATATATACAATACAATAATGCAATGGAAATAAGAATACTACGGTTGGTAAACATCTAGATCATCTCCATAAGCTCCAAAGCATCCAAAGCTAAATCTGAAAAGGGCTGACCCGAGCATTATAAGAAAATAACACCCAGATCAGTCTGATAAACCAGCGTGGGAAACTCAAGAAATAAGTATGACATATAATAGCATCTTTGAGATTGTACAGATTACCATAACGGTTTACCCATCAAAGCAACCAACCATTCATTTGGTTTAATATTATGATATGATAGATAATGTCTAGGGTGTAGAATATAAATCATATCATATAGCTATGATGCTTACATTAGTCACACCATAACATATTTAGGTTATGTTCAAAACTGTTGAGGTACGTCCACATATTAGATTTTCCATGGAGATCTCTTCGGAGAAGCCAAATTCAAACTTCATGCACAAGGGTCAGAAAGTACATTCCAAGCGCCATATATCTCTAGATAAAATAAACCATTAAGGTAAACACAAGCGGCCCAACGCTTGAGCATAAACATGAACAACATGAACCAAATACCATTAACTCCCGTCTGCCAGCAATAGATAAGTATCTTTAGATATGGAGTTAATAATACCCTGATGCAGGTTGGCTAAACCCCAGATTGTGCATCCTACTCTAATTGTTGTCATTTCCGATGTCGAGGTTATGTTTAGCATTTTTTACACAAGTCTTCATCACTTGAACATAACTCGAATCCCCGGATGGATCCCATCATCTCGAACATATCACGAATCACTACATGGATTTGAGCATCTCGATCAGAATTCGAACTTCCACCTAAATTCCCTCATAAGTCCTCCGACGAATGTTAACACCGTCCTCTCTCTTGGAATAATCCTCAAGATAGAAAGTCTCACATGATAGCATTGTTTGAAATATTAATGCTGACCTCTCCTTTGGACTTAACCTTAGGATTGACAGTTCAACTCTATAACAATTCACTTCACAACCGCTCCCAAAACATAGAACTTGTATACTAATTTTGAAGTGGTATTCGATAAGTAAAATACTTATCGATCCTGGTCTCTTTAAAACCAATTCGATGAATTTCCAATAAAGTCAATTCCGATTCTTTCAGAAGTAAACAAAAGCTAGAGATGTTTCTACCAATGCTCCTCCCCGAGGGTTCTCATTGGTATGAAATCATGAAGCTTTTAGATACTTCATAAGTTAATATTAGGTCAAGTTCAAAAATCGACTAATCGATTACCTAGTCAAAACAATTGCTTAAACAAATCAATATTCGTATATTATAAAATCCTCTTCTTCAAAAGTTTACAACTAATTCTTAAAAATTCATAAATATCTCAAACCACTTTTGAAATACTCTAATATGAGTTAGTAAACACTTATAAAAAGAATGAAACAAAATACTTAAATTTAAATATCTTTTCAAACTCTTAAAGTCTAAAAATCAAAGATAAATGGAGTAGTTTTGCACAAGTGAAGTTTTGCCCACTTTTCGGAAATGTACTTAACTTTTTACTATCCAAACATTTTATGGCTGTTAATACCTCAGATATTGATTTTGACAACAGAAATAATATAAATATTACTACTAACATATCTCTGAGTTGTGTAGTACTTTCAAATATATTATGGAGATATTTGCAAAAATAAACAAGAATTTAGTGGAAGCAAATAAATTATATATGAAGATTAATTAGAGTAAATGGAAGAACAAAACTGATTGAAGAAGAAATGAAAATGCTAAAACGACATAAGTATTTGAAAGTGATGATTAGTTGGTTGAACCTTAGAATCGATTAAGACCCCATGGAAATTATACTTGAAGATCATCAACCATTAACCTCAATTGAATTACAAAATATCCACAAGTATGAGGTACTTTGAAATTTGAAAACCAGTAACACTTTATTGGAGTTGCTATTCTTTTTGCAACAAGTTTTTCAGAATTCAAATGAAGAAACATTTCCCTCCACCTTTTCACCAAAAGACAATTCTCTTCAACTACTCTTTAAAGGCTCTGTAAAATGAATTTTCACATCAATAATTTTCATTTTCTCTTACTCTTTCATTTTCATACATTTGTGAGAGAAATCCATTGCACATTCTTCCATTCTCTTTGCAAATCCATACTCTTTCACTCCAATTCTTCAAGGATTTGCAAACTACAAAATATCAAAGAGTTTGTACTTGAACTCATATATTTTCTCTCAGATTTCATCATATTCTTCAAAGAATTCAAAGATATATTGCCATTGGAGGTCTATAGGATTATTGTACCGAATCTGCAAGAATATTTATTGAAGATACGATTACTTGCCATACTCTACTATTGTTTGTATAGAGAAGAGGGTGCACTTGTATCTCGTAAATCAAGAGGGTGCATCTTGTAGCCAGTGAAATCAAGATCGTAAAGGTATTCTTTCATATGTGGAAAGCAAACGGTGATAGTGAAATCCTGTACGGTGCAGTACAACACCGAATGTAGAATTGATCAATCTGAACCAGTATAAAAATTCCTTATGTTACTTACTTTTATGTATTTTACTTTATTACTTACTTATTCTACGATTATTGTTTTTTATTTTCAATTTGAGCAGATAGAGTATTAAATTCATAAAGTAAGTTTTTAATATTTGAAATACACACTTCACCACTTCTAGTGTTTAAATAGCCTTAAGATACATTCTGTATTATATTATAGAAAATCCATCATCCACAATAGCAATAAACATATACATAAAACATTATCAATATGACGAGAAACCTCTAAGGATCTCTCAACAAAGTTCCATTGAAATTTCAAAAACCAAGGTAATTCACAAGGGCATCCATAGAGACTATAGGTGTTAGTGCACTTCATATTTGAGTCCAATCTGAACCAAAGTCCATCTATAACTTGCATGCTTTATTTCAAGGTCTTGTCACTAGTCATACAAGTCCAAACCCGGTCCATAGACATAGATCACATATGCTTCTTGTTTTCAAAACAAGAATCAAAACAAATGTTTTCAACAATGTCAATAATAATTCAACAACTTGAACACAATCAAACCAAAACAAATATGGGCTATATTTTCAATTATAGAGGTGTGTTAACTCACCTTTAACCCAACTACAACCAAGATCCAAGTCCAACCCGTTCCTTGCAACACCTTCTTCTTCCTCCATTCCTTGCTTTCCACTTGATTCCAGCCTCTTCCTCCCTCACTATGCTCACGGCCTTCAAGATTGGGGTGAGTATGGTTTTGTTTCTTCAACTTCTAACTAGGTAGAATGTGTTGTAATATTCTTCCAAGGTTGCACTCCAAATTTGAGTTGATTTGGATAAGATTTGCAAAAAATTTCTTTAGAACATAAGAGAAGAAGAAGACATGGAAGTGAGCTTGTTTTAGCTTTGTAAATTGTGATTTATTATCTACGGTATGCATCTCCTTATATAGGCTCAAGAATGGTACTCTTTAGCCTTGCTCTCACCCCTCCACCCATGCCATGGAAGGCTCACCTCCCATCACTTCTCCTTTACATCACTTCTCCTTTAGCAAATTACACTTATACACTTAACATGATAATATTTCTTATCCATTTGGAAGCTTCTAGAATCTTCCATCGCTTTATGAAGAGGAGTGCGTGTTAATTAGTTGTTAATGTGTTCATTTGATCATTAGACAAGTGCAAAGAGTTTGAACAACCTATATTGATCAAAAAGTTGTTTACCGATAAACCGATTTTCAGTCACATTATCGATTTTTTTCGAAGAATATATTTTTGTAAACAATTTTCAAAAATAAGTTTCTTATCATTATTCATTAATTAAATAATGTCTAACAAGGTTATAAAATAATATTTATAACATTAATTATATTTCAAAACGTTTCGATATTCGAAAACGAAGCGTCCAACTTTTAGGGTCGCTACAGGATATATCTACGAAATCTAAGAAAGGATCGATTTATCATGCTAAGTAACAAGTTGAGACTTCACAATATTCACTCCAACATGAGCATGAGCATTAAAAATACATTAATTTTATAATTAATTCAATTTCCATACTTCATCAATACGAGAAGAGTTAACTAAAAGAAGTAATACTTTTACAATATTTTCTCCAAATCGAATGAAAGGATTAAATATACATTTAGGATTAACTAATTTTGTATTGACCCCTTGTCATGTTCCATCATATGTAAGGTTTTACTAATATGATTAATGCTTAAATTATAATGTGCATTTATTTCGGATTTTACCGCCTTTAAGGTTATTGCAACACCCACACACACCCACACACACACACACACACATATTATAATGAATAAAGCAATGGACAAATATTTATCATCTTCATATTTTCTCCCTCTTTCTTCCTCAAAATTAACATGTTCTTTCTCCATCAAATTTAACAAAAACCATTAATTTGGTGCTATGAAAAAACAATTAAAATCACACACCCTGATTTTGAGCAATTTATAGAACACTTAAAAGTAAGCATTGATTCTCATGCTCACTCGTAAAAGGGTCCTATCAACCTCGATGGAGTTTTATGCCGAACCTTAATATTTAATAAAAGTGTTAAACCTTGATATATTAATAGACATCATTAAACAATAGGGACGAAGAGATAAAAAATAATGACACTTTTTTGAAGTATATTTCATATTTAATCAACATCATGTAAAAGAAGCTTGTTCATTGAATAAAGATGGAGTATGGTAGAAAGTACGAATTACTGCAAGGAAAATAAGGATTTTTGTTTTTCAGAATTCTGGTTTTGAACTATGGGTCTGTATTTCCAAAATCAATAATTCTAGAACGACGGACGTTAATTTTGCTATGCAGAAACAAAATTAGCCGATGGATCTAAATGCAAATTCCCATGAACCCACTACTAGAACGTCTTCGATTTGCGACCGATCATGACGATGGCTAATAAACGCGGCCGTCACTGGTCGTCGCTAGCCATCGCCTTACTGGATATAACCCGCGAACCAGAACTCTTTCAGCCAAATCATTTCCCACTTTCCCCCCTTCTCTCTTCTTTCCAATTCCTCCCCCAACCAACTCCAGTCGCCACCAACAGCCTCTAGTCGACGACCCCTTCCCACTATGCACACCTTCCTCCTTCTATTTGGCTTCATTTTTTTAGGTATATTGTCTTAAACCCTATTTATGAAAAATTTAGTAATTTTGGTTTGAATATGTAAGATTAATTGGTATTAGATGATGGTATAGTTTATTAGTTGATTTCGAGATAAAATTAAAACCCTAATTTAGAATATTAGTTGATTATTGATTTGAAATTGATGATTATTGCATATTAGTTGATGATAATATTGTGTCAGTTGATTTGGGATGTTAGTAAGTGGTTTGATTGTGTAATTTGTAATTAAAAATTAGGGTTGTTTTAAAATTTGAAAATTAGTATTATTGATTAATATGCTTATTGATAAGTTTACGCGAATGTTTGTTATAGTGGAAAACGATGTTTGTTATAGTTTACATGAAAATTAGTGTATAATTATTGATTAATATGCTCCTATGTAGGTATGAGTAAATATAAGTAATATTCTTTAATTAATTAGTGCGTGTTAATTATAACTGTTGGTGCTTAGTATAAAATTTATTTATTTTAATCTGTTATTATTAGTGCTAACTTCTAATTTTAGCTTACAAAATCTGTAAATTAAAATTTTATTAGTTAAAAGAGTTTGAAAATGCGTTATCAAGTGTATAATTTAGTTAACAAAATATTAAGAAATATTATACTTAAATCGATTTTGTAAAAAGTTTAAGAAATGAAGGTAACAACAACGAATATTGTACTAAAATCGATTTTGTAAAAAGTTAAGTAACGAATATAACAACAACAAATATTCTATTGAAATCGATTTTGTAAAAAAATCAAGCAATAAATACGAAAACAACAAATATTATACTCAAATTGATTTTCTAAAAAGTTAAGAAATGAATATGACAAGAATAAATACTGTACTCAAATCGATTTTCTTTAAACTTAAGAAATGAACATAACAGAAAGAAATATGCTACTGAAATCGATTTTTCAATAATTTAAAAAATGAATATAACAACAATAAATAATGTACTAAAATCGATTTTCTAAAAAGCTATGAAATTTACATACAAGAACAAATATTACACTAAAATCGATTACCTAAAAAAATTTGAAATGAATATAATATTGGTTTGAAAGTAAGCGTTAAGTAATATTATAACAAATACAACAACCACAAATTAAAGCTCTTAGTCCCAAAAGGTTTTAATTTATTTTAGAAAATACAACAACAAAAATACTCCCCTTGAATGCGAAGTTATGCATAGGAGAGAAGTGAACTAAAGTACTGTCGAAAGTAGACAAAAGTATGGTGTGTGAAGCCTTTAGTCCTAGAAGGTTTTACTTTATTTTAGAAAATAAAAAAACAACAATATATCACTTGGGTGAGAAATTGTGCATAGAATAGAAGTGAAGTGAAGTGCTATCGAAATTGCTAACCTATTTTTTTAAATTAGGAATAATGTTTGATTATTTTGTCAACCGTACATGGATGTATGAAGTCAGAACTGGAATGAAAGGTTCGGTGAAAAAACATTTCTACAATGGGGTGCATGAATTTATTAGATTCGCAATATCTAATAATCGAAATAACGAAGAACTTCGTTGCCCTTGTAGTAAGTGTCAACATTTGAAGCATTAGAAACCAGATACAGTTAAAGTACATTTGTATAAATATAGATTTATGCTAAATTATTATTTATGAGATCATCATAGAGAACTTGTTGCACCTACAATGGATCCTATTGCGTCAGAGGTCGATGTTGTTATGACGAATCCAATAGAAGGTATGGTGGAAAATGCAGCACGATCAATGTTTCATACCGTTCAAGTTGACGGTGAAGACGTCAATGTCGAAGAAGAACAAATGTGGGAGCAAAAAATATTTATGATTTATTAGATACTGCTAAGAGACCGTTGTGGGATGGTTGTAAAAGTGGAACCGAATTATTATTAACCGCTGAATACATCACTATGAAATCAAAATTCAACTTTACAAAAGCTGGATTTACAGCAGTTGTACAAGCTGCAAAACAGCATATGCCACCCAATAATCTGATGTGCGACAATCATTATAAAGTAAAAACACTTATGTGGACTTTTGGTTTGCCTTACCAAAAGATAGATACATGTATAAAAGATTGCATGTTGTATTGGAAAGATGGCATTAATCTTAGAAACTGCAAAAAATGTAATGAGAGAAGATATAAACCAAGAAAAAAGAAAGGAAAAGAAGTTTCATACAAAGAGAATGCATTATTTACCAATTACCTCTAGACTTCAAAGGTTATATGTGTCTTCAGCCACGACATGTCACATGCCATGGCACAACATGAGAAGACAGGCAGAGGGAAATTTGACACATGCATCCGATGGAGAAGCATGGAAACATTTCGATAAGATGTATCCCATATTTGCTGCAGAGAGCCGTAACGTCAGACTTGGTTTATGTACGGATGGGTTTTCGCCATTCTCTCAGTTTGGTAGCAAATATTTATCTTGGCCTGTTATTGTTACTCCTTATAATTTACCTCCGTGGATGTGTATGAAAACTCCATACATGTTTCTCACTATTGTCATCCCTGGCCCTGATGATCCAACACAAGGAATCGATGTTTATCTATAACCATTAATCGAAGAGCTGAAAACATTGTGGCTTAAAGGCATTGAAACATACGACATTTCACAAAAAAGGAATTTTCGTATGTTCGGTTCTTTATTATGGACTATTAGTGATTCTCCTGCATATGGGATGCTTTCAGGTTGGAGTACGACGGGTCGTCTAGCCTGTCCTTATTGCATGGAAGAAACAAGATCATTTTCTTTATGGTATGGAAGGAAAATTTCTTTATTTGATTATCATATGTGTTTTCTCCATCCCAATCATACTTTTATAAGAGATAAAAAAACTTTAAAGCTAACAAAGAAGAGGATACGCAACCACCAAAGATTTGGTCAAGCAAAGAAATATATGAAATTGTAAAGGACTACCCAAAGATACATGAAACTGGAATACAGAATGAAATTCCAAGTAAATCGGACATTCATAATTAGTGCAAACAAAGTATATTTTGAGAGTTACTTTATTGGAAAGATCTCCTACTTCGACATAATATTGACGTGATGCACAACGAAAAAAAGTGTTTGATAACGTGTTTAATACAGTATGAGTGTAAAAGGGAAAACTAAGGACGATCTGAGTTCAAGACTAAATATATCACACTTTTGTAAATGTCCCGAACTTCATATGAAGCCTAATGACAATAAAAAAACCCAAAGCATGCTATGAGCTAGATAACAAGCAAATAAAACTTGTGCTAAAGTGGGTGGAAGGACTAAAATGCCTTGATGGTATGTCTTCTAATCTCCGTAGATGTGTTGATTTTAAAAACAGTAAATTGAGTGGGATGAAAAGTCACGATTGTCATATCATGATGGAATATTTATTACCAGTGGTTTTCAAAGAACTGTTGCCCATAAAAGTGTAGAGTGTTATAACAAAATTAAGTATGTTTTACAAATAGCTTTGTTCGACAATGTTAAAAATTGACTGTATACGTAAACTTGAAGTAGAAATCCCTATACTGCTATTAAACTGGAGAAAATATTTTCGCCAGGTTTTTTTAATGTAATGGAGCATTTACCTATTCATCTTCCATCCGAAGCTCTTCTTCGAGGTCCTGTGCAATATGGATGGATGTATCCATTTGAGAGGTAATAGTAAATATCTGTAAAATTGTTGTTGTTTTAAAATTCAGCTTTATGTAAGTGCATTTAAATTGAATTAATTTTGTAATAGGTACTTGAATCATCTGAAGAAAAAAATTAGACAGAAAGCACGAGTTGAAGGTTCAATTTGCATCATATCTTGAAGAAGAAGCTTCATTCTTTTTTTCTCATTACTTCAGTGACTATGTGAAATTATCATTTGTAAGTAGTCCTCGTAATGATGTAGCCGTGGAAGAAGATTATTCACAGACAACGTTGTCTATTTTTAGACAACATGGCCGACCTGTTGGAAAATGTGTGGAAATATGGTTAGACGATAGAGATCAATATGTAGCATACATATATGTTCTTCTTAATTGTGCTGAAGTTGCACCATTTGTTAGGTAATAATAAATTCATATTTATTTCAATGATACTTACATTTTAATCGTAATGTAACATGTAGTACATATATATTCGCAGTATTTATGAATCACAACATCCATCTGGCGATCTCAGTAAGGAATTTTCTAAATGGTTTTCGAACTACGTTTATTATCCAAGAAACAGCATCGTTGATGAAGGATTAAAACATCTTGCGCTCGGACCAAAAAGAAATGTCAAGACTTTTCCAATATTTTTCATCAATGGATTTAAATTCAACACCAAAGATTATAGTGTTGAAAAATCAACATATAACAGTGGTGTATGTGTCAAAGGCAGTGACGATCCATATGAGCATATAAAAGATTTTTACGGCGTCTTAACACATGTTTTAGAATTGACATATTATGTACAATCTATAGAAAAAGTTTTTTTTATACAAGTGCAATTGGTTCAACAATATTCCTGGTTCTGGAATCAACGTGCACAATGATTATAAACTTATAGAAATAAAGCACACCTCACATTACTATAACTATGATCCTTTCATATTGGCCAAGTAAGCAATACAAGTTTATTTTGCTCCGTATCCATCCTTAAATAGAGATAAAGCAGATTGGTCTGCTGTTTTTACAACAAAGGAAAGATTTACGTTTGATGGAATTAATATTCCAGAAGAAGCAGCATATCAAACGGATCTTGAGCCAAATGATGAAATAATAATAGCGGATGATATTGATTTGGGTTTGTTAAATGATGAATCAAATGTTTTAATAAAAGCATTTGAGAGTAGAGAAGAGAACGATATAGAGTACGAGACCGAGACTGAATCAGAAGACGACGAATACTGAAAATTTTGAATTTTTGTATCAGTTGTTGTATAATGTATATTTTGAGTTTCAGTTGTTATCAATAATGATGACTATGTTGTGAGTTATGTCTTATTGTTTTTTTTTTAAAATTATGTATATATACTCAGAAGATCTTGTCTCATTTATGACGTTTTAGTGCAAGTTTTATGTGATGATGATTAATCAAACATGTTTTGTAATAATGAACTAATATTTTTTTCATTATATAAAATGCTATGTTTGTAACAGATATGCACAGGAGACACTCTAGCAGATCTTAGCATTCTCCTTCTGCGGGTGCGGGTGCCAGCGGCACATCGCCGGATTTACGTCCGGTGGCAGAGGTAGTGCCGAAGGGCGCGGGGTAAGTATCAAATTTATTAGATTCTATTTAAAATTTATTAAATTCGTACATCTTATTTTATACAAGAGGTTTGAGGTCCAGCCGAGCGGCTTTATTTTGCATGTATCGAGGAAGGCATTCATGAGACAGATGTCGGGATGTTGGGCTCACTAGGATGACATTCCCGATCACATCAAGAATGCCATATTCACGGACTTGATGGTAAGTTTAAATTTATAATTTCATTTGTAAATTAATACAAAGTATATAATACAAACCAATATAAATTTCAATACGCAGGCAGCTGTTCGTGTGGACCTGTAAGATATGAATGTTTTTGTCAATCACTGGAACCAGAGAATGCGCAAAAATTATAGAGACACCATATTAAAAGCCAAGAGAGCGGGAAAGAAGCCATCTTGGATGGATGCTGATGTATGAGCTCAATTTCTACAGCTATGGAAAACTCCGGAGTCTAAGGTAACTAATATATATCATTTCATTTTGTTATTACATTTTGTTTAAAATTCGTATATTAGGTGCATTAATTTAGTTAATTGTGCGTTTAAATTTATAGGAATTATCGGTGCGAAACCGTGCAAACAGGGCTAAAAATCCTGCTTTGCACCGCAGTGGGTTGAAGTCCTTCCAACAACATCGGAGGGAATTGGTAAAGTTATAAAATGCGTTTCTAATGGTTGTAAAATAATTTAGTCATATTGAAAATATTATTCATTGTATGTATAACTTCAGTTTCAGCAATATAATCGTGAGCCTACACTGGCTGAGGTCTTTACTCACACACATGCCGTCGAGCACACGGATGAGGATGAGAATATTTCATATGAATTTATGGAAGATAAATCTAAATCTGTGATGGTCAATTTGTTTAATTTTTTTACTGCACATTTGATAAGTTCTTTATTATTTATTATTACAAACTACTGTTCATCATTGCAGAAGAGATACGAGGCGGAGAAAGCTCGAGTAGCGCAGTCCACTGGCCGTGAGTTGACCTTAGAGGAGGAGGACCGTATTTGAGATACTCTCATTGACCCACCTACTCAGAATAGGCGTTATGGTTATGAAAAATAGAAGGTAAACTGCTTCATTAACTAATATATAAATTATATTTAATACCGAAGCAAATTATATTCCAATCAAATAATTTACAAGCAATGATGACTCATAGGGCTTATAGAAGATCTCAGGCCAAGGAGGAGATAACTCAGTTGAAGCAGCAAATGGTAGAACTCAATGACTGACGGAGGGACGAAGGACTAGTGCAGCTATTAGATGAGCGGATTGCGGTCTTTTTAGTAGAGCACAGAAAGATGTCCGGTGAGGATGTGTCGGGAGATGATGATGATGAGTTACGGATTTTTTTTGACTTGTAATTATTGTCTTTTGTTGATGGAGTTGGAACTTTATTGATGGTTGTGTACCGTGATGATTGTGGATTTGATGAACATGACTATTTTTGTAGATATGGTTGTGTTGGTTGATGGAATATTGGTTTTGCTTGATGAAAGCTTATGTAAATATTGATATTTGGGTTGTGTTTTAATTATTTGTGATATGTATGAGATCATACGTTGCATATGATGTTACTGATTGTGATATTGAGTTTATTTGTGTTGAAAATGAAACGAAATTGAGATATGACGTTTATTGTATGGTTTGGAAGGATTAAAGCAGCTTTGGGCAAATTAGCAGGTTTTAGGATGACGACGGCTGGCTGGTTACAGGCTTGCGGCGTATTGCGACGGCTAACGACAACATTTTGGTTTCAGGATGGCGACGGCTAATTTTCCCAGTTTGTCGTCGCTAGCCGTCGATATAGCCGCCGCTATATTGCTAGCGTCGTCCAGTTTTGTTGCGTTATTTAGCGATGGCTAGCGTCAGCCGGCAACGGCCGCCGACGGCTAATCGCCGTAGCTAAATGGAACCGTTCCTGTAGTGACCATGATGATGATGATGATGTATGAACAGGCCCGGTCTCAGGGTAAGGCTGTCAAGACGGCCGTCTAGGGCAACAAGTCGGAGGGGGCAACAAAATATTAAATTTTATGTGAAGATTGTTTACTAATTGATGAATAATACCAACTTTCTAAGAAAATTGCTCGGTGGAGTGGTTAATTGGTTGCCTTCAGTATCAAGCGGCCAGAGTTCAAGCCCTGCATCTGTTAAATTCTCCTTGTCTTTGTTTACTTTTCTTAGTTTGCTCCTCAAGTTAGGCTGGGGCAACCAAATTCGTTGGGCCGGCCCTGTGTATGAATCTTAATGAAGGTGGTAGTATATTGGTTCTCTCTTTACCAAGGGATTAATACTTTCTTCTCCAAACACAAACGAAGTCAAATCCACGAAACTCTCCAGGGCCTCTTTTCCAAATTAGTTTAAACATTCGGCATACCTTCCTTTTACTTTTGCTGTTCATTTGATCCCAGAAGGAGAAGAAATTAAAGTGCGTAGTTTGAATATCTTGTCTGTGTTTGCTTAATCATTGTTGAATTATATATGTATTCAAAATATCAATAGCATAACAAATTATAATGGATTATGGCATGGTCTTCAGAAGACCCATCAATTTTTATTATCAGTTATAGTTTTAACACAAATAAATTCTCAACATACCTTAGATTAATCTAATTCATCATACATACGACTGTAGTTATATGTATAGGATTTCGCAATTTGCAGAGAAATATTGTGCTCAGAAATAGAATAAAGCTTCTCTAATTTCACGCACTTTGAACCAAAAACAGTTCATGTCAAGTAGCAGCAACAGCAGCCATAACACTTGCTTGCTGTACCTCTTTCGATTCTGAACTGGAATTATCAGCTTTCTTCATTGTATACTTCACCGTTTTCTTTGCATTTTGAACATACTTCTTCTCCATGGCATCATCTATTTCAATTTGCTCTTTTCTGCACTCTTCACTGCAGAAAGGAGTGTCTCCTTTGTACATGTATATATCGTACCCATCATCCAGCTGCTTTCTGCAAAAACTACAGCAATTCAGAAAATCTTTTGAGATCGAGAAGCTTCTTCGAAGATTTCTTGTGGTGTTTTTTGCTTGTAAAAGCGATGAAATGGAGAAAGCTTTTGTATTTTCCATAGTCTGTTTGTTTGGTAAAATGTATATTTCAGGGTGTGATTTCAATTGGTCTATATATAGAAGCATTTGCACTTTGTGAATGAAAAAGCAAAAGCCAACTAAACAGTTATCTAAATATCTTTCCCTCCACATAATGCTCTACTTGATATAAAGTGAACCATGTAGGGTATGAAAAGGTTAGATATTTTCTTTTAACGTTCATCTTTATGTTTCAACCTTCAAAAGGCAGCTAGTTGTTTAAATATCAAACTGTAAATTGCAAAGAGAAATGTGTAGGGTTATAGTCATACACAGTACACAGAACAAACATCTTCAAATACCTGAATGTGTATTAAGAGTGAGAGAACGGTTAGTTTGTGAAAAGTTGTGTTGATAGTTGTTTTCTTCTCACCAATAAATAAAAACAATAATAATAATATTAAATAAATAAATTAAACAAAAAATAATAATAATAAAACAAAAACAAAAAACAAAAAAACACACACATCACCCTTGTTTCAAAGTTAAAAAAAAGTGATCATTAAAGTTATAACACTACAACAAAAATACTCTATTACAACGTCCTTTTTACAACGGGCAATTGCTGCCCGTTGTAATAGTAGGCTACTACAACGGTCAGTTCAGGTCCGTTGTAATAGATTTCTTATATAACGTCTTTTTTACAACGGGCAGTCTTTGCCCGTTGTAATAGATTGCTATTACAACGGTCATTTTATGCCCGTTGTAATAGATGTTAATTTTACAACGTCCACAAAATGCCTATTGTAATAGAGGTGCCAATTTTACAACGGGCTAAAACTGCCCGTTGTAATAGGTGCCAATTTTACCACGGGCTTAAAATGCCCGTTGTAATAGGTAACCCTAATTTTTAGACCGGCCCCCTTTTCTTCTTTTCCATGAAGCAATACTCTCGTTCCTCTTTTCTTTCCTCGAAGGCTTCTTTTCTGGTAGATATTCTTGAACTCGATCGATGATTCCTTTTGCTTGCTGGAACTTCAACATTCCCCTAATCCTATACTTCCAATTTTCATTTAATAACTCAAATTAATGGCGGAAGAAGATTCAAAATCTCGCGAACAACTCAGAAAAAACGACGACAACATCAGCGATGAAAAGTCGAGTTCCGAATCTCCGCCATCAAAAATAGCTCGGATATCTCCAGAAGAATCTTCAGGTAGCTATCCCCTCATCTTCAATTTCATATCAAAACGATTTAATTGCATAATTCAGCATGAACTTCTGAATCAGGGACTGTAACTACGGCAGTCGTTCCGCCGCCGCTAAACCTCGGATTAAATCTGACATTAGCAACGGAATCGTCATCGGCGGCAACCGAATCGTCAAAAACAGGATTCACTTTCATGCAGCTGCAAGAATATTACCACCAGGAATTGATATTCAAACACATCTTAGCAGGCATGCCAGTTCCTATCCATCTCGTTTTGCCTATTTGGAAGAGCGTTGCCGCGTCCTATGGGCCTCACCACTACCCTTCTTGTATGTTATTTACATCAATTCTCAAGTTTGAGTTTGTACTGTTATAATCATTGAATGCAGATAGCCTGTAATGATGCTTAGGCGACTAGTTTTCACTAACAAAACTTAGCACAATAGCGCTGTTATTGAGTAATAATTAGTCCTTATATTGCAGCTAGGCACTCTTTTACGGCTCAAAATCAGTTAAGTGTATTGTTATGCTATCAACTAGCCTTGGTATATAATTTGAAGAAGGAAGGGACCATTGAAACACATCTAAAAACAAAATGTATGACAAATAAATCTAAACGTAAATTAAGCTGAATTTCTCTATGCATCTACGATATCAGATATTTTTGTCATCCATTGTGCTTTCATATATGTCTCAATGATTGCTCTCTTTGGAGAATTGCATAAATGTGAAGTGTTTAGTGCATGTTGTATTATTAAGAGCCCCTAATATTCATGGAGTTGAATACTAAGGACTGAATAATTAAAGATGCCGAACAGTCATACGCTTATCTCATAGGCGTATGACATCAGACCGATAGACGCATATTATTTAAATGTCTGAAGCTCGGATGCTTATTTAATAAGCGACTTCTGACTGTAGGCGCATATTATATAAATGTCTGAAGCTCGGACGCATATTACATGGCAATTTTGAGGACAAAAATAAAGTAAAATTTACTTTTTTTCAGTACAAACTTCCTCCAACATAACTTTCTTGTGCGAATTATTAAATGTTGCTTTATTAACATACTTTGAATCATTTATATCTCTATTTTTTACTGATCCCTATGTGTAAGATCTGATGTTCAGTTGTATTAACAAAGTGGCTTGATTACTTGTTATTGTCTTGGTTCTTGCGTGTGTGTCCAGCCTAAATGTATGGAAGGGTGAGTATGTATGCATTTATGTGGGATTACTTTGTGTGAGAGAATGTGCCTGACCGTACGCATGCAACTGTGTATACGCACTATGCTTGCTTCTCCTATTTGCCTGACTACACTACTAGTCTAAGAACTTGCTATGTCATACTTTGTGATGTCCAGTTTTGTACAATTATGTGCTTTGCTTCTATTTTAATTTGTTTGGGACTGCGTATCCTGTGCCTCCACCTGGTAAATTCTAAATATACATTTTGGAGTCAGTTGTCTGTTTGTTTATTTATTTTTATTTTTTGCACTTATTCAATTAGTGCTAACGTAAACTAAAAATAATAATATACATTGGTATTATTGCTATTTTCAGGCATGTGGTAGAAAGTAGTCTATATTTGCAAATAGCTCGGAAGCTAATTTAAAATTGAAATGAGTTTTCAAAAGTGTCATATTTTGATAAATTCTTATTTTCTTTATATAGTTCTTACGATGTTTATTTGTTAAGGTTCAATTAAAGCTCCACGGCTTGAAATTGCATTTCACTTCATAATATTAGAGACTGATGTTCCTACTGAATGCTTCTGCAGGCACAGAAATGGCACAGTTGGTTTGTGGAGGCTGCCACATGCTACTGATGTATATACGTGGAGCAACAAGTGTGCAATGCTCGTGTAGAGGTTTACACATTCTTTTAGTGTACTGTGACTGAAAATAAGTGCACTAAACTATGGCTTCTTAACAAGAACATAATACATCAATGAATACTGAATGATTTGGGTGTATGTTTTATATTTACAGCAAATCAAGTAGCACACGTGAACTGTGGAAACTGTCATATGTTGCTGAGGTATCAATATGGTGCCAGATCTGTAAAATGTGCAGTTTGCAATTTTGTGACTTCGGTTGGGGTAAAAATTTGAAACTTCCTGCTTTTTACATACGTTTTTTACATTTGCTCCTGCAATCTCACCAATGCAGGATCAACTGTACTGTCCATGTTCATGGTTTCAAGAAATTTGTTGTCCATAATGTATCCGAGTTGGAATTGCTTATGATGCACAACAGGTAAATTTCTAGCATTCTTCTTTTTTCACTTCTGTCTGTTTTGACGAAAAATGTCTAATGGCATCGTTTAAAATTCTGATGATACGCCAACAACTTTAAAAATTGATCAGCATTCATCTTTTTTTCAAATTTGGAAATACTTGTTAAATTATAAATAAACTTAATTTGTTATATTGTTCTTGTTATATTTGTTATATTGTTCTGAATAGCTTAATGTTTTTTTTCTAGATTATTATTTAGCTATATATCCTGCATTTTTCCGTTTGGTATTTTGATCGATTAAGACTCAAGAATCTGAGTTTTTCTTCTTCTCATTTTTAAGCTATTTTATTCTAACGTAGTGGCTTTTTTCAACCATTATTCTTTTTTTTTTCTTGTGCATATCAATATGACATAAATTTCATCAATTCGTATATGTATGCAGTCTGTAATATATATCATTAATCAATAGATTCATTACACACGTCACACAAAGTAAGAAAAGATTCCCGACACTAGTTGCAGTCCTGCATTTATTCGTTCACTACCATTTCAAAATTTTGTATAATTTTTCTAGGATCATTTTTAGATTTCTTGAATGAGACATTTATTTCCAAATTTGAACACATATGTAAATCACACACTGTGCTACTGAAGAACTCAACCACTCTTCTATACGCTACAGTTAAATCAATACATTGTACATTCTCAATATAACACGCAAGTACCTTCTTTTTCAGTCCACATTTTTGGCCCCGGTCGTACATTTTGTCATACTTGCATGTATTCAACTTGAAACGAAGAAAGGTTTAGAAATCAACACATATTTATACACTTGCATGTTTTTAGCTGAAATTCTTTGAATCCAACTAGTCAAAATTACAAAGCAACTATTTATTTATGTTTACAGAATCACAAACGTAAGCAAATAGGAAGATAAATATCAAAGTTGCCAAATTTAGAGATGCAGACTATCAAAGATGCCGTTGCATCAACCGTCGCATGGCATAAAGACTTCATCTTTGTGGTATAGTATGATTGTATTTAGAACATGATATTTGTAGCGGACTGTTATGTGTTAATGTTTTATGTATTTGACATGTAAACTTATCTAACTTTTTGGAGTGTTAGAATTTTATAACTTTAGCTTTTAGGCTTTCTGTATGTGATTTTAATTATTTTACGACAATATTTAGTATTAGTATGGATGTATTGCATGGATGCTGTTGTCAATTTTTTTTTAAAATTTGCATTTATTTTGCAACGGGCAATGTGCGTTGTTATATGAGCTTATTACAACGGTCACTGCACGTTGTTATATAAGATTTTTACAACGGTCAAAACACGTTGTTAAAAGATTTATTACAACGGGCATTGCCCGTTGTAAAATATGGTCAACCTATTACAACATCGCCTATTACAACGGTCGGTTGTCCGTTGTGGAACACATATTACAACGGGCATTGCCCGTTGTAAAAAGCCTGTTTTATTGTAGTGTAATATGGTTTAGTGTATGACTGGACTTATAATAACTTTAAAATATAGACGATCAAGACCGGAACAAAATCTTTATTAATAGTTGGAATAGAAGTACAATCTTTTGATCCAATCGTAAACTTTCCAAAATATCCCTATATATAACTTTTTAAATATTAAATTGTTATTTCATATGATCTACCCAATAAATTAGGAGAAAAAATCTCTCTACAATTACATTAGACGTATTCAAACATAGGTATTGATTTCAATTATTCATAAAATACAATTGTTCAAATGTAATTATAATTAGACTTCAGAGTGCGAGCCAAATATATATGGCTGCATTAGAATATATAATGCAAGATCTTTCTAGATAAACGACCATGAAATTTCGAAAATGTCATTCCATGCAAACAAAAGGTCATGAATTTAAATCTCGCCACGAACAAATATTAATATCCACTTCAAATGGAAATTTTAAAACATAAACAAGATTACAAATTCAAACCCTATTCTTACAAAAAAAATACATTTTTTTTTATATTTTTCAGTTCATTTTTATCAAACTATATAAAACTTTAAAATTTAATAATTTAATAAAGAGCTTATATGAACATGCAACACACGCACCAAACGCCAAAATATCTAATAATAATAATAATAATAATAATAATAATAACTTCTCCATCCAAGGGAGGTAGATGCTGTCTTTTCAACTGCAAAGTTAGGTGATGGTTTTACATGAGTAGATGCTGACTAGGATATATATATACATAATAAAGTTTTCACGTTCTCTTTCTTCAATTTATGAGATACAATGCATAAGCAAAATGACACAGTGTACTGTTTGTCCATACTCCACTAGATATCAGCACTGTCTCTGCTTAATGGGCCAGATCGACAGGGCCTACTGAATGAACGGGTAGGATATGTTGTAGAGTTGCTGTAGATGTCAAGATGATGAGCTGGTGTCACGTATATATGTCATTACGTGTTTAAAGAAGTTGGAAATGGGCCATGGGTTTATCCTAAAGAAGATGAAGACTGCTCTACTATTATTGGAGGGACGTGAACAATCTATTATTGGTGGTCCAGAACGAAGAATCTGACATACTCCTGATTTCTCACGCCAAAATGTTTGAGAAATAACTCCTATATTCCAATTTTTAGCCGATGATGTCTGACATTGAATACTGAGAAACGTCGGGATAGTCAGAGATGATCCGGAGGACAGTGATATCAAATGATTGAACGGATAAGTTGTAGTAAAAGGATCTGAAGTTAGCTAGAAAAAGGAAAAAAAAGAAGAATTTTGACTAGCTACGACATTTTACAACAAAACCATTAAAATGATTTGATAGTCGAAAATTGTACAAATTTTCTCTTAGGCAACACTTCATAGAGAAGCTAAGGTTCCGTTTGGTTTCGTTTTGAGTTTTGTGTTTTGCGTTTTCAACATACACTACAAAATACAAGAAAATGTGAGAATTTTTTTTACAATTCTTAGCCATCGCGATGATGGACGGAAAATGAAGAAGATGAATTGTTTTCCATTCTTTTGTTATGTCTCAAAACACGAAAAATCGAATAAACTTGTTTTTTATTTTCTATGTTAAGTTTCATTTTTCAAAATTGTCCGTTTTTCAACAATACATAATAAATGCGAATTTTTGTTTAGATGAAAACACAAAACTAAAAATTGCAAACCAAACGAGGCCTAAAATACCAAACCAGTTACCAGTTAGAAAACATCGAACATAGAAAACGGTTTGGTAGTTGTCCTTACCAGTCAGATATATCCAAGCAAAAATGTCAGTTCAGTGGTTTGCATACCGAACATTGTTATCAAACCAAGTTTAGCCGACTATTGTTCATGCATAGAAAGCACCTATTTTACAAGAAATAACGATCAGGTTTCATCATCATTTGATACGTAAATACCCAAATGTGAACGGTAATGGTTTTTTCTACTAAAGGACCTATCGAACAGAAATAAGTGTAACAGAATTTCAAAAGCTAAATTTTACGTGCGAATAAAGCATTGTATTTTGTATTTATGCATTGTATTGGAGATCTATAAAGAAATGAATGATGAATCACAGTTAATGCAGGCGGCCGCTTAGTCAAACCGCTATAAAAATATTATGTCTGTTCTTGCTTTCTTCATTTTTACTTCATAATATACGCCTTGAATTTACTCTCAACTAAATACAATCTGACATATAACTCATAGTTATATAATACATCCAACGTCCTAGTTCTACATAATTTCTACGAGTTTTACTCTTTTTGTGCGATTATTTTTTTGTTTTCACTGAGAACTAAACACAAGGAAATGTCTATCATGCTTCCTACAGAGCTGGAATTACCAGCAAGAATGCAAGGAACACTTCTAACCTACCACCAGCCAACCATAGCGAAAATTCAACGAGCACTCCTTGAACAGCCCCCATCCACGACCTTTTGATTGTATATCCCAATCGACCCTCAATCACAAAAACCATAAACGACGGATCGTTAGGATTAACTATGGTACAAATAGTACACAGAGATATGAGTGCTCTCCTCCATTGGAGAATCACACATTTTTCTCGAAAAATAGTACACACAGTGTTAGGTGTGACTCGCATTGTAAATGGAATGAGTGCGTGGATTGGACGATTCAAAGTCCCACATCGCAAGATATTTGAAAAGAATCGTGCTATATATATGTGATTGATGGCACATAACATTGGGGATTTCTTTTGTTACAATGTCTTGCCAAGACTAGATTATATGCCCGATGGGAGACGATGAAGGGATGTTCAATCGGGACGCCGGCATAGGAGACTTCATATCCACACTACACCAGAAAGCATTTTTGGTGGCGCACAAAAATCGCTACCATAACTTACGGTAGCCTTTTAAAGAACGACGTTAAAAAACATGCAACTAAAAATTCAAGATTTTCTGTTACGTTTTAGTAAACGACATTATGAATGCTACTAAAAATCTTTATTGCAACGTTTGGAAATGCTACCAAAAAGTACCATCCACTACAACAAAATATTTTAGTAGCGTTTTTTATTTGCCACCATATATATATATATATATATATATATATATATATATATATATTGGTAGCGTTTAATAAACGCAAAAATTGTTGATTTTTTACGTAGGTTTTCCTCGCCGTAGTGGCTCATTCAGTTTCCGCTTCATTTTGTTAACAACATATATATTATATACGGTAATAATTAACATATTTCTGTATGAAATCAACAATCACTAATATAATTATCATATTTAAACAACCAAAAACACGTTAATCACACAATGCAATACGATACACAAACATCTCGATACAAAATATTTTAAACAAAATAACCACGTTTACATAAAATCCATAATCAAATTACAAATCATTACACTCTTAAAGAGAGAGACCTGACTCTTCATCCTCTTCAAGGGAGGAAGCATAGACAAAGTAAAGAGCCTAAATGAGTCCGAACACTCCAAGCAAAATGGTTCTCTGCAACATTCCTAGTAACTTAAATTAGAACATTATTATAAAGATAAATGATATTATTTAACATATTGTATGAAATGAAAAGCAAAATCAAAATGTTACACTTACAAATTTGAAAGAGGGAGGTCTGCAAGGAAATCTATCGTGCTAGTAAACTGATCATTTTTCATGTATCTGAATCAAACTAAAAAACTCCCGCTTATAACCTGATTTTAACACATTCATAGAAGAAAGAAAAAACACACATTTCGCCCAAACCACCATAGCAATCATATACAACTACATTTAAATCACCTGCCCCTGACATATCATTTTCATATGAACCATCATCCAATCCATCTCAACTAACATCTTCTTCAACACTTGGAACATAAATTTAATATAAATGTCACATTTTGAATTAACATTACTATGGAAATTGTAATATGTTTGTTGTTATTTATTGTTATTATTATTATTTATAAAACTTAGTTAACTTTTATAAACTTAGTTAATTCATCATCATCATCATTATTTATATAATTTGTTATAAACTTAGTTAACTTAATTGTATTTGTAACAACCCGCATATTTTACGATTGTATATTTAAATGTTTTATTTAAATATAGCGTCGTTAGTCGGATTTAGGTCCGAAATGTCACTTTTTGCAAACGGTCGAATTAGGACTCGGGACAACTTCCATTGAGTCCAAAATGGTGTTTGCGATCTTTTCACTACAAGGGAGACAGCTCTTCCAATGGCTCCAAGCCGTTGGTAAGCCGTTGGAAGCCGTTGGAAAGGCCGTTGGAATACAATTCAACGCCTTCCAATGGCTTCCAACGCCTCCAACGGCGTTATACCAACGTTTACCAACGGCTCATCTGGCCACGTGGCAAACTTCGTTGACCAACTTGCCGTTGGTACGCCGTTGGAAAACGTTGGTTATAGCCGTTGGTAGCCGTTGGAAGCCGTTGCCTATGAATAACCAAATAGCCGTTGGTATCCGTTGGAAGCCGTTGGAAATCTGAAACTTTTTTTTTTACCCAACAGCTCCTACTCACCTCCGGCCACACACAATATCATAAATATCAAAACTGCTCCATTTTGAGCGTATATCCAATAACAATCACATATATATAACCAAACACAATATAATAATCAAATCATACACATAAACAACCAAACCATCAAAACAAACTAAATTCTACATCCATCAAATTAGTTTCTACATCAAAACCAAACGTCATCCAAACCAACCGTCATCATATATACAAACAAAACACATAAAAGCCATCACCAATCGTCATCCAAACTATCACCAAATGTTTAAGACATCCAAACACATCACCAAATGCCTAACACATCCAAACCATCACCAAATGTCTAACACCATACAACAATATATACAAACCATCACCACTCCACACATAAGAAAACATCTCAAACATACCTCAACTCACTCGCCAGCAGAACCACCGGAGGAAGGAAACCGCCCGTATTGCTCCATGAACTCCGCCATTTTATTGTTTAGCTGCTCCATTTGTTCTTCACGGCGGCGATCGCGGTCTTGAAGCGTGGCGATCTGGGCTCGTAGCTGTGCAATCTCCTCCTTATCTTGAGCCCTCTGGTAGTTCTTCTGCACTACGTCAACTTGTAAATATTAGTAAATATGTGTAAATATATGTGTAAATACGTTTAAATATTTACTCTAGCTAAGCTCACATCTAAAGTGTTTATATATATGATATCGAAATGAACATGCTTCATAAAAATTATTTTAAATTTAAATTAAATTACCGATTGGCTTCCAAATCCAAAGCGCCTTCCGTGGGTCGCTGGATCCATGATAGACTCAAATATTGCGTTCTCCTCATCAATGGTCAACTCTGCTCTTCCGGTGTCCTGGAGCATCAATGTCCGTGCGTCCTGAAACTTTTCCTAGTATGCAAAATACAATTGAATTTAGATAATGCTATTTTAATAGACTTAAAACTTTTAGTTCATTATCTTATACTTACATATGCGGTCCTTGCTTTGTCATTACTTTCCCAGGTGTACGAATGTGAGCCTGAATCGTCAATCTGAGTCACCGCATGCGTATGGGCAAATACATCCCAACGACTGACAGGACCACCGCGCTGTCTTTCCTGAAATATGCACATATAAATATATATATTAAATATATTTATATAAATGTTTATGTTAATTAATAAATATACCAAGTCCTCGCGGTGATGCTGGAATGACTTAGAACCACCGCGATGTGTGACGGGGTTCTTGCTCCTGTTAGCAGAATTCCTAGTTGACTCTTTTTGCAAATTTAAGTTGAAAAAAAAATTGTTTTATAGTTTTAATTTAAATATTATTTGCGTAGAACAATTTAAATTAAATATTAGTAAATTTACCTGAAATTCCTCATTGGCCCACCAACGGATAAACTGTTCCCACACAACAGCGCTCATCCAATTTGGCTTGCTTCCACTTGATTTCACAACATTTAAAGTCTCCCTGTAGTTCTTTGCAATCTTACTCTGCCAATGACGCTGTACAACGGAAAGATCTGCATCCTGGATGTCCACATGGCCCTACACGTTTGATTACATAAGAGTTATATAGTTTTTATGCGTAGTGTAAACATGATTAGATATTTAAACCTAACAAGTAATATCACTCATACCAAAAAGTCCTGCCAAATAGCTTCCTTCACGTTCTCTGAAATCAAGGATCATTTGGGCCAACATTCATTCATCCGACTCTGGTATGCACGCTTAGATAATGAAAGAACTATATTTGATGGCCCTAACGTAAAACCACTGTGTTTAATAGGAAAAAAAAGCATTTACTATTTTATGACTACTATACTTAATTAGAATAGACTGTACGAGAATAAAATTTAATTTTGAAACTTAATACTTACCCAGATCCGTCGGCTTTTGGCTTTAGCCAAATTGCAGTGCGTGGCATCTCCTCTGATGGACCACCGCGATCACGATCTGCAGGACGAATAGTCCCTCTCTGTGAATAGGAGGGAGACCCAGAATGTGTAGACCCAGATCGTCTACGTGAAGACATATCTATAGAACATGTTACAGAAAAACATTATATGAGAACATTAAATGACTATATGTAAAACATACATTATGGCATAACATAAGAAGAGTACGTGACACATATCATACATTAGCATAACATTTTTAATGAAAACATTATAATGTTAAATATAATTACCTTCAAAATGTAGATTATTGATCAGTCCTCGTCAGTTTCGGTTTCAGACTCTGTTTCGTACTCTATATTTTGTTCCTCTATACTCTCAAATGCTTCAATTAATGCATTTGAATCTTCGTTTAGAGGTCCAAAATCTGTTTGATCATCTGTTATTATTATTCCTCTACTTTCCTCGATATCTGCTTGGTAAGCTTGTTCATCGGGAATGTTTCGTCCATCAAATGTAAATCTTGCCTTTGTTTTAAAAACAGCCGACCAATTTACTTTATCTCTTCTTAGAGATGGGTAAGAAGCATAATAAACTTGAAGAGCTTGTTTGGCAAGTACGAAAGGATCGTAGTTATGATAATGCGAAGTATGTTTTATTTCTATAAGATTATATTTTGGATGCGCGTTTATTCCAGAACCTGGAACGTTGCTGAACCAGTTGCATTTAAACAAAAATACTTCTTCTGCAGGTCGTGTGAAATACGACAATTGCAAAACTTGGGTTAGCACGCCATAAAAATCATGTATATGATCGTTTGGATCATCACTACCTTTAACAAATACACTAGTATTGTTAGTTAATTTTTCAGCACCGTATTCTTTGGTATTAAATTTATATCCATTCATAAAGAATATTGGATAGGTCTTGACTATCCTTTTTGGTCCCAAAGCTAAATGTTTCAATCCTTCGTCTACAACACCATTTGTCGTATCAAAAACGTACTTAGAAAACCATTTAGAGAATTCTTTGCTGATATCTCCGTTCAGATGTTGTGATTCGTAAATACTGCAATTATACAAGAAATGTTATATTTTGATTAAGATACATGTGTGCATATTTGTATATTTATTAATTAAGATACAAGAAATGTTACATATATAAGTATATTACCTAACAAATGGTGCAACTTCAGCACAGTTGAGAAGAATATATGTGTGTGCTACGTGATAATCTCTGTCATCCAACCATACTTCCACACATTTACCAGAAGGCCGACCATGCTTTTTAAAAATAGATATAGTCGATTGACAATCATCTTGATCAATGCCTTCATCATTACGCGGAGCACTTTCAAATGATATGTTCACATGGTCACTAAAATAATGAGAGAAAAAAAATGAAGCTTCTTCTTCAATGTATGATTTGCAAATCGAGCCTTCAACTCGAGCTTTCTGCCTCACTTTTTTCTTTAGATGATTTAAATATCTATTTCAAATTATTTTAAATCAATTTTTTTTATACATATAATTAAACCAATATTTAATGAACTAAATATGAATATACCTTTCAAATGGATACATCCATCCATATTGCACAGGCCCTCGAAGACGTGCTTCAAATGGAAGATGAATAGGTAAATGCTCCATAACATTGAAAAAACCAGGAGGAAATATTTTTTCCAATTTGCATAGCAATATCGGGATTTCTTCCTCAAGTTTACGTAGACGATCAACTTTTAATGTAGTAGAACAAATCTCTTTATAAAACAGACTAAGTTCTGTTAGAACAGTCCAAACTTTTACGGGCAATAGTTCTTTAAAAGCGACGGGTAATAAATTTTCTATCATAACATGACAATCATGACTTTTCATCCCGCTAAGTTTATTGTTCTTATAGTCCACACATCTACGAAGATTAGAAGATATACCATCCGGGAATCTTAATCCTTCCACCCATTTTAAAAATATTTTAACTTGATTATTGTCTAGCTCATAGCACGCTTTTGGCTTTTTTGTTTCATTTGGTTTCATATGAAGCTCGGGACGATTACATAATACTTCGATATCACGCCTTGATTTCAAATCATCTTTCGTCTTCCCCTTGACATTCAAAACTGTATTAAACACATTATCAAACACGTTTTTCTCATTGTGCATCACGTCAATATTATGACGAATCAGGAGATTTTTCCAATAAGGCAACTCCCAAAATATGCTTTGTTTGCACCAGTTATGAATCAATGATTTACCTTGAATTTCAATTTGCTTTCCGGTTTCATGTATTTTTGGATAATCCTTTACAAGTTCATAAATATCTTCGCTTGACCAAACCGTAGGTGCGCTTAAAGTTTCAACTCTATTAGCTGTAAAGTTTTTCTTATCTCTTCTAAATGGATGATTAACATGAAGAAAACATCGATGATAGTCAAACCACGAAATTTTTTTTCCATGAGGTAAAGGAAATGCTCTTGTTTCTTCCATGCAGTAAGGACAAGCTAGGCGACCAGCCGTACTCCAACCTGAAAGCATTGCATACGCAGGAAAATCGCTGATTGTCCATAACAAAGAAGCATACATGCGAAAGTTTTTTTTATAGAAATATCATATGTTTCTACTCCTTCGTACCACAATGTTTTTAATTCTTCAATCAAAGGTTGTAAATAAACATCGATTCCTTGTGTCGGATCATCAGGACCAGGAACAACAACTGTAAGAAACATGTATGGAGTTTTCATACACATCCAAGGAGGTAAATTATAAGGTGTGACAATTATAGGCCAGGACGAATATTTAGAACCAAATTGAGAAAATGGTGAAAATCCATCCGTACATAAACCAAGTCTAACATTACGACTCTCGGATGCAAAATCAGGATACTTTTGGTCAA
Organism: Allium fistulosum; assembly: GCA_030737815.1. NCBI lineage: Eukaryota > Viridiplantae > Streptophyta > Magnoliopsida > Asparagales > Amaryllidaceae > Allium > Allium fistulosum. The sequence goes on from CM060907.1 coordinate 192,453,247, forward strand.
AATGCTTCCATGCTTCCCCATCAGCTGGGTGTGTTAACGTACCTTCCTCTCGTATTCTCATACTGTGCCATCTCATATGTTGCGCAGTTACAGAAGATGCATATAACCTTTGAAGTCTAGGAGTAATTGGTAAATAATGCATACGCTTATACGGGACTTCCTTTCCCTTTTTCTTTCTTGGTTTGTACCTTTCCTGATTGCATATTTTACAATGTCTAAGATTGATATCTTCCTTCCAAAACAGCATGCAACCGTTTAGACATTATCTATTTTTTGATATGGTAAACCAAAAGCCGACATTAGTTTTTTTACTTCATAATGATTTTCGCACATTAAATTATTGGGAGGCATATGCCGTTTCGCAGCTTGTACAACAGCTGTAAATCCAGATTCTGTGAGGTTGTATTTAGATTTCATCGCAATGTACTCAGCAGTCACTGACAATTGGGTTCCGCTTGTGCAACCTTCCCAAATGGGTTTCTTCGCCGCTTCTAACAAATCATATATTTTTTTGCACCAATATTTGGTTCGTCTTCAGTATTACCATCGTCATCGGTTAATTGAGAAACAGGGAACATTGAACATGCAGCATCTTCAACCATATGTTTTACGAGATTTGTCGTATCAATTTCATTACTCAATACCTCCTCAGCTTCAACACGATTAGATGCTAACGGTTCTCCATGACGATCCCAAACCAAATAGTTCGACACGAAACCGAACTGACGCAAATGAACTCTTACCATTTCTGGTACCAAATGCTTTAACAATTTGCATTTAGTACATGGACAACGGATTTCTTTGTCGTTTCCGTTATTACTTAAAGCGAAATCAATAAATACGCGAACACCATTATTAAAATGTTCACTAATTGACGTTCCACTTTCAACTCTTCGTTTTTTGTACATTCAGCTCCGATCAGTAAAATAATTGTCCATTAACCTACGTATATAGTTAAAAAGTACGATATTAATTTGCATTGACATATTATTAAAACAGTTTACAGGTGAATTTTATAATAACTGATCATTGACTCTATGGTGATGGGTCGTCCTACCTCCCATTACAAATACAATAACGTAATTAAATCGCGTAAATTATTTCAATTTAAATGATTCAACAAAATTTCGGTAGCGCTTCGCTTTAGTTCCCTGAACAGTACACATTTGCGTGTACACAGGGAACATAAACGAAGCGCTGTCGAAATTTTGTGAACCATTTAAAATGAAATAATTTACGCGATTTAATTACGTTATTGTATTCGTAACTTGTCCAATACAGGGACAAATCCAACAAATACTGTATAAGATGAATACAGATGTCTGTTCTGTTAAAAAAACGAATATCCACATAACGATCATATACAATACTTATCAAATGGGGCCGAAAAACATTCTAAGGGTTTATACCTTACAATACATAGGTTAATAATAAAAATTAAGCATCAATAAACTAAACTACACATACAATAGTCAATACAAACATATAAATTGCAAATCTAACACTAAATTACCTAATTTAATAAAAAAGGGAATTAGGGTTTATACCTTGATTGGAGAGGATTAGGGGTTGGAGAGGGCTTCTAGATGCTACCGAGTGACGTTGGAGGTTGGAATGGAAGTGGGTGGCGAATTGGGGAGGAGGATGGAGGCTTTTGGGTTAGAATTTGGTGAAAATCGAAATGGGGGAGAAGAAGCTGCTGCCGTTTATTTTGGTTCGGGTTTCCAACGGCTACCAACGGCCGCAAACGGCATTTTCCAACGGCGTCCAACGGCTATCTTTTTAATCTCTTGGTAATAATCCGGAAAATACTTGCCGTTGGAAGCCGTTGGTCAATGCCGTTGGCGGCCGTTGCCCCCCTCCGTTGGAATAAACAGTAATCCTTGTAGTGTTTTGAGTATAAGCATCGATATGTTTGGAGTGAGTTAAATTTCATTATTTTCTATTTGGGCATTTGGGTTTGGGTTTCAACCCACTAACCCTACTTATTACCCTAACTCACTAACTCTTCATCCGTTCACTCATTTCTTTTCTTTATACTCTAGCTCAACTGAAAATGGGGGAAGATAATGAGAAATAGAAACTCCAAGCCCTAGTTTCCTTTGCAAACTCAAATTCTTGCTCCAAAATCAAAGAGAAGCTTAGGTAAGCCTTCTTTTCACCTTCTCCATCTCTCTCTCTCTCCAATTTCAGAAATTTTTTATAACCTAATTTAGGAAATACTTGTTTTGATCTTAGATTGAAGCTTGTAGAGTAGAAGTGAAGAGTGGTTGATCTTTTCTTTGCATTTGAGCTTCTCATCTTTGTTTTTGAGTTAAAAGGTGAGATTTTTGAACTCACATCTAAGCCTATAGCTTTTGTTGTGGTTGGGTAAGAATTCCTAACATCTATCCATGTTCATTTGTGTTCGATTTGGATCGATTTGGTGAATTGTCCAATTTTTGGTTTTTGAAATCCAATTTTGTGAAAATCCAATCTTTGATGTTTGAACACGTTAGTGGGGTGTTTAGGAGGTCCATACAAGGCTGGGTTGTCGCTTGGCGTAAATCCTTGGCCGTTGTTGCTCGCTCGTCGCTCCCGTTCCGTGTTATCGAATTTGCCCCAAAGGGGGCTAGGCTGATTCTGCTCGGGTAGCAGGTTCGGTCTCCTGAACCAGTAGGTCAGTCGACTGAACCAGAACCTAGGAATTTGCCTGGGTCTGTATCAGTCGACTGACCTTCTGGGCCGGTCAACTGACCCTGGGGCAGAAAACTTCGTACCCCTGTGTCAGTCGACTAACACCCTGGGTCAGTCGACTGACTTGTAAACATAAAGTTTCCAGGCACTGGGCCAGTCGACCGACCCCCTGGTTCAGTCGACTGACCTGCTTGTCTCAGCCAAATTGTTTCTTTTGCTTTGATTTCCAATTTTTATCGATTCGTATCGATCCAATCAGCTATTATCGCATTTTTGACTTTGATGATTCCTTTTTAGAGTTCGTACATGGGTTTTTATAAAATGATCTTTTTAAATTGTATTAAAAGCTCATTTCTCCAATTTATAATTTCTATATAAAACACACACAATTTTGCACTTCGAGCGAAGCGAGAGGAGAATTAAATGATTAAATAAATCGCGTGCTATGAACACATGGGTTTATCTTTTCAGTTAATTCCTAATCTATTCGTTTGACCGTTTTGACCTTTGGTTCTGGTTTACTGATGAGATGAGGTGAACTTTGTACTGCTTTGAACATGAAATTGACTAACGGTTAGTAAACCGTTTAGTGCGAACGTGTGGTATGGGACTCACGTTAACATTTTCCGAGTTGCTTTCTGAGAGTTGTGACACATTCTGCCAGTTAGTGGTGTCCAGTACTGGGTCTCCGGACCATCGCCACTACGGTTTGTTGCCTTCGGGCGTTGCCTTCGGGAGTGTGGATCCTTGTTATACAGTACTGAGCTCGAGCGTCTTTTGTTTCTTTGACAATTATATTTCCCTAGTGTATCGCCTTTTGGTGTAGGTCCTTTGAACCACACGATATATAGCGATTACCTTGTGGAAACTTGTGTTACCTTTATTGGTATTTATTATTTGCCTTTTTGGCTTGTTTTGGGATATTCATATCCTTTGTTTATTTGAGTTGCATATGATATGAGGCCTGTTATGATTTATCTTTTGTTAAAAGATCCGGTTATCTCTTTTGGAGATATTTGTGGTATTTTATGACCTTGTATGTTCATCATCATTTAGTTTATCTAACTGATTTGTTTAGCTAGACTGACTCGTGTATTTTATACTCGGGTCAGACCGAGATGTTTCAGGTTAGGTACATTAGACTTAGCCTATTTTGCTTCCGCATCAACTATTCTGCTAGCTCCTTTTTGTTATATCTTTTTGTGTAGTCCTTTTTGGCTGTAACTCTGATATGTATTCTTTTGACTCGCCTGTATATTGTGGTTTGCTTTACCACTTGTTGTGTATCATTTTGTATACTCTGTAATGTATCTATATATGTGAAAAAGCATGTGATGATCCACTGTTCTGTGATGTGTATTACATTTGAGTTGTTATATTTTGTTTTGATAGATCCTTCAGCCACATATGGCTTTGTATTAAGTATTTGTTGGATATGTCGATTCATTTGAGAAAGAAGTGACAATTGTCGGCGTATTCAATAGATAACTAAGTCAAGGCTATAGATGGTCGCTCCTATCCAGCTCTATTCTCCGTATTAGCAGACGGTGTTACCTAGTAATACTCTTTGCTAATGTGGGTCTCGGAGTGGGGCATCACAGCTTGGTATCAGAGCTGAGTTCAAAACAAAATTTGATAAACTTAGAACACAGACACATATTACGGTACATCAAAGGGTCGTATGAATGTTACGAATCTTTGAATCATCGTGCCTTTATTCTTTCCGTGCCTTTGGGGTAGATAGAATTTTGGGAATACGTCTAGGAATGCAATTTATTCCGTAGTATTCCATATTTGAATTAATGATATCTACCCTGTGAATAATCTTTATCTTATCTTATCTTTCAGCTAATGGCCGGAAGAGGCAGAGGACGACGCTCGGATGCTGGGCAATCCAGCGGCTCGCATCCGTACGGCGTTTACATGTCCGTCGATCAGTTTTTGGAGTTGTTTAGGAGCATTCAGCCTCCAGCTCCTATTCGAGCATCTCCTCCACGCAAGTCTGCCTTTGCACGCCTGTGTAGTGATTTTTCTCATCTTGGAGGAAAGCCATTCAAAGGCTCCGAGTCCGTTCTTGAGGTCCAAGCTTGGATTCGCACATGCGAGTGTATCTTCTCTCGCATGGATCTTTCTGACCATGATCGAGTTCTAGTAACTTCTAGCTTATTGCAAGAGCGTGCCCTTGATTGGTACATGCTTCTTGTAGCCGAACTTGATGAGTCTGTTCTTTCTTGAACTCAGTTTCGGGAATGATTCGAACTCAAATTCGTTCCTGAATCTAAGAAAGTTTTATTGGCCCGTCGCTTTCTTGAGTTGAAGCAAGGGAAGTCCTCCGTCTCTGAGTATGTTGCATCATTCGAGGCCTTATCTAAGTATGGTCTTGAATTCATTAGCACCTCTTATAAGAAGAATATGAAGTTTGTCTGGTCTTAAGAAATATCTTAAGAAGTCCTTAATGCTCCAACTTAAGCTTTCTTTTGAGGAGTTGGTTGATTCGGCACTTCATCTCGAAGCCATCGAGAAGGAGTGTGATAGTGGTGATGATGTTGAGGTTCGCAAGAACCCCAATAAGAAGAAGTTTCCATTTCATAAGCAGGAATTTTTCCCTTCCAAGAAGAAAAAGCCTATTGAATCTGGTTCTAACTCTCAATCTGCTGGAACACCTTCCGTTCGAAAGTGTTTCAATTGTGGTTCTCCTGACCATATAATTCGAGCTTGTCCTAAGCCTCTTTTCTGCCATTATTGCAAGAAGGAAGGTCACCGTGTTTCCTCCTGCCCTACTGCTCCTACTAGTGCCAAGTCTGGCAAGCTTTATGTTGCTAAGGCTTCTGGAGGTTCTTCTCAGCCCAGAGGTATATCTCCATCTATTTTGGAAGGTTTTATTTTATTTCATGACCGAAGTATTCGAGTTCTTTTCGATACGGGTGCTTCGCATTCTTTCGTACAGAAAAAGCTCATCGATAATTTGTCTTTAGATGTTTCTTATATGGTTACTTCGTTCAGGATTGCGAATCCTATTGGGGGATCCGCAACACTTAGCATGCTTTGTGATGATGTTGAGATTGTTTTGTGTGGCTTTTCTTTTCGTGCGGATCTGCACGTTATTTCTTATCTGGAATTTGATACGATTTTGGGTATGGACTGACTAGTGAGATACGATGCCAGGATTATTTGTTCTGAAAGAATTTTATATCTTCGACACCCAGATTCGTCTACTCAGCTATCACTTGTTATTCAGAATGTGGATAATTCCGAAATGGCTTTATATTCTCTTGACTCACGAGATGATGATGATATATCTCGTATTCCTATTGTTTGTGACTTCTCTGATGTTTTTGAGCCGGTTTCGGGTTTGCCACCCAAGAGGGCGATCGAGTTCCGCATTGATCTCATTCCAAGCGCGCAGCCAGTTGGGCGTCCTCTCATGAGGATGTCTACAAAAGAAAATGAGGAACTCATGAAGCAGCTTTTAGAGCTTGAGTCCAAACAGTTGATTCAGTCCAGTTTTTCACCGTGGGGTGCCGCGGTCGTCTTCGTGAAGAAGTCCGATGGAACTCTTAGGCTCTGCATCGACTATCGCAAGCTTAATGAGTTGACCATCAAGAATAGGTATCCGTTGCCTAGGATCGATGATATGTTCGATCTATTGAGTGGCGCTAAGGTCTTCTCTCAGTTCGACCTTGCCACAGGTTTTCATCAGCTCCGAGTCGCAGAAGATAGCATACCTCTTAAAGCTTTCCGCACTCGATATGTTTCTTTCGAGTGGCTCGTTATGCCGTTCGGTTTGACGAACGCCCCTGCTTTCTTTGTTGATCTTATGAATCGAGTATTCCGGGAATATCTTGATAAGTTCGTCCTTGTGTTTATTGACGACATTCTTGTTTATTCTAAGTCTGAAGCCGAGCATGCTAATCACTTGAGAATTATCTTGAGTACTCTTCGTCACCATCAGCTTAAAGCCTAATTCTCTAAGTGCCATTTTTGGGAGAATAAGGTTAAGTTCTTAGGCCATGTTGTATCTTCCGACGGCATTTCGGTCGATCCCTCAAAGATCGAAGCTATCCCGAATTGGAAGAGGCCTGAGAATGTTCATGAGATTCGTAGTTTCCTTGGATTGGCGGGTTATTACCGTCGGTTCATTAAGGATTTTTCCCGTGTTGTGCTTCCTCTCACCTGCCTTACTCGGAAAGGCATTCGTTATATTTGGTCCGATAAGTGTGAAGCTTCCTTTCAGTCATTAAAGGAACTTCTCACTAATGCTCCTGTTCTTGTGGTTCCCGAGGGGAATCATGATCTTGTTGTCTACACCGATGCTTGTGGTAGTGGTCTCGGTGCCATGCTTATGCAGAAGGATCGGGTAGTTGCTTATGCTTCTAAGCAACTGCGTCCGAATGAAGTTCGCTATGCCACTCATGATCTTGAGTTAGCCGTCATTGTCTTCGTCTTGAAGATTTAGCGACACTATTTATTAGGCGAGTGCTTCATTCTCTATACCGATCATAAATCCTTGAAGTATTTGTTCACTCAGAAGGAACTCAATATGAGGCAACAGCATTGGCTCGAATTTCTTGCCTCCTATGACTTTGATATCCAACATACCCCAGGTAAGGGTAATCGTGTTGCTGATGCGCTTAGTCGCAGATATTCGGCTGTTGTTTCTATGATGCTTGCCGAATGGGATATTCTTGAGACTTTATCTTTTTGTGATATTTGTGATCGAGCTCCATCCTCTGATTCTCCGATAGTATTATTTAGTTTGGAAGCTCGACCCTCCCTATTGGATCGTATTGCCAAAACTCAGCGGCGCGATCCTGATCTTGTGCATCTTATTCAGCTTTGTGAGACTGAAGCCCGTGATGAGGCGTTGCGGGATTTCAGCGTTGATTTTCATAGGTGTCTTCACAAGAAGAACCGTCTTGTTGTGCCTTTTGATTCTGCACTTAGGCATGACATTCTTGATGACTGTCATCGTTCTAAGTATACCAATCATCCTGGCAGTAGTAAGATGTATGCCGATATGCATCGCCTTTATTATTGGGAAGGCATGAAGTGCGATGTGGCGAGTTATGTGACTAATTGCATGACTTGTCAACGTATTAAAGCCGAAAATCAGCGCCCTTCTGGTTTCCTTCAGCCTCTAGAGATTCCATTGTGGAAATGGGATCAGATTTCGATGGATTTCATTGATGGCCTACCTCGTTCGAGATTGGGCCATTCTAGCATTTGGGTTATTGTTCATCGCCTCACCAAATCAGCTCATTTTGTTCCTATTAAATCTAATAGGACTGCTTCTCTTTTGGCTAAGTTATATATCAAGGAAATCGTGAGACTTCACGGTGTCCCTAGTTCGATTGTGAGTGACTGTGATCCTTTATTCACAAGTCATTTCTGGTAGAGTCTTCAGCAAGCTTTGTGAACAAAGCTTAATTTCAGCACAGCTTATCATCCACAGTCTACTGGATAGACTGAACGGGTGAATCGTATCTTAGAGGATCTCCTCCGTATTTGTATTCTTGATTCGGAGGTAGTTGGGAGGATCATCTACCCCTTGTAGAGTTCTCCTACAACAATAGTTTTCAGTCCAGTATCGGTATGGCTCCTTTCGAAGCCTTATACGGAAGGCCATGTCGATCACCTTGTTGTTGGTTGGAATCTGGAGAGAAGCTTATTCTTGGCCCAGATTTTGTTCATGATTCTTCTGAGAAGATTGAACTTATTCGTCAGAGAATGAAAGAGGCACGGAGCCGCCAGAAATCCTATGAGGATAAACGTAGGAAGCCTCTCGAGTTCTCGGTTGATGATCTCGTCTTTATTCATGTTTCTCCTTTGAAAGGGGTTATGTGCTTCAGTATGACAGGGAAATTGGCTCCTCGCTTTGTAGGACCATTTCCTATTATTGAACGTATTGACCCTGTGGCTTATAGAGTTTCACTTCCAGCTCATCTATCCGGTGTTTACAACATGTTTCACGTCTCTCAGCTTCGGAAGTGTGTTCGAGAATCGGATTCTGTTATCGACTCTCCTATTTTGCGAGGGCTTGAGATCTCACCAGACTTATCTATATTACAGTAGCCTATTCGCGTACTTGCCTCGAAGGTGAGACACCTTCGGAACAAGGATGTGTCGCTCATTAAAGTTCAATGGTCCGCTAATCCCAATGACTGTACTTGGGAAACCAGAGAGTTTATCGAGCGATCCTATCCGGGTTTTCTATCTTTGCTTAGCAATGGTGAGAATATCCTTTTATCTCGAGCTTATTTTCTTTCCATTTTGGATGTAAGTATGTAGTTGTTACAAATTCTTCTCTAGGAATTGCGCGGACGCAATTTTGTTAAGAAGGGGAGATCTGTAACAACCCGCATATCACTACATCAAAACAGGCAAATTCTAACATTTATAAGTGTTACAAATAATTTCAGTAACACTTTTTAAGTGTTACTAATGGACTGTGAGGAATGGAGCGGCCAAATTTGTAACACTTATAAGTGTTACAAACATTCGTATTACTAACACTTATAAATGTTGGTACTTAAATATACGTTAACGCTTATAAGTATTGGTAACGAAATATACGGTAACACTTATAAGTGTTGGTACAGAAATATACGATAACACTTATAAGTTGTAACGACCCAGAATTTCGAACGAATTAAATTGGAAATATTTAATTAATTTTAAATATTTGAACGATGATTTAATTTGAATTCCCGATATAATTTTTAAATTGGCGATTAAATTATAAAATTTAATCTGTTGAATGTTGGATAAAAATTTAAAATCTTCAATTTTAAGTTGAAGAAAAATATTTCGAAAGCTTTTAAAATTCATATTGATAACACTGAAGATAACAGCAGCTTCAGAATTGAATTTTTAACTGTTTTGCTCAGTTTTGAAATTATATCGTTCAGCCGATATTTAAAAATAGCCGTCCGAGGCACAGTCTCGGAATTCGACGAAACCAGTTCCATTGGGTCCGTAATATTGAATTATTATCGGATTTCAAATTTCGTATTTTTTGGAACTGATATGAGAGCACACGGCGTATAAACGCGTCGAAATCAAATTGAGTTCAATTTGAAAATTTAAAAATTTAAAATTTATATTAATTAACATCGGCACGTTCTCTCCTTCATCCACGCCTAAATTCACGCAGAGAATCACGAACAAAAAAATCGTGCAACCCATACCCTTTCGTTTTCAAATACGTCCTCTCCCTCACTTTCTAAATCAATCTTCAGTTTGAAAATAAATGGCCGAAGCCTAAAGGAAGAAAGTCTCGTTCCATCCACACAAAAAAAACTCACAACCGAAAACGAACTGTTCTCGTTCAATAATCCAAATAAAGCTTAAATCGAAATCATTCCCTCCAGCTTTGTTCACGAGATCATTTCTCAAATAAAATAAAAATGTATAGCGCAGCAGCTCGAGAAGGGATTCTCGCGATCGATTAACGTGGTGATGGGGCAAGTCGAGCATCGCGACTCCGGCTCGCGCGCGCTCGAGTGGAGGCATGGGTCTGGCAGTTCGTTTAGCTAGGGCGATTCGAATCGCGTGAAAACTAGTCGCGATTTCTAGGGCTGGGGCTTCGTTCGAAGTCGCAAACGAGCATCGCGCTCGCGTAGAGGCTGAAGCAAGGAGGCGCGTATGAGTTAGGGGTTGGCAAATGGCTGTACATCGTGATCGACAGGGGGTTGTTCGACTTCTGGTGATGTGGTGGTTCTCGCGACATAGGAGTCGTGGCAGTGGCGAAGTCTGGTGGTATCGACGAATTCGTGGCGGCGATGGTCTCGGCAGGCAGGTGGCGAGGGCGTGCGATCTGGGTGCTCGCGATTGTTTCGATACAGTAAGGCATTTTTTTTTCTTTTGTCTTGAATTTCAAAATATATATATATCAGCATATATGTTTGAAGAAAAAAACAGCAAAGGAATTTTAAACAGAAGGTTATAAACTAAATTAATTTCCCTAAGGATATGGATTTATATATGTATACGTATATATGCTGTAAAATAAATCTTTAAGGTTATTTACAGAAAAGAATTTATACAGATAAGATTTTGAGAGAAATATAATAGAGTTTTGAAAACCTATAATTATTTTTATAAGTATATCTATATAAATAAAGTTTTGGAAAATATATATATATATTTATCTAATAAATAGAAAACTTGTTACAGATAATTTTAAAAATAAAAATATGTCTGTTTGAATATATAAAGCTTGAAAACATAAAATTTATATGGAAAGGTTTTCGATGTATATATGAATGTTAAAAATGTTGAAGGTTTATATGTATAAAATTCCAATTTTTATGGAATTTATATAGCTAATTTTATAAAATATATGTATAAGATTTCAAGTGAAAAAAAAATGTATTAATGGAAATTTTTTTATTTAAAGAACTTATATAGTTATTTGGTTGTTAGAAATTATTTTAAGGAAGACGAGTTCAAATTACATTGGAAAATATAAATGAATTGTTCGGATTTATTTCGAATATTTATTAAATCATATAATTGTTGATTCAAGGTTTAAAATTGCAAAGGAATCAAGCCGAGAACGAAAATGGATTGCAAAATAAAAGGCAAAGGTGAGATTTTCTCACTCGAAGGAAAATTTTGTTTTACAGTTATTGATTGATGATTTGATTGCTATTGGATGTGATATTAGATATAGTAGGGTATATCTATATATATATAGCAATATATACATATTGGTATATGTATATATTGGATTGATTGATTTCCCACCTCGTATAGCGGATGAGACCCTATTGCGCCGTTAGTAAGCGGATTATTTTTATAAAACCCATATACCGCGATATTCCACCTCGAAGTGGAATTGGTATTGTGCTAACATTTGTGGATGTAGGGAAACAGGTTGGAGGGATCCAACTGGATTCCTCAATTGTATTTATTCATTTACAGATATTGATGTATATGCTGTTATCATATTGATATATGATATTGAATGTTATGATTGACTAATTGATGCTGTTACATCATCGGATTCAAATTTTGAAATTTAAAAATAACGATTTTTACTTTAAAAAGGATTTTGAAGTGATTTTTGAAAGTAGACGTTTTATTAAATTTTTGAATCGATTTACTTTAAATAAATAAACGTTTAAATTTTCGAAAGTTATAAAAAATTAAGATCTTTGGGAAATATCACCGAAAAGCGATTTTTGAAGTAAATAGTTGATTGATTTATAAGATGGTTTAAATGTAGATTTTTGAATTATTGTAAACGGTTTATATAAAAGGTTTAAACAATTGATATCTGTAAATTAAAAAGTATTGGACTCATAAAACGAGTTTTATAAGTGTTAAAAATGAAATATCAATGGAATTCGTAAGTGAATGAAATTTATAGAATTATAAATTGTGAAGTTATAAAATGAATAAAAGTGCAGAATAGAAGATTTATAAGAAATTAACTTATAAAACTGGATTTTTGCCTTTAAAGGGAGTATTGATCGAACTTGTTAATAAAGGGGATTTATAAATCAAAGTTGTTGTGAAATATAAGGTTGAATTTATAAACGTGGTTTTATAAATCTGAAATCACTTATTTTAATAAGTGTATTATAGAAATTAATAAAAGGAGATTTATAACCCGAAGTTGTTATAAAACAGAAATGGAATTTATAAGCGTTGTTTTATAAATTCGAGATCAATTGAATTTGATGAATTAAATAGTGAAATGTGATTAGTGAAGTATATTCACGATTTTGGACAGTGAATATATTGTTAAGTAAAATGGATATTGTTTGGGAAAGCGATATTATAAAATGAAGTTAATTGTTTTAAAGATGTTTTAAAATATATTGACTATCGAAATCATAGATTTCAACATTTATTGTTGAAATAGACGATTTCGAAGAAATAAGGAAATGGTGGACTATAACACTGTTGTTATAGTAAATGATTTCCGAAAGGAAATGTTTTTATCTAGTATTTGGATTTATATATCTATCTTAATTTTCGAATCCCTATACTAGTGATTTTGAGTCGTCGTAACGATGTTTTACGTAACATTCGTTTTGACTCAAATAGATGTTGTTATAATAAATGTTTTCCTTAAAGAATGAATATATACTTAATTTGATTTAAGTATATCGAATATTTTCAAATGTTGAAAAATAAATAGATTTGCGAATTACTTATTATTAAATAAGTATGGAAATGCTTTCCCAATATAAAATGAAACGCTTTAGAAAATTTATCTTTGAAAAGATAAATTGAAAGTGAATATTTGAAATCGATTGAAAATCGTATATCAGTAGATATTTTGAAATATAAATTCACTATGGAATTTATAAAAGAAATGGAAATTTGTTTTAGAAAAATCAACGTTGATTTATTTTTGAAGTGTGGAAATTTTATATCTAGTAAAGATATTTTGGAAAATAAATAATTTGGAAAATTATTTGGAATCTGATGATGTTGCGCATCTTTATTGATAGTTAAATAACCGACTATCAATAATTACCTTGAGTAGGTATTTGTTGTGAATTGGATGAATTTGAATGCCACACTTATTTTTGAATAATCGCTCACTATTCGGGTTAACCGGGAAAGGACCATGGGGTCGTATAACCCATTCCGAATATGTGATACGTCGTTATGAATTGCATTCGAAGACCGGTGTTGAAGACCGGATATTTTTGAAAACGGAAGGATTACCGTCGAGTTACTCTACATCGGCTGATCTCCGATTTAGAGGTTTTATCACCCTTAGTGACGGGAAGTCCGGACGTGATTAGAAAATTATCCGGATATGCAAGGGCTTCGTGAGAAGTGCCTTCGGTTCTGTTCGATCCCGGAACAGACTTGTATGGATTGTGTGTCTGACGTTACAATTTGAGATATAAAGCTGATTTCTTTCAAATACATTCCTGTTGGTGGCGGAGAATTTATTCTCTTAGCTTAACACCCTTCTCTGAGACGTACGAGCTCAGAGGTTATGTAGTTGAAATTTATCAGCGATATACTCCCAATTTGGTAACGTGGCATACTGAGTGTTGCTGTGTGATGATCAGTGTTTGATCATTTGCGATATGATCATTTGTTTGATCTTATATCTTTGTGATCATAGATTGATCATTTGTTTGACCCGAAGCATGGCTTTGTAGAAAGCGTAGCTTTGTGGACGAGACTTCGTCGAGCCTCACACCCCGGAAATGGTCAAAACAGGAAGGATGCGGCAAGGTTCTAGGGAGTAGCGCCCCTTAGTGTATGTCATTCCTTCTGGATAAAGGTGGTAACATGGTATGGAGCCCAGATACTTAACCTCTGTGGTTGCTGCAAATTTATTACTTTGTGGTTTGTTGCGAATCGGGGATCCTCGGGAAGATCGGTGACGATCGGGGGATGGCATACGCGTGTCAGTAGTTACCTATTTTTGCAGAGGTAACCCGGCCTTGTGTTGGCAGAGATCCGGTTAGGTTCTCGGGTCGTCTATTCCAGGGACGTACCCATCGTGGAATAGGAAGTTCCTTAGCCTGACCATTTGTTGGAAATCCAAAGAAACAATACGAGCCTTGTACGGTTTTAGTTGTAGAACCTATCATTCACTTATGGTGGCGCCCCACTGTTTGGATGGTAGCTATAGTGGCATAGTTCGAAATGTCTATGCTGGCTAAGATTAATATTATACTTTCGAAATGTTTTCTACACTATGCACTAATAATAATATCAAAAATGATTTGATTTTGCGTAGTAAGCATCTTTGACTATCATAAGAAGAAATCTCCTCCAATTCTGCGTTTGCATTGTGTGTGTGGTGGGAGGTCTTATGGTAGTTTCATTTTCCAAAAGCATTGCGAATTTGTTTTATTTTCTTTGTGAAAAATAACTGTTTTACGATCTCACACCAGTCACCATGACTGACTCGGAGTTTATTGTTCCCTTCTAAACTCTGGGTGCCCACCAATTTCCACACGGGCAGCCTAGAGTTATGTTATCAGGATATTCTGGATATCCTGAAGCTTTGGAAGCAAGCTGGATGGCGAGACGTAGTATTTGTATCTGATATTATTTATTCCGCTGTGTATTCTGTATGAGGACAAGTTTATATAACTGTCCATTGTTGTTTATTGACTCTGATTGATGTATGTGTAATCTGATATAATTCTTTGTTTTAAAAGACTAGTGATTACCTATTATATATTGTTCCGCTGCGATGTGTAAGATTCTGATATTGTTTTCTGTTCTGATGTTCTTCTGCTTTCTTCTTCTTCTCTTTTTCTTCTATCTTTTCTTCTATTTCTTTCTTCTTTCTAAAACCCTAAGAATTCGGTTTTCCGGCATTCGTTGCTCGGCAGTTGATACAGTGAACGTATCGATGTCGGTTTTCGGAAGTCGAAGAATCGGGTCCTTACATAAGTGTTGGTAACGAAATATACGGTAACGCTTATAAGTGTTGGTACATAAATATACGGTAACGCTTATAAGTGTTGGTAACGAAATATACAGTAACACTTATAAGTGTTGGTACAGAAATATACGATAACGCTTATAAGTGTTGGAAAATGATTATTTAGTAACACACATATATTTATATACCAAAACTTAAACACAAAGTTTAAATATAAACACTCTACAAATAATGGTTTCCATATCACAAATAATTCATCATACATATTCAATGCAAAGTTTAAACACTCTGCAAATGTAGTATAATATAGTATAATATATCATAAACAATTATTTACATATCTAAAATACCACAATGTCATATATTCAGATATTATTACAACATAAGCTTCAAAAAAAAATTCAAAATACACTTAAAGTTTAACTTACGGTTAACCTAACCATTCAATTTTTTTTTCAAAATACACTTAAAATTCAAACTCACAGTTCAATGTTGTCTCCATTAATTCTGCAAATTAGTCATCAATTCCATGGATTAGTTGGCCCATTGTTCTCTGTAGTTGGTACTTGGTGCATTAACTAGAGGACACTGAAGCTAAAGTGGAACTTCTCTGCTATTAGCCCTCCAGTCGTAGGCCTACTGATTTGGTCTACTCTTCAAGGAAAGTCTGCAATTGCTCGATGAAACCGCAACAATAATGGCAACTGTTACCATCTATGAAGGCAATAAAATATCGCTTTATAGTTTAATTAAAATTTCTAAACTCAGAATGAACTGTACCCTTTGATCATTCTAATTTTAAATAATGTATTTCCTTTGAGTCATAAATTTGATGTAAGCCAAATGGATCCAAAGAAAAAATGATAAAATAGTAAATTAAAACTACATGATTCATTTATTTTGAAGAAAATTTCAACATTATTGGTTTAGAACCACCAGAAAATACTGCGACGAGCGGTTTAACAGTTCGCAGGTTGTTTGTAAACCCAGTTAAACTAAACTAGTAATAGGCATATATGAAATGTATGGTGTGCATATCAAAGAAAACTTAGCCTGAACCGAAATACAAGTGTCATTTTCATGACTAATATTGACAAAAATGAACTAGGCATAAAGTAACCTTAAATTTTATATCATCAAAATAGTTGAGGTAATACGGTCAAAACATGGGAAACATATATAGACAGGCTGATAGATGAAGCAGTGAACATAAACATCACAGCAAATTGCAGTATTAAAGAAGCAAACATAAAGTAGCAGCAACATAATATTGGACACACTCAGGCAACAAGCAGACCCAGTGAAAATGAGAAGCATTTAGTTGCAGCCAAACAAAATATACAAGGTAGTACTAAAATATGTTCAGTAAAAAAATAGAAATGCAATGATCTACTTAGCAGTGGGTATATATAATTTAACATTCATGAACACACAAGAATACACGCATACCTCCTCACAAAAGCAGCGCCTAAGCTTCACCGCCTCTCTTGTCCAATTCGAACTCATTCCAATGCAAAACCCACTTTCGCTCACTCCAATTCAATGCAAGATCATACATGTCAGAAACAAAAATAATTGCTGAGGTTGTTGACAATGCTTTCTTCTATATGTATAGTTGAAAGTCATGCATCATCAAGAAACCAACATTTTACCATGATATCTAATGTCCATCTATGGTGAAATAAGTTATTCAAACTTATTGTTCATTATGATCCAACAAGTTCCAACTAAATTTCGGAATAAAGTACTAAATTTTAAGTATCAATTACGTAGTGTGGATTAATAGGAAATAAAAGGTTCAAGTGTAATGTTAAGAAAAGATGCCAATACAAAGTCATGTGCATATTTTGGAATGTATTTGAAATAACATGTAGATATAAATTTAACAAATGACTAATTAGAAAAACAAATTGTAATAAAAATTAGTACAGTTAGCAAAGAATTATGTGGTTTCAATCAAAATAACACTAATAATTGATATTTCTCATTTTGGTATAAGGAATAACAAATATAGCTTAATAGAAACGGTCATTTCAACCAGCCACCGGTATACCAGTCAATTGGCAACGGCAAACAATTTTAGTTTACCAGTAAAAACGGTACGGTAACGGTATTTACAAAATGGTAACGGTAACCATTACCATAACTGCCCTAGTTTCCATATATACGTTATCACTTAACTTTTTTTTTGATAAGCAAGATATGTCTATATTGAAAGTCACAGATATATGTTTGTGTTTTTAAAAGTTAATTTGGATCATAACACATGTGGCAAGCTATTTGCATACAAACTTGATGTCATTCAATAAAAGTTAACATCGTTAAGATGTGATTATAACATCCATTAAGTTGTTGTGAACAAAATAGTATGATTTGGGACTTACAATATACATATATTTTCGTTCTTGTTCATTTTTATATTTCATATTGCTAGCTGAACACCTGTTATGTCTTTATCTTACATGCAAAAATCGTAAATTAAAACAAGAAATAACCATTTCAACATCCAAACAGCAACTTCAAGTCATACCGCCACTAAACACTACTGCCTCCAGCAACTGTCGTCCACCATTTCAACATCCAAACAAAAATCAACTTCACCTCTCCAACAAAACATCACCACCCAGCTCCACAGACTCAACCACCCTGCATCATCAAAGACCATCACCGCTTCACCCTGTTCCACTGCTAACATAAAAAAATAGTTGCCACAAATTACACAGCATAACCTAGCAACATTGCATCATCAAAGACCATCGCAGCTACCGAACTGCTGTACAACCACACCAAACACCACCTCAATCAAACGCCTGAATCACCGAAATCGCCTACTAAATCGCGAACTTCCAGTCTTCCGATCCCCCACCTGAATTCCTCGACTTCGACAAACTTCGTCTCTTCTCAAACTACAACATGCAAATCACTAACAGAACCCAAATCGACAACCGAACCACCTCGAACCCCCTTCGAAACAAACCTCACCTTCCGCTTGACAAATGAACTCAATCGACAACTTAAGGCTTTGAATTCATGTTTAATTTCGAATTTTAATGTGGAATTTCGATTTGGTTTCTAGAATTTGAAATTAAGAGGAGTCGAAATACGTTTTGGTTTTTGATAATAGAGCAAGTACGCGATTTGTTTTTGAAAGGGGATGAGAATTCTACTAGTTTTTTTAGTAACTTTCAAATTTTATTATAAGATCATATACTCTTATATCATGAGATACAAGTTTTCCAGAGGGTGAATAAGCTTGTCAGTAACTGCTAACTTAAATCAAAATATTATTTATTTTTCAATAACCAAAAATTTTCCATAAAATAACTACCTAACCAGTATGCAAAAGAATATTCAAAATGCGCAAGGTATTAAAAATGAAAATGTAAATGGTTCAAAAAAAAAATACTTACATAGGCTTTTGCTGCAGATGGAAGAACTTGTCTAGATTTCTTATTTATATGTCCCGCCTTTCAAACCATCGTCCGCGTAACTTTCTCTTTCGGATTTTCCTTGACCTGCAAGAACAAATTTTTAATGCCATGATAAATTAAATTTGTAGCAAATTTACAAAGATACAGATTATAGACGTTGGCAGAGGCAGTTCGTGGCCAGGCAGTTTCGAAGGTGGATTCTCTAGAGATCGACCTGTAGTTCATATCACCAATTCAGGAAAATGGTGATCATTTGTTCATGATTCCAGAGACTAATAATCATGTTGCATTTGACTATGGTGGCACACGTTATTGGAAGCAGACCATTGTATAACAAATTTGTGGATAAAATCTAAAAGCCTACAAGTTCTTATGATGTGTACTGCAAATAAGGTAGATTCGTTGTTAATTTATTTCATAACGAGGATGATTATATTAGAATCTTAAATTCTGGTCCTTTCACATTTAATTCTAAAATAATCATTCTCAAAACCTTGAAAGATTGGTATGTGATTTACTCTTGATTATTTTTCTACCATTCCTATTTGGATCAAGTTGCTTGATTTAAATCTGAAAATATGGAATAAACTTTCATGGGTTTATTAAGTGGAACTAGAGTAGCATAGCTTTTGATAAATGATTCACTGCATTAGGACAGATGTTATTCTTGAACTTTACCATTACTATCCACCACTACATTTGCTACCTCCGCTGCTTTAATGTAAAATCTTTTACTTATCTATGCATAAATATTAAATATATTTACTTATTTTCACAAAATCTTTTCATGTTCAGATCATTTATCCTCCACTTTAAAGATATATCAAAAATAAAATAAAGAAGATTCTTAAATATAAAATATGGTATGATAAAGAGAATTATTATGGAACAGTTTATTACTATACCACAATCATATTATAATGTAAATGAAGGTTTCACACACTTAAATGATTCCATGCCCTTACGATATTAGTTTAAAGTAATGTACAATGAATACTATGAACATGTAAATGCAATAACATCATGATGCAGCCCAGAAAGTTGAAGACATAGGTCGTGTGCGACCTATGATGCTGGTAAGTCGGGTACGACTTAAGAAGGAAGCCACCGAGTTAAGATTTAGTGAGAAATGGTGGAAAAATGAAGTTCTAGGTCGCAACCGACCTAACAAAAGCTTTGAGTCGTCCCAACGACTTAGTGAAGATCGGCAACGACCTAGTGGGAAGGTGCGAGTTAATGAGATGCTGGAACGACTTACCGGGTTAACATGTATACGACCTACCGAGTTACGAAGTAAGAAAACAGAGCAAATTGGTGAAGTATTAGGTCGTGGACGACCTAATGAAGCAGGAGTTAAGTCGCAAGGACTTAGGTCGCAAGGACTTAGGTCGCGAAGGCTTAGGTCGCAAAGTCTTAGGTCGCGAAGAAAGTCTGGAACCGCTTACCTTTTTAGGTCGCTACAGCTAGATGCCGTTGAATCTTCCACGAGTTAATCTCTACCGTTGAGTTCTTTAGGTCGCTGATATGGAATGCGCATGTTTAAAGTCGCAAAGCATGGGATGCCGTTGATGTGTCTGCCGAGCTAACCTCTGCCTTTGATTTCTTTAAGTCGTTGATGCCGCCAGTTTTTTTAAGTCACGTGAAGCCTGGTGCGTTGATTCTACTGCGAGATAATCTCTGCCGTTGTATGTTAAGTCGCGTCTGTTCTAGGTCGTCCATTCTTGGTCGAAGGTCGTTTCCGACCTAAGTACTTGTATTTTCTTTGATGTTTTTGTCTGTGTTTGTTAAGTCGCTGAAGGCTTGTAAAATTGTAACTGTTGAGTCGGAGTCTTTGTTAAGTCGTACGTCTTCTGGTAAGTCGTAGGTCGTAAGCTGTAACTCGGAACCGACTTAGTACTTGTAATATTTTTGTTGTTTTTTTGTGTGAGTTGTAAAATGCCTATAAATAGGCCGAGACTCTCATTTGTAAAAGGTTGTTGAATATTGAATAAAATTCTCTTTTGATTGCTTTGTGCTTTCATTCAAATTGGTAGTTGAGTGTAATCTCCTATCTCCTCTTTCGGATAATCGAGTGCGCTCGATTCAACGATTGTAGAAGCCGATTCGCGGAATCAAGTGCGCTTGATCAACGCTTGAAGAATTGAAGATCTTCGAACCCGGTATCGTGCGCGATCAACGAGTTCAGGATAGCTAGAATTCGGTATCTTCGGATCAACGAATTTGGGCATTTCAGCATCTTCCAATCCACCGATTGCTACATTCAACGATCTACATCATTTTGTAATATCCGATGCGTCAGTTTTGGTATCAGAGCTTGTTCTAGCCAATCATAGCTAGATCGAGACTTGGAGCCTATTCATTTGAGAAGATTGAAGTTGAGCCGTGAGCAAGTGAAGTGTTCGATTTGCATTGAAGTTGTTTGATCGGATTTGAATTGGAGGCCGAAACTTTTTCCATCGTGTTCATCGCGATTTGCTACAAAGTGGAAGTTTTCGATTCGTTTCATTTTGGATCAAAATCCGGAAAGTGTTTGAATTTGAAGTGTTGAAGAATTTGTGAAGTTTTCAAATATGCCGCCAAGAAGAGCTAATCGCCACCAAAACGTAGAAGCTTTATATCGAAGAGAAGAGGCTGATGAGATGGAGCAAAGAATCAATGAGAATTTTAGTGAAAAGCTTAACGAAGGAATTGGCCGGTTAGAAAAGCTTATGACGGAGATGAATCAAAATCGGAGAAGGGTTTCACCTGAATCTAATCATGGAGGTAGTAGAGTCTCGCCACATTCCAATCGAGACCGAAGTATTGAAAATGATCAAGGGCGTGGGAGGAACGTGAATGATCGTGAACGGAGGAATGTTGATAGAAGGGATGATGGTGGAAGACACAATGGTAGTAGAGATGTTGGTGGTCAGAATCGACATCGTTATGCATATGATTTTGAAGAGGAGTATGATGGTGGTAGTGTTCAAGGAAGAGGTCAAGGAAGAAACTATTCTGAGTATGATCACAAATGGGATTCGGGGATGAAGATAGAAATTCCTGAATTCAAGGGTGGTATGCAAGCAGAGGAGTTTCTAGATTGGGTGGCTAATGTTGAGGAGATTTTTGACTTCAAAGAAGTTCCAGAACATCGTAGAGTGAAGTTGGTTGCTACAAGGCTAAGGGGTAGAGCTTTGGCATGGTGGCAGCAGACCAAACTTACACGTGATCGGATGGGAAAGTCGAAAATTGAATCTTGGGAGAAGATGAAGAAATTGATGAAAGCAACGTTCTTACCTTACAATTATCAATCTTTGATGTATCAACGTTTGCAGAACTTGAGGCAGGGCACGAAGACAGTTAACGACTATGCTGATGAATTTTATCAACTTATTGCGAGGAATGACATTATGGAAACGGAAGAGCAGCTGACATCTAGATTCATTGGGGGATTGAGAATGCAGATCCAGGATATGGTGAATATGTTCGATCCAAGATCTGTAGCGGAAGCACATCAGAAAGCGTTGGCTTGGGAGAAGCAGGGTAGACGAGGAGGTGGTGTGTTTACTAATTCCAGCAATCAAATGAAGGGTGTTAGTGGGGGTTCTAACATTTCTAAACCTATCAGTAGACCAGCGGTGAAGGAGGTTGAGAAGGCGAAAGTTAACAATGGGTTTAAATGTTACAATTGTCAAGAATTGGGTCATAAAAGCAGTGAGTGTCCAAAGCCAAAGAAGAGAACCATGATTGAAGAAGTTGAGGATGAGGATGGTGATGGGGATTGTTCTAGCCTAGTTGAGGAGGACGAGCAGGATATTGCGTCAGGAGATGAAGGTTGTAATCTAATGCTGAGGAGATCGTGTTTAACACCGAAGCAGGAGGAAGATAGTTGGTTGAGGAGTAATATCTTTCAGTCAACATGTACTATTCTAGGGAAGGTGTGTAAGTTTGTGATTGACGCAGGAAGCTGTGATAATATTATTTCAACCGAGGCTGTGACAAAGTTGAAATTGAAAACAGAGAAACATCCGAGTCCATACAAGTTAGCATGGTTGAGAAAAGGAGGAGAAGTGAAAGTGGATAGACGAGTTCGTGTTCCATTCTCTATTGGGAAGAAATACAAAGATGAAATATGGTGTGATGTAGTAGAGATGGACGTTTGCCACTTATTATTGGGAAGACCATGGCAATATGATCGAGCAGTACTACATGACGGTCGGACCAATAGCTACAGTTTTATGTTTAAAGGCACGAAGATTATCTTAGTTCCGAAGAAGAGATCACAAGAAGAAAGTAAGTCAGAAGAAATTGAAGAGCTGAAAACTTTATTGACTTTAAAGGAGTTTGTTAAAGAAGTTGAAGAAGAGCCGGAAGTATTCTTGTTGATTGGGCGTGAGAGCAGTGAAGAAGTTGAAATTCCAGAAGAAGTTAAACCAGTTTTGAAAGAATTTGACGATGTATTTCCAGAGGAATTACCAACGGAGTTGCCACCGTTGAGGGATATACAACATCAGATAGATCTTGTTCCAGGTGCTGTGTTGCCACACAGACCACATTATCGAATGAGCCCGAAGGAACATGAAGAGTTGCGGAGGCAGGTAGAGGAATTGCTTGAGCAAGGACGTGTGCAGGAGAGTCTGAGTCCTTGTGCTGTACCAGCTTTATTGGTACCCAAGAAGGATGGGACATGGAGGATGTGCACTGATAGTCGAGCATTGAATAAGATTACCGTGAGATATAGATTTCCAATGCCGAGGTTGGATGACTTGCTAGATCAGATAAGCGGAGCTACTATCTTTTCTAAGATTGATTTGAAGAGCGGATATCATCAAATTCGTATCAGACCAGGAGATGAGTGGAAGACTGCTTTTAAAACCAGGGAGGGTCTATACGAATGGTTGGTCATGCCATTTGGTTTATCCAATGCACCAAGTACTTTCATGAGGGTAATGAATCAGATTTTTCGACCGTTCATTGGGAAATTCGTGGTGGTGTATTTCGATGATATTCTTATTTACAGTGGGAGTCCAGAGGAACATTTGAATCATCTTAGAAAAGTGCTGATGGTATTGCGAAAAGAACAATTCTATGCTGCAACGAAGAAATGCGTGTTCATGACGCATAGTGTTTTATTTCTGGGGTATGTTGTTTCAGAGAAAGGAATACAGGTTGACCAAAGTAAAGTTGAGGCGATCAGAAATTGGCCGCAGCCCAAGACGATAACGGAAGTTCGTAGTTTTCATGGGTTGGCTTCATTCTATCGAAGGTTTATACCACACTTTAGTAGTGTGATGGCACCTGTTACAGATTGCATGAAAGGTAAACAGTTTGCATGGTCAAAGGAAGCAGGGAATGCTTTTGGGAAGATCAAGGAGTTGCTGACATCTGCACCAATTCTAGTACTACCTGATTTTCAGTTAGTGTTTGAACTACACACTGATGCATCCAAGGTTGGAATTGGAGGAGTGTTGAGTCAGAAGGGACGTCCTATTGCATATTTCAGTGAGAAGTTGTCAGGGGCGAAGATGCGATACAGTACATATGATGTGGAATTCTATGTTGTTGTACAATCTATTAAACACTGGAGACACTATCTATTTCAGAAGGAGTTTGTTCTGTATACTGATCATGAAGCGTTGAAGCATTTACAAGGGCAAGACAAGATTTCAGCAAGACATGCATCGTGGATTGCATATCTGCAACAGTTTACTTTTGTTGTTAAACACAAGTCAGGGGTGACAAATCGTGTGGCTGATGCTTTGAGTAGGAGGAGTCATTTGTTGACTACACTAAAGGTTGAAGTGACGGGGTTTGAAATATTGCAAGAATTATTTACTGATGATCCTTACTTTGCAAAATTTGTTGATAAAGTCAAGGAGGGAGAGACGGATGACTTCGTGATGGTAGATGGTTTTCTGTTCAAAGGAAATCGATTGTGCATTCCGGAGGGTAGTTTGAGAATGAAGATTATCAAGGAGTTACATGAAGAAGGACATGTTGGAAGAGACTGTAACAACCCAGTATTTTGCATCAATAGATTATCGTCATTAAACGATTAAAATTGCTATTGAAATTTAAAATCAACTTGAAATTCTTTTATAAAAATGGTTGAGAAATTATTTTGGGTTTTAAATAAATATTTTCTTTATTTTTTTTAATTAGCTCGTTCCCTTTTTAGTGGATTGGGCCTGCCTTCTTTTCATTTGAGATAATAGCAGCGATCGTTTTTCTCCTCTTCTTTTTTTATTTATTTTTCTCACTTTCGAATCCCTAAAAAATAAACGAACGAAGAAATTAAATGGCGGCCTCAAATTCATTCATTCGTTCCTCCCCCTCCATTTCCAATCGTTCCAAGCCCTTAGCAAACATTCGAAAAGAAAGAAAAAATGGAGACAGCTCGTCTTTCGTTCATTCCTCTGCATCGAAAATTAGGGCTTGTCAAAGATCGAAGTTGATGGCCTGGCGATCGATGATTCCTCGCTTCGCTCACGGCTACCTCAGGCTAAGGTGAGTAATTTAGTTACTCACATCTAATTCGACTGTGCTTCGACAGATCGATTTTTGTCTCGTTGTTGGTAATTTCTGATTTGGTTTGATTCCTTGATACCTACGGCATTGTTCTTGATTTTGAACTGCGTATTAGATTGGCTATATTGTTTCGTGTTGGTGTTTTCGTGGGTATCACTGATCAATTTTAGGTTTGACGATATTGAGTTCATTCGAGGCTTCCACGATTTCAGTTTTTGTTAACTTCGGTCATTTGATTTTTGTTACGATGGTGATGAGTTTATTTGACTTGGTCTGATTCTTGTTGTTTTCGACCTTAAAGTGAATTCTGTTTTCTGCTTCAAGTCGTTTATTACCTGACTTTGGCTTGTGATAATGTTGTCTTCGACTTTGAATTATTCACTGTCCAGTATTATGCTAGGCAGTTGATTTTTTTTTATTTTGTTCAAACTTGCTATCACCATTAAATCTTCTGATGCTTTGTTGATTTCACAGTACCTTTGGCATTAACTGGCATGGTTGTTGACATTGCCTGACTTTGGTCATTTGTGTTTATCCCTGTGGTATTTTCGATCTTATTCTTGTACACTTGTTTCTCTGGCATGCTGTCTTTTACATAGCATTGTCCATTGGCGAATTTCGATTGTTCTTTCCAGTGCACTTGTGAGTGTGCTTATTTACTACTGCACGCACTAAGTCGGTGTCGTTTTACCTTGAGACATTGTTTTACTTATCTCCTTGAATCCGATGCATTGTGATATTTGAGTTAGACAGCTCTTTTATTTCATAATTGAGTACTGCCTGGCCTTTGTTTATGTGATAGTGTTTAATGTTGACTATCGCACTGCTCATCTCTGATTTGATTATTGTTACCTGTCGCCATTCACTAACATGTGTTCATGTTGCTGTACAGGCATGCTAGTTGTACATATGTTCTACGTATACACATGTGTAATCATACATGTATATAGGTAGTTTATGTGGCAGACTTGTGTTGTTGTTCTTCTGGTTAACAACTGCTTGTCTCGAATGCCCATTTGAACTGCACTTGATTATTGAGCTTCTTTCCTCACTTTCCCTGCTTGATATTCTCTCTGAGTACATGGCAGCATGAACACTGTCTGGACACGGGAGCATACCTTCCTTTAGCAGTCTGAAAAATTGAAACCCGGTTGTTATCGGTCTGTATTTGAACAGTGCATATCACTCGCGTCATCATCACTACACTGTTTATTTACATGCCTGCCACTGATCATATGTCGAAGTCGATCATGAGCTCGACTTTGCTCAGTTACGGTTGCATTTACATTTCGAGTCATGTTGACATTTTTGGTTTTTGTTGCAGTTGGTACTTTACGCACTGTCGTATGCTTTGTTTTGGTCCTGAGAATTACCTCTATTTTCACTGCATATGTTTTGAGTCCAGAGCTTGTAAGTCCCACTGCACTGTATCATTCACTGACACACGGGTATAATCATTTCTTGATCTGTTAACCTTTGGGTTGTAAATTCTGATCCATTTTAGTTGCAGTAGTGTTGAGGCACTATTGTCGTGACTTGACCTCTGTAGTTTCGTTTTGATGATTTACATTGTGGTGACTGTAGTATAGTTGCAGTCTGCCTTTGTCTTTATACCTGTTTGCCACTGCAGTGTCATTGTGGTGGTGACTTTATATTCTGTTGTGGCGAGGCGGTGCACGCGTGCGTGCACTGCAGCCACACAGAATTGACAGATTTTAATCGATATCTCTTTTATTCTTAATTCATCGACCTATTGCGTAATCCGTAGGCTGTATTGGCGAGGCAGTACACGTTAGCGTGTACTGCAGCCAATTAACATTGATATTTTTAAATTGACATTTCAATTGCGTAAACTGCTTTGGATTTCTGTTTTGTGGATTAACACTGTTTAGTGTTATTTCTGCCGTTATCCAATTCTCGTATCGAGAGTTGGATATACGAGATTTCTGTGACTGTCCTCTATATTGAGATTGATTATTATTGCTTCTATGCTCTAATAACTGATTTTGAATTAGACTGATCCGAGTATTATTTTCTTTTGAATGTAATACTCGGGTCAGACCGAGTATTTACAGGTTGTAGATTTTTAGCTTTGGGTTGCTGCTAGAGCTATGAAGACTTTTTATATCATTTGAAGTGGTCTTCGTCTTGTTGTAGTAGTCAGTGTGTCTGTTTTAAGATGATAATGTATTCATGTATATTAGTCGATAATGTACTTGTATATATAACTTCTTGAGTCGACAGTTGTAGTTGTATCATTTGTATTGTGTCAAATGTATTGTAACTGATATCAGTTATTGTATATATGAGACTTTTCGTTCCATCTGTATTCCGCATTTATGTTATCTGTGTTATTTTTATATTTATTGTCCTAAACTATTATAGCCACTGTGTAGTAGCTTTGAGTTTGTAACGGTATGTCGGATTTCCTCTAAAAGATGAAATGCATATTATACTATCTGACATATCGGTGCTTGCACGAAGCAATTACACGGATGGTCGCTCCTCAACAGCCTTATTCTCCGTGCTAGTTGACAGCATTACACCGTAGTGTTCTTGGCTTGCGTGGGTATAGAGGTGGGGCGTTACAGCTTGGTATCAGAGCCTGGGGTTTAGGACAATTATAAAACATAACTTAGATGGAGCATGTGTTACAACTATTTGTCGATGTTTTATCTCTCATCTTTACATATGATTATTTTTGACTGTTAGGTATGAATTCCTAACGCTTATTTTTGTGTTTTCCTAATCTGGATTTCCCTTCGACTTCGGTCACTCTGTTTTTGGGAAATTGCTAATTTCTTGATTTTCAAGACTCTGATTTTGTTTGCCGTTGGTTTCTTTGATAATGATGATTGATTCATTTTGTACTCGACTGCGGCTATTAATTGTTGACTTCGACATTGACTTGATTCTTACTTTTGTTGAAGTCATTTATGCATTTCTGCTCGATTTGCTTTGTTTTTCCAATTGATAATCGATTCTTCTTTTCTAATTAGTTGTTATCACCTTTGTCGATTTTGATAACTTCTATTTTCTGGAATTTTTGGGTATTCCTACTTTGATGAATTTGGAATCGAATTCTTTGGATTTTATTCACGTCTTCGAACGTGAAATTTTAGTGAACTGACTTGGTTTCCTAATTTAATCGATTCTTGATCATTTCCCCGATTTGTTGCTATCATTTATTAGCAACTTTGATGACATTTTCTTCGGGATTTTTGTGAACATACTTTCTGATGGATTCAGTATCGATTTCTTTGGATTCCATTCACATCTTCGTATGTGAATTCTTGTGATTGATTGTTTCTACAATCATTTTTGTGATTTGTCACTTTGAAAATATAAAGGTTTTCTATACTAGTAGTAAATATTAAAATCCTTTTTCCAAACGATTTCAAAACTATTTTACTACAAAGCTCTTTTTTCTAAACCGTTTTCCAATCTATTAGTATATACAAGCCTTTATTTCACTCGTATGAGAAATTGAATTAAACGGCTTAGTAAAACAAGTGGTATGAAACGCTTGCGTTTACTTCGTCGGTTAACTCCTGGACTTGTTCGATTGAACTTTTTGTGACAATTTTCTAGTGTAATTGACACTTCTCGTTGATCATGACGATCATTTTAAGGTTAGTCTAGACCGCAATAGTGTGATTCCGACTCACACATATCTTTTTGTTTCCAAGGTTAGACTAGACCGCAATAGTGTGATTCCGACTCACACATATCTCTTTGTCCGCAAGGTTAGTCTAGACCGCAGTAGTGTGATTCCGACTCACACATATCTTTTTGTTTCCAAGGTTAGACTAGACCGCAGTAGTGTGATTCCGACTCACACATACCTTTTTGTTTGCAAGGTTAGACTAGACACCACTTGTGTGATTCCATTCACACATACCTTTTTGCTTTTTGGTTAGTCTGGACCTTAATTTGTGTGATTCCACTCACACATATCTTTTTGTTTGCGAGGTTAGACTAGACACCACTTGTGTGATTCCATTCACACATACCTTTTTGCTTTTTGGTTAGTCTGGACCTTAATTTGTGTGATTCCACTCACACATATCTTTTTGTTTGCGAGGTTAGACTAGACACCACTTGTGTGATTCCATTCACACATACCTTTTTGCTTTTTGGTTAGTCTGGACCTTAATTTGTGTGATTCCACTCACTCATGTCTTTTTCTCTGCGAGGTTAGCCTAGACCTCAATCTGTGTGATTCCGACTCACACGCGTGGGATAGCGACCCACGGTCTTCGGACCATTCCTGTGTGAAACTTTAATGGATGGCTTCCATGAGATAGCGTCTCATCTTGTGATACCGGTATTTTGGAGTTTTCATGCTCCCATTTTGTGATAGGCATTTCCATTTTCCTTTTTTATGGTTTAGACTAGCAAATGTGCGATGTCTCTTTCTCTGCGAGGTTAGCCTAGACCTCAATCTGTGTGATTCCGACTCACACGCGTGGGATAGCGACCCACGGTCTTCGGACCATTCCTGTGTGAAACTTTAATGGTTAGCCACCATGAGATAGCGTCTCGTCTTGTGAAACCGGTGTTTTGGAGTTTTCATACTCCCGTTTTCTGATAGGCTTTTCCCCCCTTTTTATGATTTCTGGATTTCTTGTGATGATTTCTAGAATTTGTGCTTCACCAATTTCGTGATTTCTATTGACAAGTTTTGTCAATTTTTGTGTATTGGTGAATTCATGTGTTATTGACTTGTTATGAATACAAGTTTAGGGTATGATATCCCTTTCTATCTTTGAGAAGATTCTTGTGACATTTTTGATGAATGAAAATTCATTTGGCATTATATTTTGATGCCAGTTATTTTGATGAGATTTTGACGTGTTAACTTCAGTACTCGTCAATTTTGAAATGGATTTACAAGCGGTTCTCCCGCAACACTGATATTGCTAATTTAATCACGCGTTTTCAAAATTCTTTATTTTTAAAAGTTGTTTCAAAAATATAAATTAAAGTTGTTTTCAAATTTTTACAGCTTACATTTTCAAAAGAACGAGGAAGCGATTTAAACATTTCAGAAAAATCAAGGACTATGACCCCTTTCTTTTACTGATTCGCTTAATTCCGGACTTGTCCGTTTGAGAATGTGAAATGTTAATTTTTTAAAACACACAATTCTGCACTTTCAAGAAAACGATAAAGAGATTTAAACGATTTAGCAAAAGTAAGGAGTATGGAACCATACTTTTACTACTTCGGTTAATTCCGGACTCGTTAATTGAATATTTATGACTTCTGATTATCGTTTTTGATAATCAGATATTTGTGAAATTTGATTATCGTTTGAGATAATTAAATATTTTTCGATTTGATAATCGAATATTTGTGATTTCTGATTATCGTTTTTGATAATCAGATATTTGTGAAATTTAATTATCGTTTGAGATAATTAAATATTTTTCGATGTGATAATCGAATATTTGTGATTTCTGATTATCGTTTTTGATAATCAGATATTTGTGAAATTTGATTATCGTTTGAGATAATTAAATATTTTTCGATTTGATAATCGAATATTTGTGATTTCTGATTATCGTTTTTGATAATCAGATATTTGTGAAATTTGATTATCGTTTGAGATAATTAAATATTTTTCGATTTGATAATCGAATATTTGTGATTTCTGATTATCGTTTTTGATAATCAGATATTTGTGAAATTTAATTATCGTCTGAGATAATTAAATATTTTTCGATTTGATTAATCGAATGTTTATGTTTCTGATTATCATTTTTGATAATTAGATATTCGTGAAATTCGATTATCATTTTTAATGATCGAATATTTGTGATTTCTGATTATCGTTTTTGATAATCAGATATTTGTGAAATTTGATTATTGTCTGAGATAATTAAATATTTTTCGATTTGATTAATCGAATGTTTATGTTTCTGATTATCGTTTTTGATAATTAGATATTCGTGAAATTCGATTATCATTTTTGATGATTGAATATTTGCGATTTTGAGACTTGAGCTTCGTCTTTTTCTCTGTCGATTCAGGTGAGTAATTTGCTTTACTCACATTCAATTCGTGCAGTATGTGAATTCTGCTCTGTTTTCCTTTTCTTTTAAATACTGGAACTCGATTGGTTCCTGCTTTAGCAGTCGTCTGTTTTTGATTCCTTGATCCCCTCGATGTTGATTCTTTTGATTTGAAGCAGTCGAACCTTTTGATTTTATATCTGATGCTTCCATAACCCCAATACTTCCCTGTTGACCTTTGCTTTGCTTATGCATTCGACATTGCCATGCTCTTATGGTTGTTACCTTTTATCCATTTATTCCTTATGATTGCGAGGACGCAATTTCTTTAAGGAGGGAAGTCTGTAACAACCCAGTATTTTGCATCAATAGATTATCGTCATTAAACGATTAAAATTGCTATTGAAATTTAAAATCAACTTGAAATTCTTTTATAAAAATGGTTGAGAAATTATTTTGGGTTTTAAATAAATATTTTCTTTATTTTTTTTAATTAGCTCGTTCCCTTTTTAGTGGATTGGGCCTGCCTTCTTTTCATTTGAGATAATAGCAGCGATCGTTTTTCCCCTCTTCTTTTTTTATTTATTTTTCTCACTTTCGAATCCCTAAAAAATAAACGAACGAAGAAATTAAATGGCGGCCTCAAATTCATTCATTCGTTCCTCCCCCTCCATTTCCAATCGTTCCAAGCCCTTAGCAAACATTCGAAAAGAAAGAAAAAATGGAGACAGCTCGTCTTTCGTTCATTCCTCTGCATCGAAAATTAGGGCTTGTCAAAGATCGAAGTTGATGGCCTGGCGATCGATGATTCCTCGCTTCGCTCACGGCTACCTCAGGCTAAGGTGAGTAATTTAGTTACTCACATCTAATTCGACTGTGCTTCGACAGATCGATTTTTGTCTCGTTGTTGGTAATTTCTGATTTGGTTTGATTCCTTGATACCTACGGCATTGTTCTTGATTTTGAACTGCGTATTAGATTGGCTATATTGTTTCGTGTTGGTGTTTTCGTGGGTATCACTGATCAATTTTAGGTTTGACGATATTGAGTTCATTCGAGGCTTCCACGATTTCAGTTTTTGTTAACTTCGGTCATTTGATTTTTGTTACGATGGTGATGAGTTTATTTGACTTGGTCTGATTCTTGTTGTTTTCGACCTTAAAGTGAATTCTGTTTTCTGCTTCAAGTCGTTTATTACCTGACTTTGGCTTGTGATAATGTTGTCTTCGACTTTGAATTATTCACTGTCCAGTATTATGCTAGGCAGTTGATTTTTTTTTATTTTGTTCAAACTTGCTATCACCATTAAATCTTCTGATGCTTTGTTGATTTCACAGTACCTTTGGCATTAACTGGCATGGTTGTTGACATTGCCTGACTTTGGTCATTTGTGTTTATCCCTGTGGTATTTTCGATCTTATTCTTGTACACTTGTTTCTCTGGCATGCTGTCTTTTACATAGCATTGTCCATTGGCGAATTTCGATTGTTCTTTCCAGTGCACTTGTGAGTGTGCTTATTTACTACTGCACGCACTAAGTCGGTGTCGTTTTACCTTGAGACATTGTTTTACTTATCTCCTTGAATCCGATGCATTGTGATATTTGAGTTAGACAGCTCTTTTATTTCATAATTGAGTACTGCCTGGCCTTTGTTTATGTGATAGTGTTTAATGTTGACTATCGCACTGCTCATCTCTGATTTGATTATTGTTACCTGTCGCCATTCACTAACATGTGTTCATGTTGCTGTACAGGCATGCTAGTTGTACATATGTTCTACGTATACACATGTGTAATCATACATGTATATAGGTAGTTTATGTGGCAGACTTGTGTTGTTGTTCTTCTGGTTAACAACTGCTTGTCTCGAATGCCCATTTGAACTGCACTTGATTATTGAGCTTCTTTCCTCACTTTCCCTGCTTGATATTCTCTCTGAGTACATGGCAGCATGAACACTGTCTGGACACGGGAGCATACCTTCCTTTAGCAGTCTGAAAAATTGAAACCCGGTTGTTATCGGTCTGTATTTGAACAGTGCATATCACTCGCGTCATCATCACTACACTGTTTATTTACATGCCTGCCACTGATCATATGTCGAAGTCGATCATGAGCTCGACTTTGCTCAGTTACGGTTGCATTTACATTTCGAGTCATGTTGACATTTTTGGTTTTTGTTGCAGTTGGTACTTTACGCACTGTCGTATGCTTTGTTTTGGTCCTGAGAATTACCTCTATTTTCACTGCATATGTTTTGAGTCCAGAGCTTGTAAGTCCCACTGCACTGTATCATTCACTGACACACGGGTATAATCATTTCTTGATCTGTTAACCTTTGGGTTGTAAATTCTGATCCATTTTAGTTGCAGTAGTGTTGAGGCACTATTGTCGTGACTTGACCTCTGTAGTTTCGTTTTGATGATTTACATTGTGGTGACTGTAGTATAGTTGCAGTCTGCCTTTGTCTTTATACCTGTTTGCCACTGCAGTGTCATTGTGGTGGTGACTTTATATTCTGTTGTGGCGAGGCGGTGCACGCGTGCGTGCACTGCAGCCACACAGAATTGACAGATTTTAATCGATATCTCTTTTATTCTTAATTCATCGACCTATTGCGTAATCCGTAGGCTGTATTGGCGAGGCAGTACACGTTAGCGTGTACTGCAGCCAATTAACATTGATATTTTTAAATTGACATTTCAATTGCGTAAACTGCTTTGGATTTCTGTTTTGTGGATTAACACTGTTTAGTGTTATTTCTGCCGTTATCCAATTCTCGTATCGAGAGTTGGATATACGAGATTTCTGTGACTGTCCTCTATATTGAGATTGATTATTATTGCTTCTATGCTCTAATAACTGATTTTGAATTAGACTGATCCGAGTATTATTTTCTTTTGAATGTAATACTCGGGTCAGACCGAGTATTTACAGGTTGTAGATTTTTAGCTTTGGGTTGCTGCTAGAGCTATGAAGACTTTTTATATCATTTGAAGTGGTCTTCGTCTTGTTGTAGTAGTCAGTGTGTCTGTTTTAAGATGATAATGTATTCATGTATATTAGTCGATAATGTACTTGTATATATAACTTCTTGAGTCGACAGTTGTAGTTGTATCATTTGTATTGTGTCAAATGTATTGTAACTGATATCAGTTATTGTATATATGAGACTTTTCGTTCCATCTGTATTCCGCATTTATGTTATCTGTGTTATTTTTATATTTATTGTCCTAAACTATTATAGCCACTGTGTAGTAGCTTTGAGTTTGTAACGGTATGTCGGATTTCCTCTAAAAGATGAAATGCATATTATACTATCTGACATATCGGTGCTTGCACGAAGCAATTACACGGATGGTCGCTCCTCAACAGCCTTATTCTCCGTGCTAGTTGACAGCATTACACCGTAGTGTTCTTGGCTTGCGTGGGTATAGAGGTGGGGCGTTACAGAGACCGTACCTTACAGTTGATTTCACAGTCCTACTTTTGGCCATCAATGAGGAAAGAGGTGGAAAGATTTGTGGAGCGTTGTCATATTTGTCAGGTTTCGAAGGGAACTGCTACTAATGCTGGGTTGTATATGCCGTTACCTGTACCAACTAAACCATGGATTGATGTGAGTATGGACTTTGTGTTGGGGTTGCCGAGAACGCAGCGTGGTAATGATTCCATTTATGTAGTAGTTGACCGATTCTCAAAAATGGCACATTTTATTGCTTGTAAGAAGACGGCGGATGCTGTTCATATTGCTCAATTGTTTTTCAAGGAGATCTATCGACTTCATGGATTGCCAGAATCTATTGTGTCGGATAGAGATACTCGATTTTTGAGTCATTTTTGGTTGAGTTTGTGGAAAATGGTCGGGACGAAGTTGAAGTTTAGTAGTGCTTATCATCCACAAACTGATGGGCAGACTGAGGTGGTAAACAGATCATTGGGAAACTTGCTGAGGTGTCTTGTACAAGATAATCTGAAGAGTTGGGATGTGAAGTTATGCCAGGCAGAATTTGCTCATAATCATGCTATGAATCGAAGTACGGGGTTCAGTCCATTTCAGATAGTATATTCGAGCTTACCGAAGGGACCGTTGGACTTAACGGTAGTGCCACAATCAAAGAAGACAATTAAGAAAGCTGCTGAATTTGTTGAAGGGCTGACGGAGTGTCATAAAATCGTTCAAGAACGATTGGAGAAAGCAAATGAGAAATATAAACGAGCTGCAGACTTGAAACGACGAAATGTTGAGTTTAATGAAGGAGATATGGTTTATGCAGTATTAACGAAAGATCGTTTTCCAGTGGGCGCTTATAACAAGTTGAAAGCTAGGAAAATTGGTCCGGTGGAAGTTGTGAAACGAATCAATGAAAATGCTTATAAATTGAAGCTGCCGGATGATGTGTATACATCTGACGTGTTCAATGTTAAACATCTCATACCATATCACGGGAATGAACGAGTTGATGGAGATGAATTTACAAATTCGAGGTCGAATTTCTCTCAACCTGGGGAGGATGATGCAGCCCAGAAAGTTGAAGACATAGGTCGTGTGCGACCTATGATGTTGGTAAGTCGGGTACGACTTAAGAAGGAAGCCACCGAGTTAAGATTTAGTGAGAAATGGTGGAAAAATGAAGTTCTAGGTCGCAACCGACCTAACAAAAGCTTTGAGTCGTCCCAACGACTTAGTGAAGATCGGCAACGACCTAGTGGGAAGGTGCGAGTTAACGAGATGCTGGAACGACTTACCGGGTTAACATGTATACGACCTACCGAGTTACGAAGTAAGAAAACAGAGCAAATTGGTGAAGTATTAGGTCGTGGACGACCTAATGAAGCAGGAGTTAAGTCGCAAGGACTTAGGTCGCAAGGACTTAGGTCGCGAAGGCTTAGGTCGCAAAGTCTTAGGTCGCGAAGAAAGTCTGGAACCGCTTACCTTTTTAGGTCGCTACAGCTAGATGCCGTTGAATCTTCCACGAGTTAATCTCTACCGTTGAGTTCTTTAGGTCGCTGATATGGAATGCGCATGTTTAAAGTCGCAAAGCATGGGATGCCGTTGATGTGTCTGCCGAGCTAACCTCTGCCTTTGATTTCTTTAAGTCGTTGATGCCGCCTGTTTTTTTAAGTCACGTGAAGCCTGGTGCGTTGATTCTACTGCGAGATAATCTCTGCCGTTGTATGTTAAGTCGCGTCTGTTCTAGGTCGTCCATTCTTGGTCGAAGGTCGTTTCCGACCTAAGTACTTGTATTTTCTTTGATGTTTTTGTCTGTGTTTGTTAAGTCGCTGAAGGCTTGTAAAATTTTAACTGTTGAGTCGGAGTCTTTGTTAAGTCGTACGTCTTCTGGTAAGTCGTAGGTCGTAAGCTGTAACTCGGAACCGACTTAGTACTTGTAATATTTTTGTTGTTTTTTTGTGTGAGTTGTAAAATGCCTATAAATAGGCCGAGACTCTCATTTGTAAAAGGTTGTTGAATATTGAATAAAATTCTCTTTTGATTGCTTTGTGCTTTCATTCAAATTGGTAGTTGAGTGTAATCTCCTATCTCCTCTTTCGGATAATCGAGTGCGCTCGATTCAACGATTGTAGAAGCCGATTCGCGGAATCAAGTGCGCTTGATCAACGCTTGAAGAATTGAAGATCTTCGAACCCGGTATCGTGCGCGATCAACGAGTTCAGGATAGCTAGAATTCGGTATCTTCGGATCAACGAATTTGGGCATTTCAGCATCTTCCAATCCACCGATTGCTACATTCAACGATCTACATCATTTTGTAATATCCGCTGCGTCACATCAACTTCTTGGAGATGGTATGACCCTATAACCAAGCTAGTGAGGATTTTATTTTACCTTTATTGTTCTAATTTACATATGAGTGCGCCTAACATTACAAGTATAAAGGATGCAGCATTAGGACTGTATAATTATTTACCATACTATGCATTTATACAACAAGCTTCCCTGCCGCATCAGTCCCTGTAGTAAAAATAAATAAACAAGTTTGAAACAACCTTTTAGAAGAATGAAAGCAAATAATGTTAAAAGGAAAAAAATCAATGGCAAATTTAGATAACTAACCATATATAGCTAATCAATATGATCAAAGTTGTTGATGACTGCACCTTCAACCTATCCCCAGAGGCTCCCCTGACCATGCCGATAGATCCCCATCCACTTCCTCTCTCCGCTGGTGCCCTTCGCTTGACCTCTCGCATCCTAAATCAAAACCCGACATGTCCCCAGGCTAGAATACGACAAATGAATGCCTGGTTTGGCAACCGACTCCCTTCGCAACCCGGAACCCAATACAACCATTCACTTCCCAAATCGATGAACGTATGGCCATAGAAATCAAACCTTAGTTTCCAAGCTTCAACACTCCTCACTGTCGATCAACTAAATAGGCTACCGTAGCCTCCACAAACCCAACTAGATGAAGCTCTATCCTCACTGAAATCAAATCGCGATTCAGGTCTTCACATCATAGAAGCTCTATCCTCACTGAAAATTTTGAAGTCGGCGTTCGATATTGGAAAGTGGATGAAGTCACCGTCGATTTTACGAAGTGGTTGAAATCGACGTCGATTTTGGGAGGAATGGGAAAACCCTAAACTAAATTTTCTGCGGCTAAAATACGTCTGGGAATGGATGGGTAAGCGTGAGAAGCGAACACATATGTTAAGTTACAGAAGACTCCTTTTGTTAATAAATTATTTACATTTTTACCAACTACGGTAACACTTATTTCTGTTGCAAAGTTTATTCAGAAAAGTATTTATTTTCACCAACTCTTTTTAGATATCCCAACACTTTTTTACTGTTAGGAGTTTGTAGCATACTGTAACGTCCCGGAATTTTCGAACCCGAAAATTCCAGATACGTTACAGTTGGTATCAGAGCTAACATATGTTTATTTCTCATATTCATAGTTTTCCAAATGTCATTTGTTATTTAAATTGTGTTTAAGTCCTTGTTTAAATTAATATTTTTATAACTTGTTTTAAAACAATTTCAAGTTTTCTGGATTTAGATTTAAAATTTCACAATTTTAAATTCTCTTCAATTCCAATTTATAAGTTATACTCACTTAAATGTTTACTTCCCTAAACATTTCATTTTGCTAAATCATTAACAACATTCATTATTAAACACAATTACCATTGATGATAATAACCAAGATTACCATATCTGGAAACCAATTCATTATTACCTTTATTCTTGATAACATTTCTACAAATTCATGATTTTATTCTTGATAACATTTATAAGTGTTGGCAATTAATAAATATAAACTGTTGAAAAATCACTGATTTGGTGTAGTGTATTTTACGATTGTATATTTAAATGTTTTATTTAAATATAGAGTCGTTAGTCGGATTTAGGTCCGAAATGTCACTTTTTGCAAACGGTCGAATTAGGACTCGGGACCACTTCCATTGAGTTCAAAGTGGCGTTTGCGATCTTTTTGAGTATAAGCATCGATATGTTTGGAGTGAGTTGAATTTCGCTATTTTGTATTTGAGCATTTGGGTTTGGGTTTGGGTTTCAGCCCACTAACCCTACTTATTACCCTAACTCACTAACTCTTCATCCATTCACTCATTTCTTTTCTTTATACTCTAGCTCAACTGAAAATGGGGGAAGAGAATGAGAAATAGAAACTTCAAGCCCTAGTTTCCTTTGCAAACTCAAATTCTTGCTCCAAAATCAAAGAGAAGCTTAGGTAAGTCTTCTTTTCACCTTCTCCATCTCTCTCTCTCTCCAATTTCAGAAATTTCCTATAACCTAATTTAGGAAATACTTGTTTTGATCTTAGATTGAAGCTTGTAGAGTAGAAGTGAAGAGTGGTTGATCTTTTCTTTGCATTTGAGCTTCTCATCTTTGTTTTTGAGTTAAAAGGTGAGATTTTTGAACTCACATCTAAGCCTATAGCTTTTGTTGTGGTTGGGTAAGAATTCCTAACATCTATCCATGTTCATTTGTGTTCGATTTGGATCGATTTGGTGAATTGTCCAATTTTTGGTTTTTGAAATCCAATTTTGTGAAAATCCAATCTTTGATGTTTGAACACGTTAGTGGGGTGTTTCGAAGGGCCATACAAGGCTGGGTTGTCGCTTGGCGTAAATCCTTGGCCGTTGTTGCTCGCTCGTCGCTCCCGTTCCGTGTTATCGAATTTGCCCCAAAGGGGGCTAGGCTGATTCTGCTTGGGTAGCAGGTTCGGTCTCCTGAACCAGTAGGTCAGTCGACTGAACCGGAACCTAGGAATTTGCCTGGGTCTGTATCAGTCGACTGACCTTCTGGGCCGGTCAACTGACCCTGGGGCAGAAAACTTCGTACCCCTGTGTCAGTCGACTGACCTGGAAACATAAAGTTTCCAGGCACTGGGCCAGTCGACCGACCCCCTGGTT
Source organism: Allium fistulosum (assembly GCA_030737815.1). Classification (NCBI taxonomy): domain Eukaryota; kingdom Viridiplantae; phylum Streptophyta; class Magnoliopsida; order Asparagales; family Amaryllidaceae; genus Allium; species Allium fistulosum. The sequence goes on from CM060907.1 coordinate 192,492,664, forward strand.
CAGTCGACTGACCTGCTTGTCTCAGCCAAATTGTTTCTTTTGCTTTGATTTCCAATTTTTATCGATTTGTGTCGATCTAATCAGCTCTTATCGCATTTTTGACTTTGATGATTCCTTTTTAGAGTTCGTACACGGGTTTTTATAAAATGATCTTTTTAAATTGTATTAAAAGCTCGTTTCTCCAATTTATAATTTCTATATAAAACACACACAATTTTGCACTTCGAGCAAAGCGAGAGGAGAATTAAATGATTAAATAAAACGCGTGCTATGAACACGTGGGTTTATCTTTTCAGTTAATTCCTAATCTATTCGATTGACCGTTTTGACCTTTGGGTCTGGTTTACCGATGAGATGAGGTGAACTTTGTACTGCTTTGAGTATGAAATTGACTAACGGTTAGTAAACTGTTTAGTGCGAACGTGTGGTATGGGACTCACGTTAACATTTTCCGGGTTCCTTTCTGAGAGTTGTGACACATTCTGCCAGTTAGTGGTGTCTAGTACTGGGTCTCCGGACCTTTGCCACTATGGTTTGTTGCCTTCGGGCGTTGCCTTCGGGCGTGTGGATCCTTGTTATACAGTACTGAGCTCGAGCGACCTTTGTTTCTTTGACAATTATATTTCCCTAGTGTATCGCCTTTCGGTGTAGGTCCTTTGAACCACACGATATATAGCGATTACCTTATGGAAACTTGTGTTACCTTTATTGGTATTTGTTATTTGCCTTTTTGGCTTGTTTTGGGATATTAATATCCTTTGTTTATTTGAGTTGCCTATGATATGAGGCCTGTTATGATTCATCTTTTGTTAAAAGATCTGGTTGTCTCTTTGGAGATATTTGTGGTATTTTATGACCTTGTATGTTCATCATCATTTAGTTTATCGAATTGATTTGTTTAGCTAGACTGACCCGTATATTTTATACTCGGGTCAAACCGAGATGTTTCAGATTAGGTACATTGGACTTAGTCTATTTTGCTTCTGCATCGACTATTCTGCTAGCTCCTTTTTGTTATATCTTTTTGTGTAGTCCTTTTTGGCTGTAACTCTGATATGTATTCTTTTGACTCTCCTGTATATTGTGGTTTGCTTTACCACTTGTTGTGTATCATTTTGTATACTCTGTAATGTATCTATATATGTGAAAAAGCATGTGATGATCCACTGTTCTGTGATGTGTATTACATTTGAGTTGTTATATTTTGTTCTAATAGATCCTTCAGCCACCTATGGCTTTGTATTAAGTATTTGTTGGATATGTCGATTCATTTGAGAAAGAAGTGACAATTGTTGGCGTATTCAATAGATAATTAAGACAAGGCTATAGATGGTCGCTCATATCTAGCTCTATTCTCCGTATTAGCAGACGGTGTTACCTAGTAATACTCTTTGTTAATGTGGGTCTCAAAGTGGGGCGTCACAGTATTATTATTATTATTATTATTATTATTATTATTATTATTATAAACTTAGTTAATTTTCATAAACTAAGTTAATTCATAATCATCATCATCATCATCATTATTTATAAAACTTTGTTAAATTAGTTACATTATTATTATTCATAAAATTTAGTAAATTTAAACTTAGTTGATTTTATAAAACTTGTTTAATTTTAACAAAACTTCGTTAATATAACTTGGTTAACTTAGTTAATTTATTATTACTACTACTGCTGTTGATGTTGTTATTATTATTATTATTATGAACTTAGTTAATTTTTATAAACTTAGTTAATTTATTATTATTATTATTATTTTGCTAAAAAAATCATTTTGGGGTGTGTAATTGTGTATCGATATGATATTATCACAACATACATCAAAACTTATGGAGCACACAACACATAGGCGACTCAAAATGGGAATGTGAACCAAACAATTAACACAATATATGCTAAGTAAACAAACTACTTTAGATAATGCCCTTACCTTGCCATGTCCACTACTCAAGACTGCCATGTTCACTACTTCAGTCAAACACTCTTCATTTCATATAAGTTCAACACATGCTCTGCTCGTATAGTTTGTCACCTTCAACACATGTTAGATCTGCCAGCATAACAAATTTGCTCAGCATATTCAGTTTGTCATCTTCCTTACTCTTGCACTGTTCTACGTATGCAAGTCTATATGACAGGATGGAAATAATTTGTTGATTTATGTAATATGTAGATAGTTACGTATAAGCAAAAAAGTCACATGTGCCTATAAATAGGTCAAGAACTCATTGCTCAAACATGGTAACACTGCACAAATAGAATAGCAGATTTGAGGACTAGATGCAAAAACATTACCATGCGGAAGCCTAAGAAGTGATCACTTAATAGCATGTGAACCTTCTCATTGTGAGTTGGAAGTTAAGCATGTGGGTTGTTGCTGGTGTCTTTGTTAGCTTGACCCCGTTCACAACCGGTTGGCATGAGCTTATATACAATCATAGAACACGGTCCTGGAGTGAAACTGCACGTTAAGATGATACATTACAATGCATACCAAATTTATTAAACATGCAGCAAGTGTACGATTTGAAATATATAGATAGATAAAAGCAACCTGTGGAGATAGTTGAGGAAGTTCATGTTGTTGTGCATGCATCCAACCCAATGGCACCAAGTCATTTAGAAAGTTATGCTCAGGATCAGTACATCCAATTGCACTTGAGTATTATCTTATCCATAACAATGAATAAGATCAGTACATCCTTTTGCAACGGATTGCTTGTTACCATACCCACCTCCATTTTCCATGTATTGCTAATGCAACTTTTCAGCCTGATAAAAAAACTTGGCTGCAAGAATCTCTGTCACAAGCTTTGATCCATCCACTTCATGTTGCTTGGTTTCAAGCAATTCTTTGGCCGCTTTTTCCTATGCATCGTTGTAGTAGTAAATTCCTGCTCGGTATTGTGTTCCTGCATCCTTGCCCTAACCAATCCACAAAATCACTCATTTAGTACACAGCCTTAAATATTACTTTTCAAATTGGAAATCAATTATCCTTTTTTATTTATTAAAATGGATCATATATCAATTTTGCTTCATTGTAGAACAACATATTAATATCTCCAAATAATTAGTGTGGGTGTATCATTTAGTTTGATATAAATTTGTGTAGCAACATAACAAATAGTTTGAGACATTCATAGCAAGTCAATTCTACTGTATAGTTATTAAAAGCAGGAAATCAAGATGGACGTAGATAACTAATGTGCGATAATAGCATCACGTTGCAAACCAAAAACATTTATTGGTTAAAACAGATCTTCTTATAGTTTAGGATGAATAAATTCAGTAATTTGATCCAAATATTTTTGTAACATTCAACTTATTATAATAATACATGTTTTTAAAACTAAGAATGGTTTTGACTTTTGAGGCACATATCAGAATTATCATGAGAAATTGATATGACAAAACTAATTGTTATTAGTTCAGATTGATTAATTTTATTAATAAGAAAATGTACATAACCTACTCACTCTGATCTACAGGAAGATAACATGATATCAACTAAATGCGCAAATCTCATTTCATATTTCAATCTCTTTGTTCTTCTGAAAGTACTTTATCACAAAATCACATCTACAATTGCTTTTATTCTCCTACGAATATGGTTTACAACATTAACGTACTCTCGCAGCTTTATTTTACTACCAATACACTTTACAATATTAACATATCTGGCTCTTGAAGAGATGCTTTACAGTATTAACATACCCACGTAGCTATATTTTCGTTAGACTGTCATGCTTTACCATATTAAAATTATAAATATAACAAACAAACACAAGCACCTCTACTGAATCATCCCTCTATGTACTGGCACTCAAACAAAAAATGACACATGTTCTCAAATAAATAAATACAATTATCCAAAGTAGTACTGCTGGTAATCAAAAGAATGCTAAGATAAAACAAGCAACAATATGAACTATTAAATATATATGTTGCGTAGCTTGTGATTTTAGCTGGGTCAAATTATTGGATAGCATTTTCTTTTTTATTATGAAGAATTTATAAAAGATCATTATTACTGGTCCTGGTAGTCCCAGACTATTTCTGGTGCGGCTATTTCAAATTTATTGATATCCAGATAAAAATAGAAGCCCATCTACATATGAACGTGTAACTATTGAGGTTAAAAGTTTATGCATACTTACCTCATCAATGGGACTATATTCATGATTACGTTGAACACTTAACTGAAAGAACAAGCACTACTAGAAACATTATTTATTGCGACGACCATTTTCGACGGTTGTCGATGGCTCGTCGTTTTTTTTCGACGACTACCGACGGCTAGTAATCGCCATGGCATTACTGAAAATAAAATAAACTAGCCGCCCGCAGCTGTCGAAAGCCATCGTAAAAATAACCGTCGGCGGTCGTCGGGAGCGTCGAAAAGTCGCGAATACTTCAGTCCAGACCAACACTTCTTCTTCATTATCTGGAACCCAAATTAATTTCCTTCCCAAATCTTACATCCACCACCTCCTTCACCTCCTCCACGCCGTCAGCAAGCCTCCACGCCTCCAAGACTATCTCCATCTTCATTTTTCAAGTCTCTCCATTAGTTGTTGCTCTTCAAGAAGGTTTAATTTGTAAATCCTATTTAATTTTGATTTGATAAATTAAAGTTAATTTGTTGTTGTAGTTGTTTATAATACTCCATCGATTGTTTGTTATACCATATTGAATGCTAATTAGGTTGTTATTATAACTGTTTATCATTTAAATGTTGAGAAAAATAATTTGTTTAGTGTATATGTGTGTTAATTGGTGTATATGTGTTGATTAATTAGTGCATATGCGCATTATGGCTCATTTGGATTAATTAGAGTCGATGCTCAAGATTTAGTGTGTGCGTTTTTAAGATGACGAAAACGATGATTTAGTTTATGCGTTTTTTAGAATGTAAATAAATTATTGTAAAAATTGTTGTATAATATGCTTTACTTTTTTTAAATCTTTTAGATAGTTTTTGACCCCGTCTAACAAGTATTGTATATGATCGTTATATGGATATTCGTTTTTATCACAGAGCGGACATTTATATTCATCTGATACAATATTTGTCGGATTTGCCCATGTATTGGACAAGTTACAAATACAATAAAGTAATTATATTTTGTAAATCATTTCATTTTAAACTGTTCACAAAATTTCGACAACACTTTCTTTTTGTTTCATGTATACACGCATATGTGTACGATACAGGGAATAAAAGGGAAGTGCTGCCGAAATTTTGTTGAATTATTTAAAATAAAATGATTTACAAAATATAATTATTACTATGTTTGTAATGGAAAGTAGGTTGACCAACCTTCAAAGTGTAAAACAATAGCCTAAAAATTTAAGATTATATTCATATAATTTGTGTAAATCCGTTTGAAAATAAAATTAAATAGAATAATATTATATATTTGCGAAAATTTAAATGTACGATTTAATTGAAAAATAAAATGTCAATACGTAAATGATTAATACGTTTTTTTTTGTTTTAAAGTAGGAAAAATGATCAATTATTTTATCGATCGGAGCTGGAGGTACCAACAAAAAAGAGAAATTGGAGGCCCAATAAGTGAAGATTTTCAAAATGGTGCACACGTCTTTATTGAATTCACTTTAAGTAATAATGGGAACGACGAAGAAATTTGTTGTTCATGTAGTAGGTGCAAATTATTGAAGCATTTGATACCAGATATGGTAATAGTTCATTTGCGTCAATATGGTTTCGCGCCGAATTATTTAGTGTGAGATTGTCATGGAGAACTTATAGCACCCAATCCCGTACATTCAGAGGAGGAGATGGATAATGAAATTGTTTCGACGAATCTCATAGAAGATATGGTTGAAGATGCAGCACGTTCAATGTTCCATACCGTTAACGTTAATGGTAACGATGTTAATGTTGAAGAAGAACCAAGTATTGGAGCAAATTTTTTTTATGATTTATTGGATGCTGCTAATAAACCCCTTTGGGATGGTTGTACAAGCGGTACTCAACTATCAGTAACTGCAGAATACATTGCAAAGAAATCACAATACAAATTCATAGAAGCCGAATTTACAGCTATAGTAAAAGCTGCAAAATGGCATATGCCACCTGATACTTTAATGTGCGAAAATCATTATGAAGCGAAAAAGTTTATGTCTGCTTCTGGTTTGTCATATCAAAAAATAGATACATGTTTAAATGGTTGCATATTATTTTGGAAAGAAGACATCAATCTTAGGAATTGTAAAATATGTAATCAGGAAAGATACAAGCCAAGAAAAAAGAAGAGAAAGAAAGTTTCGTACAAGCGTATGCATTACTTACCCATCACTCCTAGGCTTCAAAGATTATATGCATCTTCTATAACCATGCATCATACGAGATGGCAATGTGTAAGAACACGGGAAGAAAGTACGTTAACACACCCAGTTGATGGAGAAGTATGGAAACATTTTGATAAGACATACCCAGCATTCGCAGCAGAGAGCCGTAATGTTAGACTTGGTTTATGTATGGATGGATTTTCACCGTTCTCTCAATTTGGTTCAAAACATTCATCTTGGCCTATAATAGTTACACCTTACAATTTACCTCCGTAGATGTGTATGAAAACTCGGTATATGTTTCTCACTATTGTCATCCCTAGCTCTGATGATCTGACGCAAGGAATCGATGTATATTTACAACCGTTGATTGAAGAGTTGCAAACATTGGGGTATGAAGGAGTTGAAACATACGACATTTCAAAAAAAAAGAATTTTCGTATGTATGCTTCTCTGCTGTGGACTATAAGTGATTTTCCTGCGTATGCAATGCTTTCGGGTTGGAGTACGGCTGTTCGTCTAGTTTATCCTTATTGCATGGAAGAAACACGAGCATTTTCTTTACCACATAGGAAGAAAATTTCATGGTTTGACTGTCATCGGTGTTTTCTCCATTAAATTATCCTTTTAGAAAAGATAAAAAACTTTACAAGTAATAGACTTGAGACCTTGCGACCACCAACGATTTGGTCAAGCGAAGATATTTATGACCTTGTAAAGGATTATCCAAAGATACATGAAACTGGCGAACAAATTGAAATTCAAGGTAAATCGATGATTCATAATTGGTGCAAACAAAGTATATTTTAGGAGTTGTCTGATTGGAAAAATCTCCTAATTCGTCATAATTTCGACGTGATGCACAACGAGAAAAATGTGTTCGATAATGTTTTTAACACAGTTTTGAATGTTAAAGGAAAGACTAAGGATGATTTGAAATTAAGACGTGATATAGAGGCAATATGCAATCGTCCTGAGCTTCATACAAAGCCAAATGATACAAAAAACCCAAGGCATGCTATGAGCTAGACAGTAACCAAATTAAAGTACTGTTAAAGTGGGTGGAAGGATTAAGATTTCCTGATGGAATTTCCTTTAATCTTCGTAGATGTCTCGACTATAAGAACGGTAAACTGAATGGGATGAAAATGCATGATTGTCATGTAATGATGGAACATTTGTTACCCGTTGCTTTCAAAGAACTATTGCCCACAAAAGTTTGGACTGTTGTCGCAGAACTTATTTTGTTTTATAAGGAGCTTTGTTCAACTACGTTAAAAGTTGATCGTCTACGTAAACTTGAGGAAGAAATTTCTATACTGCTCTACAAACTGGAGAAAATATTTCCTCCGGGTTTCTTTAATGCAATGGAGCATTTACCTGTTCATCTTCCGTTTGAAGCACAACTTCGAGGTCCTGTCCCTATACCCAAAACTGTGGGGGAAGCATTATCACATGATGGATGGCATGCAACAATGATTGAAGAAATAAATGCATTAGAGCTTAACAATACATGGGATCTAGTTCAGTTACCTATGAATAAGAAGGCAATAGGATGCAAATGGGTATTTTCTACCAAAGTTAATCCAGATGGGTCAGTGGCAAAGTTAAAAGCCAGATTGGTTGTAAAGGGATATGCTCAAGTGTATGGGGTAGATTATTCAGATACTTTTTCTCCTATTTCTAAACTTACATCTATTCGATTATTTATTTCTTTAGCAGCAACTTATAACTGGAAACTTCACCAATTGGATATCAAAAATGCTTTCCTTCATGGTGACCTTCATGAGGAGGTTTATATAGTTCAACCACCTGGATTTATTGCTCAGGGGGAGAGTAATCTGGTATGTAAGCTTAACAAATCACTGTATGGTTTAAAGCAGAGTCCTCGGGCTTGGTTTGGAAAATTTAATCATGCACTTGAGTCTTTTGGTCTGATGAAGAGTAATTGTGATCATTCAGTATTTTTTAAAAGATCTAAAACTGGAATTATTTTACTGGTAGTATATGTGGATGATATAGTTATCACTAGGGATGATAAAGCAGGAATTGAGTCTCTCAAGTTATATATTCATACACAATTTAATACAAAGGATTTAGGTGAGTTAAGGTACTTTCTTGGAGTGGAGGTTATAAGAAGTGATGATGGAATTTTCCTATCTCAAAGAAAATATGTACTGGACCTATTGAGTGAAACAGGAAAGTTGGGTATGAAACCAGTTGTAACTCCAATTACACCTAATTGTTGTATTGAAGAAGGTGGTGAACTACTCGAGAATCCAGAAAGGTACAGGAGACTAGTGGGAAAATTAAATTATTTAACTGTAACAAGGCCTGACATTAGCTTTTCAGTGAGTGTTATAAGTCAGTTTATGCAATCACCTACAGTTCATCACTGGTCATTGTTAGAACAGATATTAGGCTACTTGAAAAAGACAGCTGGTCAAGGGATCATGTACAGAAACCATGGTCATATCAGCATGGAATGTTTTTCTGATGCTAACTGGGCAGGGTCAAAATCAGATAGAAAATCCACTTCTGGCTATTGTGTGTTTTTAGGAGGAAATCCTGTATCATGGAAAAGCAAGAAGCAAAGTGTTGTTTCGAGATCAAGTGCTGAATCAGAGTATAGAGCTATGGCTAAGGCAGTGTGTGAGATAATGTGGATCAGTCACATAATGGATGAAATTGGTTTTAAAATTGAGAAACCTACAATGTTATTTTGTGATAATCAGGCAGCAATGCACATAGCTTCAAACCCAGTCTTTCATGAACGAACTAAACATATTGAAGTGGATTGTCACTTCATTCGAGAGAAGATTCAGAGTGGTCTAGTGGCAACTGGGTATGTGAAAACAGGAGAGCAAATAGCTGATATGTTTACAAAATCCCTAACTGGAGCGAGGCTTGAATACTTATGTTGCAAGTTGGGCATGAAGAACATGTACGCAAAAACTTGAGGGGGGGTATTACCAGTATTAAGTCAAGTTGGGCTGTATTGTTGATGGGCTGTATTGTTTAAATGAGAAAGTCATTCATGTTTTGTTTGTTTTATTTGTTTGGTCCATTTACTTGTTAAGCCTGGTAAGGGTTTTGCGTCGTCATGTAATTTGTATAAAGGGATGATGTGTCTATCTGTGATAAGTAACATGAAACAGTAATATACTTTTGAATTCAATTCTCTGTTCTCTATTTCTTCTATTTCGTAACAGTTTTATAAGGAGCTTTGTTCAACTACGTTAAAAGTTGATCGTCTACGTAAACTTGAGGAAGAAATTTCTATACTGCTCTGCAAACTGGAGAAAATATTTCCTCCGGGTTTCTTTAATGCAATGGAGCATTTACCTGTTCATCTTCCGTTTGAAGCACAACTTCGAGGTCCTGTCCCTATACCCAAAACTGTGGGGGAAGCATTATCACATGATGGATGGCATGCAACAATGATTGAAGAAATAAATGCATTAGAGCTTAACAATACATGGGATCTAGTTCAGTTACCTATGAATAAGAAGGCAATAGGATGCAAATGGGTATTTTCTACCAAAGTTAATCCAGATGGGTCAGTGGCAAAGTTAAAAGCCAGATTGGTTGTAAAGGGATATGCTCAAGTGTATGGGGTAGATTATTCAGATACTTTTTCTCCTATTTCTAAACTTACATCTATTCGATTATTTATTTCTTTAGCAGCAACTTATAACTGGAAACTTCACCAATTGGATATCAAAAATGCTTTCCTTCATGGTGACCTTCATGAGGAGGTTTATATAGTTCAACCACCTGGATTTATTGCTCAGGGGGAGAGTAATCTGGTATGTAAGCTTAACAAATCACTGTATGGTTTAAAGCAGAGTCCTCGGGCTTGGTTTGGAAAATTTAATCATGCACTTGAGTCTTTTGGTCTGATGAAGAGTAATTGTGATCATTCAGTATTTTTTAAAAGATCTAAAACTGGAATTATTTTACTGGTAGTATATGTGGATGATATAGTTATCACTAGGGATGATAAAGCAGGAATTGAGTCTCTCAAGTTATATATTCATACACAATTTAATACAAAGGATTTAGGTGAGTTAAGGTACTTTCTTGGAGTGGAGGTTATAAGAAGTGATGATGGAATTTTCCTATCTCAAAGAAAATATGTACTGGACCTATTGAGTGAAACAGGAAAGTTGGGTATGAAACCAGTTGTAACTCCAATTACACCTAATTGTTGTATTGAAGAAGGTGGTGAACTACTCGAGAATCCAGAAAGGTACAGGAGACTAGTGGGAAAATTAAATTATTTAACTGTAACAAGGCCTGACATTAGCTTTTCAGTGAGTGTTATAAGTCAGTTTATGCAATCACCTACAGTTCATCACTGGTCATTGTTAGAACAGATATTAGGCTACTTGAAAAAGACAGCTGGTCAAGGGATCATGTACAGAAACCATGGTCATATCAGCATGGAATGTTTTTCTGATGCTAACTGGGCAGGGTCAAAATCAGATAGAAAATCCACTTCTGGCTATTGTGTGTTTTTAGGAGGAAATCCTGTATCATGGAAAAGCAAGAAGCAAAGTGTTGTTTCGAGATCAAGTGCTGAATCAGAGTATAGAGCTATGGCTAAGGCAGTGTGTGAGATAATGTGGATCAGTCACATAATGGATGAAATTGGTTTTAAAATTGAGAAACCTACAATGTTATTTTGTGATAATCAGGCAGCAATGCACATAGCTTCAAACCCAGTCTTTCATGAACGAACTAAACATATTGAAGTGGATTGTCACTTCATTCGAGAGAAGATTCAGAGTGGTCTAGTGGCAACTGGGTATGTGAAAACAGGAGAGCAAATAGCTGATATGTTTACAAAATCCCTAACTGGAGCGAGGCTTGAATACTTATGTTGCAAGTTGGGCATGAAGAACATGTACGCAAAAACTTGAGGGGGGGTATTACCAGTATTAAGTCAAGTTGGGCTGTATTGTTGATGGGCTGTATTGTTTAAATGAGAAAGTCATTCATGTTTTGTTTGTTTTATTTGTTTGGTCCATTTACTTGTTAAGCCTGGTAAGGGTTTTGCGTCGTCATGTAATTTGTATAAAGGGATGATGTGTCTATCTGTGATAAGTAACATGAAACAGTAATATACTTTTGAATTCAATTCTCTGTTCTCTATTTCTTCTATTTCGTAACAGTTTTATAAGGAGCTTTGTTCAACTACGTTAAAAGTTGATCGTCTACGTAAACTTGAGGAAGAAATTTCTATACTGCTCTGCAAACTGGAGAAAATATTTCCTCCGGGTTTCTTTAATGCAATGGAGCATTTACCTGTTCATCTTCCGTTTGAAGCACAACTTCGAGGTCCTGTCCCTATACCCAAAACTGTGGGGGAAGCATTATCACATGATGGATGGCATGCAACAATGATTGAAGAAATAAATGCATTAGAGCTTAACAATACATGGGATCTAGTTCAGTTACCTATGAATAAGAAGGCAATAGGATGCAAATGGGTATTTTCTACCAAAGTTAATCCAGATGGGTCAGTGGCAAAGTTAAAAGCCAGATTGGTTGTAAAGGGATATGCTCAAGTGTATGGGGTAGATTATTCAGATACTTTTTCTCCTATTTCTAAACTTACATCTATTCGATTATTTATTTCTTTAGCAGCAACTTATAATTGGAAACTTCACCAATTGGATATCAAAAATGCTTTCCTTCATGGTGACCTTCATGAGGAGGTTTATATAGTTCAACCACCTGGATTTATTGCTCAGGGGGAGAGTAATCTGGTATGTAAGCTTAACAAATCACTGTATGGTTTAAAGCAGAGTCCTCGGGCTTGGTTTGGAAAATTTAATCATGCACTTGAGTCTTTTGGTCTGATGAAGAGTAATTGTGATCATTCAGTATTTTTTAAAAGATCTAAAACTGGAATTATTTTACTGGTAGTATATGTGGATGATATAGTTATCACTAGGGATGATAAAGCAGGAATTGAGTCTCTCAAGTTATATATTCATACACAATTTAATACAAAGGATTTAGGTGAGTTAAGGTACTTTCTTGGAGTGGAGGTTATAAGAAGTGATGATGGAATTTTCCTATCTCAAAGAAAATATGTACTGGACCTATTGAGTGAAACAGGAAAGTTGGGTATGAAACCAGTTGTAACTCCAATTACACCTAATTGTTGTATTGAAGAAGGTGGTGAACTACTCGAGAATCCAGAAAGGTACAGGAGACTAGTGGGAAAATTAAATTATTTAACTGTAACAAGGCCTGACATTAGCTTTTCAGTGAGTGTTATAAGTCAGTTTATGCAATCACCTACAGTTCATCACTGGTCATTGTTAGAACAGATATTAGGCTACTTGAAAAAGACAGCTGGTCAAGGGATCATGTACAGAAACCATGGTCATATCAGCATGGAATGTTTTTCTGATGCTAACTGGGCAGGGTCAAAATCAGATAGAAAATCCACTTCTGGCTATTGTGTGTTTTTAGGAGGAAATCCTGTATCATGGAAAAGCAAGAAGCAAAGTGTTGTTTCGAGATCAAGTGCTGAATCAGAGTATAGAGCTATGGCTAAGGCAGTGTGTGAGATAATGTGGATCAGTCACATAATGGATGAAATTGGTTTTAAAATTGAGAAACCTACAATGTTATTTTGTGATAATCAGGCAGCAATGCACATAGCTTCAAACCCAGTCTTTCATGAACGAACTAAACATATTGAAGTGGATTGTCACTTCATTCGAGAGAAGATTCAGAGTGGTCTAGTGGCAACTGGGTATGTGAAAACAGGAGAGCAAATAGCTGATATGTTTACAAAATCCCTAACTGGAGCGAGGCTTGAATACTTATGTTGCAAGTTGGGCATGAAGAACATGTACGCAAAAACTTGAGGGGGGGTATTACCAGTATTAAGTCAAGTTGGGCTGTATTGTTGATGGGCTGTATTGTTTAAATGAGAAAGTCATTCATGTTTTGTTTGTTTTATTTGTTTGGTCCATTTACTTGTTAAGCCTGGTAAGGGTTTTGCGTCGTCATGTAATTTGTATAAAGGGATGATGTGTCTATCTGTGATAAGTAACATGAAACAGTAATATACTTTTGAATTCAATTCTCTGTTCTCTATTTCTTCTATTTCGTAACAGTTTTATAAGGAGCTTTGTTCAACTACGTTAAAAGTTGATCGTCTACGTAAACTTGAGGAAGAAATTTCTATACTGCTCTGCAAACTGGAGAAAATATTTCCTCCGGGTTTCTTTAATGCAATGGAGCATTTACCTGTTCATCTTCCGTTTGAAGCACAACTTCGAGGTCCTGTGCAATATGGATGGATATATTCGTTTGAAAGGTATTAATATTGAGTATGTTAAATAATAGTTTAATTACATGCAGTAAAATTTAATTATAATTATTCTTAACAGGTACTTAAATCATGTAAAGAAAAAGGTGAGACAAATAGCACGGGTTGAAGGTTCGATATGCAAATCATATATCAAAGAAGAAGCTTCGTTCTTTTTCTCTCATGATTTCAGTGACTATGTGAACTTATCTTTTGAAAGTGCTACACGAAATGATGAGAGCGTTGAACAAAATTCTTCTAAATCAATGCTATCTATTTTTAGACAGTAGGAACGCTCTGTTTGAAAATGTGTAGAAGTATGGTTAGACGACAGAGATTACCATATAGCCCACACATATGTTCTTCTTAACTGTGTAGAAGTTGCGCCATTTGTTAGGTATTATTAAATAATGCATCTAAAATTATTTACTTGAATAATACACGTGTGTATTAATTATAATGCAATATATCAGCTATATATGCAGTATTTACGAATCACAGCATCTAAGCGGCGATATCAGCAAAAATTTTGCTACTTGGTTTTCGAACCACATATATGATCCGGTAAATTGTGTGGTCGACGAAGGATTGAAACATCATGCGATGGGACCAAAAAGAAAAGTCAAGACATATCCAATATTCTTTGTCAATGGATACAAATTCAACGCCAAAGAATATGGGCCTGAAAAATTAACTAACAATACTGGTGTATATGTTAAAGGTAGTGATGATCCAAACGATCATGTAAATGATTTTTATGGCATGTTAACTCAGGTTTTGCAACTAAAATATTTCATCAGACCCGTGGAAGAAGTTTACTTGTTTAGATGCAACTGGTTTAATAATGTTCCAGGTTCTGGAATCAATGTGCACCAAAAATATAATATTATTGAAATAAAACATATATCACGTTATCATAAGTATGATCCGTTTATACTAGCAAAACAAGCCCTACAAGTTTACTATGCTCCTTATCCATCTGTAAAAAGAGATAAAGCAGGTTGGTCAGCAGTTTTTAAAACGAAGGCTAGGTTTACGTTTAATGGAAAGAATATTCCAGATGAATAGGCGTACCAAGTGGATATCGATGAAAATGGTGAAATTACAATAACAGATAACAAACCGATTTTGGACCTTTAAATGATGAACCAAATGTATTAGTAGAAGCATGTGAGACCACAGAGGAAAACAATATAGAGTAGGAGACCGAGTCTGAATCAGAGAACAACGAGGACTGGTTAATAGTGTATATGTTGAAAAAAGGTAATTTATAGGAGTATTGATGTTACATTTTTTTGGTATGTTATATGTGATTATTGATGTTAAACCTTGATATGTTTATTTATAATTGAATGATATGTTCTGCCTTAATAAAATAATATATATATGACAGGTATTATAGATGTCTTTCTTCAAGCGTCGGAGTTCTTCGCAGTCTGGTTCCCCCTCTTCGTCTCAAAGAGGAACCATCTACCATGGAGGTGATGGCAGCGGCCCGTCGTAGGTGGTGCCACATACGGTGGTCAGATTGCTACCAAAGGCGGATGGATCGTAAATATTAAATTTACTTTAGCATTATAAATTTTTGTATGATATATTAGTCATGATTTGTCTGTACCATATTTATTGCAGGAGTTTTGAGCTTGAGCCTTCGAATAAAGTTCTCAGCATTTCTAAGCAGGCATACATGAGCCGTATGACTACGTGCTGGCCCAAATGGAGTAGGATCCCAGAGCACGTACATGAGAGCAGTGTTTTAAATCTCGGATTTTGGCCAATATCTCGGGAAAATATCTCGACTATCTCGGGCGATATTTAAAACACTTATAACTAAATAGGCTGCCAAATCTCGGATTTTGGCTGATATCTCGGATTTTTCATCTCGGCCATCTCGGGGAGATTTAAAAGCCTGCATGAGAGCATCTGGTAAGACTTCTTGTTAAGTGTAAATTTATATATCATTATATATAATCACTTCATAATTTGCTGACTACGTATAAATGTATAACTTATATTTTTTCAATATACAGGGGGCGGTAGACCTACAAGAAGAGGGCGTTTCTCTTTGCCAGCGCCACTGGAACTGTAAGGTTGCAAAGAATTACGGGGATACGATGTCTACTATCAGAAATCTGGAAAGAAGCCAAGTTGGATGGGCGCCAGCCTATGGGATGCTTGGGTCGCACGGTGGAGAAGCGATAAATTCAGGGTAAGTCTATCAGATATCACCTTAATTTGTTCAGTAGAGAATACATAATTTATACCTGTAAAATATAATCTTAATTTTTAATTTGCAGACGGAGTCAGACAGAAACTCGATGAACAGATAAAAAAATCCATTCACACATCGTGATGGCTCGAAATCATTTCAGCATCATCGCGAGGAACTGGTAAATTGAATAATTGCAATTACGAACCGTTATTACATTTTTGTATAAATTTGTATGAACAACAATAATATACACCAATTATTGCAGGAAAGAGCGCGTGGGGGCTCCTATCTCGTATATGGACATATTTGCACATACTCATGCCGTTAGGTAGACAAACGAGGAGGGATCGGTAACGTATGTCTGGCATTAGAATGATAAAGCATACGTCGCACATGTATGTATACTTTAAGTTATAAGTTATTAATAATTATCATTTTAATTAATTGGTTATAACATATTATAATAATGTCATGTAATATTTAATTGTATTTAATTTTGCGTTGCAAAAAAGATTTACGCAAGCACGTGCGCAGATGCTCGAGCAATCGGGGTGGGAACAATTGACCCCTGATGAGGAGGACGCTATCTTCGACTCTGTTATGGACCTAATACGACGATATAGGAGCTATGACTACGACAATCAAGCGGTAATTTATAAAAATTAACTAAGTTGTAAAAATTGCTTAATTTTTATAAAAGTTATGTAAATAACTTAAACATATTTTGACTTGTTTTGTAGGCTCGGCCCTCACAAAAGGCTTATCAAAAGGCTCAGGACAAAGCTGAGATTAATGTGCTTCGACAGCAGATTGCACAGTTGTAGGAGCAGGACCGCCTCCGTGCAGCGCAAATGGAGCAACTGAACCAGTGTTTGGTTGCGTACATGGAGCAGCATGAAGCATTCCCTTCGTCTGGCGGTTGCGGAGCTGACGACGAGTCATGAGAACTTTTGCAGTGTTTGTTTTTGAAACTTGTGTACATATACAATGAGAGATGGTGAGGTTGATTTGTGGACATGTGGTGTTTAATGTGGTGTTTGATGTTGATTTGTGAGGTTGATTTGTTGGACGGATGTGTTTGGTTGGCATTTTAGACGTTGTATATGTTGTATATTGATGTTGGATGTACATATTGTTGTTGGGTGTGTAGGATTGATGATGAATGGTTTGTGAGATTACATACAACTGATAAGATATACATAAAAAGCTCAACGGTCTAATTTTTCATGGCTGCCTTCTAAGTTCTCTACTGTGTGATTCTCTTCTCTCTACCCCCGTTCTTCTTGTCTGACTTACTCCGTGCGTGTTCTCTCCTCTAGAGCGAGCTCGTTGCCTTGGTTCGCTGTGTTTTCTAGGGTTTCTTATGGAATTGGGGCTTTTTTATTTTCGAGGCGATTTCGTGGGTTTTTGCCCCTCTTTTGTTGGTTTAGCTGATGCTCTCCTGGCGATTGTGGCCCCGTCGTTATCGGTTTGCTTTACCAGTACTTTCGAGGTCGAGATCTGCGTCTTTTCCCAAGTTGCGGCGTCTACTTTGTCTCGCTTCCTCTATCTGATTGTGGATGGGCGTTTTATGGAGTTGTCTCCCTGTTTCTCTTATACTGTTCGTGGCCCGCCCACCTCAATCTCTTGCTATGATGATGTTGAAGAGCGTTATCTCCCTTGCTCTTCGAAGCAGGTCGGTGGTCGGGATTTCATCACCCGATTTGAACCGCCCTCCAATTCGGGGAAGAGGTGGGCGCTCTGGAGTTACTCCATTGGGAGTCATGTTTTGGTTCGCTTGAGTCTGGATCTGGTTCCTATTTCGGTGGTTCTTCTTTGCGTGATTTTAGTGTTTCTTCCTCTCGCTTTGCCCCTAGGCTCGCCCTTCTCGGGGCAGAAGATTCGGCTGGCTTTCGTGAGTTTATTTGTGATTTTGGGACTTTGGGCTCTGACGATGTAGTTGGTGACTGTGGGGAGATGGAATTGACCACCATTTCCCCGATTTCTGATTGTGCGTTGGCTTCTGAGCTCAGTAATTCTGAGGTGTTGGCTGGTCGATCGCCTGCCCTCTCGGCATTAGCATCTTTGGAGCCTTTGAGTGGTGGTGTTGGGTTTTCTTCAGTTCGGTCCAGATTGGATAGGGTTATTCCCTGTTTTTCTCAAGAATGGACCCTTTCCTACTGTCGGCAGGTTGGTGGTGCTTTGGTGAGTCAGGTTTGCTCCCCTGTTTATTCTGTTTTCTCTTATGTTGCATTTGAAGGCTCCCTTGTTGGATTAATGGCCATTGAGGCCATGTCTGACTGCCTGAGCTCTATCACACGTTTGTGTGTGCTCGCTGTTTTATTGCCTGACTTGAATTCTTTGCCATCTCCTGGTATCCCATCGTGTCCCTATTGCTTGCATCGGTTTGCTTTGCCTTGCCGTGGTGTGGTGTCGTGTTGCTTGTCTCAGAGGCCATGGTCTCTGAGTAGGTTGCAGGCTCCACTATGCTTTTTCGGTTTTGACTGCACTTTTTCGCTAGTTTGGTTCGGCCGTCTGGAAACCGGGTTTTGGTTTTTTTCTTGCTGTCATAGCGAATTCCTGTCTATTTCGCTTGTGACTTTTTCATTCTTTTGTGTGTCCTCCCATTTGGCCCCCTTTTGGTCATATCGGCGGATTTTCCAGACCTGCTGCGGTCGGCGTGGGCACTATCTTATCTCTGGACGTATAGCGACCGGTTATGACCGCTATACGGGCAGGTTAGATATTTGTCAGCCACCTTCAGCCAGCGCGGTTGATCTTTGCCCTAGGTCAGTCCCGAGACTCCTACCCTCTTTGCGGGACTGTCTGATTAGTGACAGTCTGGCAGTGGTAGGACTCCCACAGCAATTTGGGATGCAAACAGTTTGCTCTCATACACTCTTTTTCCGACCGTCTGAGGTTGCTTTTCCCTTTCTGGCGCCTTACTCCACTCTCTCTACGTTGGTAGATCCGGTGGCGGTTTCAGCTTCAGGCTCCGCCGTAGTGTGTTCCTCCATCCCCGCAGTGCAAGCTGCGAATTCTCTCGACTGGCTCATCTGGCAGTCTGGATTGCGAGTGGATCGCATCACGTCCTGCCTTCGGATTCCTTTTGGTCTCCCGGTCTAGGTCGTCTCTTTTTCTCAGCGCTGTTCTTCGGAGTGTTCTCTTTCTTCCTCTTCGTGCCCTCTTTCCATCTCTATTCCTATGATGAGCAAGTTTGAGATTGCGCTTCTAAATGAGCGACTGGACTGTTTGGCTAGGAACTCCTTGCCCACTCACTCGACCCCCTTGCCCAGTTCATCGTCAGGTCCATTGGTCGAAACTAGGGGCGATTTGTTGCTTGCATCGACCGACCCTCCACCTCGATCTTCTAGGCGCAGGTCGCGGAGAGCCGTCTCTACCCCTCGCACCATTCGCACACGCTCTATAGCGGCGTCCGAGCAGATTGACCGATCGGGTCGATTTTCGTTGTATCTGATCTGAGTTTGAGTTGTTTTTCGGTTCTTCTCGCTTCTTTCCTCTAATCTCTCATGGCGAATTTTCTTTTCTGGAATATTCGTGGTGTGGGTAACGACGCATCTTTGGCTAGGCTAAAACGCATCATTAGGAAGCATTCGGTTGGGTTGGTTGCTCTTTTGGAGCCTTTGGTCGATCCGACTAATATCTCCCGGGTTATATTAGCCTTAGGTTTTGGTGGTGGCTCGGCGAATGTCTCGGGTAAGATTTGGATCTTGTGGTCCAAATCTTTAGTGGTTCTTCCCGCTTTCGACTCATCCCAACTTTTATCTGTGATGTGTTCTTCCCCTTCCTTTGCTCCCTCTTTTCTGTTCTCGGCAGTCTACGCCAAATGTGATCGTTTGGGTAGGCAGGCTCTTTGGTCTGATATTATTTCGCTCGAGTCCTTTGGCTTCTCTTATTCTGTGATTGGCGGCGACTTCAATATCGTCGCTTGCCAAGCAGAAAAAAGGGGTGGAGCGGCTATTAACCGAGGGTCAGTGGCGGATTTCACCTCTTTCATCGCTTCATCTAGCCTCTCGGAGATTCCCTTTGTGGGCTCAGCTTTCACCTGGTCTAACAACCAAGAAGGTCCGTCCCGCATCCTCTCTAGACTGGACCGGGTTTTCGGTTCGGAGGATTGGTTTCGCCTTCCTTTCTCCTTCTCCATTGCCCATCTTCATCGGTCCCTCTCGGACCGTGCTCCTATGATTGTGCGATGTTCTCCACGCTCGCTCTCGGGGCCCTCTTCTTTCAGGTTCCAGAGCATGTGAAAGTCCCACCACTCGTTCCTTCAAGTGGTCTCTAGCTCTTGGGGCGTTCCAGTCTCAGTTTCTCCCTGTACTGCTTTTGGGCGCAAACTGTCGCGTCTCAAGGCGTGCCTTAAGGTGTAGAACGTTGAGGTATTCAGGAACATTTTCGACCGTGTTCGTTCGGCCGAAGAGGTGTTCATCGTTGCCGAATCTTTGATGGACGAGCATCCGTCCGCTGCCAACAAAGAAGCATGGGCCCTTGCCCAAGCTTCTTTCTCTTCGGAGCTTTGAGTAGAGAATGACTACTTTCGTCAAAAGGCGAGGGTCAAGTGGTCAATCGACGGTGATGCGAACTCCAAATTCTTCCATTCTTTAATTCGTAAGAAAAATAGCCTTCTCTCGGTTCATGAGATTTTGCGTCCTGATCTCACTCCGGCCACCTCGCGCGAGGAAATCATTGATATCATCCTTTCTCACTTCCATTCATTTTTGGGCTCCCCCTTTGTCTCGGTTTCAGACCCGGGCCTCCTAGCTTTCATCCCTCCCTTGATACTCCCTTCGGAGAGTGCCGTGCTAACGAACCTCCCGTCCCCTGAGGAGATCCATGCATGTGTTTTTGCTTTGAGTAAAGATAGTGCCAGTGGACCTGATGGTTTCAATGGTGTCTTTTATAGGTCTTGCTGGTCGATTATCCAGGCAGATTTTTGTCTGGCTATTCAATCCTTCTTCTCAGGAGGGAATCTTCCAGCTGGGTGGACTTCCACCAACCTTATTCTCATTCCTAAGTGTGACAACCCTAGGTCTTGTTCGGATTTCCGTCCGATAAGTCTCTGCAACTTTTCGACTAAGGTCATCTCGAAAATTCTGGCTTCCCGTCTTGCGCCTTTCCTTGAACGTATTTTATCCCCGTCTCAAGCTGGTTTTGTCAAAGGACGTCTTATCTCTGATAACGTCCTTCTCGCCCAGGAACTCATCTCTCAAATTGATAGGAAAGTTCGGGGTTCCAATGTTGTGTTTAAACTGGACATGGCCAAGGCCTACGATCGCATGTCCTGGTTTTTCGTCATCAAGGTTTTAAGGACTTTCGGTTTTCCGGAGGCCTTGATTGACATGGTTTGGAGGCTTATCTCCAACACCTGGTTTTCTGTCCTCATTAACGGTTCAGCCCATGGGTACTTCAAAGCTGGGAGGAGATTGCGGCAAGGCGATCCGCTCTCGCCTTCTTTGTTTGTGATTGCGGCCGAGGCTTTTATTCGCGGTCTTCAATCCTTAACCATTTACGGTCAAATCCAATGATTTGGTATCCCGCGGGGCTGTCCGCTTGTCTCTTCCTTGTCCTTCGCAGACGACATTGTCATTTTCTCAAATGGCAGTCGTTCCTCTGTTAGGCGTCTTCTTAGCTTTATCCATCAATACGAGAGCTCTTCTGGTCAACTCGTTAACTCTTCCAAATGTTGTTTCGTCCATTCGAAGGGCTTGTCCCCTTCTAGCGCTTCTTGGATCGAGACCATCTCCGGGTTCAAGGAAGCTTCCCTTCCTCTTCCTTACTTAGGTATTGCCCTTTATCGGGGCAGGAAGCTTAATGCTCTTTTCGATCCTTTAACCGACAAAGTGAGGGGCAAAATCCTACGCTGGAATGCGTCTCTTCTCTCCCAGGCCGGCAGGCTTGTCCTTATCAAATCAGTTTTAGATTCTATGGGAACTCACATTTTCGCGGCTATGACCCCAACTTCCTCTTTCTTCCAGTCATATCGATCATTGGCCTCTTCGTTCTTCTGGGGTAACAAGGTTAACGCCCGCCGCCACCACTGGGTGTCGTGGGACGTGGTTTGTCTCCCGAAAACTGAAGGTGGATTAGGCCTGCGAAACCCTTCTGACCTTTGCAAGGCCTTTGCTTGTAAGATATGGTACCGGTTTGGGGTTAACAGCTCCCTGTGGGCTTCGTTCCTCAGAGCTAAATACCATAGACTTGCTGGCTCTAACTTCTCGGGCTCTCCTTCTTATTCGAGTGAGACCTGGAAACATATGCAGTCAGTCAAGGAACTTTTGGACAATCACGAAGGATTGTCGGGCTGGGACGGTGATTCGTTCTCCATCCTTAAAGCCTGGTCCTCTATTAGATCTCCTTCCCCTATTCGTCCTGAATTCTCTTTCATTTGGGATTCTCGTATTCCTCCTAAGGTTTCTCTTCTAATGTGGCGAATCTTTCACGGAGGATTGCCACTTGACGACAATCTCCAAAAGATTGGCATCCCTTTAGTATCCCGATGTCGCTGCTGTGGCAACGGGCATTCGGAATCCTCCAACCATTTGTTTTTTGATGGCTACTCTGCCAGATCTTGCTGGAATTACTTCGGTAATCTGGTAGGTGTTCGGAGTAATGCGAGATCCCCCTCTGGTACTCTAGATTCGTGGTGGTCTGGGAACTCGGGGAAATCCCTACGGTCTTGTGTCTTCAGACTGATCCCGCCTCTTATATGCTGGCACGTCTGGTGCGCGAGAAATAAGGCTATTTTCGACATCATTCCTATGGATCCGCGTTCCATTATCCAGCGCGTGAGGAATGATGTATTCCTAGCCTTTCGGGGCAGACCGTTCAGGGGATCCATGAGCCACCGGTCCAGGCGACTTATGGGACTCCTGTCTATCTCTTGCGCTCAATCAGCCGCTAGACTAGGAATTGGCTGATCCTACGTTGCAAGGTGGTGCTCTTCCCACACCACTGTTTCCCCCTCCCCCTATCTGTTATTTTACTGTGTTTGCTAGTCTTAACCTCAGGAACATTCTGTCTTCTCTGGGCTTGGCTTTCGATATGGATGGTGTGGTGGAAGTCTTTCGTCTGCTGTCTCAGTCTTTGTGAGTTGTCCGAGGCCCATTAGTCATCTTCTTCTATGGCCGTTGGCTCTGCCGATTTTTCTTGTTGTCTGGTCCGGTTCTGGCTTTCTTGCTATGCTACTACTGTGTTTCCACTTGTGGTTCATTAGTGCTGGATTATTATAGCGATGGGGTTGTCCTTGCGGTCATCCCTGGGAGTCTGCTTCCTCAGGTTTCGCAGCCTTCCTGGTTCAGGTTTGGTTTTTCTGTGGTTGAGTTTGGTGGTCTGGCTTTTACTTTCTAGTAAAGGCGGGTTAGGGGATGTTGGCGGTTCTCTGTTCTTTTTTAGATTATGTGTGGGTTTTCATGGAGCTGTCGTGTTTGCCTTTGCTCTGCAGGCTCTGCTTTTTGTTGTTTCTCTTTTTCGTCTTTGGGAGGCTTCTGTCCTTCCCTTGTTTTGTCTTGTCCTGTGAGCCACCGGAGAATGGCGTTTATTCTCCTTTTGTTTATATATTTTTTCTTTGATAGAAAAAAAAGATGATGAATGGTTTGTTTTGTATTGATAGTAATGTTTGAGATTGAGATTGAGATGGTATTGATATTGATTTTAGCTTATATATCTGATATATATTGATTTTGATGTGTTGTGATATATATTGATATTGATGTGCTGTTTGGAATTCGAATGACTGTTATAATATAAAAAAATTCATCCAGATTTCCAACAGCTGTCGACGGTTTCTGACAGCCGTCGACGATTTCCGACGGCTTATTGTCCAAAAATCAACGACGGCTCCAGATGGTTTTTCGATGATTTTTCAAATCACGTGGACGTCTTAACCATTGGAAATTCTCTATACTGACGACATTTCCGATGGCTCCCGATGGCCACTGACGGTTCGGAGCCGTCGGAAATGACTATATTCCTTGTAGTGAAGTAGCCAACATATGCAATGAGCATCACACAACTGCTAAACCTTAAAAGATTAACTTTCGGTTTTCCAGTTCTCATGATTATTGAAAATGGATCCAATTAAATTATATGAGAATAGAGGAAAAAAAAATAAAAAATTACAGAAATACCGCTAACCTTTGCAGTAAAAGGATAGGTGAGTAGAGAGGTTATCCTAGTCATTACTTCATGATTGCGCATAATGGGTACATCTATGATCACATTCAATCACTTAGTCATAATTAAATAATTTCGACCAACTTGAAACAAACTGTGATTATTTCATATGTCAAATGGAACCAGAAAAGAAGCAATTTTGAGTTATTATTAAGCACCTATAATGATCCATCAATTAAATGAGAATTCAAAAATGGATTATAAAACTTTACATTTCATAAACTAGATATTTAGATATGGATCCTGCAAGCAAGTAGGTTTCCATGACTATTAAAATTCTTAAACGACTTAATTAATTAAAACCAGAATAATTTTTTATTCAATAAAGATAAGGACAAGTACAACATCATCAATAGAAAATAAACGTGCCACGTAATAAAATTCTTTTGATGCACTTGGAAAAAATTGTGATTATTTCATACTTCGAATGGAACCACAAAGAGAACAACTTTGCACTATTATTAAGCATCCATAACGATCCATCAACTTGATATAAATACTTCAAGCATGTAGGTTTCCATGATTGTTACAATTCCTAAACTGTGCGACTAAATAAAACTAGAATAAAAAATTTATTAAACAGAAATAAGGAAAATTATAATATCATTAATAGAAAAAAAATGTACCACATAACAAAATTTAGTCAATTGAAATCCGTTTTTTTAACTACAGAATGAATGATCTTGCCGCTTAAGAATAAAATACAATATTTTCACATGAATAAAGAAGAGAAATGAAGTGTTAAATTACAAGAGAAAATTAATAACCTATAATGACAAATTTGAAGACAAACTTGTGGAACTTGTGGAAGTCATCTCCCATGCCCAGTTTAAAATTTCCCAAATGTGTATATGCAATCAAGATGTAGAAAAATGTGAGTAGGTCCAAAAATAAGTAAGAAAATAAATTTCAATTCACAGGTTAAAAAATATTTATATTTATTAAATGTTAGGTCTTAATGCTACTAATCATCAAAGTAGACAAGACAAAAAAGCGCAAGACCTGCGCTTTGTGCTCTTTTGTGCATTTATTTGTGTTTGTTCATGCTAAAACTGTTACTAAACATCATCTTTTGCCACTAAAAATTGCGTATACATGTAGTTTTGAGAATGAAACTTCGTAAGTTCATCACAAATCAAAATAAGTAGTCGAAAAATCATTCTACTTAAGTCTACAACAACAACGTGTTTAATTTCATTTCGAAGAAACAAAAGTGCGCTTTTTTAAAGCTTTGCACCTTGTGCGCTTTATGGCTTTTTGAGCTTTTTTGATGCTTCGATGATCACATGTGCATTGATTCCCAAAAAAACCTACCAAGCGCGCCTTACGCTTTTTTGTACCTAAGCGCGCGCCTTGACAACACTGCTAATCATGTGCAGTAAATATTTACTTACCAAAGATGCGCATGTATTCAACACGTCAAAAAGCTATGTAGAAAACTCGTATGATCTGTAGTAAGACTTGTTATTAATATCTAATATCAATTTATTTAATTTTTATTTTTTGAAATAATAGAAAGGTAAAAGAGGGATATGTATCTATAAATTTTTGCATCATATAATATGATTTTTTTCGAAAGAGAATTATATGCATCTTCCTTTTGTAAAATATCACGAAGCCACCTGATAGTTTCAAGTGAAAACTAACATTAAATTGTCCAACTTCGGTTGATAATATGACAAATGAAAGTAGTATACTAACATACATACAGACATAATCGTATAATTAACTGAGATGAAGCAACAAACATGATATGTGTTTGAACCAAAAATGGCACAACCGCCTAATAGAAAGTAGAAGAGGATAAAAGTGAACAAAACAAATGAAAAAGAGTAAGAAATGAACACACAGAGATTTATAGTGGTTTGGCAAACTCCGGCCAACGTCTACTTAATGATTTTATTGCTTAACTTCTGACTTAGAGGCAGAAGTTCTTGGTGGTTGGTACAACTCCGACATTTAGATTTTCATAATTACAAGAATATTGAGTAGAGTGGGAATAGAGTCAAAAATATCCTAAAAATAAGCTATACCCCTCTATTTATAGAGGTAGTGAGTCTAAAATCTCACACCAAAGATCTCCAGGTCGTTCTCCTTGCTATATACCAGTTCTCCATTAACGTAGGATGCCACGTCATCAAGTAACTAAGGGTCGGTACGACTCCATGGTAGGGGTCGGTACTGACCCCTAAGATGGCCAATTTGGTCATCTTAAACTCTTTGCTTCGGCTCACCTTGTTGTTAGCTTCATTATTCCATGTTTGTTTATATCAATAATAGCTTGTTTCGAAGTCCAAATGACAGAGTTGTAGAAGAATAAAGTTGCTGATTCAGGAGTTTGTGGAGATCGATAGAGAGTTGCATGGAACCAGCAAAACAACACTGAAAATAGCGCCCTAGTATTAAGTTAAGCTAGTAGGCAGAAGATGAACTCCATTGGTGGACTTTTTATGGTCAGTATCAATCCCTAGGGATGGGTCGGTACCGACCCAACACTTGGGGAGTTGGGGTCCTTGAACTTTTGTGCTAGTTTTGTGTTTGTGTTATGATCCTAGTTGCACTTGAGTTTTTGGCTTCATGGTCACCTCTTCAGGCTTCTTGCCTTGGTAACTTCGAGGTCTAGTTTGTCGGGTTCATCCGTATACTGCTTGGTCAAAAGGTGGGATAACACTTGCCCCCCTAAAGCATGCCTTGTGAATGGAATGTGTGCTTTGCTCGAGAATAAATGTGATGTCAATCTTCAACAGTTGAGCTCTTCAGCAATTTTAATCTTGCTGAATCATCCAGTTCCTTCGGATTCTCTTGTCAATTATGAGTTTTTCCAGAACTATCATAGCCTAAGACTCTAGACTCTGCCTAGGTGTTGTCTATACATTATCACAATTCTGATTTCATCCGGAGTCATTACATCACATATTAGAACCATCCTATGTTCATCTGGGATTTATCTATTTCATTTTAAATTCAAGATGCTCAAATCCTTTTATCAAAATCAATATATGTTTTAAAGTTTGATCTCTCTGGATCATTTTTTATTCAGTTTAATGTACGATTTCTCTGGATCATTTTTTATTCAATTGATGAGACATTTCTCCGAATCGTTAGTCAAATCCATGGTCGTTCAAGGTCGATAGCTAATCCGCGATCTCTCCGGATTGTTAATCGAAGTCATGGTCATTCGAGGTCGATAATCAAACCCGTAGTCTCTTTGGATGGTTTAATCAAATCCATAACTGTTCGGGGTCGATAATCAAATCCATGGCCTTCGAGGATTATAATCAAATCCTTGGTCTCTTCGGACCATTGTCGAGCCCAATCTGCTTACTCTCCGGTGAAGGGACTCAACGACAAGCAAGCCCATCCAGTCGCTTCCCGACGAAGTGACCTACTTCCTACACTCCGTCATGACTCTCCGGTTGGGATTTAAAGCGATCAAAGTTCATGGTCTCTCCGGACCCTTGCTGAGCCCAATCCGCTCACTTTTCGACGAAGGGACTCAACGATAAGTATGCCCATCCGCGCACGCTTCGGTGATGGGAATTACTTCTTGCTCTCCGATCTTGACTTTCCGATCGGGACTTTATAGTGATTAATAGCATATAAGTCCATCCGCCCGCTCTTCGAGGAGGGGACTTGCACCTTGCACACCGACCCAGTCTCTCCGGATGGGACTTTAAAGCGATTAATATTAGTCATCACATTTAAGTAGTTTATAAAATCTTAATCAAATTCTAGGGGGCATCAATCTTCATTGGTCTTTCCTAAATAGTTTTGATCATCACTCATGAAATCTAAGTCAGGGCATATAGCAGACATCTAATCCGATCAAGATCACCTTCACACTTCCAGCTCAGAGCAAGCCCGGGGACTGATCAGGATCCCGTACACGTGTAAGTGGTCCGAGATTAATATTGTGAAAATATCCTAAATAGTCATCTCAGGCATCCAACATAGAGCATGCCTAGGGACTGTTGGGGATCCCATACATGTATAAGCAGACTAAGGAGATATTGTAGCATTTATTGAGAATAAATTGCAAGATAAAGGATTCGAACCTTGGCCCAAGCCATCTTGAACTTCGGGTTATCATTCAATCGAAGTCTTTGATTCATAACTTCATCCTACTCCCATATCTATGAGGACATTCTGGCATGTACCCCTCTGGCCATGCTTTTGCATTCTGATCCGCATTCAAACACTCTACTTCAGCTCCAAACTTTATGCCATTCCTTCCAAGGCCAGGGCGACCCATACCCCCGAGCCCTTGGGGGTCGGTATCGACTCGTGCTTGGGGGTCAATATCGACCCATATGTTTGGCTCAGGGTTCGGTCCAGGTCGTTCTACTCCATCTCCAGCTATCTGCGTTCTAGATTTCGGTCTTTGATTCTGATTTGCTACAACTCCAACTATTCCTGCTTGTCCAATCCTTTTGAAAAAAATTCTCCACCATCTCTTTCTAGTGTGATATCATCCTTCCCTGTAGTCCATTCATCATAGTTTCCATCTCATTCCTGGTTATGTAGATTAATGGAGGCTTAGCTCCTCAGGACGCCTCATGACTGCCCCTTGGTTGATTTCCTCTAACAACAGTCCTTTTAGTTGATTGTCTAGCCATTTAGAATCCTTTTCAAATCTTAATCGGCGAGTTCAAATTCTTCTCAGTGAAAGCACCAAAATGTTTGAACCAAAAATGACACAAACACTTAATAGAAAGTAGAAGAGGATAAAAAGTGCAAAAAAATGAAAAATGAGTGAGAAATGAACATACAAAGATTTATAGTGGTTCGACAAACTCTTTCCTACGTCCACTTAATGATTTTATTGCTTTACTTCTGACTTGGGGGCAGAAGTTCTTAGGGACCGGTACAACTCAAACACTTAGATTTTCAGAATTACAAGAATATAGAGTAGAGTGGAACTAGAGCCGAAAAGATCTTGAAATGAGCTCCACCCCTCTATTTATAGAGGTAGAGAGCCTAAAATCTCGCACCAAAGATCTCCAGGTCATTCTCCTTGCTATATACCAGTTCTCCATAAAAGTAGGACGCTTCATCATCAAGTAACTACAGGTCGGTAGGACTCCAAGGATAAGGGTCGGTCCTAAGATGGCCATCCTGGTTATCTTGAACTCTTTGGCTTGTCTTGTGGTTAGTTTCATGATTCCATAGTTGTTTGTATTAATAATAGCTTGTTTCGGAGTCCAAATGATGGAGTTATAGAAGAATGAAGTTGATGATTCAGGAGTTTGTGGAGATCGATAGAGAGTTGCATGGAACTAATAAAACAGCACTGGAAATAGTGTCCTAGTATTAAATTAAGCTAGTAGGGAGAAGATGAAATCCATTGGTGGAGTTTTTTTGGGTCGGTACCAACCTCTAGGGATGGATCGGTACCAACCTCACACTTAGGGAGTTGAGTCCTTGAATTTTTTTGGCAGTTTTGTGTTTGAGTTGTGAGCCTAGTTGTACTTGAGTTTATGGCTTTATGATCACCTCTTCGGGTTTCTTGCCTTGATAACTTCAAGGTTTGGTTCGTCGGGTTCGTCCGTATACTGTCTGGTCAAAAGTCGAGATAACAATATGTATAGATAAAAGTATCGTATGTTATTCTTTTATAATTGTTGACTTGTGTAAGCATGATGCTTATTGTCTACAATGCATAGAAATTAAAATTATTCCATTCGAAGTGAGCAACCGGTCCAAAGCTATAGTTTGTCCATCATGAAGATCATATAATTGCCTGAGATAAAGTAACAAATATGTTACGTCGGATGAATATATATTATTATTCTAACTGGATTACCCTCATATATTTCTAAAATTTAGCAAGGTTATATACTCATATTTTGCAGTCATGAGTTTTCTAGACTTCTAGGAATGTTTTTATTATATCTTGATATCTTCAAAATATAAACAGTAATGGTTGGTAATTTCTCTAAACAAATGAACTTAAATGGTAGTGCATAAAAATTAAAAAATCAGTTACTAAGTAGAACTATAATATAAAGTTTATGTTATGCTCACTTTCACTGTTTGACTAAACAAGTTATAATCTACTATTAATCTTATGGCCATCTTATAATTTATTATTTGCCATTTATTGTTAACTAGTGATTTGTTTACCGTGTTTATTTATTATGCTCGGTCACTCACACCAACCAACCATATTACAACTTCCAAAATAAACATACGAATTTGAACAAAATATGATAACAAAGAATAATAAGTTCAAGTTTAATGGGGTTAAGAGTAAAAAGAATAACAACTACGTTTTTCGATATACTTCTCCAAACATAGGATAGAAATTTTTGATTTGCATGTTTGTTTATTATTTATGTGAATTTTCTATTTAAGACTCAATAGAATTACCATCTACCTTTTATATTGGAAAGTGTAAGGCTTCCAAAATAGCCACAAACATCATCTGAAAATGTGGACTTGCCAACCATGGTGTCAACAAATACTACTAACCACTATAAAATGAATCATTAACCAAATCAAAATCTATCATGTAAATTTATTGAGAATATTGACTAGAAAGTTGAAATTATGGTTATTGGTTATCATGGCAGCAACGTTGAAATGGTGAAGCTAAGGCAGTAGAATGATGATAGCGAATGGTGGCCTTGATGTTGCGATTGGGGATAGGGTTTAAAACCATGACTCCATTAAACTAGAAAATTCCAGCATCGGACTCATGAGTCCATCTGAATTCTTCCATTGTTGTAGTGATTAATCTTCAAGTTGCATGTGACTAAGTAAATACATAATTTGTTTTTCTAGGTTAATGACATAACTATAGTAATAGGCAAGAGCTAAAATACTTGAATGAAAAAAAATAGCAAATGTAAAATAACTCTACATTCATATACAAACAGAATTTTTTAAGGTAGTGAAGTTCTTTAGTTTTTGCATTTTTACACTCCTTCTATCGTGCAATTGTTGAAGACACAAACTTCCATTTAGTTTGTTTATGGCACTTGGATTTTCCATATTACAAAACTAGCAACATAGGCAGATGTAAACGACATTTTCATTCAATTTTTATGGTATATCTTAGCAATTTTAGAAATTTAACATAAAGAGTTATATATTACCACATAGTAAATGCTTTGTATGCGTTTCTTAGTTACTATATATTTTGGAAGATGTATTAAAGATGGTTATGCAATTTCATAACGTAGAACTAAAACAAAAAAGTCAAAACCTTTATGTTGAGGTTATTTGGATAACAGTGTTTGTTAATGGACAATCAATCTAGCAAGAGCATCTTAAAATACATCAATGTCTGTTTTTTTAATTTATGTGCTAACATCTTCAAATTTGTGGAAGAATCATAACCACGGATAAAAATTAAGAGAATATATTATTATCAAGTAAACTAATCATCCAAATATTAAAGAAAAAAAGAGATTGAAATGAGTAACCGGTACAAAATTGAAATCATAATCAGCTTCAGGAAAATATCACAAACCATCATTTCGAAAATCAACATCTAATTGGTGTAGTGGAGTGATCCGATTGAATCATCGCTGCCCCCAAATCAAGGATAGCAGTCCCCAAATTAATGACAACCATCCTAATTTCAGCGATAGCCATCGCTTAGTCGCCATTTTTGAATGAAGCAAGCTACATCTAAATCTATTATTCTAAAATTATCTAAAAATTAGTTTTAGGGTTTGGAGATTGAAAAAAGGAACGAGAGCTAATTTGAGAATGAAGAGAGGTTGTCCGTATAAATTTAGAGGGCTGTTACAAGGAATTCACTTTTGGATATGAGGAGGTCAAAAAGTTTGCTCCACCCCATCGGAAAAAAAATTACATTACACTCGGCAACGCCTGGCCGAAAAACAGGTCAAAATTCGATGACCCCCTCAAAGGACAATATTTTGAGGCATTTGAATCTGACCCTATTAACGGTAGTAGGGACCATCATCATTTCTCTCTCTAATTGATTGATAATAGGGGCATTACATTTAATATGCCTTTAATTAATAGCCTCCAATACCTTAAATTTTGGCAGTGATATTGTTGGAACTGGACCAGCCCGCAGTGGAAGTTATGCATGAATTTTAAAATTTTTGCCCTATTGGATCTTTATTGGGCCTATGATGTCTAATTGAAATAGAAAATTTCTAAATTTCATTTAAATAATATCATTTATTTTATTTAAATTCAAATATATTAAGATATGAAATTAATTTTATTTGATTTAGTTTATACATAAATGTATCATATACATATATGTGTGAGTGCATGTGTAACATAATAATCCGTGAAAGGTATAATATGCCCATATGTAGATGTTAGGATTTACTGATCTTGATTCGTTGGATTGCAAGTCCGGAATCACCGACCTCTAACTATCGAATAATATTATTTTAATTCGAAATATATTTGAGAATTTTGGAGTGGATTGAGAGTTATGTTTTAACCAGCAATGTAGAAGGTAATGGCGGCCAAAAAGGTTCATCATTATTTTTAGAGATACATATATACATACATACATACATATATATATATATATAGTTGTTTTAGAGAGAAACGAGGAAAACCTTTTTACCCATTCTCACTTGATCTCAACCCATTATCTCCAAGCCAATTCCCTATGTTTTAGCCACCCCTAGACCTTCCCAAAACTGAAATTTGCAGCCCTAATGATGGGTCTTAAACTCATCTAAGCCAAAGCCAAAATACTATACAATTAAATCTAATTTAATCGCTTGTCGATATTGTATGTCGATCGATATATTTAGAACTATTATAAATATATATAACATTATTTATTTCTCAGATCATATTCAAATTTTATAATTAATATTTCATAAATATTAATTAATTTATAATAATTATAAACTAATTAAATCGTTCGGTCTTAAGAGAATTCATCATTTCGGCTGCGTAACTCTTGGGTGTAAATTTGGTCAGCGATTAACATCGAACTATTCTAATGTTAACGTTCACACGTCACTTAGCAGGTGGTGTGACATTATGGCCAAATTTATCGCTTACTCATTTTCGGTAAAAATCCAATTTTAGTTTTATAAGCGTTACCCGGTTGTGACATTTATTTACACCAATTCTCTTCGTTAAAACTATATCACTTTGGACTTGTGAAATTTGGTAATGGTCAAAATTCCAACCTCATCCACATTCAACTTTGTAGTCCAAATACAAAGTCCTTGGTTCAATAATAACAATTATTATTAACCGAAACGCTATGGCCAGAGACTTTGACTTTGAGTTGATTTGTGTTGACTGTGATACTAACCGCATATAACTAAGGAAATGAATCCTCTCTTGAATAGTGCTTCACTTCCAATACTTCCACTCGACCCAACTATAGTCACTCGATGGACGCCATATAGGGCTGTCAATGGGTCGGGTCGGGTCGGGTTTGGGTCGGGTCAAGTCGAGTTCGGGTTGATTTTAAATGGGTCGGGTCAACCCGTTAATTAAACGGGTCAGAAAAAGCTCAACCCGAACCCGACCCGTTTATAAACGGGTTGACCCGACCCGACCCATGTAACCCGATTATAAACGGGTCGGGTCGGGTCGGGTCGGGTCGTAAATGGGTCGGGTCAACCCTTATAAGGTGTAAACGGGTCTTAAATGGGTCGTAAACGGGTCGGGTCAACCCGTATAAGGTATAATTGGGTCGTAAACGGGTCGGAACGGGTCGTAAACGGGTCGGGTCAACCCGTATAACCCGTATAAGGTATAAACGGGTCATAAACGGGTCGGGTCGTAAACGGGACGGGTCAACCTATATAAGTATAAACGGGTTGTTAACAGGTCAATTTCGGGTTAGCGGGTCAACCCGAAACCAACCCGTTTATAAACGGGTCAAATTCGGGTTGACCCGAAAATGACCCGCCAAATTAACGGGTCGGGTTAACCTGCTAATTTCCGTGTGGGTTTCGGGTCATGTAGGAAATTGACAGCCCTAACGCCATACCATGATTTGGATATAATCAAAGTGGATCTTTCATATTGAAGATCCATAGTATTTCCAAGTCGAGAGAACTGTGTAAATCAGTCACATCGATATTTTCTATTTGACCTTAGTTATTTATATTAACCAAAAGAAAACTATCGAGTGAGCCGTTTCATAATATTCCAATAACTATTAGTACGTAACCCTTAGGTGCCCCAAGTAGTTATGAGTAATACACTGTCCAACATTTGGAGAGCGTTACGTACTCCAGTCTCAACGGATACATCGATATCCAGTCTCGATGCATCTTGACTAGAAACATTTAAAATGATATATTTGTTTCGTTGTGATAAATTACTCACGGTACAACACTTTGTAACTACTATCACAAAATATACCATTTATGGATTTTTCTATTAAATATGCTTTTAATTAAGTTAACCAGTCTCAACGGATACATCGTTATCCAGTCTCGATGCATCTTGACTAGGAACATTAAAAATGGTATATTTATTTCGTTGTGATAAATTACTCACGGTTACAACACTTTGTAACTACTATCACAAAATATACCATTTATGGATTTTTCTATTAAATATACTTTTAATTAAGTTAATTAAATAATATGATCACTACACCACAGATAGGATTTTGGTGCAACCTTAGGCGGCACATTTGATACGGCTATAAGCCGTATCAAATTTTAATACGGCTTATAGCCATATCTATATTATTTAATATGGTTGTAAGCCGTATTAACATTTGATACGGCTTATAGCCGTATCAAAATCTGTGCCTCTTTTCGTGGGAAAATTTTCCCCAAAACGCACACCCTCCCTCCTTTTTTTATTTCCAGCCTTCCCAGAAACTACTACACGGCGACCTACCTACCATCTACAACACAATCTTCCACATCCAGACGAAACAAATCGCCAAATCGCCTCCCTAGAAACTACTACAGTGACCTGCCTACCATCTACAATTATAATTAGGTATGTACAATTTGATATATAGTATGATGTTGTTAATTCATGACTTCTTTTTTCATGTTTTTGGTTTTGCGCAATTAGGTATGTACAATTAGGTATTGATCATTCTGATAGCAGTGTAGATCAGTTGAGTATTGGCACTAGTTCTTGGGTTTTGGAGAGAGATTTTCTATAGTGAAGAAGTTATTAATTTTCATTTTTCAATTGACCTCAAATTTCCCACTTGTAGTCCCCTCATACTCTCTATATTGTTCCTGCTAGTGCAGTCATTTTGGTTTTGTGCGTACTTGTAACTTACTGCTGGCTATGCCTTCTATCTTGGTGCTGTATTTTGCTTATCCTACTTTGGATTGGCTTGCTAGAGCAATTTTCGCTTGAAATATCTGCTAAGCGCACTATTCTATGTATGTCAGTCTACACCCGATATGACTTTAAAGGGTGATTGAAGAATAATTAGTTTTAAGTACTGTTGTTATTTGCAATTATAAAGTCCCGAAGTTCATATAGTCATCTGTACATGCAACTGTTGGTAAATTATAACCTTAGTATATATTTGGTACTTATTAAATGAAGAAAAAAAACTATCATGCTGTTGTTTACATTATTATAGTTTTGTACCCACTACCCAGGGTCAGAAAATGCACTCTGTTGACATTGAGGGTTGTATTTTCACATTTTCTTCCATCTACACATACAAATATTATATCCTTGCAGCAACAACTAGGAAGTTCGCCCGTGGACCTAATTTTAGCTGATTTTAAGTGAGCTTTTGTTGCATCTTTGCTTTTTCCGTCTCCTCTGCAACTGTCATTGCTTCACTCGAAAGCTTTTCAATACTCGAAATCTTATTTTCCGGAATATATATTAACTATTAAATGATTTTTAAAGTCAAATATTTAATTATTCTTCAATTAATTAATTTCTTTAAATAAATAAATAATAGTACACTACATTATAATCACATATAAACTTATCCAGTTATATTTCTCAAACACCTTTCACTTATATTGCTGCAAATTTTAGCTACTGCACCGCATCGCAGCTTCCAAAGGAACGGGCATCGCAGTTAACAATCGACCAATTTTGTAGACTAGGGTCAAATGACTGAGCTCTGATTCCACCACTTAACTGATTTACCCTGCTCCGGTTCCTCAAGCACTACCTCTTAGATACCGAGCTTCGACCACTTTTAGGTATTTTTTTAATATTCTGCAATTTTTCTGTAATTTATATTCCATTATAGACCGATTTGTTATACTGTTTGAAATGAGCCATATTGATATGTATGCTTTGCTACTCATACATTTTCACTCAATGTGTAATGTTTTGAAGAAAATTTTATCCATGATGACGGTTGTTATCTTATTAGAATTACAGTTACTAGTCAGCTTAGCGTCTTAGGTAATTTTAAGTGTTGTTAAGTCGATACAAATTTGGGTTGGTATATCTGCCATACACAACAAATAAGCCTATGTAGTTCTTTGGTACAAACTAAGTAATCACTGAAGAAGAATCAATAGCAATGGGCATAGAAATCAAACCAATTTCTTAATTAGCTGCCATTGGCTTGACTGGATTGCTAACAGCATGTTGACTGTTATCTTATATTTGTAAATAGGGCCGGTAATAGTTGAGATGCAGTTTTATTTCTATCTTTAATCTACTGCGAAAAAACACTTATAAATAAAGAATACATCAAATATTATTATTTTATATATAAAAAATATTTTAGTTCTTTTTTGCTTAGTAGAATTGAGAATGAGTAAGCTAGATGATAAGTAAAGTATAAGAAGATGATGGGTAAGATGGAAGTGCTGGTGAAGGGTGTCCACAAGTTGGAAAATTAGATGTGATATTGATTGGTAATTTTTTTCCTTAAATTAGATTGCATTTTGTAATAATGTATAAGCATAAATATGAGAACAACTGGATTAGATCAAGGTAGTATATGTATGTTTAAGTGTTGTCTCACATTATATATAAGGAGTCATTTATGGGTATTTATACAATCATGAATTCATGTACCATGACTAATTTGATATGCTCAAAATGTGATTGTGGGTACAATACTTTTGATTAAGAATAAACTCATAGAAAAGTATACCATTCATTCTTTTTTACATACAAAAAGAATTATTATTTTGCACTATTTTTCTTATAGGAGTTTGTATCATATAAGGTATTTACTTCTTTTCAGGCACGTAATGCATGTGCATAGTTGGTAATAGTACCCTTTTTATTAAATTCTTCCCATGTAGTATAAATGACTTAGAAATTTAATTCAATGATAGATTGGTCCCAGTCCTACCTCAGGGTCCTCTAATTATACTTTTAGAATTAGCATACCTACTGAGTTATCCATGTATCTTATATTGCATTAGATCATAAATCATCTTAGTCAGATGTAATGACTCAATCCTTTTGCATCTACTGCAATTTTGACAATGTAGAAATTTCAGAAAACGAAGTTTATATGATTTTATGAAAATAGTAAGAGCTCGATAGTTTCATGCTCACATTTATGTTACCTTTCATTTTTATATCTCAAAACAATAAAACAAGTTATAATGTTATTAAATTTAGATGATACACAAGCTTTTAGGCTGAAATGAAGAAACCCAGTTTTTTTGCTGAGTAGCCCCATGTCTAATTAAAAAAAACCAATAATACCATGTCTAATACAATAGTCAATCTTATGCTATTTTGTATTATTTTGATCTCCTTGCATAATTTACAGCTTGGTGCTAATGTTGTATATGGTTCTGACATTGTATATGGTTTTGACATTGTTGTATAAGTGGATAAAATTATTGTTAATGGCGCAAGCTAAGTATCAGGAGAGGGGTAATGCATAGACATTACTCCGGTGCTACAAAATAGCGCCGTTGTAATGGCAAATTTTTTGGAAACAGTTTGGTACTAATGTTGTATATTGTTCTGACATTGTTGTATAAGTGGATAAAATTATTGTTAATGGCGCAAGCCAAGTATCAGGAGAGGGGTAATGCATAGACATTACTCCGGTGCTACAAAATGGCGCCGTTGTAATGGCAAATTTTTTGGAAAAAGTTTGGTGCTAATGTTTAAAATAAACCCTATATTTTGAGTTCCATTTATTGAAATTTAAATAGTCCATATATTTTAACTATTTAAAATTAATTAAATGTTTAAAATCATACTACAAAATTCTAGGTCGTACAGGAAAACAAAAAACGATCATGAAAAAGGCATGCGTATAAATCTTACAAGGAAGTTAATTGTTTACTAAATTATATGTAGGCTTGTGACTTTACTTTATTCATCTAGAATTCCTTTGATAAATATAGCATTATCCGGAGTAGCCTCTAAAAAACATCGCATCATCAGCGTATAACAAAAGAGAAACAATAGGAAAAGTCCTTGAAATTGGCTGCAAACAATTCATTGTTATACTGTCTTCTAACTTTAGAGAAAGATACTCCATGCCAAGACAGAATAGATAAGGTGAGAGTGGATCACCTTATCTATGCCCTCTATTAGATTCAATAAAGCCTTTTGTTGAGCCATCCAGCAAAATGAAAAATGTTGGGGTACTAATACATTCATAATTAAGATTGAACAAGGAAACTGGAAATCCAATTGCTAAGAGCATATGACATATAAATTCTCTATTTATCATATCATAAGCCTTTTGCAAGTCAATTTTTATACACATTTTTGGTTTGCCTCTCTTTATAAAGTCTTTAATTAATTCATGAGCCAAAAGAATAATCTCCCTAATATTCCCACCAGGAATAAGAACCGAATTGAGTTATTACGTGCTTGTTTATTGTTTATTAACATTTCACTGTTTTATTTGAAACTTTTCATACCTATGTGTACGTGCCTATTAGTTTTAAGTGATATGACTATGCTTTGCATGCGTGTATTATACTATTAATATTTGAGATATTAAGAACTTGCTTGTAAGGGCCTGGTTATTTTTTTTGTGTTATTGCCTATGTATTGACAGTTGTTTCACTAGGCATTGTTATTTATCATTGCACTTCATTACATTTTTTTAAGAATACATAATGCGTCTTTATGAGGGGAAAAGTATGTGGAAAGGAGGAAAGAGATTAAAATGTATACACATTACAGTGCTGTAAACTACAATTCAAATTTGTTGAAAACCATTCGAACCATTCATAAACCATTTTAAATGAGAAGATGAAAGTACAAATACTAAAAAGATGACCTCCTTTCAAGATTTAATCCTTTTAGTTTAAGCTATAAATTCTAGTTCCTGATTGTTTCCAAGAAATTAGGGGATGTGTTCTCTTTGTTTTAGATAGATTCGTCGAGAGTTTAATCCTTTTAGTTTAAGCTATACATTCTAGTTCCTTATCGTTTTGTAGTTACTTTTAAGTTAATGTTTTCAGGCCAAATAACTTTGAATATATTTGTCTATTGAAAACATAAAGCAACATTCCAGTGCAATTTTTATTGCATGTGAACACTTTGATAACTTGCATAAGAATCTCATTCTGTTTCTTTTCTGTATGCTCCAGTACTAGTGAAAATTACTTCTTATTTTTATTTAGCTGTTGTGGTTTCTTTATTTTATAGTTTGAACCCTCCATGAATCTTTGTTAATATATTTGGTCTGTAGGTAGTGGAAGTACAATCTTTTCAACAATTATTGTTTGCACTGAATTGCTTTGTATGATTCTGCTTAATTCCATCAGTAGGACAATTCTGTTTCTAATCAACTTGTTACTTTTAAGCGATACAAGTCTATGGTAGTTCTTCATTTGTCATTTTTTGTTGCTTCATTCATATTTTCTAATATGATATGTGCAAATTAGTAAAAGTTGTACTTTGAAGATTTCTACAGTTAATTTTCACATTTTACATCAATCTATTTCTTTGATTTTGTCTAATTTTACCTGTAAGATCAATAGTTGTTTATGTATAATGCTCTGGTTTTGTAATTTTGCCTGAAAGTTGTATATTTTGATACTTTGTGCTAAAGAATTTGGCTCAGTGACTATGTTGTCCGCTAGGAAGCACTGTTTCCAGTTCTCCTTTCATTGTTGCCTAGTCGAAATAAAAGTTGTTATCTCCATAGGGAGAAATCTTCCTCTTTTAATTGATCAAGCAATGAAAGATCTGCTTTCACAACAATTATACAACCTTAGTGATTTTTACTGTTTTACCATCTTAGATATAAACTTTTACTGATAAGGTTATTATCAGTTTGCAGAAAAACTTCCTTATACTCATTCTGAAGTTTTTGAACTGCATCTAATTGAATTGTTCATAATGTTGTCTGCAAGCTTACCATGTTTTGTTAAAAGAAAATTGTTGTTGTGTACACCAGTCCCAATAGTCCATTTCACGGTCTGAAGCTATTTGAACTTGAATGATAAGTTGTGATACCTCCCTAGTCTCTGTGAATCTGAATGTGTCCCAATGGTTGTCTTGTATAATGCTTGATACTACTATATATTTGGTACTTAACATATGATATTTGTCCCAACCCAATATGTCTACCAAATACTTACTATTTAACCAAGGTTCTATCCATAAGAAAGTGCTGCTACCATCCACAATTATCCTTTTGATGCATTGTTGACTGTCCCACCTGTGTCTGATCGCATTCTTTATAGTACATGGCATGTTATTGTTGATTTGGAGCTGCCAAAAGTTTGTGTTGCTATAGTATTTGTTTTGTATCCACTTAGACCACATGTTGTCTTTAAAATGTAGTTGCCATATAACTTTTAGACATCCAACAATTCTGAGCTCTTGAAAATTTTTCAAACCAATTCCTCCATTTAGTTTTGTTTTATATAATTTTCTCCATGCTATTTTATGCTTCCTACCTTCCCAAAAGAAGTCAGCACAAACATTACCAATTTTAATAAGTGTTGCAGTCGACATGTCATGCACTAATAACCAGTATAAAACAATGGGTGTAATGACAATATGTATAAATTCAGCTCTGCCTGCCATAGAAAGTAGATTATTGTCCCAACTGTCAACTCTACTCAAATTTTTTTGGAAAAAATATGAACATTCAACATAATGTAGCTAGTCAGTAGAGATAAGAAACCCCAAGTACTTGACTGGTAGAAATTCTTCTTGTAGTTGTAGAATTTCCAGTATTTCTGTTTTATTATGGCAACTTGTATTGAAATATACCTTTTTTTCATTTGATTAAGAGACAAACATGCAACTGTACTTAAACATTGGGTTATAGTTTTTATGCATTTTGAACCTGAAATAAGGAATTGATCACAAAGTTTATTCGTAATTTTGATAACCCTGTAGCACAGGATTGACATCAAATTAAAACTGATTACTCTTGTTTACTGAGAAATGAAACTGGGTATTTTAGTCACATTAGATATTCATTTGAAAATCTAAGGAGTCTAGTAGAATGGAGCAAATAAGTAATACTTTCTTTGGAAGTAAACACCCAGTGATAATCACCCAAAATCCGATGTATTTACTGTAGTAGCATGTTGTTCTAGTTTGCCTATATGTTTGCATCTATTTGCTGGTGTGATATGGTTTCTGAGTGTGTCTGGCTATTGTAGCAGTGTGTGCAGGAGTATATGACTGTGTTTATTCAATAGACCAACCCTTACTACTAGATTATTCAATGCTATTTGGTATAGAAAAAAAATAACTATTATATTTAACAAGAACAATATAAATTAGTAAAGTTAAATATGTAGAATTAATCTTACAACAAATTTCTCAATATAATTTCAAAAATATTTTTTTCGAGCAGTTGGAACGAGGACCCATTGAAGGGCAAGTCTCATGTTCTGTTAAATATGATATAGGAGGGCAGTATGTCTTTCAGCATAGACAAACAATGGATAAATGAATCAGATCTAAGATCTACATACTATATAGACGGGGTGCAGAAGTTCATTAGTTTTGTTGAAGAAAACGGTGGTAAGAAAGGATTGTATTTATGCCCTTGCACCCGGTGCAAAAATATAAAGACGATCAAATTAGATAACATTCATTTTCATTTGCTTAGATGGGGTATTATCCAATCGTATACAGCGTGGTATTTTCATGGGGGAAAAAGGGCGGAGATGGAAAAACAGCAACCAGTTAGTCATGGCAGAACTACTGCTGAGTCTGAACATATTAGGATGGAAGATCTGGTCAATGATGCAGATAGATTTCATCATTTTCAACCTACAAATTCGTTGCCTGATCATGCTAATGTTGGAGAGTAGTCTACTGATTATCCAGATTGGCAGGCCAATGAAAGTAAGAAGTATAAATCGCTTTTTGGTAGCGTAAAAGAGCCACTGTATCCTTCATGTTCAAAAGGGATTACGAAGTTGTATGCCGTTGTGAAACTGAATAGCTTGAAGACCCAATACAGCTTTTTAGATAATGGTATGACTGCACTTTTCGAACTAATAAAGGAGTTACTCCCCGAAGGTAACACGCTGCCGACAAAGTACTCCGACGTGAAGTAGATCATTAAGCAAGTTGGGATGAATTACAAAACTTATGATGCATGCATCAATGATTGCATATTGTACTGGAAAGATGATGCGAACAAAGTTTCTTGTACAAATTGCAATGAAACAAGATATATGACATCATTAAACGAAGAGAGAAAATGCACCAAAGTACCTCGAAAGACATTAAGACATTTTTCTTTAATTTCTAGATTGAAGAGACTGTATACTGTACCATGGATGGCAGATGCGATGACCTGACATGGTCGTGCCAAGTCTGATCCAACCGTAATGCGTAATCCATGTGACACTTCTCAATGGAAAGTCGCAGATTCATTTGATCAAACTTTTGCTGTCGAGCCACGAAATGTCACACTTGGAATAGCAACATATGGTTTTTGTCCACATGCTTCTCTCTCTAACCCTTACAGTTGTTGGCCAGTAATTGTAGTACCATATAATCTTCCTCCGTCTATGTGCATGAAAAGGGAGTTCTCAATGTTAACATTGTTGATTTCTAGGCCAAAACAACCAGGAAAGGATATTGATGTTTATTTACAGCCGTTGATAGA
The DNA here is from genome assembly GCA_030737815.1 of Allium fistulosum. NCBI lineage: Eukaryota > Viridiplantae > Streptophyta > Magnoliopsida > Asparagales > Amaryllidaceae > Allium > Allium fistulosum. The sequence continues at coordinate 192,535,660 of CM060907.1, forward strand.
CGAGTTAAAGCAGTTATGGGAAGGAGTAGTTACATTTGACTCGTTAAATAAATCTGAGTTCACAATGAGAGCTAGGGTGCTGTGGGCAATCCATGATCACCCTGCTTTTAGGACTTTATCGGGATGTACAACTCACGGTTACTTTGCATGTCCTGTTTGTGGGGAAAACACTTGTTCTTATTATCTTCCTGAAAGTAAGAAGATATGTTACATGGGACATCGAATGTTTCTTCCTAACGAACACAAGTTTCGATACGATAGGACAAATTTCAACAACGAACAAGAACTTCGTCATCCTAAATGGCCATTGACCGGTTTTCAAGTTGAAAAGAAAGTAGCGAATATCAAAATAAAAGTTGGTAAACAAAAAGAAGAAATTGGTCGAAAACGGAAAAAGTCAACCAATGAAGATGTTGACAATATTTCTGGATGGTATAGGAGGTCTATCTTTTTTGATTTACCATATTGGAAAGAAAATTTGGTCCGACATAATATTGATGTTATGCATACGGAGAAGAATGTCATGGAGCATCTCATCAGCACCATTATGGACCATAAAGATAAGTCAAAAGATGGCATCAATGCATGCAAGGATTTGAAAATCATGGGTATAAAACAAAAATTGTGGGTGATGGAAGATCCTGAAACAAATAAAACAATCATACCAAAGACAACTTCCGCTTTGAGCAAAGAAGAAAAGATACGGTTTTGCACCGTTTTGAAAAATCTGAAAGTGCCTAACAAATTTTCTTCTAACTTTCACAACAATGTGAGCATCAATCCTCCTGAACTAAGAAATATGAAGTCACATGATTACCATGTCATAATGCAGCATTTGCTTCCGGTATTGCTTCAACATTCTTATCCACAACATAAGGATCTACGAAATGTTGTTCATCGTATTAGTTTATTCTTTAACATTTTGTGTTCAAAGGTGATCAATAGGGAACATCTTTTAAAAGCAAAGGCTAGCTTAGTAGAAGCAATGTGTGTTTTTGAAAAACATTTTCCACCTGCATTTTTTGATATCAGTGTCCACCTTATGGTTCATTTAGCCGATGAAGCGTTGATTTGTGGCCCTGTCAGATATAGATGGATGTATCCATTTGAACGGTAAATTTCTAATTTCAGTTATGCACATCATTATTTCATATAAATAGCTACCGTCTACAGTATATAATTGATCACATTTATAGGTTGATGAAAACATATAAAGGATATGTGCGCAACAAAAGATACATTGATGGGTGTATTGCAGAAGGATATATCGTACAAGAAGCTAGTCTTTACTACATGGAATATATGCCAAACGGAGGTGATGGCAATCATAAACATACCCGCGAAGCGTTTTTAGACGAGGACGATGAGTTTGCTGGTGAGATACCTCTGGATAATGGTAAAGACATAACGTTAACCCAAGTGCAGTTTGAACAGGTGCGTAGATGGGTCCTTAATAAGTATGATGGATTGGATGAATGGAAGAAGTAAGTTCACAAACTTGTTTGGAATTTTAATTTTTTTAATTCAATTATATATACATTTTGATATGTGTTTTTTGTAGGAGGTATAACTCCTATGTGAAAGATACTAGATTTCAACCTAGAGGCAGGGCTACCACCGTGGAAGTAGTTCAAAGTTTTAATCTATGGTTACGTAATGAGGTTTAACTTCATCTTAAGTATTTCATGTGTTTATAAGTGTGCAATACACCTTTGTGACCATGTTTTTTTACTTATTAAAATTTATGTAGCTGTTAAAGAACATCGATGTTGATCCAACTCTGTGGTGGTTAGTGCACGGGCCGAAGTTCATAACGCGTAGTTATATGAAGTACCAAGTGAATGGATTTTCATTTTCCACGAAAAAGTACGAAGACCGTATGGTAACACAAAATAGCGGTGTATGCATGAGAGCAATTACAAAATTTAGATCGAGTGGCAAGGATAAAAATTATAAGGAAGCAGAAACAACGTATTACGGAGTCATTCAACAGATACTTGAGTTGGATTACACTGACTTCAAACAAACAGTTTTTTATTGTGATTGGGTAAAAGTCGAGGATAAGGTCAATGGTTGCAAAATAGATCCCATTTCAAACCTCATCATGGTAAATTTAGGGAAATTGAAGAACAAAAATAACGTAAATGACGAGCCATTTATTCTTGCATCAGAAGCGAGTCAAGTTTTCTACTCAAAAGATTTAAAAAATAACGGATGGTCTGTGGTCTTGCATACACCAAAACAGTTGACTACAAATGTGGATGACATTGAGTTCCCTACCGTCTATCAATCAGCTTTTGAAGACAATGAAAAATTAGAAGACCTTACCAAATCCATATGTTAACTTATTAGTATTCGTACATCACATGATTGTGTGTCTGTATATTTGTAATTGCACGATTGTGTGTATGTATGGTTTAGAATATTTTATACATTCCAATGCAATTTCAGGTGTTGTCACTTAATAATTTTATAGGAAACTATGTTAGAAAATCCACCATCTTCACACTCGTCAGGTTCAGAGGCGAAGAAAGTTGATCAAAACTTACTTGGTATTCCGGTCTCAGATAACGCTGGAAAAATCGCTACTATGCTCGGTAAACTAGTAAGAGCTCATGTGCCGATATCATATATAAGTTTGAATAAAGTACCTGGAATATACAAGGACAACGTTTGGAACGAATTGGTGGTAAGTATCCTTATCTGTTTGACAACAACTATTTCATTCAATAGCCTTATGGTTTCAACTCTTTGCACAACACATAATTTAATATATTTTTTGCAGAAAATTTATGAGCTCGATCCGCTTTCAAAGGAAATGTTTTTAAAGAGAATGGCCAAGGCTTTTAGGAGATACAAGAAAAACTTGAGAGTAGTTTATTATGATCCTTTCAACAATGACGAAGAACGGTTGAAAAATTGCCCACCTACAGTTGCTCAAGAAGATTGGGCAGAGTTCGTAAAAAATGAAGCAACGCCTGAAGCGATCGGAAGAAGGGAGGTAGGCAAAAAGAACAGAGCATTGCTCAGTTATGCTCATCATGCAGGACGTAAAAGTCACGCTAAAATAGAACAAGAAATGGTAATTTATATTCATTTTCATTCAAATGATTTACACATTGTGGTTGGATATTCATGTCGTTGCATCAACTTGTATTGCAAATCGTTACTAGTCCATCAACAAATATCAGTCGTCGTCAAGTATGGGAGAAGACACACAGGAAAAAAGATGGTAGCATATCAGATGCCACTTCTTTATACTTTGTAAGTTAAACAAATATTAACTTGCATATTCTTTAAAATTCCTTATTCATGTAAGTATTATCATATTACAGGATCAAATTGCGAAAGCGAAGGAAAAGATCACTGATAGTGATGAAGAAAAATTGACAGTGGATGAAGACATCTTATCACAAGTGCTTGGTAAGGATGCAAGGGGTAGGAGCCGCGGTGTTGGGACCGTTATACCAAAGACTAAAGTTAAGGCTTGTGCCATTGCACAGAAACGACTCCGACATGTTCATGGCGAGAAGGATGAGTTGAAAATGAGGGTGGGAAGTTTGGAGGGTACAGTGGGAAATTTGTCTGGGCAAATGGAGGGTTTGATCAACATGGTGGGAAATATTGAATAGGGAATTCGTGCACCGGTCAATTCTTCTGATGGAGGATGCACCACACAATTCAATGCTCCTGAATTCATTGCTTCGCAGTTCCAGGATTCGACCAATGTTACGAACAATCAAAAATGTGAAATCCTCAACTCTGATTTAGAAGTAATAGGAACAGGTATTTTTAACATTTAAACATTTATGACATAATAAGTAGAAAACTTAAATAATAATAAATATTCCCTTTTATTGCAACAGGTACTATATGCCGAGATTCTACATTATCCAACATCCATGGGAAATCTGTACCACCCACACATGAAAAAGTGGCGTTGGACAGTATACTGCTACCAGATGAGAGAACCAGCAAAATGAATCATCAATTTGCAGAGACCTTTGCTGATGTTGGAGTGGGTGGATATGTGTGCCATCCAAAGTGTCTTATTCGATATCTCTAGATGATGGAGCAGGTATATTTTCTGTTTATGTGGTCCACCTTTCTCTCTTGAAGCTTTGTCCAATGTCGAATAACGACTTTAATAAGGTGTTTCTACATATGAATTATGTGTATTATTAAGTTTATCTTTAGATAACGATTATCAAAAAATATTTAAAATGTCAATTTTAGACACTTAAGTTACTCAGATGGTATCGAGATGAATTTTAAAATCCGAGATGTACACCCTAGATACACTCATCTCACCCGAGATCTCATTCGATACAAGATATTATGTGTAGAATTTCCGAGGCGAGACGCCATTGAAATATGAGATTTAAAACCTTGGTAATAATAGTAGCTACTATTTTCTACTTATGTCAGTATCATTGTAATTTATATAACAAAGTATATCCCTTAATATTATACTAACATAATTCGAAGAAAATGTTGTTATATGATTTTTGTTAGTGGATAAATTTATTATTGATTAAGAGAATAATTGTATAATCTATTTTTGACATATTTGAGAAAAAATAAAGGTGAATAATCCCACGATCTGATACTGTAATGACCTTTTTGTATCATAATTCAATAAAGTGATCAAATTATGGCTGAATTATAAACAGTTAAGCCCTAAATATTTTTTAACATATAATTGTGATTGTTATGTAGTTTGGGTCGAATTATGTACTTTGTAGAAAAATATATATGAAAAAACGATGTTTTCTAAGATAACAGTTTTGATTGTCACCGGTTAGTTTATTATCTAGCGAATTTGCTAATTAGTGATTAATCTTGTCTTTATATAGTTAAGGCAATTTATTTACACATCTTTTCCTTCTTATATCCCTTAAAACTGTATTTAAATAGGCCTTACATTTAACAAATCTAAGATCCATATAATTAGATATACTTTATTTGTAAAGAAAGCTGTATGTGACACATTAAATATGCTAAAATAGTTGATTATCGCTGCATTATGCGTAAACATTCTTGATGTATAATTTAGGGAAAATTATGTGTAGATTTATTACTTTGTGAATTGTGTCATGGGGTTATTTGATATGAGTAATAAAAGTATGCCCATCGACATGGCTATCAGCATTCATAGATATATCCATGATAGAAGTCTACCAATCAATGTGGCTATCAATATTCATTGATATGATAGAAATATGCCCATCAGTGTGCCTTTCAGCATTCATAATTATATAATGATAAAAGTTTGCACATTGGTAAGCTTACAACAGTCGTAGATTTTGTGATAAAAGTTTGTCCACCAGTATGCCTACCAACAATTACAAATATCATGGATTACATGTGGAAAATAATTAGGTAGACAACTTGACATTTGGATAATTGATTTAATGACTGAGACTTAGAATACAGTTTAAAGTGGAAGATAGGCTACTGATGTCTATACAAAGATACTCAAAATATAGACATTTGGATAAAAGCATCAGCTGAGGGTTTGTCCACCAGTATGCCATCTCACCTGATGCTTTTGTGATAAAAGTCCGTCCCTGTTGAATATCAACCGTTCATTTTATATGTATCACTTAGATTGGTAAATTCTAAAATTTGCTAGGGACTTAATTAAGCAAACGAAAAATCTTTATTGGGTGCAAACTTAGCTAATTCATCATCCAAATCTCTATACTATAATCTATCATCCAGTGGAAATTGGCGATAGTTCAAAGCTGATATTATCATTAGTATAAAAACATTATATCAGTTGAGACTCCCACGCTTTCCTTGTAGTTTCCATTATCTTGATGCCTACTTGACAATCTATTTTGAATCCAGATATTAATTTCTTTTAAACATTGCATTTACACGTAGGTGATTAGTGATCATAACGACTATGGGGATATAAAATCAAAGTTCATTACTAAACCTTTTCTTAAATCCTTAATGATGTGCATATCTGCCTGTAGCAATAAAGGAATGATGATTTTACAGTGCTGTGCAACTGGTAAGAATGACAAAATATTATATCTGCATGTAGTGTAAAATTTGAATACCAATTATATTTAATGAATCTATAACAGCTGATAAGATTACTAATTACCAATGGAGAGTTTCTATATGTATAGACATGGATATGGATCTATACTAATGGAGAGTTTCATTATTCATATTCCTATTACATTTTAAATAAACTGAAAGTTCATGCAGTATAACAACTGCGCACATCTTACTTCTCAACTTGAGACTCTATCCGGGGTTCCTTTGAGTCTTATTTCTTTTACAGTTAACTGTTACACCGAAGTACAAAATGTGAATGCTTATTTGTATCTTATTTTTGGTTGCAGGTATGCCAAGTTTATTGGTGTACGATTCCTTCTCAAATGATTTTTCAGTTGTACCAAGATTTGAGGACTTCAAAGGTGTTGGGCATTTCCTTGGCATGGAGTGTGTGTATTTTTTAAAATGTAGGCCTTTTGTGTTTGCTACTGTTATTATATAACAGTACAATCTCCTATGATTATCATTATCGTTAACTATGATTCTTGAATTGTAACCATATAAAGACTTGTAATGCCAGCGATATATTAATGTGCTAAATGCTAGTGTTATGTAATGATATTACGTAATGATATTGTTAAGTTATTACGCACTGCAATGCGGATTATTGAATCATTTGAATGTGCACTGTCTATAATATTATTTGTTTTGATGTCTCGGAATGATTATTGATTATATATTGGATATGAATAGGTCTATAATATTATATATTGGATATTGATTATATATCTATATCTAATTGACTAATTAGATACGGCTTTTAGCCGTATCTAATTGGTTCATTAGACGCTGTCTATTTGTCAATTAGATACGGCTTCTGGCCGTATCTAATGTGTCAATTAGATACGGCTAATGGCCGTATCTAATTGATACATTAGATACGGCTAAAAGCCGTATCAAAATATTAAGCTCGGCATATTTTGATACGGCTTTTAGCCGTATCTAAATATCGTTTATGGTGTAGTGGATCATATTGTATCAAGTATATAATAGGAAGAAAATACCTTTTATTTAGAACAAGATTGGTCAACGAGTTAGATATATGTAACAAATTACATAATAGCCCCTAGGATATACCTCTAACTCTATCGGATATTAATGTACTTAGCTCCTGTCGAAATGTTTTACAATATTAACATACCCTTGCAGCTCAGATATGCTTTACTATATTAAGGTACCATGCTCCTTTCGATATGCTTTAGTTATAATCTAAACATACCAATATTGCAAACTCTCTATTTTTGTTAGACTGACACGTTTTACAATATTAACATACCCTACTTCTATTGATAAGGTTGACAATATTAACATACATTCGTAACAGTGGCGGAGCCACATTGATCTTGGGGGGGTCACGTGACCCTCCCAGGAAAACAATTTTTTTTTAAACACCGTACCCTTGAAATTTTGATTTACTCATTAATTTTGTCTAATTTTTTTTACTTAATGCTTATGAATGGTTAAATTTACTGTGGAAACTTGCTGTTTGCTGGTCTTAAGGGTCTCGTTGCAGTTAAATACATTAGGCTGCCCACAACTTATTGCACAGGTGCCAATGACTGAAAATAGGATGTTTCCTTTATCTCTTAACCATGTCATCCAGTCATGTTATACAGCTATAATAAAAGACTCCTCAACCCTTTGGCATCTCCGCTATGGCCATCTCAATTTTAATGGGCTGAAGACATTATTTCGAGAAAATATGGTGACAGGTCTTCCTCGGATTGATAATATTTCACATGTTTGCGAGCAGTGTATTGTTGGCAATGTAACTGGAATGTAACGGTGCAGTAGTTAGTGTATGGCAGTAGTTATGCTATTTGATGGTTAGAAGTGGTGAAGAGGTGTGTAGATGTTGCTGTTTTATGTTGTTGGAGGATGTCTGCAGTGGTTAGTGGTGAACGTTAGCATGATGAAGAAGACGTTCAGCAGAACGTTGGTTGCAGATGTGATAGCGAAGAAGACGAAGTCAGTAATGAGGTAGGACATTTGTAGAGTGCTCGAGAGAACTGTTTGAAGTGGAAGCCTACAAGTGCAGTAGGTAAAACCTGTGAGTGAAGCAGGTGTGGTTTCATGTCATTCAACAAGTAAGTGAAGAAGAACCGCAGTTCATTGTTTTGTAAACTGGATGTTAGCACATCTAGTTTAAGGGAGGGTGTTAGAATTAGTCAATAAGGTGTGTTCCTATTAACGTGTTAAGTGGTGGTTAAGATCCACATCTGTAGGTTAGTGGATAGTTGTTTTTTAGTCTATTTAAATCTTTGTATTTTCTACCGTTCAATTAAGCAATAAACAATGTAGTCTCTTGTGTTTCACGTTTAATCTCTCTCCTTCTCCTTTTAAAATTCTAACAGGGAATTTGTTTATTGAATATTTCTAATGCTTAATTTGTTTATTGAATGCATCTTCTCCGGTTTCACTAATTTGTCTAATTTATTCACTGGTTTTTAATGAATATGGAGTGTTTAATTTAAGTTATGCTTAGATTAACTAATAATATTATGTTCCAAAATGCAAAGCCTTAAACTGAATATGATGTTTTGAATTGTTTTTGCAATACTGAAATCATTGCTCAACTTTCTTGCGACACTGAAACCAATATTGAATAATTGTAAAAAAAAAATCTGAGGGCTACCGCCTCCGAATCCTCGACGTTTCAAATTGTGCCCCGTCCAGGTTAAAATCCTGGCTACGCCACTGATTCGTAACTTCATTTTCTAGTTACTTGTATCAACACATGTTTAAAACAATAATCAACTCATGTACTACTATATACATACACATATATATCATTCAACGGCGTTGTTATCTAATTGAGTTAAAGTACCATAGAGTATTTATATCGGTCTCTATTGGTTTAGGTTCAATTTTTGCATTATACAATCGTTCGGTCGTGATCTGATTGAACATTTTAGATGACAGAATTGATGTCAGACGGTTACTTATAACTTATTTCAAACATCTGACTTGTTGAAGAAAATTTTATTAGCTTTCCAAACGTCCGACCACTTGATTTAGACGACTGGATCGATTAATAATTAAGACTTTTGGATCCTAATATTAGAAGTCTAAAAGGGGTCAAAAGTGTACTATTTAATTTTGGACGTCTGAACTTTATTTAGGTGCCTAAAATGTTGTTGCGTGGGATTTCTATTCTTATTTTAACTACATCTCGTACTCCTAAAATATCTTACGGGGAGTTAATATATGTATGTGGAGTTCATACAACATTTCATCTTCAAGAAAACTGTGACATGGGGACATGTTCAAATGCCAAACCAATTTCGAGGCAAAGGAAATTTCTAATATGCGGAGCTAAAATTTTTCTTTATCAAAACAGAAGTAAACAATAAATTCTATTTTTCAGCATGTGTCAGCAATAGGTTGTCAACAATATGTGTGTTCAGAAATTAGCAGAAAACAAATGGACAAGTATTTTCAAATATATTTACCAGGGAAAAATGGCAGGAATATACTTAAATTTGGATACAAATAAATTACACAAAAAGGAAAGAACCTCTGCAATATTGATAGGAGAGAAGGAATAAATTGAAAACCAAAATATGTATCTCCTTGTTCACTACAAGTCCACCAAATAAATCCAATCATTCTTTAACTGACCTTTTGGCATATTCATGTGTTTATGACTTTATGATTCATGGGTAAAAACGTCTCAATAATATAATTATATTAATTCAATAAAAATTGATATACATCTCCGGTATCACTTCTCAATAATATAATTATATTAATTCAATAAAAATTGATATACATCTCCGGTATCACTTCTCTATAATAAATATTAAAAATAGTTAAATATTACTGCGTTCAGAAATAGAATAAAACTTCTCTAATTTGGTACACTTCCAACCAAAAACAGTTCATGTCAAGTAGCAGCAACAGCAGCCATAACGCTTGCTTGCTGTACCTCTTTCGGTTCTGAAGTTGAATTATTGGCTTTCTTCATTATATACTTCACCGTTTTCTTTGCATTTTCAACGTACTTCTTCTCCATGGCATCGTCTATTTCAATTTGCTCTTTTCTGCACTCTTCACTGCAGAAAGGAGTGTCGCCTTTGTACATGTATATATCGTACCCATCACCCAACTTCTTTCTGCAAAAACTACAGCAATTCAGAAAATCTTTTGAGATCGAGAAGCTTCTTCGAAGATTTCTTGTGGTGTTTTTTGCTTGTAAAAGCGATGAAATGGAGAAAGCTTTTGTATTTTCCATAGTCTGTTTGTTTGGTAAAATGTATATTTCAGGGTGTGATTTCAAGTGGTCTATATATAGAAGCATTTGCACTTTGTGAACGAAAAAGCAAAAGCCAACTAACCAGTCATCTAAATACCTTTCCCTCGACATAATGCTCAACTACTTGATCTAAAGTGAACCATGTAGGGTATGAAAGGGTTAGATGTTTTCTTTTAACTTTCATCTTTATGTTTGTTTAAATATCATACTGTCAATTATAAAGAAAAATGTGTAGGGTTCTAATCACAGTGCACAAAACATACTTCTTCAAATACCTGAATGTGTATTAAGATTTAGAAAATGCTTAGTTTGTGAAAATGAAAAGTTAGTGTTGATAATTATATTTTTCAAAAAAATTACAAATGTATGTATCACTATCATTTCAAAGTTAAAAAGAATAATCATTATATTTGTAATATGGTTTAATGTACGACCGTACTTATAATAACTTCTGAAATATAGATCAAGAAGAGAAGATTAACAAAAAATAAAATAAATAAATAAATAAACTTTTCAACAAAGGAAGATGCTTTTACGTGAGTAGATGCCGACTAGGATATATACTTTAAATACGTAATAAAGTTTTCACCTCCTCTTTCTTCAATTTATGAGATACAATGCATAAGCAAAATGGCACAGTGTATTGTTTGTCCATACTACACTAGATACCAGCACTGTCACCGCTATGGGCCAGATCGAGAGGGCCTACTAAATGAACGGGTAGGATATTGTGTAGAGTTGCTGTAGATGTCAAGATGATGAGCTGGTGTCACATATATATGTCATTACGTGTTCAAAAGAATTTGCAAATGGGCCATGGATTTATCCTAAAGAGGATGGAGACTGCTCTACTATTATTGGTGGTCCAGAACGAAGAATCTGACATACTCATCATTTCTCACCCCAAATGTTTGGAAATAACTCCTATATTCCTATTTTTTGCCGATGATGTCTAACATTGATTACCGAGAAACGTCCAGATCCTCAGAGATGATCGAGAGAACAGTGATATCAGATGATTGAATGGATAAGTTGTAGTAAAAGGATCTGAAGTTAGCTAGAGAGAGAAGGAGGGGAAAAAATGACTCAGATTTTAATCATTTTATCCAGCACCCGTACTGAACATAATACTACCTAACCGATAAAATGATTTGGTAGTTCAAAATGGTACAAATGTTCTCTTGCCTTCTTTTACTATAAAAAAGAGGCGAGCTAAAATACCGAACCAGCTTCATGATTCAGTTTTGGTTAGAAAATGTTTGAAATTGATGGTTGAAACAATAAAAAGAAAGCGACGTGAGTTGTGTCGTAGATGAGGTCACTGTTTTAAAAGCGAAATTTGGCACGACTATGGTGAAATCAATAATTATCGTGTGCTTTTCAAGATTAATACAACAATCCTTCAAATTTGTGCACTCAAGGTTGAAGAATTTAGAGTTTTGTATAAGTTACCACGTAAGAGTTTCAAGTATTTTGAAAGATAGATTTAATTTTAGAGGAATTGTAGAGAGAGAAGATGAAGAAGATAAGTTTTGTTTAGTGTACTTGTATTCTTTTTGAAAGAAGAGAGAAATGAGAGAGAATAAAAACAGACGTAAAAAATTTCACTCTCTTGAATTTATCAATCACAATAAATAAACATTTCATAAATAAAAATGTTTCCTGATTAATAAAGTATACAAACGATCAAGCAATGAAAAGTCTTTGGTTTTTGTTGTAATTATCCAATTACCTCCACTAATTAAAACAAAAATTAAAAAAAATGAATGAAAATAAGCTGATGTTACCCGGTACCTTGGCCCGACTACAAGACGGTAGTTGCAGAAGCTATGATTGAACGTTGATGGACGTAGGGTCAAGAATTAGTCTACTTCGAGTCATGAAGGAGTTTACTTCGAGTTGTCTCATCATCGATTTCGAGTCAGTGTGAATCAACTACTAGGGGTCGGCATACGAGTGGGTTGGTGTTACTTTGAGCCTAGGGATCGTTTGGCATCGGGCCGACATAATTGTGAGGGTTCGGTGTGGAAAAGGGATCGGCAGTGGAGAATGGCTAGGGTCGGTCATTTCGGATCGGCATGAAGCATAGGGGTCGGTCACTTTGGGTCGGTGTGTTCAAGTCAGGTCGGCACTCAAAGGGGTCGGTCACTTTAGGTTGGCAGAGCTCGGATCGGCACAAAGTACATGGGATCGGTCATTTGGGGTCGGTGCATTTCAGAGGGTTCGGTATCTTCTTCAGGCCACCATGGTCTTTTACTCGGGTCGGCTATGGTGAGTCCAAGATTGGGTCGGCATTGGATGAAGCACGAGCCATTTTGAGTCATTCAAGGACCAGCTTCGGGTCGGCAGCATTTTAGAGGTCGACGTGTTTTCTGCTTCGAGTCTCAGCCTTGTATACATCGAGTCATAGTCCAATTTACTTCGAGCCAGATTGGGGGCTACTTCGATCAACACCCAGGAAATCCAGGGTCGGCTTCGAGGGATCGGCATACTCAGGTCGGTCTTACTAGCTTATCAGTTGTGGGCCGAACTCTCTTGGTCGTGGGCCTGAAGGACTGAAAAGAGATACAAGTTCAGAGAAGCCAGGCTATCTCCATCTATAAATAGAGGGGCAGGGTTCCATTTTAGAGGATCTTTTTTTCGAGAACGAAGGGGAGACTCTGCCATTTTCTGTACTCATTTCCTTTTCATTCTAAAATGAATTCAAGCTATTCTTTATGGATTGTATCTGTATTAAAACAGTTAAGAAAGCAATAAAGGTTACATTTAAAGTGGACGTAGGTAGTTACGTCGAACCACTATAATTCTATTGTTCTCGTTTTTACTGTTATTTTTGCATTATATTGTGTTATTCCTCTGTTTCAATTTACTATCTTCATTTATCTCTCTACACAAATCTACTCTCGAGTGTTAGTGAACAATTCTGGTGCTAACAGCTGACTAGAAGAAAGTTTCATTCATAAAAACCAATGTCTTTCGATTGAATTAATACACAAAGAAGTGAGTTAAAAACTTAGCATAAGTAGTGAATTTCACCTTGAGCTAACAAGGTTTGGTTTGAGATCTCACAACACGTACTACACTTCCAATTTATACAAACTCCGCGATAAATATGCACTTTTAATAGACATGCACCTACCTTGGGAACTCATGAGTGCTCTAGATAGCTCAAGTGTAACACCCTGTTTCCTACGCTGTATTAATAAACAAATTTAATTAAATAGAAACATTCAAATTCAATTTTTGATAATTAATATTTTGAAAGAAAATATTTATATAGTTGAAGTCTATAAATAAAATATATATTTTTTAATAAATTGAATTAAATTAATAAAAAAATTTAAGTAATAAAGTGAAATTGAATAAGTTGTTTTAATTGAATATAAAATATATCTAAAGCGTAAATAATTGCTATGCGATTACAATAGTGAAAAATAAACAAACAAGTATCGAATTGAATGATTAACAAAATAAAATTGCAGAATGAAGTATCAATTGAAATAAATTTGCAAATGAATTGAAAGAGTAATATGCGTGTATGTATGTATGTGTGTGTGTGTAAGGGGAGAGAAATGAACTAGTTTAAAATAGAAGCCCGAATCAAGGCCCAAGCCCATTTAAACTTATTTCTTCTCTCCTTTTCTAGAACACTCTAGCTTCTTCACCAATTTAAGCCCAAAATCGTCCCCCTTCATTTCAATTTTTGCCCTAAATCAATATAGCATCCAAGAAAAAAATGAATTGTGAATGAACCTGGCTAGGCGACTCGAAGGCGACGGCTTAAGGAGAAACGCTGCAAAGACCCGCGTTTTACGTATCCAAGGATCATAAAATATTTTTATTTTATTCATATGAGGTCGTATGAATCTAAAATTTTGGAAAGTGACCCTTAGGAACATTTTCCACGTCTATGATTTTTACTGAATTTCTATGTGATCATTTTGACCCTAAAAAACTTATTTGGACTATAAATTTTAATAGAAGCGGAATTAGGGTCTCAAACCACTTCCATTGCTTTAGGATGACGATTTCCCATTCCATAGAGTTGCCATATAAAAAATGGAGTTGACGTTTGAAAGTTATAACTGTATTAAGTTTTGGTTGCTACTGGCCAGTTTTAATGGGTAATTAACTAAGCCTGTGCTTATGTCCATTATCCTATACTAAAAATTGTGCTAAGGGAGACTGTAAGAACTGATCTAAGTCATTTCCATCTACCCCAAAATAGCTCTAAACCACCATTAACCCAAATTTCACTAAAAATCACACCTTTTTCTTACTAATCTTAGCAAAATCATTGATTAGAGGGGTGATTAGCATAAGAAAGCTTTAGATTATCATTTTTTATGATTTGGGTTCGTCTCATATGTTGTCTACTTCAGATCTAAGGAGAAAATTTGGTATTTCAGGTATATGGTGAGTGGTTCTTGACCTTTCATTCTACTAATTATGTTTATAAAGTTAAAAATGTTGTTTTTAACATGATTTTGACCCTAAAATATTTTCTAACCTTAATCACACTTTTATATATATTAAAGGATGAATTTTAAAGGTTTAAAATTATTTTTAAATGGTTTTTCAATTTCTTATATTCATATGCATATGGTAATGTAAAAGTTAGATCTAGATTAAGATTTGCTTGATTATCACATTCTTATGCATTACTTTTTTGAATGGGCCTGTATGCATGGTTTTCTATGATTATATGTTGTGCTTTGATGTTGTTTAGTAGTATTTTAGGCAGTTGAAGAATAGGTTGGTGAATTCGACAAATCGAAGGCAAAGATGGTCAGCATTGGATGAAACTTTAAGGAGGGGTTTTGGAGCATGGGAGGAACCTAAGCCACAAGTTGCAGCAAAAATGGGGCTAAGGAAATAGGTCGGCGTCAAGTTATTTTAGTCGGTGATGAGTTATATTTATTGGCCAAAATGGATCGGCGACTTGATAACTCGGTGAGGAATGGCTAGAGGAGGTGGACAAGGGAAAGATGGAGCAAAATGGCTAAGTATTGGGCATGATGCCAAGTTATTTCTAGGACTTGGAAACCATTGCTTTAGAGTGATCCCGAGCTATCTTGGAGGATGGGTCGGGGTATAAGGCATAAATGAAGTAATACAAACAAGAGATTGAACTAAGCCAAGATTGGATAAGTAAATGAGTCGATGCAAAGTTATTTTTACTCGGTGTCGAGTTATTTATATTGATGGGATTGAAGTGAAACTTCCAAAAGGGGAAGTAGAGGCTTTGCAGGTCGTGCTGAAGGTGTTTATTTGTTTGTTTGGAGTTTAATGGTGACATGGTAGCATGATGATTGTTTCGGGACTTTTGGTAACAACTCGATGGCGAAAGGAGTTAGGTTCCGATGATGGCGGCTCGATGTTGAATGGAGTCATAATTATCCACAAAAGGGAGGGTTCTAAGAAAGGTGACCTATGGATAGAACAGTTGAATGGTTCTATCGCGGAACGGAATGGAGGAATGTGGAATGGTTCCTCGAGGATGATGGAAATTGGATGGAGTAAGGAAAGGGCTCGAATATGCATGTTAAGGGATCCTTGATACTAGAAGTGTTTTTTAACGTACTCAAAGTAGGGGGATCATGACGACACTCACGGGTACTCTAAAAGGTTATGGATTAGTTAAATGGATCCGTGTATCTTGGAATAGTGGAATGGTTTTAGTATCAGCTTCGAGCTAAATTGGATGACCCGTGCATAGAACGGTTGAATGGTTCTATCATGGAATAGAGGAATGTGGAATGGTTCCTCAAGGATAATGGAAATTGGACAAAGCAAGGAAATAGCTTGGATACGCATGCTAAGGGATCGTCGATACTCGGAGTGTTTTCTGATATACTCAAAGCAGGGGTACTATGAGGATGTTCATAGTACTTTAAAAGGCTACCCCGAATTGGCTGAATGGATCTGTGTACCCTTGACCAGTGGAATGGGTCTAGTATCAGCTTCGAGCTAAAGAAAGTACACTGAAAACCAAGATTTCCGTTAGTCCCCTATAGTCGAAAGGTCATACGAGTTATCATATATCCAAAGCACATTGAGTGATAGTGAGGATTATTTGATGAATGTTATGGTTGTCTTGATTGTTCTTCCGTAGTCTATCACTCTAGGGATGTCATGGTAAATAGGGATACTTGGACACCCATCATCATACTTGGTTTGCAGTGTACCTTTACTATATTTGTAGAGTAGTATAATATATTCGTTATATGCTAACTCTTTGGTTGTAGGGACATGTCAGGTATGGTTCGTTTACCCTTGTTCCTTACTATATCGAACTGTATAGTATTTTGAGATTCATTTACCACTCACACCAGACTGTTGTTTGATTCAAGCTTTTATGCTTTACTTATTATTATCTTGGGTACTCTTAAATGAGTAGACTAGATACCAGGTCTAGGTGTGATGCAGTAACTGTGCAGAGGATGAGATGGATGAAGCTATCTCGTATTATATATAGATTTCTATGCTTATTCCGCTATGCAACACTATGGAGCCTTGGTAGTGTTTTCTTATTAATATGAGACAGTTATTTAAGTTTATTTCCATTGTATGATACTGTGAATCTGTACTATGATTTTTGGATCACTTAGTTATTGCAGTCTCTTCTATTTTACATCTATAATGTATATTATATTATATTGTATTTTATTTCATGCACCTTGAGATATACGACATGTTATGTGATGTTTATTTCGTTTTAAAACCTTAATGATCGTTCTACATCGGTCGGGCATGTCAACAGCGCACTATTTTATGTATATTGGGTGCCGGTGGCATAGGGCGATCATCATATTCGGTTTAGTGCTTAGGTTACAGGTTTAACCTGAGTTGATACCGTGGTCCAGTAGATATAGGGAAGGATTTATCACCCTAGACTGGATCGAGAATACACACACACACGATAGAGAGAGTGCATATTTGTTATATATTTTGATTTTCAAAACTATATAGTAATATATATAGTATATAAGCCACGTGCACACAGAAGTACCATCGACACAGTTTTCTTTTTGATAGACTGATCATTCTGGTTACAGATAAAGAATGAGCCGACAAACAAGAAACACTGTGCGGAAATCCATCTCCAAGGTTGAGGAAGGAGCGGGATTAGAGGCTGCTAACCTTGACTTGCAAGCTATATTCAATGTGATGATGGCGAGCATGCTTCAAAATGCCTAAGCGGCCGCTTCAAATGTTGTTGTTGGTGGTGGTTCTCAAGTGCAGGCACTGAGAGCAGATTACTCCACCTTAGGAGGCAAACCATTCCTTGGAATGGAGTCAGCTATATAAGTGCAGGATTGGTTGGACATCTACAAGCGTATCTTTGGTGTAATGGAAATAGATGATGCCATGAAGAGGAAGCTGGCCTCTATACAGCTTCAAGGACGGGCCATGAACTGGTGGAATACCATTACCATTGCTACACCTAAGGATCGGTTCACTTGGGACCAGTTTAAGGCTATGTTTGAAGAGAAGTTTGTTTCGGCCACTCAGAAGTCATTACTATTCAAGAAATTTGCCGATTTAAAGCAAGGATATATGTCTGTCTCCGAATATATTACTGAGTTTGATGCTTTGTCGAAGTATATGATGTCTTTCATCGATACTCTGTTGAGAAAGAGCGAGAAGTTCATTGTGGGTTCGGGCGATTACTTAGGGGAGAATTTGGTTGGTCATGTTGATGAGCTATTCGAAAGACTTGTCAAGAAATCTCTTCACCAGGAGAGTTTATACCCCAAGTCCAAATCAACTATTGTTGCCAAGGAAGAGCCAAAACCACAACAAAGCGGTGGAGGCAAGAAAAATTGAATGGACAGAGGAAACCATCTCAGGAAAAGAACACTTAGAAGAAGGCTAAATGAGATCCTATTTGTTATAACTATGGAGACAAGGGCCGCCTAATCAGAGACTACAAATCTGATGGAAAAAAGAAGTGTTATAACTGTGGCAAACCCGTACATATATTGAAGAATTGTCTGGAACCACCACAGCAGAAATAGGTTGTGAAGGCATATGCTTTGAACGTCGTTCCGACTTCATCGAATGCCCCTTCGGCGAAAGAGAAGGGGAATGGTGTCGTTAATGTATGTTTTCTATTTATGAAGTTCCCACACGTGTTTTATTTGATACCGGGGATTCACATTCCTACATATCTAGTGATTTGGTAGACATGCTAGGATTGAAACCAGAAATAGTTGACCGACCTTTGATTACAACGAATCCTATTGGAGGCTCCACTAGCATGTGCATGATTTGTCGTGGTTTGACCTTATTGAGTCATGGATGCTCTTTTGTTTGTGATTGTTTTGTTTTGAATTTTTTAGGTTTGGGATTATATTGGGAATGGACTGGCTAAGGAAGTATGCGATAGTAGTGGATTGTGAGAGGCTATTGGTGATGATTAGGGCTATGGAGGGACGGACGGTAGTGATTGGCTGCCTGCCAGAAGATAGGGTTATGGTTGGCTTTCTATATTCGCTTGAGTCTACATAATGGATTGTCATCTGTGCATATCGTTAGAGAGTATCCGGATGTGTTTGAGGAAGTGACCAGATGACCACCGCATAGAGATATTGAGTTTCATATAGTCTTAGTAAAGAATGGGGCAGGTAATGCGTCTAGCCTTCCAATATGGATTCATCAACGAACGAATGCCCACTCGTGGAACTCGTGCCTTTTCGTGGAACTCGTTACCTCCTTGTTCAACAAGGTCACCTTCCTCCGGGTTCACTTCTTTCTCCTTACCTGGAAGCGGCTAAACGAAAATATTAAAATCTAGAAAAAATGGAAGTGATTTCTTGTCAAGCCGATATTTATGCATTTAAGGCATATGGCAGCCAGAGAGCAAAAGGAGCTGGAGGTACAAGTAAATGATCTATTGAAGAGGTGGTTCATTCATAAAAGTATATCTAAGTGGGGTGCACCTGTAGTATTTGCCACTAAGGCGGATGGCTCTTTGAGGTTGCTATAGATTACCATGAGTTGAATAAAGTGACAAAGAAGAACAAGCACTCCCACGTATTAATGACTTGTTCGATCAGCTCCACGGTGCGAAGGTATTCTCTCAATTGGATCTTTCGACAAGATTTCACTAGTTGAGAGTAGCGAATGGGAGTGTGCCGATCACCACGTTTTGTACGCCATCTAGTTTCTATGAGTGGTTTGTTATGCCATTCGAGCTAATCAATGCTTCGGCATACTTTATTGATCTCATGAACCGTGTCTTTACGGATCACCTAAACAAGTTCGTGCTTGTATTCGTGGATGAAATTTTGATCTATTCTAGGACATAGGAAGAACATAAGATGCACTTGAGGATTGTGCTTGAAGTGTTGAGGAAGCACAAGTTGAAAGAGAATTTTTCGAAATGTCACTTCTAGAGGAAGGAAGTGAGATTTTTGGGTCATGTCATCTCAGAGCAGGGCATCACAGTAGATCTTGCTAAAGTAGCGGCAGTTTAGGATTGGAACCAACCCAAAAATGCAATGGATGCGAGGAGTTTCCTAGAATTGGTGGGATATTATAGACATTTTATTAAGGACTTCTTAAATGTAGCAGCATCGTTGATCAATTTGACGAAGAAGAATTAGACTTTTGTTTAGAACGCGAAGTCTGAGCATACATTTGTAAGTTTGAAACAAAGGTTAAAGAGTATACATAGATGCTTGTGGTATTGGATTAGGTGCGGTGTTGATGTAGGAGGGAAAAGTTGTCACCTACGCTAGTTAACAGCTGAAATCACATGAAAGGAAGTATCCAACTCATGATTTGGAGTTGGGGACTATAGTGTTTGCTTTAAAGATTTAGAGGCACTACCTAGTATGTGAAAGGTTCGAGCTGTTCACGGATCATAAATCCTTAGAACACCTTTTCTCCTAGAAGGATCTTAACCTTCGCCAACATCGATGGTTGGAATTATTGGCCTCCTATGATTTCAGCATTTCTTATACGCCTGGTAAAGGAAATGCGGTCGCCGATGCATTGAGTATAAGACATGCCTATTTAGGAGCAATGTCTGTGGAATGGAAACAGTTAGAGTATATTACTGGCTATAACTTTAGACCCCATTGCGATTTGGAACTAGAGATATTGGCGAGTGTGACGACCCGCAAATCCGTACCCTTTGAATCGACAATAAACCACACATGTCCGACCCAAAAAGCACAGACCGACGGAGAGTCAAGAGAAAGAAAAGAAGAGAGAAGAAGAGAAGAGAAGAAAGAGAGAAGATAGAACCAAACAAAACAATACAGAATCTCACATCGCAGTGGAAAATATATAATATCATATCAATGATCTTTACAAAACAGAAACTGTATATACATACATCAATCAGAGCCATCAAATCAATCAATAGTTATCAGCCTGGACAGTTATAATAACATGTCATCACAATTGCTGATAATAAACAATAACTAAGCACAGCGGATAATAAACAAATACGTGTATACGAAATGAAGATCTCCAGCTCTCCTGCTGAAGCTCCAAAAGCACCAATCTGAACCTGTAAATATACTCGGTCTGACCCGAGCATTGAAAGGGAAGAACGCCCGGATCAATCTGGTAAACCAGCGTGAGAAACACACTCAACTAAATTTATTAAATTACCAAACTTTTCCTTTATAAAAAAAAAGTATCTCGTAAGACACGCCCACACATAAACACGGACATGTTTTTACCTTACGATAACTAAAACATTTCATATCAAATCATATTATATTATACTAGTGTCTAGTATATATAAATAATATTCAAAATAGCCGAAATTGTTACCATTATTAAATTCCAGCATACTAGGCTCTACAATTAAAATGGCAGGTACGTAGTGGAGTTTGGATTTCCATACAAATGACCAGGTGAAGGGACTACCTTCCGAAGGGGTACACCTCTAGATGGATGTCCCGAGGCACAGAACATCTGCCCTCTACCAACACAAGACCGGCCCACCTCTATAACTATATGGTACCGAATATGTCATCCTACGGTCGTTACCGACCTTTACCGAGGGCCCTCTAGCATACAAACCACAATAATCAGATACACAACGTCATAGCGTGTAAAGATATATCTAGAAGAGGATGATCATACCCCACTTGGGAGCGACCCACTTAGCCTTGCCGCATCTAACCCTGTTTTGGTCATTTCCTGTTGATGAGGCCAGAGAGGTAACGATTACTTTTCATAATCACATATCACATCACTTTGAATGCCACACGGCCATTTCCGTTGACTACTAATTGCCTTCCACAAAAATACAACCCTTAAGCTCATACGTCTTAAGGAGGGTGTTAAGCTAAGAGAAGTTACCTTCTCCGCCACCAACTGATGTACGTTTGTAAAAACCAATGTACGTAATCATTAGAAATGCAATGTCAGACAAACATCCATACAAGTTGTCCAGGAACAAGACAAACCGAAGGTACTCTCCTACCACATCCTGTCGGGAAATCCCTAGGATTAGTAGCGAATAGTCCTTGCATTGGATATTTCATAACGAAGAGACCACTTCTACTGGATGTATATTGGGATTTTAACCCCAAACGATCAACAAGAAGTCCTCCACTATGAAACTCCGAAATATCAATATCATCACAAGCAACCTGCACAATCGTCGCATATACGTTGGTCCGAAGTGGTTTTCAGATAAATCTGATCCTGGTCTGCTCGCACCAACAACGCAAAAGCGTTTCTCAACCTCACATAGAAACTAAGTCTCATAGACTTATCACGTTTCCAACTTTCAACTTGCTATCGGGCCAAGAAGTAAGCTCGATAGATTGTAGTAATACTCCGCACTATGCGAATCATCATCCTCAACACAAACGATAATCAAGCATACATAGAAGGCTACGTACTAAGTGTACGACTAAATAGTTCCCACATCAAGTCGTGGAACTAAAATATGGCCAATACTTGATAGTCGGTTATTTAACTATCAAAGCAAACAAACAAATATTTAGCACCATAAACAATCACTAGGCCCTTTAATTTATCTTTTATAAATTAAATCACTTGCCAAATATTCACTTTAAATTATCTTTGAAAAGATACATTCTCAAAATCATTTCAACTTTCTATATTGGAAAACATTTCCATATACTTATCTAATAATAAGTAATTCACCATTCAATTTATTTTCAACACTTAGAAAATATTACATATACTTAAATCAGGATTAAGTATATATTTTATTCTTTAAGGAAAACATTCTCTTTAAACACATTTATTTGGGTCAAAACAAATGTTGCGTAAAACATCGTTACGACAACCCAAAATTAACAGTATAGGGATTCGAAAATAAGATAGATATATAAATCCCAAATACTATACAAAATATTTCCTTTCGAAAATCATTTACTATAACAACAGTGTTATAGTCCATCATTTCCTTAATTCTCGAAAACGTCTATTTCAACACTGAATGTTGAAATCTATGGTTTTGATCCTTAACATATTTTAAAACATCTTTAAACCATTTAACTCCATTTACCAAATCCAATATTTCTAAACATTTATTAAAGGATAATCCACTGTCCAAAATTGTGGATATAATACCTTTAATAATCTTCTATATTTAATTTATCAAGATCAATTGATTTCGGATTTATAAAACAATGGTTATAAATTCCATTTATATTTTATAAAACTTCCATTTATAAATTCTCTTTATTAACAAATTTCATTTACATCTCATTACATTCAAAAATCCAATTTATAAGTTAATTGCTTATAAATCGTTTATTTACAAAATCCATTAAGTTTATAACTTCACCAATTATATAAATCTTATTTACTTCATTTTAACACTTATCAAACTCCTTTAAAATTCCATCACTTTGATTTATAAAAATTCAATTTTATAAATCTTATATATAAAACCATTTATAATAATTCAAAAATATCAATTTAAATAAACTTATTCTTTTAACAATTTACAAATTGTTATTAAAACTTATATAACTCCAAAAAATCATACTTAAGTATTATTTCACCAAAAATCATAATTTTGATAATATCAAAATTATAACATTTATTTATTTAAAATAAATTCCTTCCTTTATAACAATTCAAAACATATATTTTGAAATCACTTAAAAATCCTTTTTAATGTGAAATCATCACTTTAAAAATTTTAAAAATTCCAAAAATAGGCCCAATGATGCAACAACACCAAATACATTTCACGGCAACCAAAACATCATATATCATATGATAACAGCATATATCACAATATCTGTAAATAAATCAACATTGGTGCGGAATCCAGTTGGATCCCTCCAACCTGTCACCTGCAACAAATATACATATTAGAATATGTGTATAATGTCCGCTTCGAGGCAGACGTGCGTACAAAGGGTCATCCGCTCATACACGGGAACGTATAGGGTCATCTGCTCCACTAGGCAGTATATCCAAATATATACCAATCAATATATAGATAATATATCATATCTCATCCAAACAATCATCAATCAACATAAATAATATATATTCTCACTTATATAAAAATATCAATGAGTCAGAAAGAGTGAGTTGTACCCACATTGCTTCCAATAGCAGTTGTAGTGTTTTATTCCGAATAAAATTAAACAGCCGTTTAATTTTACCCAAAATTTTCACTAGCTCAGATAAATCCCAATCTAGCTCCATAATGTAGTGCTCGTCAATACGGACCCAACACAATTCGTTTCGTGCGAAACGGACATGGTATGAAAAAGTTACGCAATTTTAAAGATTAAACGAATTAATATATATAATACTTTCAATTTTTATTTTAATTTTAACACCCTACATTGCATCGTGGCCGTTGATTTCAGAATGGTTAGATCTGAAGCATGCGCATTTTCTTCCCCCCCACCAGGTTTCGAACGAAAGAACCCATGAAGCCGCCTCCCTTTCGCGAATTATCGCACGCACCTCGGCCACTTCAACGACGATCAGCTAGCGTCAAACGAAAGCACGTGCTCCACTCTCCCATTGGCTAGCGACCGGCCAAGCTCAGCCCACCCTACGCGTTGGAAATCGTGCATGAAACGTGTGGCTTCACACTCGATTCGTCGTCAATCCATCAAGTTAAATTCGATCGTGACCGTTGGGTTCAAAGATCTCGCGATGATCTACAACTTTGTAGTTGAAAGTATTTGCTAATTGTTTATGGATTTAGAAAGATCGAGGGAAGAAAATTGGATATTTTCGGCCATTGAAATTTAGGTGGCGGCTGTAACCTAGAAGACTAGGGTTTTGATGCAAATGAAGAAAAATAAGTCCTTATATAGAAAATTGCAAAACACTATTCATCTCGAAAATTTTCGAACTCGAAACGAAGCATGCCGCCTGGCATTTATAATGTTTTACCCCTATTCCGAACACAATGGAATATATATTGGGAGCCAATTCGTTCGTATTTAGAAGACAGGTTTTCGAATCGACTATTTAAATTAAAAATTCACTTAAACCGATTTCTATGTGTTTTAGCTTGCCCCGGACAAACCGTAAATCCAATTGATATAAAATTTGAAATCTTACAATAATATAACATTACGGTTCCAATGAAACTAGTTTCGTCGAAATCCGAGACTGTATGAAAAATGGCTATTTTTACTCGTTAATTAAATATTAAAATATTCAATTTCTACAATTTAACTTTTAATTCAATTTCAAAAGTTCTCTAACATCATTCTAATTCAAATATAATTTACTACAACTTTATAAATCATTTTTATTCCCATTAAATTCAATTTCCAACTATTTACACAATTTCAGATATTAAATTAATCATTTAATTATCCAATTAAATCCTGATATTTCAAATATAAGTTATTCAGCTTATAAATTTTACTTGTGAATATTTAAAATCAATTAAATATATGAATTTCAAATGATGGAATTTCTGGGTCGTTACAACGAGTTTGACTATCAGACCTTCTTTGATTGCGCAAATCAGTACTAGTCAGAGGCGAGATGCTAGACTAGCAGAGATCATGGAAAAAATAGAAGGATGTGTAGAGTCTGAAGATATAAAACAATATGGACTCGACCGAGAAGATTGGCTTTGTAAGGATAGGAGGCCGTTTGTTCCCGATGATGATGGATTACGAGATGAGGTGCTACGAAGTGCCACCATTCTAGGTTAACCATACATCTCGGCAGTAATAAGATGTACTGTGATACGAAGCAGACCTATTATTGGGAAGGGATGAAGATGGATGTTGGGACATTCATCTCAAAATGCATGAACTGCCAGTTGGTGAAGGAAGAGCAAAAGAAGCTAAGTAGGTTGTTGCAACCACTTGAAATTCGCAAATGTAAGTGGGAGCAAATATCAATGGACTTAATTAATGGACTGCCGAGGACTCGACCAGGGTATGACAATATCTGGGTTATAGTAGTTTGATTGACTAAGAGCGCTCGATTTATACCCATCAAGTCAAGTAGGACGGTAGCCAAACTTGCCGAGTTGTATGTGAAATGGGTCGTACGATTTCATGGTGTTGCGAAGATCATTGTGAGCGACTGAGACCCGCTGCTCACCGATGAGTTCTAGAAGTGCTTACAAGAGGCTTTGGGTATCGAGTTGCATCTTAGTACAGCTTATCACCTACAAACGGATGGGTAGACTGAGAGAGTGAATCGTATATTGGAGGATCTCCTACGGGCTTGCATACTTGATTTCGAAAGCTCGTGGGATGATCATCTACATTTGGTGGAGTTCGCATACAATAATAGCTATAAGTCTAGTATCGGTATGGCACCGTATAAAGCATTATATGGCCGACCGTGTAACGCCCCTTCGTGTTGGTGGGAAGGAGGCAAGAAACTGATACTTGGGCCAGATTTGATTAGAGGAACCTCGAAGAAGATAGAGATCATTCGACAATGAATGAAAGCTGCTCAAGATAGGTAGAAGAGCTGCGCCGATAAGAGACGTAGAGATTTGTAATTTTCTGTCGATGATATTGTGTTTATGAAGATTTCTCCTTTGAAGAATGCTATTCGATTCAGTAGCAAGGGAAGGTTGGCACCAAGATTCGTAGGTCCTTTTTTGGTAAAAGAGAGGATTGGGAAACTAGCATATAGGGTCGACTTACCTCAGAAGATGGCGGATGTGCACAATATCCTCCAAGTTTCTCACTTGTAGAAATTTGTGCACGACTCGGGCGTGAGGATTGCACCAAATCAAGTAGATGATATCGAGATTGAACCAGAAGCTTCGGGACCTCGTAGGCCGGTTCGTATTATCGGACGTGATACGAAACAACTTAGGAGGATGACGGTGGTGTTAGTGAAGGATCAATGAGGCGAAAGTGAAGGCGATTGCACATGGGAAATTGATGAGAGCATAAGGCCACTCATCCAGAGCACTTTGTATAGTAAGGCCTACTGTTTATCGCATTTGCTTTCACTTTTGATATCATATAACGTAGTTTAGTATCTCGCATGATAGGATAGGCTTACCTTCACTCTGGATTGCATGGTTGCCTGTTTGATATGTTATGATGGCTGCACATAATTGGTAGGCATGCGGGGTAATCATATTAGATTTATTTGGGGATTTTGAGGGTGAAATTCCTAAATGGGGAGAGTGTAATGATCCGTGTTTTACGTATCGAAGGATAATAAAATAATTTTATTTTATTCATATGAGGTCGTATGACTCTCAAATTTTAGAAAGTGACTTTAAGGGATATTTTCTATGTCCATGATTTTTACCAAATTTATATGTGACCATTTGACATTGAAATTATTTTTTGGACTATAGCTTTTGGTACGAGCCAAAGTAGTGTCTCAAACCATTTCCCTTGCTTCAAAATGATGATTTTTCATTTTGTAGAGTGGTCATAATAGAAAAACGGACCTATCGTTTGAAAGTTATAGCTAGTTTAAGTTTTGACTGCTACTGGCTAGTTTTAATGAGTAATCAACTAAGCCCGTGCTTAGACCCATTAACCCATCTCGAAAATTGTACTAAGGGGAGGTTGTAGGAACTGATCTAAGTCATTTTCATCTTTCCGAAAATAGCTCTAAATCTTCATTAACCTAAATTTCATCCAGAATCGCCCCTTTTCCTTACTAATCTTAGCCAAACCATTGCTTAGAGGGGTGATTAGCATAGTAAAGCTTTAGATTATCATTTTTGTAAATTTGGATTCATCCTTTTTTTCTTTCTACTTTAGATCTAAGGAGAAAAATTAGTATTTTGGGTATTTGGTGAGTGGTTCTTGACCTCTCACTCTACTATGCATGTTTATATAGTTAAAAATGATGTTTTAAACATGATTTTGACCCTAAAACATTTTCTAACCTTAGTCGCACTTTTATACATGTCTAAGAATGAATTTTAAAGGTCTGAAATGGTTTTTAAATGGTTTTGCAATCCCTTGTATTCTTATGCATATGCTAATGTAAATGTTAGATCTAGTTTAAGATTTGCTTGATTATCACATTCTTATGCGTCGCTTATACGAACAGATGTATATGCATGGTTTTTAATGATTGTATGTTGGGCTTAGATGTTGTTTACTAGTATTTTAGGTAGTTAGAGAATAGGTTGAAGAATTTGACAAATCGAAGGCAAAGATAGTCAGAATTGGATGAAACTTAGAGGGTTCTGCAGCATGGGAGGAACCCAAGTTACAAGTCATAGCAAAAATGAGGCGAAGGAAATAGGTCGACATAGAGTTATTTTAGCCAGTGACGAGTTATTTTTATTGACCAAAATGGTTCGACGACTTGATGACTCGGTAGGGACTGGCTAGAGGAGGTGGACAAAAGCAAGATGTAGAACAATGGCTAAGTATTTGGCATGATTCCGAGATATTGCTATGACTTTGAATTCTTTAGAGCGATGGAGAGCTATTTTGGAGGATGGCTTGGGGTCTAAGGCACTTGGGAAATGAAGTACTAGAAGCAAAAGATTGAACTTAGCCAAGATTGGCTAAGTAAATAAGTCGATCCTGAGTTATTTTAAATCGGTACCGAGTTATTTATATTGATGGGATTGAAGTGAAACTTCTAGAAGGGGAAGTACAGGCTCTTCAGGTCAAGCTGAAGGTGTTTATTTGTTCGCTTGGATTTTGATGGCGATATGGTAGCACGATGATTGTTTTGGGACTTTTGGTAACAACTCGATGGCGAAAGGAGTTAGGTTCCGATGATAGCGGCTCGACGTCGAACGGTGTCATGATTATCCATAAAAGTGCGAGTTCTAAGAAAGGTGACCCATGGATAGAAAGATTGACTGGTTCTATCGCGGAATGGAGGAATGTCGTCGAACAAAGCTGTTTATAAAACATACTTAATTCTGTTATAAACACTCCATACTTTTACGGGCATCAGTTCTTTGAAAGCCACGGGTAGTAAATATTCCATCATGATATGACAATCGTGACTTTTCATCCCACTCAATTTATTGTTTTTAAAGTCAACACGTCTACGAAGATTAGAAGAAATCCTATCGGCAAATCTTAGTTCTTCCACCCACTTTAGCACGAGTTTTACTTGCTTGTTCTCTAGCTCATAGCATGCTTTGGGTTTTTATTGTCATTGGGCTTCATATGAAGTTCGGGGTGTTTATAATAGTTTGCTATATAAAGTCTTGAATTCAAATCATCCTTAGTCTTCCCCTTTACATTCAAAATTGTATTAAACACATTATCAAACACGTTTTTTTCGTTGTGCATCACGTCAATATTATGTCAGAGTAAGAGATCTTTCCAATATGGTAACTCCCAAAATATACTTTGTTTGCACCAATTATGAATGTCCGATTTTCCTGGAATTTCATTCTGTACTCAAGTTTCATGTATCTTTGGATAGTCCTTTACAATTTCATATAATTATTCGCTTGACCAAATCTTTGGTGGTTGCATATTATCTTCCTTGTTAGCTATAAAGTTTTTTCTATCTCTTCTTAAAGTATGATTGGGATAGAAAACACCGATGACAATAAAACTAAGAAATTTTCATCCCATACCGTAAAGAAAACGCTCGTGTTTCTTCCATGCAATAAGAGCAGGCTAGACGACCGTCGTACTCCAACTAGAAATCATCCCATATGCAAGAAAATCACTAATAGTCCATAATAAAGAAGCGAACATACGAATTTTTTTTCTCTCGAAATGTCTTATGTTTCAACTCATTCATTCCATAGTGTTTTCAACTCTTTGATCAATGGTTGTAAATAAACATCGATTCCTTGTGTTGGATCATGAGGGCCAGGGACGACAATAATGAGAAACATATTGGTGTTTTCATACACATCCATAGAGGTAAATTATACGGAGTAACGATAATTGGCCAGGATGAATATTTACTACCAAACTGAGAGAATGGTGAAAATCCATCCGTACATAAACCGAGTCTGACATTACGACTTTCTATAGCAAATGCATGATAAGTCTTATCAAAATGTTTCCATGCTTCTCCGTCTGATGGATGTATCAAAGTTCCTTCTTCCGATGTTCTCACACTGTGCCATCGCATACGATATGTCGTAGCAGAAGATGCATATAACCTTTGAAGTCTGTGAGTGATGGGTGAATAATGCATTCTCTTGTACGAAACTTCTTTTCCTTTCTTTTTTCTTGGTTTGTATCTTTTCTCGTTACATATTCTACATTTTCTAAGGTCAACGGCATCTTTCCAATACAACATGCAACCTTTTACACAAGTATCTATCTTTTCGTACGACAGACCGAAAGCGGACATCATTTTTTTCACTTTATAATGACTATCGCACATCAGATTATTGGGTGGCATATGTCATTTTGCAGCTTGTACAACTGTTGTAAATGCAACTTCTGTAAGGTTAAATTTTGATTTCATATTAATGTATTCGCTGGTTACTAATAATTCGGTTCCGCTTTTACAACCGTCCCACAACGGCCTCTTAGCAGAATGCAATAAATCATACATTCTTTTAGCTCCCACAGTCGGTTCTTCTTTGACATTTACATCTTCATCGTCAACTTGAATGGTAGAAAACATACATCGTGCTGCATCTTCCACCATATTTTCTATCGGATTTGTCTCCATGACGATCCCAAAAGTAATAATTCGGCACAAAACCATATTTATACAAATGTACTTCAACTATATCTGGTTTTCAATGCTTCAAATGTTGGCACTTACTACACGGGCAATGAATTTCTTCGTTATTTCGATTATTAGATTTAGCGAATCTAATAAATTCGTGTACACCATTATAAAAATATTCCTTTGTTGAACCTTTCCTACCAGTTCTGACTTCATACATCCAACTACATTCGAGGAAATAATCGAACATTTTCTTGATTTGAAACTATATGTTAGAAAGTTCAAGTAAACAATTCAACTGATACTAAAGTCTTGTAGGAATAATTTTCAACACTTCATCATTGTAAAAATTTCACCATCGTAGAAAATTCAAATAAGCACTTCACTTTATTTTTTGATTTTTAGTTTATTGGTTTTTACTTTGATGGTCGGTCATCCTACTTCCCATTACAAATATAATAACGTAATTACATTTTATAAATCATTTCAGATTAAACGATTTAACAAAATTTAGGTAGCACTTCCCTTTTGTTCCTTGTATCGTACACAAATGCGTGTACACAGGGAACGAGAAGGAAGCGCTGTCGAAATTTTGTAAACTGTTTAAAATGAAATGATTTATAAAATGTAATTACTTTATAGTGTTTGTAACTTGTCCAATACAGGGACAAATTCGACAAATATTGTATCAGATGAATATAGATGTCCGTTCTGTTATAAAATGAATATCCATATAACGATCATATACAACACTCGTCAGACGGGACCAAAAACTCTTTAAGGGATTAAAAAGATAAAAAAACATTTTACAATTACTATTTTAACAACTACAAAAACAATTTTATAATTCATCCAACTATTTAAATATTTATTGATTAAATCTAAAATTTTAAAATGTATTTTAACTTTTATTTAACTACTTAAAATATTACAAAATCGATTTTAGCAAGATATTTAATGTTATTATATTCATTTCTTCATTTTTACAAAATCAATTTTACTAGAATATTTATTGTTATTATATTCATTTCTTAATTTTGTTACAAAATCGATTTCAGTAGAATATTTAATGTTTCCTTAATTTTTATAAAATCGATTTTAGAAGAATATTTGTTGTTATTATATTCATTTCGTATTTTTTACAAAATCGAATTCAGTAGAATATTTGTTGTTGTTATATTCATTTCTTAATTTTTTTACAAAATCGATTTCAGTAAAATATTTGTTGTTGTTATGCTCCTTTCAAAATTTAATAGTTCATTCAACTATTTAAATATTTTATTTAATAAATTTGAAAATTTAAAACTTATTTTAAAATTCAGTCAACAATTTAAAATTTTAACTTAACTATTTTGTAAACTAAAATTATAAGTTGACACTTATAATAAATTATATTAAATTAATTTTATACTAACCAATAATACTTATAATTAACACACACTTATCAAACATGGTTCTAAACTATAACAAAAACATTCCATGTACACTTATCAATAAACATATTAATCAACGATTACACAGTAATTATTGGATTTTAAATCAATCCTAATTTTTAGTTCCAAATTAAACAATCAAACCACTAATTAATATCTTCAAAATCAACTAATACACTATATATTAACATAACTAATACGCAATAATCATCAATTACAAATCCATATTCAACTAATTTTCTAATTAGGGTTTTAATTACATCCCCAAATTAACTTAGAACACGCTATTATCAACTCATACCAAATAATTATCAATTTCAAATCCATAATCCACAAATTTTCAAAATTAGGGTTTTATAATCATACCTAAATTATAAGCTGAAATTGGGGGAAAAGATACCGAAAGGAGCGACAACGTTGGTGGCGGCTAACGAAGGCAGAAGGCGGGCGCGGGGGGGTGGGTGGGTGGGGGGTGGTGATGGTTGGGAAGTTGGAGAAGGAGGCGACCGTTTCTTTGATTTGGTGGGAAAGTGTGAAATGTTTTGGCTCATGGGTTGTTGTCTGTATATACAAACTATGCGACGGCTAGCGTCGGTCGCGTTTTTTAGCCGTCGCTAGCCGACACAAATATCTGCCGCTATAAGCAGCCATTTTTGTAGTGAGATGCCAGGATCAAGTAATAATTAAGACTTTTGAATCCTTTAGAAGTCTAAAAGGGATCAAAAATGTACTATTTAATTTTGGACGTCTGAACTTTATTTAGGTGCCTGAAATGTTGTTGCGTGGGATTTCTTTTTCCTGTGTATTTTTAGTTAACGACATGTCTATTAATATTTTAACTACATCTTATACTCCTAAATATGTTATGGGGGAGTTTATATATGTACGGGAAGTTCATACAACATTTTATCTTCAAAGAAAACTGTGACACGTGGACATGTTCAAATGACAAACCAATTTCAAGGCAAAGGAAATTTCCAATACGTGGAGCTAAAATTTTCATTATCAGAACATAAGTAAACAATAAATTCTATTTTTCAGCATGTGTTTAGAAATTAGCAGAAAACAAATGGAGAAGGATTTTCAAATATATTTACCAGGGAAAAATGGCAGGAATATATTTAAATTTGGATACAAATAAATTACACAAAAAGGAAAAAACCTCTGCAATATTGATATAGAAAAGGAATAAATTGAAAACCAAAATATGTATCTCCTTATTCACTATAAGTCAAACAAATAAATCCAATCATTCTCTAATTGACCTTTTGGCATATTCATGTGTTTATAACTCTATATTTCATGGGTAAAAACTTCTTAATAGTATAATTATATTAATTCAATAAAAATTGATATACATATTAGATTTTGATGAACTGATGTAATAGAAAATAAAGAAAGAAATGATTTTATTGTATTGATCGGAATAAGTATTGATACAGTTGTCTTATATAGAGAATACAGAGTACTGGGTGTACTGGGTTGTCTTAAACAAAGCCCAGGCCCGTTTAACAAATATGTTGTATTACTTCATTACTTCTGAGAGCAGTATTATCTCATATTCTAACTCGCCTCCTCAAACAAATATTAGGGTTATTCATGGCAGCTTCTCCTTGCACCGCCTCAAAATAAACAATGATTTTGCTTCGATCTGAAGTAAAATTGAGTAGTTCTGAGAGATTTCATCAGTATATTATGCTCCTTCAAGCAGATTCAAGCGATTTCGCTGATCTGGACACCGATTCTGGTGAAGGATCTGCTCTTGACTTTTGTCGATTGAACTCCATGGCTTCTTCAGTGGAGTTTGTGAGAGCTGTAGCCACCTTTAATTCTTCTCTGAATCTGACGAAGCTTTGCTTTGACAGTGCTTTGGTAAGTGTATCGGCCCTTTGGTAAGCTGATGGTAAGTGATTTACTTGCAAGTTCCCTTTCTGTATTTGTTCGCTTATGAAGTATAGATCTATTTCTATATGCTTCGTCCTTGAGTGTAGTATCGGGTTTGCTGCCATATACACTGTACTTTGGTTATCGCACCGTAATGTTGGTTTGACTTGAGATTTGATGTTTAGCTCTTGAAGTAGAGACTGTATCCACATGATCTCTGCAGTTGCACTTGCAACGCTCCTGTATTCAGCCTCAGTGATGGATCTTGAGATTACTGGTTGCTTCTTTGAACACCACGACACTGGATTGTCTCCTATATATATGCAGTATCCTGTAGTTGACCTACGATCATCTGGATTGGTTCCCCAGTCTGCATCAGTATATCCAGTTATGTTTAGATTGTTGCTTTTCTTCATTAGGAGTCCATAGTCTGCCGTTCCCTTTATGTATCTCAGTATTCTTTTTACTGCTTTCCAGTGATCATCTGTTGGTTCCTGCATAAATTGGAAAACTTTGTTAACACTGAAAGATATGTCTGGCCTTGTAATAGTTAAGTATTGTAAAGCACCAACAATACTTCTGTATTATTTAGTGTTTGTTATGTATTCTCCCCTGTTTTTAGATAAGTATTGATGGCTTATCATTGGAGTAGGCTGAGGCTTGGCATTGTCCATCTTGGTCTTTTCCAATAGCTCTAGAATATATATTTCCTGACTGAGGATAATCTCTGATTTTGATTTCCTCTTCACTTCTATGCCTAAGAAGTAGTTTAGTAAGCCCAAATCTTTGATGGACAATTCCTTATCTAGATATTGAGCAAGACTTTTGATTTCATTCTCATCATTTCCTGTAATGACAAGATCATCAACATATACTAGAATGTAGACACATGTTTTATTACTGTTTTTAATAAATAGGGAGTTGTCTGATTTTATAGACTGATAGCCAAGATGAGTTAGTGTGGCTTTCAGTTTATCAAACTAGACTCTTGGAGCCTGTTTAAGGCCATATATAGCCTTTTTTAGTTTGCACACATGACTTGCATTTTCTCTGTATCCTCGTGGTTGCTCCATGTATATTTCTTCCTGTAAAATTCCATTCAAAAAAGCATTATTGACATCGTATTGTCTAATATTCCACTGATTATATAGAATAATTCTTATAGTGGTTGGCTTGACAACAGGAGAAAAGGTTTCATTAAAATCAAATCCATATTCCTGTGTGTAGCCTTTTGCTACCAGTCTTGCTTTGTATCTTGATACAGTTCCATCAGGATTCTTTTTTAATTTGTATGTCCATCTGCATCCTATGATGTTTTTATTATCTGGTGGGTGTACAAGTTCCCATGTATTATTATTCATCAATGCATTATATTCTTCATCCATTGTTGTCTTCTAGTTATTGTCCTTTGCAGCTTGCTCAAAGTTTTCTGGTTCCTCTAGATTTGATGCAGCTGTGTATAGTTTTGGTTTAAAGATTCCACTTTTTGACCTTGTAATCATTGGATGACCAGCTCTGTCCTGTGGTGATACACATGTACTTGTTTGATTGTTGTTATCTTCTGATTGTATTGGTATGTTTTCAGCTTCTACTTCATCAACTGATTCTGCTTGATGTCTTGAATATGCAGGAGTTTGATTGAGATAGCTGGGTGAGTTGGATGATTCATGACCTGGTTGGCTTGACATTGTGAGTTGTGAATCATGACCCTCAGCAGTCCTTGCAATTTCCTCAGGATGGAGATCATCACTGTAGACAGGTATACTAGGCATAGAATTCTTTGGATTCTGTATCTTTTGAGTTGTTTTAATACCTGTACTTCTAAAAGGAAAAACATGCTCATTGAACACAACATGTCTACTAGTTATAACTTTCCCACTTTCATCTAGACATTTGAATCCTTTTTGATTTGATACATACCCTATAAAGGTACATGGTTTGGCCCTGAAGCACAACTTATTGTTGTTGTATGGTCTTATGTGGGGAAAGCACAAATCCAAACATTTTTAAACTCTGATAGTCTGGCTTAACACCTAATAGCTTTTCTACTGGACTGATTCCTTTAAGAGTTTTTGTGGGTAATCTGTTAATCAAATACACAGTAGTATTAAAGGAATCAGGCCAGAACTTTATTGGTAATGATGCTTGAGCAAGCAGTGTTAGTCCAGTTTCGACTATGTGTCTGTGCTTTCTTTCTATTAGACCATTTTGTTCAGATGTATAGGGACATCACTATAAGAAAAACGCGGTTTACCTACGCCAAAATGGCGTAGGCGGGGCGTAGGTAAATGCAGTAACTACGTAACCCCTACGCCAATTTTGGCGTAGGTAAAACTTGCGTAGCTAATAAAATACCTACGTTTTACCTACGCCATCCGTTGGGTTGTTTCCTACGTCTTCCCTACGCCATGATTTTTCTACGTCTTCCCTACGCCTCGTTATTCCTACGGTTTTGCTACGACATTTTTACTTCTTTCGTTATCCACGCCTTTCCTACGTCATCCGTTTACCTACGTCTTCCCTACGCCTTGTTATGACTTTTTGCCGCATCAATATTCCCTTTATCTACGACTTTCCTACGCCTTTTCTAAAGCAATTTTGATATATTACTATTGTGTTTCATTTCACCATATTAAATAGAAATTATAATAAACTTAGTGCACATATATACACATTCCAACAAAAAGATTAACATCAAATCATTCATCTTTAATTCAAAAAAAAAAAATATCTCATTCATATTACAAAGTCAAACAATATTAATCAAGTTCTTATATGTCAAAATAATACGATAATATGTTCATGGTACATGACATCATACAGTTACCATTAAGAATAAAAAATACCCTCATCCCTTATGATGATCATTCAACTCTCCATCAAATTGCCGTCGAAGAATCCCATTGAGTTGTTCATACTACATCTTTAGCATTTGAATCTCCCCTTCTTGACGCTCCACCTTTTTCCCTAGTTCGGCTCTAGTCTGTACATCATTAAAGAACGGAAGCAACAATGATAGCACAGTTGTTGCTGTAACAAAGGCTGATCTCCAAACGAGTCTGAACAGATTGAGTTTGAAAGATTTGGTTATGCAAATTTCACGAGAGATGAATTTGGAATCGAGCCATCTTTTCAAGGCCAGTCTTTCTAGAATGCAAATAAGGGCTGGCAGAAGACTTGGTATGCACCAACTAAGTGGATGACTATGGCTGCATTGGCAATGTCCAGGAGCCAATATGGGTTGTAGAATCCAAACCCGGTAAGAAGGTTACGGGGTGCTGAGTCACCGAATGCTGCATATCCTTGACAGCCGCATAGCATGTAGAAGACCGTGGTTGTGCTTACGCTTATTAGTGTTGCTTTTTTCATTACTTTTGCTGCTGATGGTGGTGGTGCTTATAATGTGTCCTGTGATTAATTAGTAGAGTAAGAATCAGTAATATAGTAGTCGATTTATCTAGATGTATGGACATAAAAGAAGCGAATGAATAAAAAATACCTGAATTTCAATAAAGATGATAGAGTAGGAATAGGTAGAGGCAATGTTGCCAAAAGCTTGCAG
Organism: Allium fistulosum; assembly: GCA_030737815.1. Classification (NCBI taxonomy): domain Eukaryota; kingdom Viridiplantae; phylum Streptophyta; class Magnoliopsida; order Asparagales; family Amaryllidaceae; genus Allium; species Allium fistulosum. The sequence continues at coordinate 192,572,924 of CM060907.1, forward strand.
ACTTCTCCATATCTTTTGAGTTTCGGTGATGGGTCCAATATTGACTCCAGTAAGGCTTCCTTTGATTTCACCAATAGCTATATATATTGGAAGAAAATGCATGTTTATCGATTAGCATACAGAAATCATGATTCCAAATTGTAGGAGTTTTTCATAAATAATTGAAAATTTACAAATAACTTAAACAATTCCAAGGGAAAGTCCAATAGTGGAGTAAGTAAAAGACATAACTGCAGCAACAATCAAAAGCCACCAAACTTGATCAAAGTCTGGAATTTGGGAGAAGATGAGCTCAATGATTCCAAATATCAACATGTATGTTGTGCTGCTTGCTTTACAAGGGTTTTCATGTCCTTCCTTGTGAAAACAGTTTGATCTCTGAATAGCCCTGTATAATTTTATCAGTTAGTAAATTGCTTAATGCAATTAAAACTTATTACCATAAGTTTTTTATGGGAAGTTAAAACTATTAATGTAATTCAAAAAAGTTATAACTATTAAATATCAGGTATTTGGTTAGTCTTACTGAAAGTCTTTGTGCTTATTATGTATAAGAACTAATTACGGACTTCTTATTCATTAGATACATTAAATAAGGTTAATTGTGCTTATTAGGTATTGTCTCTTTTAAGATTTTGATCTACTTCTAAGATATTTCCTGTCTTTTTAACTATCTTCATATACCTATGCTAACAGTTACTTTGACTACAGAGCACCGAGAGTATAATTGGATCCTCATACTTTGGTAGAAGTTCCATACGATAAGAGTATTGAAGTGCTTATTCAAGTCTGCTGTATTTTCTTCAGCAAAACAGGCCGACAACCATCAAACATGCTTACTGCTATATCATATATCATATCTGTACATTGAGGTTACTAGTTCTTTACTAGTTACTTAGAATAGATGCAAAGGATAAAAAGAGAATAGCTAGCAATCAGTGGAACGTGTACTTTCATAAAGTTAAAATAGTATATTATAGTTTTCAAAATTAAAATAAAAAAGATTTGCATGTACTGATTCAAATCTCAAAGGAACAATTTATGGGAAACAATTTAATCCTTATTGAAGATATAACTAGACCTATTAAAGATGATTTAAATTTAGTCATCGCACATATTCTACATCACTTGATAGTTGATTAATATATGTATGGCTCAAGACAAATCGCAGAGTGATATGTTGGAAATAGCCCTATCAATAAAAAAACAAAGAAACTATACACATATAAAGACATATTTCACATTGTCAAATTGTTTTGTGAAATGATAACTAAGTGGGATTTTAATAGAAGCTGAGATACATTAAGCAGAAAATGATCAATTGGTATATGGCATCCCCAAATTATTATATCTCCTCATCGCAGATTCCAAATTTATAAACAGAACGATTGCAGTAAATTAGAAGACCTATGAAGCCAACTAAGTTATATGAGTTGCCAACTCACAATAGTAAATTTCCAGCTTTAGCGGTGATGGTAGGTATAACATTACCCGACTTAGTTGAATTGCATTTCTTTTGAAGGTTGCATTCAGTTGAACCTGAAACTTCTTTACGAGACTGGCCACTTGATTGGGTTGATGATGAATCGTGATCAACAATTTGGTCTGCCAACCGCTTCATTTGATTTGTAAGTGCAGCAGAATCCATTTTCGAACAAATCTTACTCTTTTTGCAATTCAAAACTGTTTCAGGTGGAGGTAAAATCCTTAAGCCCACTGCATTTAATAGCGATGTCTTAACATACAAACAAAATGATTAACTCTAAGTTACACATGCAGAAATCAAATCATAATCAGTATTCTTTTTCAAAAGTAAATTTATCGAATATGTTTTCAGTGGAACATCGTACTTTTTAACCGAATGAGGTATTCAGGGAAATAATGTTAGTTAGATAATAGCTGAAAAATATGTGACCAAATTATAGATTACGAGAATTTGGAAGTAAATTACAAACGATATTTGTATATCGTTAACCAAAAATGTTATGTGATAAAAATTTAAGGGTACCTTGATTTGTCAGTTTAAAATGCATCACATATAAATGAAATTTGTATCAACAGTATCATGCCCATGTTTCATTGTTTGGGTATATTTATTTTTTATGCCTGTTTGTTCTGTTTGAATTTCCTCATCCTGAACAATGCAATAATTTTTCTGGTTATCAGTTCAGTACAGCTAATACTATTCAAACTCTCAAGACGAACGTTCACTAATCAAAGACTTCCCGATTCAAGTAGCAACATGATGGTAAACATACAAACAGAGTTGTAGAAATCACTCACAGGTCACAGCAATGGTCAACATGAAAAAACAAATATAACTACAATTTATAATCACTACAGCACAACATATTCTTATATAAGAGTCATATTGCTAATTCTGCTACTGCTAAGTAAGTCCATCAACTCTTTCATCGATTCTTTATGTTCATGTGAAATTGCACGTGTCAATAGAAAATCAGACTTATCCAAAATTCAACTCAAAATAATTTGACCGTATAATCTTCCTATTGGTTAAATATTACCCAATGAACAAATCACATTTTTAGATCATTTACACAACCTACATAAGTCAAACCCTAAACTCCAACTTCAAATCATCACATAAACAGAAAAGAAACTTGATCTCATCTAATCACAGAAGCCTAATTATGGCATAGAAAAGTCAAATCAAAAGAACAGAAGAAAAGAAAATATAACAGATGATGGATTATAGAAAAAACAGAAGATGAATCGTAAAATAATAAAGAAATCGGCAAAAAAAGCAAAAAAAGCGAAGTGTACCAATTTATGGGAGTATGTCTCCTCAGTCAAAACCCTTCCTTGCGATTTCCAGCTGCTTCCTTTTCGTCTGTGTTTTGGGAAGAAGTGTAAACAGTTGAATTCATTCAACTTTTTTGTTTTTTCAAATAGTAAATGGTTAAGTTGGATTAAAAATTGTTTCCTTAGCAGGAACGGTTCCTGGACTGAAACGGTGAGGCTTCTTGACACCGACGGTGGCCGGAGCAGATTTGCAAGCCTTTCCCCAGGTCATGCGTCGAGCTGCCTTCAACGTCGCCTCATCGAGCTGCCTCCAGCATCGCCTCGTCTGATTTAATTTTGTGATTTGGGGATTAGCCTCGCCGCCATTTTCTGAAATGGTTTTTTCATCCTATGCGTGAAGAAGAGCTTAGCGAATGAAGACTAGGGTTTTTTTCTGTTGAATAATTGGGGGTTAGGAGGATACGTACAGGGTGAATTTTTTTTAAAAAAACTATATTTTCGTTGTACTAAGGCGTATGGATGGCGTGGAAAATTTTCTACGCCTTTCCTACGCCAGTTTGGATTTGTAGAGAATTAACAGAGGCGTGGAAATGGCATAGGAGATTATCTACATTTTTTGTACGGCAAAATTTTATGTAGGGGATTTCCTACGTCTTTCCTACGTCAGTCTGGATTTGTAGAAAATTAACGGAGACGTGAAAATGGCGTAGGAGATTATCTACGTCTTTTCTACATTATAATTTTGGTGTAGGAAATTTCCTACACCATTCCTACGCCTCGATTATTTTTCTACATATTGAAATTGGCGTAGGAAAGGCGTAGGAAATTTCCTTACATCATTCCTACGCCTTTACCTCTTTCTACCAATTTCCTACGCCTTTCCTACGCCCCACCTTTTGGCGTAGGAAAGGCGTAGGAAATTTTACGTAGGAAATTGAAGTATTTTCTAGTAGTGCATGTGGTTCTGTGTACAATTCCCTTTTTAGCAAAGTAATTTCTAAGGGTTTTGTACTCAGTACCACCATCTGACTGAATAATTTTAACTTGATTGCCAGTTTGCTTTTCAGCTAATGAAATGAAATGTATTACTGCATTATATGCTTCTGATTTAGCCTTTAAAAAATAAATCCATGTATATCTAGAATAAGCATCAATAAAAGATATGTAATATTTATAACCATAATCAGAATAGATTGGGGCAAGTCCCCATAAATCAGTTGCAATCAATTCTAAAGGTTTTGAATACTTGGTTAATGAGTCATTGAAGGGTAAGTTATGACTTTTGCCCATTTGGCAATATGTACATACATATGGTAAGGAAATATTATCAAACACAATTTTATTTTTCTCAAGTACTTATTTCACAACATTTGTGTTTGGGTGGCCAAGTTTGTAGTGCCACAAATCAAACACACTTCCCTTTTCTTTAGACTGACTCATTTCACCTATATTACAACATCTCTAATTTTCTTCGGACTTGCCACTGTTTTAAGATTGAATCTGTATAATCCTTTGACTGCTTCACCCTGCAAAAGATTTTCATTAGTTAGTATGTCTTTAACTAAGCAGTAATCAGGATAAAACTCAAAATATACATTATTGTCTTTTGCAAATTGTGACACACTCATAAGATTTTTCTTTATTTTTGGTACTCTCAATAAGTTGTTTAAATATAGTTGTCTTTTCCCATCAATACTGGTTCTTCCAGTATGAGTGATGTTGACAGACTCACCATTCCCCATGCATATGGACGGTTTACCTCTATATTCCTTATTGCCAAGATTTAAATTGTCAAAATTATTTGTTATATGGTTGGTTGCTCCTGAATTTGGGTACCAGCCTTCATCATGTATGTGTTCTGATGTTGTGATTATGCTTTGATTGACTTCACCATTGTTGTTAGTGTTTGACTGTATTTGAGCCATATTAGCACCAAATTTTCCATTTCCTTGATTATTTGGATTTTGATTTGGTACATAGTTGGCATTAAATCTAAAGTAGCACCTAACAGCAGTATGACCAATTTTCTCACAAATTTGACATTTAGGTTTGTTGTTGTTGTTCCATCTGCCTCTACCCCTGGATCTGTTTGAGTTGCCTCCTCTTTGATAGGATTGACCTTGTTTGTTTTGATTCTACCCTTTGTTTCTTGAGTTGGAGGCATAGTTGATTGACAGGTCTGTTTCTTGAGATCTTTTATGATCTATTCTTGCTTCATGTGCAAGGAGTGTGGCATGAACAAACTGTACAGGAGGTAAATTTGGTTGTGATGACACAACTGCAACAACTGCTTCATATTCCTCACTGAGTCCATTAAGGATACTTAGTACTTTCTCTGTTTCAGATACTTTGTGTCCAGTTGCTTCTAACATATTGCAGATGTTGTTGACTTGTGACAAATAATCTCTCATTGACTGATTTCCTTTAGTAATATTTTGCAGCTGTCTTTTGTAGTGCATGATTTTAGCAGCAGGCTGAGTGTTGAATATTCTTTCAACAGTGATCCATATATCATTTGCTGATTTGCACCGTATAACTTGTGACAGTAATTTTGTGTCAATTGATGATAAGAGCCAAGAACTTATCAGTCTATCTTGCCTATAAAATTTTGTGTATTCTTCATTACTGATCATCTTGTTTTGTGAATCAGTGATGAATTTTGGAGGAGTTGGAATTGATCCAAGAATAAATCCTTCCAATCCATATCCTTGCATTGCTGTTTCAACTTGTAATTTCCATAAGAGATAGTTGTCTTCCTCTAGATGCATGGTGATTAGCTGGCTTTGAGGACTGATGACTGTTTTGATCAACTTCTCTGTTGCATCAGTGAACTGCTGTGGATTATTGGTGCTGTCTGAAGTTGCTGAAGCATTATCTCCTTCAGCCATGATTAAGAACTATGATGACTGGAGCAAGAAATCAATAACTCAGAAAGTTTACAAATTCAAGATCTCTCAGTTATAGACAAGAACAGGTTAGTTGCAGCCAAGATTTAGATGATGAGTTTGTTCTGATAAATCTTGGCACGGCAATTGCTTTCTTTAAGTCTTTGACAGCTTTCTTGAAATGATTTTCTGATTTTCTGAATTTTCTTGCAAAGAATTTGCTTAACTTTTGATGAGAAGCTTGTTGCAATCAGAAATCTAAAAGATTTTCTGATATGGTACCTGTTTTCACAAACAATGCAAATTCTATAATTAACCCAAATGATGAGATATAACCTGATGGGTTAAGATGTCTTCAAATGATGATTTCTTTCTGATGAAGAATTGTATTGAGATTACTGCCGTTAGGCTTCTAAGATTTGCTTTGAATTCAAGAGTTGATGTTGCTGCCGCAAGGCTTTTGTAGCTCTGATACCATATTAGATTTTGATGAACTGATGTAATAGAAAATAAAGAAAGAAATAATTTTATTGTATTGATCGGAATAATAATACAAAGTATTGATACAGTTGTCTTATATAGAGAATACAGAGTACTGGGTGTACTGGGTTGTCTTAAACAAAGCCCAGGCCCGTTTAACAAATATGTTGTATTACTCCATTACTTCTGAGAGCAGTATTATCTCATATTCTAACTATACATCTCCGGTATCACTTCTGTACAATAAATATCAAAAATAGTTAAATATTACTGTGTTCAGAAATAGAATAAAACTTCTCTAATTTCGTACACACTTCCAACCAAAAACAGTTCATGTCAAGTAGCAGCAACAGCAGCCATAACGCTTGCTTGCTGTACCTCTTTCTGTTCTGCAGTTGAATTATCAGCTTTTTTCATTATATACTCCACCGTTTTCTTTGCATTTTGAACGTACTTCTTCTCCATGGTATCGTCTACTTCAATTTGCTCTTTCCTGCACTCTTCACTGCAGAAAGGAGTGTCTCCTTTGTACATGTATATATCAAACCCATCACCCAGCTGCTTTTTGCAGTAATAAAAATAAGTCAGAAAGTCTTTTGAGATCGAGAAGCTTCTTCGAAGATTGCTTTTGGTGTTGTTTGTGTGTAAAAGTGATGAATGGGAGAAAGTGTTTGTATTTTCCATGGTTTGTTTGTTTGGCAAAATATATATTCAGGGGGTGATTTCAAGGGGCCTATATATAGAGGTATTTGTGATTTGTTAATGAAAAAGCAAGCCAAATACCCAGTCATCCAAATACCCTTTTCTCAACATGATGCTCAACTACTTGATCTAAAGTGAACTGTGTAGGGTATGAATGGGTCAGATATTTTCTTTTGACATTCATCTTTATGTTTGTCTAAATATCATACTGTGAATTATAACGAAAAATGTGTAGGGTTCTAATTAATCATAGTGCAAAACATACTTCTTCAAATACTTGAATGTGCATTATGATTTAGAGAATGCTTAGTTTGTGAAAATGAAAAGTTAGTGTTGATAGTTATATTTTTCAAAAAAATTACAAATATATGTATCACTATTATTTCAAAGTTAAAAAGAATGATCATTATATAAAGGCCTGTCAACGGATGCAAACGAATGCGGATATGGCTATATCCGCATCCGTATCCGAAAATTAAAATCTACATCCGCATCCGATATCCGTGGATATTCAAAAATTAACATCCGTATCCGCATCCGAAAAGAGGATGCGGATATTTCCGAATATCTGAAAATATCCGAAAATCCGCATCCGAAAACTAGATTGAGAATAATAATATAATGAAAATTTTAATCAAAAAAATTACAATTCATAGCATTCAAATAACAATCCATCGACAAACTAATTTACTTCAGTTTCTACGTTAACAACAAACAATCAACACAAAATCATAATAGAGTTACAAAATGCATAATTAATTAGCTTATACAATTTAAATAATTAACCATAAAACTTAAATAAACATAGCTAAGGTGACGAATAAGCATCCAATTTCTTTGCAAAAGTGAAGAATGAACATCCAATTCTTTGTTCCATCTTCAAACTCATGAGCTTTCCACACGATCCTATAAAACAAAACATAGCAAAAATATGATTCAATGATTCCAATAAATCAAACTTCAAACTCATATTGTATTTTCCATTAGAAATGCTTCTGCTAGTACTGTAGCAGCACCAAGTGCTGCTGTCAGAAAGTGATACTGCACTTGGTGTAGCAGTAGCACCACCAAGTGCTGCTGTCAGAAAGTGGTGCACTAGAATTATGAATAAACAGCTATCTAGAAATAGTTAGAGGTGCAGACAACTGTGAATACACTTGCAAATGTGATTATATTTTATCAAGTACATCTCTCTACAAAATATGTCTTTCAATCACAGAATAAAAGCATACCTAACACATAAATTTTGACGGTAATGTTATTATTTGCTAACCAATGGTGATTAACAGTGAACTTATTGAGTAATTAACAATGGTGATAGTGAAATTGATCCAGATATATAAACGTGTAAACCACAATCTAGGATCGAACGAGATGTGATTCTTATTGGGTTAGGAGAAAAAAAATAAAAAAGAATTAATGATAAAAATCTGAACAAAAAAATATGAGGAAAATGATTGTTAGCATTGCCCATCATGTTAGGTACCCAACTGCCCATTTTCCCCAAATTCACTATAGCAGGACATTCTTTCAGTTATATTGCATATAACACAAAATACTGATACACACAATCCCGCATTTACATAACAATATCTTCTGAAACATCCTTTAGTCGGAGTTCCCAAAACGAATACTAAAATAGTGCAGTAATTGCTGCTTTTATTTTCAGAAAATTAAATGGGAATTTTTCTTTCATTCGAACAATAAAGTAGATAAAATAACAAAATTTACATCTCATTTAATACAACATTACATGCCATTTACATACCCAATTGTATCCCACAAAGATAAAATACAATTTCGAAAGACATATATAATCAATATGATGCATGATTATCACTTAAACCATGAATTACGTAATCAACATCAACAGGAACACAAAGAAATAGCAAGGGAAGCTGTGAGAAAATCACTAGTGTTGCTAAAGAATGGAAAGAGTGGGCAAAAACCATTATTACCACTTCCAAAGAATGTAAAGAAAATTCTAGTTACTGACTTACTGGTACACATGCAGATAACTTGGGTTATCAATCTGCAACCGAAGCTGCGAGGCGAAGCTGCGACTCAGGTGAGCTGCGAGGTTTCGAACAAAGGCCGGAGCCGAAGCTGCGACTGCGAGGCGGAGCGACTTCGGAGTGATGGGTTGTTTCGATTTAGGGTTACTGCGATTTAGGGTTTTGATATTTCTTTTATTAGTGGCGACTGTAAGAATTGAAATATTGAATTGAGTAATTGACGTTCCAAGTTCGAACTTTGAAGTGAATACCACCTGCCTACTTAGGGTTTGTTTGTTGGGCTTGGGCCGTTGGTCTTTAATTTTCAAATAAATTTTAAACATAACTTATGGGTATCTTTAAATAATAAATCAATAATAATAACAATTTTTATTATAATTAATTCGGATCGGACGGATGTTTTTCGAATACGGATATACTCATATCCGTATCCGCATCCGAAATCTCTTTCGAATATCGGATATCCGCATCCGCTTTTCGGATATCGGATAATAATAGTATTTTCGGATACGGACTCGGACGGATTTCGGATTTTTCGGGTATACGTTGACAGTCCTAATTATATTTGTAATATGGTTTAATGTACGGCCGTACTTATAATAACTTCTGAAATATAGATCAAGAAGCGAAGATTAAAAAAATAAAAAAAATAAAGGCCTTTTCAACTGCAAAGGAAGATGCTTTTACGTGAGTAGATGCTGACTAGGATATATACTTTAAATACGTAATAAAGTTTTCACCTTCTCTTTCATCAATTTATGAGATACAATGCATAAGCAAAATGACACAGTGTATTGTTTGTCCATACTACACTAGATACCAGCACTGTCTCCGCTTAATGGGCCAGATCGAGAGGGCCTACTAAATGAACGGGTTGGATATTGTGTAGTGTTGCTGTAGATGTCAAGATGATGAGCTGGTGTCACATATATATGTCATTGCGTGTTCAAAGAATTTGCAAATGGGCCATGGATTTATCCTAAAGAGGATGGAATACAATTTTGTTCACTTTTTTTTTTTTTTAAAGTACATTGGTTTTGCAGATATCAGTGTAAAATTAAACATGGCTTCAAATGAGCAATAAATCAGTTATAGAGGTTGACGTTGTGCTGAAAATGATAAGACTGAAAATTTGTATTAGAATTATTAAGATTAACGCATTATACTTAAGGCAACTGGCCGTGCTTACCGCAAATATGGGCCACCCCATGGTCTTTCATAACCGCAGTTTAATTTAAATGCAGCCTTGTCATATTTGTACATTTAAGCGGATAGATTGAAAAAGTATGTCAAGTTCTGTCAGACAACATTAGCAGGTACAGCAGACAAGTGTAAACACTCAAGCAAAGTACAAAAGCATTGCCATGCAAAACAAAATTTGTAAAATTCTTTGTTGTGTTTGGGCACTCTAACGCACGCGTCCCATGAACGCGCGCTTCATTGATCTATAACGGCGCCATCTTAATAAAACTTTTGATGCGCTAGCGCTTCTATTGAACATCTATCAATCGTCTCTCGAAACGGGCATATACGTGGTCTTGACAACACTTGCTTGTAAAAAAAGGAATTCCTATTCCACTCAGCCACATCTAACATTCTCAACCTGAAATCAGAGAAAAAAAAAAGAAGTCAACATTCTCATTAATCGCCACAGTGGATTGCATCAACTTTTGTCCTCTATGTTTTACTATTGTCCTCTCCATCTATTGTGAAGGAAAATCACGATATAATTGAAAGAATATCAGTATGGTTTGAAAACATTGCCATGCATCAACTTTTGTAGGAATCAAGAAAAAAAATTTCTACTGAATATGTATTCTGGTTATGAAAGCCTAGCTGGGAATCACATTGGGTGAAGTGTTTTGGTAAAAGTTTTACTCTTGTCATGCAAGTGTAAATGAGCATATTATTGGTAATCTTCCAAATGAAGAGTAATGATCAATGTTTATGATGTTATGTATATTTTTATGGCAACCTGTTAATTGAACTAATCGAGGGAAACTAAAAACAAAGTCCATGAATGCGTTGATATATAATTAGCGAAATCAAGTGATATTTTAATAGTAGTAAAAGCTTTAGTCCTGGAGGTGGCAGCATCCAAAGTCTACAAAACATTAAGACTATTATTTATAGTACACAATAAAAATTTTTGGACAAATTTTAGTAATATATATAATATACCAGAATTTCAAAAAAAAAAATATAATATACCTGCACATAAAAGCAAATTTGTTTTTAATTTGTTAATTAAAAACAAATTTACTACTTTTCTCATCTATTCTGTAAAAGGACGGCCATTTGTGGCATGAACTTAAGATTATAGGGTTTGCGCACAGTATTGAAGTATTTTTTTATTTTGTTAGAGCTTGGTTTTGTTTTAATAGATGGCTTAGTATTTCGAAAGTTAAAAGGTGATGCTTGACTACAACGTATATAAAATTTAAGTCTAGTCATTTGAAGGAGCTTAACATGAACTTAAATCTAGACGGAAGGAAAAAGATAGAGGAAGATAAATGCAAGATGTACCAGCGTATCAATTTGAAGAAATTACAGTTGTGTCCGATAATTAGTACGTTTCAAACACGCTTGCAAAAGTTGCATTATCGATTGCAACAAACTAGTGTGTAACCCATGCGTTGCACACGGTATATTATAAAAAAATAGTTTTATAAATATTTTTGAAACTTAAATTCATTATGCATAATATGGTGAAGTTATTGAGATAAATGAGTTATGCATTAAACTAATTACAAATGTAATTTTTGTTATGCGATTCGTGTATATTTATATTTGATAAAAACTAAATTATTATTTTTACAGATAAAATTGCATTATAGGCTAATTTATTAGTTTTTAGGATATATATTTATTAGGCAAATAAATGGAGGTTAGTATTCTTAATTTTAAAATTAGTATGATTATACATTTCCATAGATAAATGTTTATGTACATAGATTTTTAATTTGATATTTAGCACAATACATTTTATTAAAAGATAAACAATATATAAATTGATATCAAATATTACTTGAGAGAATGACAAAAATACCTAAAAGTGAATGTGTAATAGTATTGATCAATATATTTTAATGTATTTTAGGCTGTTATAGTAAATAAAAAAAGTAAATGATATTATTAAAGCGAAAAAAAATATCTATTAAACAACTAAAAGAAATGTTAATTGAAAATAAGACGTGCAACGCTAAAAATCAGATTTTTATTTCAACTATGTAAAAATAATAATCTTATTTTCAATCCATTGTTATATACCTTGATAATTGTATTTTACAACAAAAATTTTCAAAAAATGGTTAGCGTCTACCTCAAAAAGACAATAAAATACAAAAAAATATAATTTCAATTAAATTATCGTATATTTTTATTTATTAATTAACGTAATATATGAAATAAATAATTAAAATTTAACATTTTCATAAAACATATTATCAAAAAATATCATTATTTTTCCAATTTCCAAATAAAATTATTCATCACTTATTACTAATTTTGGTGTCATTTTTAACAAACATAAATTTTATCAATAGTGAAAAATCCACTTGACGCACCAATTTTAAAAAGAAAAAAACGTTATATATGTTAGTAATATTGCACCGATTTCAAAAAGAAAAAAAATACTGTATATGTTTGGAATAAAATAACATCTTTAGAAAGAAAATTTATGTATATGTTTCTTTATTGTAAAATACTAATTTTTAAAAGAAATAAATTGGCTGAATTTGAATTTAGAATAATGTAAGAGAATTAAAGGTTGCTTTCATGTATAATTGGGAAAATTTGAATTATATGGACTTGAATGAAAAATTAGTTTTACCATTTTTGTTAATAAAAATCGGTAAATAGTACATGAAATTGTCGTTTTTTGTAGTTATTGGACCAAATAACAAATATTATTTAATTAATTGCATTTATTTCAAAAGTTTAAATTTAAAATCACATAATTAATTTAAATACGACTTGATTGTAAAAAATACAAGAAATCTGGGAAGAATTTTGTAAATAATAGCATAAATTATTAAATGATATTTAAATGTAAAATGATACGATAGATAAATTGGTAGAACATTGAATAATTATAGTAATAATAAATTATATAGAGATTTGAAAATGAAATATCTTGAGAGAATTAAAGAGAGAAGAGAAAAATCCTAGTTTTAATTAGAATGCAAGAAATTCTTCTGCTTTACTATTATTTAATAGATGTGGAGGAGTTGTTAATTCCAACGCCAATCTATTTGTTAAATGTTGAACGATGCATTATCAATTGTACCTTGTTTTTGGATGTCTAAAGTTCTGAGTTGAAGGGTTGACTGCTTAGGTGTTCTAATTTGTTTGATATAATCATATTTTCCTGTTCGACGTCCCAAAGCTATTTCCATAGGGTAAATTTAAGTAACAGGATATGTTTGGAGGGAATTGAGGATAGCGGTGAAAAAGAAAGAACATGCAGTGAAGCATACCGTAGGATAAGATGTTCTTGCACTTTTTAGGTAGACCAATCTTTTGGTTGAGGGTGAAGCTGAAGTTTGTTGTGGTATTAAACCAAATAGCTGCATTGGAAGCTTGTGCCTCAGTTTACGATCAGTTGATTGTTCGGTGTAGTACAACTGAGCAGTTATACAATAATGAATTGAGCTGGTTACCTTGTTTGGCGGCCACTTGATCTGGACACCTTTCGTTGTTAGATTTTCAACAACTTCGAGCATGAAATCATCCACCTATAGAAGAAAAATATAGAATAGGGTGATGTGTATAATATTAAAATGTGTCTAAAGTAAATAGTTGGGGAATGGAAGCAAAAGATAGTGGAAAGTACCATTCACTACAACAAAATAGTCTTTTTACAACGGGCAATGCCCGTTGTAATATGGTTTTCGCAACGGGCATGTGCCCGTTGTAATAGGCCTCGTTGTAATAGATCCACCACATTTTACAACGGACAAAGCACGTTGTAAAAACCGTTGCAGTATACCTTTTTACAACGGGTTATGACCGTTGTAATAGACTATAATACAACGGCCAAAACCCGTTGCAATAGACTAACCATACTAGTTGCATAACCTATTTCACAACATGCATTGACCATTGTAAAAAGCTCATATAACAACGCACATTGTCCGTTGCAAAATAAATGCAAATTTAAAAAAAAAATTACAGCAGCATCTATGCAATACATCCATACTAATAATAAATATTGTCGTAAAATAATTAAAATCAAATACGAAAAGACTAAAAGTTAGAGTCATAGAATTCTAACATTCCAAAAAGTTAGATAAGTTTACATGCCAAATACATAAAGCATTAACACATAACAGTCCGCTACAAATATCATGTTCTAAGTACAATCATACTATATCACAGAGATGAAGTCTTTATGTCACACGACGGTTGATCCAACGGCCTCTTTGATAGTCTGCATCTCTGTTTCTTCCTCAGAAAGATAGCAACAAGGCTCATATGTGGTGGTGGATGTCTCTGTTTCTTCCTCAGACATTTGGAGCAACCTTCGCGATATCAACGTTGTTTGGTGTCACCTGCACAAATACCATCCATATATTTATAACAGTCAAATAGCAAAGATTCATACACCAAAGAAAAAGGAAAACAGATACAAATGCACTAAAGAATTACCTTCTCCTCCATTACTTGTTTTAAGATAGATAAAGCAATTGTTTCGGCTTCAGCAAGTGTCAATTCCTGCAAGAACAGACGACAATATAATACTACAAAATATCAACTGTGGTGAATATATATGTATATATGTATGTGTGTGTATAATCAAAGGAAAACCTTAACAACACTCTACTTTATATACCTTGTTATATTGCTCTTGCAGCGAGCTGTCAGCACCTTCTGAACCCGAACCTATTGCCTTTGCATTGCACTGCCAGAATGTACCAGATGGGTCCGTATAGTACCTGTATATAAAAACTGCAAGATTCAATATACTACTATCATCATTCATCATTCTCTACCCAGTGCATAAGATTTCCACTTGAACAAGATATGAGCTAGGCATTTTTACCTCCACTACTAGATGGATTATTTTCAAAACTTGATCGTTAAACCAAGTGCTCTACCCACAGCAGGATTACATATTCGAAGCAAATTTTGTTGCATATAAGGGGTCTTTTAACTATCTGCTCATAAGCAGACATCGGCTCATGGGCTAGGCCCATCAGACATCGTCTTACTAACTTTTTTCTAACTTCTTTTACTCATCCAGTTATTTTTTACTCATCCAGTTATTCTGCTACAAATAATCCATTCAGTTAATCATGGCATTGAAGCCAACTTGGTGCATCTTGATAGCTAAATGATCGGTGTATGATTTACATGAGTTTCATATGCTGTTCTTCACCGGTTTACAGTATTACCGATACTTATTTGTAGTTTATTGCAATACTATATGTGTTACATTTATTATGAAGTATCATCCTACCTTCTATTCAATATCATTTCTTACTGTTTCCTACGAACACCATGTTGTTCTACTCAATTACCATTTGGTTAGTTGCTAACTACCTATGACAGTCTACAGTAGATCTATTTCCAACTATTAACGTTCAACCGTTTGTCAATTAACTGATCTAATTCTTGACAATTATTGGTATTACTCCACATTTTTGAATTCATTGACAGTGAAGCCTCTTATCTCGGCATTGTAATTTTTTCCACTTTGACATTTGTATCCAGAGCATGGACTGATGATATGCTCAAGGATGGAATAGGAAGCCTGCACACAAAAAATGTTGATATGACGTTTTCTATACTTTACCTTGATTCTTCCAACAATTAGCCAACGAACCCTGTTTTACTTTTACAGTGTCAATCTACCATAAAATTATATGTCTGCTAATGAAAGTGTTATATAACTATGTATAACATTTGTATATAACATACATGTCTGCTAGAAATATTAGAATTACCTCTAAGAAAATTTAAGAATACCTATCAAAGCCAGCTTTCGATAGTTATATTTTATAACCTCATCTATTCATCATATGTAACTTCTATCACTTTGTAGTAGTCCTGAAATTTGTTGCAAAATTGATGGAATATGATTTTCATCATGCAAAAATGTATATAGAGGTGGCACAACTATAATTTGAACTGCTAAAGTAGCAACAGGATTCACCTCAAAAATATTAGAAAAAGAACTTTATCTCTAAATTTGTATATTTGATTGTTGCTTTTCCAAAAGGTGTCTTTACTTGCTCCATTATAAGCTACATTTTAAAAACAAATTTACTTGCTCCTCCAGTGATTGTCAGAATGAGATGCAAGGCTATTAGGTGATGTATATTCCTGAAATAGTTGGTTGTATATATATTCCTGAAATAGAATGCTTGCTTAAATTTTTTTTGATTAACTGACCCTTGAAACAGTCAGTTATAGTTGCAACGTTATCATTAATTTGAGATTGTAGACATAAATCCTAATATATGAATGTACTACAAATATTCAAGATTATTTTACCTCTTTGAATTTAAACTGTTATTTCATATTCCATGTCCCCATTAAACAATTTTACGTACTTCTGAGTTGCAGTGCAAAACCTGGTTGTCCAGTGTCCAATTTGACATGATCTGTATCTTTGTTTGCGTACAACTAAATAGAACAGTGAACATAGAATAATCATCATAAGCCAAAGTGCCAAAATAGTGAACAAGTGGATCTTGCTTAATCCACGGAGCATATCATATGATAGTATGTAGGACACCTGATTTTTCATGGAATGACAATAAGGTTAATCAGTTTGATATTACGAAAATGTTATAAGCCATGTCAAACAGTCATTGGAGTACTTAAAATAATGATATAGATATTAGTCTTTGCATCAGTAAAATATAATAAGAAATTTAGTCAAAATATAAGTGCAATAAACCATGATAAGATAAGCAAACCCTGATATCAGTTGATGATAAATTTATGCATCGAAATACTTTAACGTTGCCTCAACAGAGACGCACACTAAACACAACAAACGGATTCTTGGTTGTTGTCTCATGAGTCACTTCTTTACTTCAACAAAGGACAGTTGTGCTTCAAAGGTCACTGCTTTTATATATTTATTCTATGACATGATCGATATCCGCAAGTGACCGAACGCTTTCTATTGAGATGTCACTTTTGCAAAAGAAAATGCAGTTAATTATCAGATTGAAACAATATCATACAAGTAGGATGAAAAAACAGTAAAGAAGCAAATGATGAAACAACAATCGTTGGTCCCAAAAAAAATATATTCGGAAAACAGAACAGTTCGTTTGTAGACTATCTAATGCTCTACAGATTTTTTATATTGGTCTAACTATTAAAACAGATACCAAATTTTCGGTACTACTATTGAAATCATTGAATTTCCATTGTGCAGATCATATAATTGATTCCATGGCCAGTGCTATATTTTGATTTTGAGAGTAATGGACAAGATAAATATTGAAAGTAACCAATGAATGATAACACTACGAAACAAATTAACTATTTACTCATTTGGCTGATGTATCACTATCGCATTAACCAGGAAGAAGTAGAACCAGGACCTGCAGTTGCCTCCTGCGCAATAGCATCATCCAACTCAATCGCCAAAAGGCCTTTAACCAACCTCCTCAAAACCCTCCTGCACGGCCAGCACCGGTCATAGTCACGACCATTGTCCCCTTCTTCCCCTTCATCTCGCACTCCCCCATCATAGCTGCAGCTATTCCATCCACCAGGCTCCTCGACCCCAAACTCCTTATTTCCGCAACCAACCATTCCTCTCTCGCCCTCCTTGTTTCCAGCTTGAACACCTCCTCCTCGTCCCCACACTTTCCCCTATAGTTCTCCACCTTAATCGTGTCGAATACGATTGCTATGTCAGATCCATGATGAGGACGAATGGAAAAGTTCACTCGAACTAGGTCTAGGAATGGTATAGGGTAGGGGCTTTGATTTGAAGCTAAGGGAGAGGAGGGCAGAGCGGAAGGAGGAGAGGGCGGAGAGAGCTGCTGATGGAGCAAATTATTGACGGGTATGGATTAAGATCTAGGTTTAGAGTGGAGGAATGAAAATTTGGTAAAGTGTGATTTTGATTTTTCCTGTATGTTTAATTTAGGTTGGAGGAAATGCAGAATTTTAAGCGGAAGAATGAAAATACAAATAAAATTTAAGCGGGAGAACGAAAATACAAAGTGGAAGAACTTACTAGTATAAATTAGTTTTCAATGCTTAATGAAGTCATTTATGTCTACAACGAGCATTTCGTGAACGTTGTAAAATTGTCATCTATTACAACGGGCATTTCGTGAACGTTGTAAAATTGACATGTCTTACAACGTGCTCGAAATGACCGTTGTAATAGCATTCTATTACAATGGGCTATCATCGCCCGTTGTAAAAATGATGTTGTATAGGGCATCTATTACAACGGGCCTAAATGGACCATTGTAATAGCCTTCTATTACAACGGGCAGCCAATGCCCGTTGTAAAAAGGGAGTTGTAATAGGGTATTTTTGTTGTAGTGATTTCATATATGTTAACCACGGTCTTGTATTCTCTATCACTACAAGGAGAACAGTGATTTTCGACGGCTGAAAATCGTCGGCGGCCGTCGGAAAAAGCCGTCGGAACATACGTCGTCGGGGAGCAGTACTTCCGACGGCTTCCGACCGAGGGCGCCGTACTTATTGCCGGCGGCTTATGACGGCTTCCGACGGATTCTGACACGTATCGGGATCCGTCGGAAACTGTCGGAAAAAATGTCCTATAGGCTGTCGGAAGCCGTCGGAAATTGCCTACCTTTAAACTGTCGGAAGCCGTCGGAAACCGTCGGAAATCTGCTGTTTTTTTTATTACTTCTGCAAATATAGCCTTCCATCCACATTTCTCTTCCAAAAACTATTACACCAATACTGCACAATCCAATATACAATATACCAACCAAATATCAAAACCCAAACTACACAAAATTAATCAAACACACAAATATATCAAATTACATCAAAATAAAATACATAATATACATAACCATTCCAACAACCCCAATAATAAGTGTTATACCATGTTATACATACACAAAATCATCAACATCCACATCATTATACAACCACACGACCAAGTGTATCAAAAATAATCATACAAAACTAAAAAAATCATACCTGAAAAAGCAAGAAAGCAATGAATCAATCTCCTCCAGATCCAGAGCCAGCCGAGGAAGGGAAGCGGCCACCAAACTACTGCATGTACTCTAACAACTGTGTGGTCTGCATGGCATGTTGGCGGTTCTGCTCCTCCAGCTGGGATACTCTATTCCGCAATTCTTCTATATCTGCTAGATCACTCTGAGCTTTATTCCGCCGACCCCGTCTCTGACTGCTGGCCATGCAATAAATATTAAATTTAGCTGTGTGATCTCTGTAAGTGTATGTGCATATCTCTGTAAATGAATAAAATTCAAGTTTATTGTTTTGAAAAGGTCCAAATAGCATATTTGAAGTATTCAAGATAAAATTATAAATTCCAACATAGAACACTACAACAAAACAGTCTTTTTACAACGGGCAATGCCCGTTGTAATATGGTATTCGCAACGGACATGTGCCCGTTGTAATAGGCCTCGTTGTAATAGATCCACCACATTTTACAACGGGCAAAGCACGTTGTAAAAACCGTTGCAGTATACCTTTTTACAACGGGTTATGACCGTTGTAATAGACTATAATACAACGGCCAAAACCTGTTGCAATAGACTAACCATACTAGTTGCATAGCCTGTTTCACAACATACATTGACCGTTGTAAAAAGCTCATATAACAACGCACATTGCCCATTGCAAAATAAATGAAAATTAAAAAAAAAATTACAGCAGCATCCATGCAATACATCCATACTAATACTAAATATTGTCGTAAAATAATTAAAATCACACGAAAAGAATAAAAGCTAGAGTCATAGAATTCTAACACTCCAAAAAGTTAGATAAGTTTACATGCCAAATACATAAAGCATTAACACATAACAGTCCGCTACAAATATCATGTTCTAAGTACAATCATACTATACCACAGAGATGAAGTCTTTATGCCACGCGACGGTTGATCCAACAGCCTCTTTGATAGTCTACATCTCTGTTTCTTCCTCGGAAAGATAGCAACAAGGCTCATATGTGGTGGTGGATGTCTCTGTTTCTTCCTCCGAAAGAAAAAAAAGCATCTTACTACTATGCTTTGGTCTTTCTACTGGTCACTGTATGTGCTGTGCATGGAACGAATCATGAAATGATTTTGTAGATGATTAAAATGGCATTCTAGGAATAGTTCTCACCCGTAAGCTATATCTGTTTATCTCATGATTCCTAGATATACCATAATCAAGATATTTTATTGGGTCGCTAAGCACTGCAAACGAAAAATGAGTTTCTCATTGTCAATATCTCCCTTACAATTCAAGGATATGCCAGTAAAAGGATAAATACTCCAAAACATAGCAGAGACGACGAACATGCATATCCTTGTATGAAACAATAGATTGTTGTATCTGATTGCATGTGTAAATGCAATTTCTGAGGGAATAAAACAAAGTAAATTTACCTTTGTAGGCTTCATTTATCTCTTGAAATTTTGCAGTAACGTCGCTGTCTCCTTTGTGCTTATCAGGGTGCCATTTCTAGCAATTAATGAGGGGAAATGAGTTAATGAAAGTGTTATATACCTATGTATAACATTTGTATATAACATACATGTCTGCTAGAAATATTAGAATTACCTCTAAGAAAATTTAAGAATACCTATCAAAGCCAGCATTCAATAGTTATATTTTATAACCTCATCTATTCATCATATGTATCACTTTGTAGTAGTCCTGAAATTTGTTGCAAAATTGATGGAATATGATTTTCATCATGCAAAAATGTATATAGAGGTGGCACGACTATAATTTGAACTACTAAAGTAGCAACAGGATTCACCTCAAAAATATTAGAAAAAGAACTTTATCTCTAAATTTGTATATTTAATTGTTGCTTTTCCAAAAGGTGTCTTTACTTGCTCCATTATAAGCTACATTTTAAAAAAAAATTACTTGCTCCTCCAGTGATTGTCAGAATGAGATGCAAGGCTATTAGGTGATGTATATTCCTGAAATAGTTGGTTATATATATATTCCTGAAATAGAATGCTTGCTTAAATTTTTTTTTGATTAACTGACCCTTAAAACAGTCAGTTATAGTTGCAACGTTATCATTAATTTGAGATTGTAGACATAAATCCTAATATATGAATGTACTACAAATATTCAAGATTATTTTACCTCTTTGAATTTGAACTGTTATTTCATATTCCATGTCCGCATTAAACAATTTTACGTACTTCTGAGTTGCAGTCCAAAAACAATGCATGTTTACAGTCCAAAAACAATGCATCTTTGAATTTAAACTATTATTTCATATTCCATGTCCGCATTAAACCCCAATCTTGAATTCCAAGTATAGGCTCATTTTACTCATAGGTGTCTTGGAAAAACAATGCATATATTAGGTTGCAAAGTTTATTTTGTAAGTTGAAGATATGGCCTATTTGAGCATTTTAATATCAACTTGATAATCTAGTATTACATTCTATACATTTACAACTGAAAGCAGAGGAAATCCATATATCGTACTCATATTTATTTGGTGAATTCATGTAGAAGGTTATGTGGATATGCAGAAGATAAAGTAAAACAAAGTTTGTTTACTCACTATGGCCTTTGTAGTAATAGACGCTGAAATGGAATTGAGTAGCTATTGGCATTTTTCGAATTGTGCAGTCAATTCATTTACCTATCACAACATAAGTCAAAAAAATTATATTAACTTGAAATTTGATAAAGTAGTCTGGCACAAATGTTTGTCAGAACAGTGGTGAACAAATTTGTCCCCTTTTTTTGTTAATTTGTTGAACACATAGTAAATGGTTATTTCCTAAAATAATGGCTATTTTTTGCTGTATTTTTGTTACAGGATTATATGATAGCATCCACTGGCAGTGCTAAATTATTTTATTTAAATGAGTACAAATAGTTATTCTTACCAGAGCATCTGAATGTGCATCTCGAGTTCCATTCTCGGTCACTTCTGCTAATTTTTCCACTAACTGCAATTAGAACATGCATTCAGTCCAGTATATAGTTTAAAATGTAACGGTAACTTTCATTTACTCATTGGGAAATTTTAGTATTAGGCTCGAGCTATGCGGTTAAAATGCTTAGCGGTTCTGTAGCTTTAAGTTGAATAAAAGAGAAAGGAATATTATTTTCAGCCCTAAGAAAATATAAGAAAAGTATTACCCTGTTTTTTGAATTGCTTAAGGTAAGAAAACATCGAATAAATAATGATCATGCACAATCAAATTGTTATTGATATTCATTGGAGGAAAAAAGAATAGCCAAACTGTTACTAATCATGGAGAGGAAATACTAATTAAATTATTTTCAGCTCTTATTGTCGTCTCCCTTGTTCTCGTATCTTATGTTTGTTTTCATATTCTTCCATTATTTTATTTTTTTGTGTAAAAGAAATGAATTTTTTTAAAATAAAATAAAATCGTTTAAAACATCCTAAAGCCCAAAAAAATAAAAGAAGAAAGAAAATCAGAAGCAACATACTTTTCGCGAAATATTCCTGCCATTGCTTGGCATCCACCCAGCACAGAAGATTGCATGTTGAGTGCAATATTTGGATTATGAACACTCGGCCTTATATGTATCCAACCATACTGTTCTCCAGACACTTCATCTGTTATTTTTGCCCTGCCATTTGTAATATATGTCTCATTTAGATATAAGTGCGTGTGTATGTATGTGTTTTTAAGGCTTTTAATGTGGTATAATGAAAGGAACACTATGCATACACCAAAAATATATTTATTTCATTTGGGTACTTAATTGATGGATGATGGATATAGCATGTGCATGATGACGCATATGTGTATGGAGAGCTGAAATTTCAGCTCAGTTATGCTGTTATGTAAACTATGTGGTATATGATACATGTACATATAAGCATCAATGGGGAGTGGTTCATTATCGTTTGAGTCTACAAGGCAGCCATCGTTTACCCAACAATCACCGCAATTATCAAGCTTCCATCCTTCAAGTTTCCCTTCCTGTATTTCCAGACAGACAAGCAAAAAAAACCCTGGTTTAGTTTTAGTTGTTTATCCTCTTATTTAATCAAGATTTACGTCTATACTATAGTTAATCAAACCTCTATGTAACACCTCAGAGTTTCAACTACTTCAACCCCTTTTTCTCTTCCATACTGTGATTCTGTTGTTATGTTCATTCTCAGTTCAACCTATTCAACAGGTTCTCCAAGTTCTTTGATTAGACTTCCAATTCCTTCATCCAATCCTTCAAGTTTCATTCTTACCATCTCTATGATTATCTTTACTACCATGTATGCCCCTTCAATCCGTCAAAGTATGTTAAATAACACTAAGTTATATATGGTGGCCAGGAAACATATTTCAGTACATGGGATATGTATATCAAATTATCAACATGTTGCAAGAATTCAAAATTCATAACTATAGACAACATAAACCTTAATTTTACTTGTTATAACTTATAACACTAATATTTACGGTTATGCTCTTGGTTTCCAAGTATAACACTAACGTTTCTGGGGTGCGCACTTTCTTTAGATGCTTACACACAGTGTTCGATTAATCTTGAATGCAGTAAACAAAAAATAGTGTGAAAAAAAATAAACATACCGTCATCAAGAAAGTTGTTTTCTTTCAATGCACCATGGCCACTAATCTCCATCATCAACACAGCCTCCACCCCGTCCTCATTCAGCTTTATACCTTTATCGATAAAATTCCTATAACCGACCCTATAAAGGCAATGCTTTCCTCCCTTAGTCCCAATGAACTCAGACAAGGCCACACTAGTTCTTGCATCAGTCACAACCATACTACCAGGACGTTCCTTAAGTACAATACATGCCATAAGCCCAATCAGTCTATCGCCATTTATCACATTTCCATCCTTATCCACTACTCCACTATGATCCACATCTGTATCAAAAATAACTCCTAAGTCTGCAGATTTACTGATGACCGATGATTGTGTTAGAGACATTGCTACTGGATCTTCTGGATTCGGTATGTGGTTAGGGAACATTCCATCCGGGTTTAGGTTCAGGCTTCCAGTTGTGTCTGCCCCTAGTTTTTCTAGATCTGGAATCTCCCCCAAAAACACGTTGGTTTCCAGATGCAGCTCCTTCAGCAGCGTGCGTTTGGCAAGGAAGGAGGGATCAAACCGGTGAATTGAGTTTCGAGATGGTCGGATGATGGATTCGTTGAGGCCTTTTGGGTTGGTGAAGAGGAGGAACTCGATGAAGGAGGCGGTGAAGATTGTGGAGGAATAGGGATGGATATTTTGTTTTGGCATATCGCGGGTGGAAATTGGAATCTAGGGTTAAGAAAAAGGGAGAAGCGGGAAATGAAAATTTTAGGGCAACAGAGCGAAACTAGTTTCTTAACCAAAATAAGTGCAAAAACAAATATTATCATAAACTTTTACTTTTGAATTTTAAGAAAATCTCAAAAAAATATATAAGTATTTCTAAGTTTATTTTAGAAAATTTAAAAATTATACTTTTTTTGAAACATTAAATATTAAATATAATTATTAAATATTAAATGCTAAAGGTTAATTATTATTTGATTGAGTTATGAAAGCACAGAGCGGAAGAACTTATTACATATAAATTAGTTTTCAATCTTTAATGAAGTCATTTTAAATTTCTATTATACTCCATTATTTATGAATTGCGAATTATAAATCATTAATTATAATAACTTATAAGCATAAACTGACAAGTTCAAATTTAAACATTTGTTTGATATAAACTATAAAGGCTAATAATTAGTAATTAGTGATTATTTATTAATAATCATTAATTATTATAAGTTATAAATGATTAATATAATATTATTAACGATTAATTATTAAATATTAATAAATAATATAATATTATCAATGCTTAGTAATTAGTAATTAGTAATATAATATTATAATTAGTAATTAGTAACCTATGATTAATATAATTTTATTAATGATTAATTATTAAATATTAATAAATAATAAATATTAATTTTAAGAAAGCATTGTAATTATTCATTATTGATTATTGAAAATTGGCAGCGGACATTTATTACAACAGGCATTTTATGATCGTTGCAAAATTGGCATTGATTACACGGGCATTTCACGACCATTGTAAAATTGGCACCTATTACAACGGGCATGTTTTGACCATTGTAAAATTGACACCTATTACAACGGGCCTTATGACCATTGTAAAATTAGCACCTCTTACAACGGGTATTTTATGACCGTTGTAAAATTGGCATCTATTACAACGGGCATTTTGTGAACGTTGTAAAATTGACATCTATTACAACGGGCCTGGAAGGACCGTTGTAATAGCATTCTATTACAACGGGCATACATTGCCCGTTGTATAAAGGGCGTTGTATAGGGCATCTATTACAACGGACCTGAAAGGACCGTTGTAATAGCCTTCTATTACAACGGGTAGTCAATGCCCATTGTAAAAAGGGCGTTGTAATAGGGTATTTTTGTTGTAGTGGAATTTTGACTTAAATATCAAATTAGCAGTAAAATAAATTATTTACCACTTGATTACCAAATCTGTATCGTCTGCCATGCTCTGCTGGATCCATAACGGACTCAAAAATAGCATCCTCCTCATCAGTCGTCAGCTGTTCTCGACCCGTATCAGCAAGGAGTTTCTAACGCTGCTCCATAAACTTTTCCTGCACTAAAAAATAAATAACATCATATCTTATTTCATTATAGTTTAACAAGCAGAACAATTACTAATACTGCATAAAATGAAATATGCTTACATGGCTCTTGCTAGATTTATCGTCCTGCCATGTATACGAAACAGTTCCGTCCGGATTTACATGCTCGACAGCATGCGTACGAGTGAACACGTCCATATAGCCCACGGGACCATGCGCCTCAGCTTCCTAAAGTTGATTTTTACATACAATTATTATACATTTAAAATTATATAGCATAAACTATTTACAATTATCATTCAGTAAATTTACCAACTCCTGCCGATACTGCTGAAATGACTTCGACCCTCCTCGATGAGTGACTGGATTTTTATTTCTGTTTGTAGAGTTTCTATCCGACTCTGCCTGTACATTCAAAATTTGATACATTATTTTTCGATCACGTCAAATTAATAATTCAAAAGAATTTAGTATACTTGCCTTCGCCTCGTCCGTTTCCCAGTCTCCCAACCATGCTTGCCATACGCTCTCCCCCATCCACCGTGGTTTCTTACCAGATTTCTTAATTTCAGATATCGTGTCCCTATAGTTCTTGCGCATCTTCTTCATCTAGTATCCTCGTGCCAGCAGCATATCGTCTATCTGGATGTCTATCTCAGCCTGTGTTTCATGATAAAAAGTAAAAAAAAAATTACACTGTAAACGATAAACAGTAGAAAAATGACAAAAACGAATTAAAAATGGAAAACAGAAAAAAAACATACTAGGACATCCTGCCATATGCATAAGTCAATACGTGCACAATATAATATTCCTAGCTCGTGCATTCATTTTATCTTATTCCAACTAACACAATATAATGATAGCAGCACTACACACATATACAATCGTAGAATCAAGGCATACACAACGATTTACATATACACGAACAACCACAAATTATACATGTTTTCACAATTTCACGATAAAGGATGAAATAGGAATACCATGGAATGCTAGAAACTATTATAACACTATTGGAAACAATTTCAATCACCAATTAGCCCTAATTTAACAACTTATGCAAATCTAGATTTAGGGTAAAAATTAGATTTTTGGCGAAAATAAGAGATTATACCTGACCTAGAGAGCAATAGACGTTGATTATGCAGCCGAGGAGGATCCGAAAGCTCGAAATTGATGATTGGAAGCTTGGGGAAGAGATTTAGGGATTTAGGGTGAATTATTTTCGTATGAAAAATGAGGAGGAAGAATGCTCGACTGAGCCTGTATTTCACAAATTTCCGACGGCTTCCAACGGCCGCCGACGGCCCGTCGGAAGCCGTCGCCCCCCCTCCGTCGGTATTTAGCATTTTTCTAGTAGTGTATTATCCTTGTTAATTTGGTAACCTACATCTTGAAAAACAATATCTATGGGAGAATAAACGCCACCATGCGCTGAAGTGCACAGTAAGCCATTATCTAGTTAAAGATAGTTGAAAGTCCCAGTCTAGGTGGCTTGTTGAATTATTACGCAAAGCGTAGAAAAATTTAAAGCCAAAACAATGAACAGTTTATATATATGTTACTGTACTTGTGTAGTTCAATCACAGTAATAGTTGGGCATCACGTAGAATTTGTAGCTTTGTCCTGAGAGCCTGTTGAATATATATATGTTACTGTACTTGTTCCCATTTCCTTCGAAGGAGGTGTAAAACGTTTGTTGGTTAGGTTAGAGGTGTTTGTATGATTGAGCAGTCTATTGATGTCATTCATGATGTTCAGTTTGCCGTCAATAACTTGTGGTCATTGTGTTTTTATGTAAGTAAAAATAAGGGCTAACCTGCTCGCTTATGAGTGTGAAGTCATCCATAGTTTTATCAACCTTCATATCGAAGGCGACAATTATTATTGTCACAGTTTTATCACTGGACGTCTAGTAGCAGTTTGAACCTGGCAATGGTAGAAAGTTAGTAGATTATGGAAGAACCGTAATCCTTACCGTTGTCCTAAACTACGTATTTCCTTATGTGAAAGTTGTATATTTATGCGGTAGTAAAAATAAAAATTAGCCACCGTATATAGTACTCTTTATTTTACAGCGTTGTATTCGTGGACATATTGGAAATTTACAGGAGATAAATCATACAATCGCTTTGTGTGTGGATTGGTTACCCACTACTGATGTGTTGTCTTAAATTGGCTTAAATACAGACGTACATTCTACAACTCTTCTCTGATTTTAAGTACGGAAGACATGAGAGGTAAAAAGAATTCATACCCTTTTTTTTATTATTTTTGAATGAGAAGAAAGTAAACTGTTACATAGCAAAAGGATTACAAGCCTATTTATACAAAGAAGAAAAAATAACAAAGCTATGCCAGGCTGGCAGTAACAACTTGGTATAACCAACTATGCCAGATTGGCAGTAACAACTTGGTAGAAAAGCACATACCAATACCGTAGAGCAGCACATACCAATACCCCCCCTCAAGTTAGAATGTCATGAAACTAATGGATTGACATTCCTAACTTGGATAAAAGCTCTTTATGCTGAGATGATGGTAGAATCTTGGTGAATACATCTGCAAGCTGAGATTGAGTAGGTAGGTAAGTCAATTGTATCAATCCTTCAAGGACCTTTTCTCTTGTGAAATGACAATCAATGTCAATGTGTTTGGTACGTTCATGAAACACAGGATTGCGAGCAATGTGTAAAGCAGATTGGTTGTCACAATGTAGAATCACTGGCTTAAGATTTTGAACTCCTAGCTCTTCCAACAGCCTTACAACCCAGGTGACTTCAGATGCTGCAGCAGCCATTGCCCTGTATTCAGCTTCAGATGAGGATTTAGAAACAGTACTCTGCTTCTTTGATTTCCATGTAATGGGTGACTGTCCAAGAAGTAACACATAACCAGTTATGGATCTTCTGGAGTCAACACAACTGGCCCAGTCAGCATCTGAAAAGGCTTGTAGCTTAAGTGTATCACACCCTTTTAATAAAATCCCTTGCCCGGCTGTGTGTGCTACATATCTCAAAGTATGATGCAGTGCTTGCAAATGACTAGTACGAGGAGCTTGCATGTACTGGCTTAGATTTTGCACAGCAAATGAGAGATCAGGCCGAGTATGAGTAAGATAGTTAAGCTTGCCCACAAGAGAACGATATATTTCAGCATTTTGTATCACATCACCATCAGTAGTAGTGAGTTTAAGGTTCAGAGGCAAAGGTGTAACAGCTTTCTTGCTTAGATCAAAAGAACAATTAGTTAACATCTCTTGGGTGAATTTTTGTTGACTTAAAAGAATCCCATTTGCAGTATCTCTAATCTCAATACCCAAGAAATAACTGAGAACTCCAAGATCTTTTATACTAAAAATATGGTGAAGGTGGGCTTTTAAGTCAGCAATTGAATTGAAATCGTTACCAGTGAGCAAAATATCATCAACATATACTCCTGCAATGCAAATCAAACTTCCAGTCTTCTTTATAAACAAACTGTAATCGTTCTTGGATTGATAAAACCCTTTTTCTTTTAAACAAATATGCAATTTCTCGAACCATTGTCTGGATGCCTGTTTAAGGCCATAAAGCGATTTATTCAACTTGCACACTTTATTGTGAGGGTTGGAAAAACCTTCAGGCACTTTCATATAAACTTCTTCTTTCAAATCTCCATGCAAAAATGCATTATTCACATCTAGTTGGAATAATTTCCAACCTCTACTAGCTGCCAAAGCAATTAAGCATCTCACTGTACTCATCTTAACAACTGGACAAAAGGTTTCATCATAATCAATTCCATATTTTTGATTAAAACCTTTAGCCACTAGTCTTGCTTTACATCGTTCAAGTTCACCATTTGCTTTAAGTTTTATTTTATACACCCATTTACATCCTATTGCTTTCTTCTCTTTAGGTAAGTCGACTAGTTCCCAAGTCCCATTTTGTGTTAAAGCTTCAATTTCTTTATTCATAGCTTCTGTCCAAATAGGATCAGTAGCTGCTTCTTCATAAGATACTGGTTCATGCAATTCACATGCATGGGATAAAAAGGATTTATGATCATCAGAGAATGAGATGTAATTTATCAGATTGCACCAGTGTGCATTGACAGTAGTATCTTCATGAGCAACCGCATTACATTCGTAATCATTTAAATAAGAAGGAGCTTTGTGAGTACGAGTAAATCTCCTGATAGTTTCACTGTGAAAATTTTCAGTTATATCAATCACGATTGAAGGATCAATGGAGTTAGGATCAGTAGAAGAAGTAGGTGTAGTAGTATTTTGTATTTCTGATGTTGGAAGATTAGTGCATGGGAAAACACCATCAAGACAATGTTCTGATGGATTGTCATGAGAAGGAAATGTAGTACTTGGTGAAGATAAATCAGGAGAATTGTGAAAAATAGGAGCTGTGGAAGCAGGAAGATAAATGGCAGTATGCATATGTGAAAGAGACCTTTGTTTGTGAAAAAGATGATATGGAAAGTGCTTTTCATGAAACTTAACATGTCTGGTTACTGTCAGTTTTCCAGTGGCAATATCAACAACTTTATACCCCTTCTGACTAACTGAATTACCCATGAAAACACAAGGAGAACCCCTCTGATCCATTTTCCCTCTGTTAATTCTGGAAGTATAAACATAACATAGGCAGCCAAATGTCCTCAAATGATCTATTGAAGGAGTTTCATTGTAAAGTCTTTGGTAAGGAATATCATTATTTATTGCTTTTAGGGGCATTCTGTTGATCAAGTAAACAGCACACATAACACATTCTCCCCAAAATCTGTCTGGAACCATTGATTGAATATACAAAGCTCTTGCAGTCTCAAGGAGGTGTCTGTGTTTTCTTTCAACGACCCCATTTTGTTGAGGTGTGTCTGAACAGCTAGTTTGATGTAAGATCCCCATGTTCTTGTAAAATATTTTCATCTCTCCTTCACACAACTCTTTTGCATTGTGAGATCTGACACACTTAATTTTAGAATCAAATTGTGTTTTGATCATTTTAGCAAAATCAATCATGATACTAACTGATTCACTTTTATTTTTTAAGAAATGTACCCAAGTAAATCTTGTGTAATCATCAACAATAGTCAAAAACTGATTACATCCACTAGGAGTCTTAACAGAATTTGGACCCCAAACATCAATATGAATCAATTCGAAAGGAGCTTTGGTTTTTATACAACTTGAAGGAAAAGGTAGTCTAGTTTGTTTAGCTTTAGGACAAACTTGACGAATAGTATCTGCTGAACAAGGCTTTATTTCACAATTTGTATTGACAAACTTTATCTGATTAAAAGGTAGATGTCCTAACCTCAAATGCCACAGTTTAATATCTTCTACTGCTAACATACAAACTGTATTACATTTGTGAGACTGAACCTCATTATTACTTGTTTTCTTCTGATCTTCCACATTGAATAAACCAGCCCTCAAATTACCAAGAAGAATCAACTGCCCTTTCTGTGTGCACATGAAACACTTATCATGAGTAAAATGTAATTCACATTTCATGTCTTTGCATAATCTGTATACGGAAATGAGATTGAATCTAAAATCTGGAACATGTAGCACATTATTCAGAATAATTCCATCATTCAATTTCACAGTTCCGACATGTTTTACCATAATCTTACTCCCATCAGGAATGGTTATGTGATTGTTATGACTAACTAAAGGTTTATATTCAGAGAAATATTTTAGTTCAGAGCAAATATGGTCACTGGCTCCACTATCAAGAAGCCAATTTAAGTCAGAGCAAGATAAAAAACAGAAATTACCTGCCACCATGGCATGGCTGTGAGATGTCTCTACATGGCCATTTGACTTGATGCTTTGCTGTTGTGACTTGAGCAAGTTAATCAACTGATTATATTGTTCCACAGAGATGGATTGAGTAGGTTGATCATCAGTTTGCATGTTATCAGTGTCATTGTAAGCAGCAGCTGCTACTTTCTTCTTTTTAAATCCCTTGAAATTGGGAGGATAACCATGTATCTTGAAACATCTGTCAATGCTGTGTCCAGGTATCTCACAGTGAGTGCAATAATATTTAGAACCTGGTTTGGTATTGCTCTTGTTACTTTTAGCCTGTTCTGTACTGCCAGTGTAAGTTTTGGAGCCTGTACCAGAAAACTTCTTCTTGTCAACCATGAAAGCCATAGATTCAGATTGATTAACTATTTGAGAGATCTCTTTGTGTTTTTCTTCTTGTGCAAACATTCTATAAACCTCTGTAACTTTCGGTAGAGATTGCATCATTAACACATTTCCTCTGATTGTTGCAAACTGATCTGAGAGTTTCATCATAAATTGTATAACCATCACATCTTGATGCCTTTTAACCAATCTTTTTGTCAAGTTGCACGTACAATTGTTACAAGTACAGCATGGAAGTGGATGTGCTTCATCTATAGCATCCCAAATTGATTTAATAGAAGTGAAAAATTCAGAAATAGAACTGTTGCCTTGATTGATATCAGCTAGCTTTTGTTCTAAAGCGTAAATATGTGCTAAGGATGTATAACCAAACCTTTCTTCGAGATCTAACCAAATTTCTCTAGCACTCCTTAGAAACATAACAGAACCAGCAATGTTTTCATCGAGATTGAACAAAATCCAAGAACAGACCAAATCATTGCATCTCTCCCACGCCTTGTATTCAGATCCATCTTCATCAGTAGGCTTTCTATAGGAACCATTAACAAAACCTGTCTTGTTCTTTGCTGAAAGGCTTAGCAACATAGCTCTTTTCCAGCTGGTGAAACCATCACCATTAAATTTGAATGATACAAGTTGTGCAGTATTAGCATCCGATGGATGAATGTAGTAGATACTTGCAGGATTTTGATTCAAAGGCAGATCAGAGTTGTTTTCAGGCATATTATCAAATAACAGATCAACAAAATTTCAGAGAAAAAAAAATCAGCGGCAAGAGAAAATATGAAATAGATCTGAGAAATATTGATCTATTTGAATCAATTTAGATGCAAATTAGAAGGAGTCGATGAGAAACATGGCTCTGATACCATGAAAGGATCAGTAATTCATCAACTCTTCTCTGATTTTAAGTACGGAAGACATGAGAGGTAAAAAGAATTCATACCCTTTTTTTATTATTTTTGAATGAGAAGAAAGTAAACTGTTACATAGCAAAAGGATTACAAGCCTATTTATACAAAGAAGAAAAAATAACAAAGCTATGCCAGGCTGGCAGTAACAACTTGGTATAACCAACTATGCCAGATTGGCAGTAACAACTTGGTAGAACAGCACATACCAATACCGTAGAGCAGCACATACCAATAGTTTTATCAACCTTCATATCGAAGGAGACAATTATTATTGTCACAGTTTTATCACTGGACGTCTAGTAGCAGTTTGAACCTGGCAATGGTAGAAAGTTAGTAGATTATGGAAGAACCGTAATCCTTACCGTTGTCCTAAACTACGTATTTCCTTATGTGAAAGTTGTATATTTATGTGGTAGTAAAAATAAAAATTAGCCACCGTATATAGTACTCTTTATTTTACAGCGTTGTATTCGTGGACATATTGGAAATTTACAGGAGATAAATCATACAATCGCTTTGTGTGTGGATTGGTTACCCACTACTGATGTGTTGTCTTAAATTGGCTTAAATACAGACGTACATTCTACATAGCGGTGCACTCTTTGGAAAAAACCTGAAAATAATTTCACTTTCTTCGTTGCAAAAATAAGTCATGGTTTAAGGTTAATTTGTGGAGAAGTTCAAGTAGTTAGAATACTTAAAAAACATTCAGTAAAAAGTTAACAAATTTTATTTAAAACCTCCGAAATTTACTTGAAGAAAAAGTACCTACTAAAATTTAAACTGTCTAAATACGGAAATGTAAATACAAATGTGGTAATGATTGGAGGACTAATTGTACAATAATACATTGACTTTAAATCTGTGAAACTCAGTACTGGTTTAAGGATAATAGAAAGATCTACGTACTTCTAGAGGCTGAAACAAAGATGTTATAATTTTCAATTTCAATGCGCTACTTGCAGCAAAAACAAATCAAAGTTTTTGGGTTGTTCCTCGAAAAGCTTAAACTTGTTTCAAAGATAAGGTGTGTTGGAGACAGAAAATAAATTAAATTCCCTTTTTTAAATATCACAATTTCAGATGTATACATGATATTAGAACTTATCATTGATAAGTGTATAGTTATTGAAAAATTAATATTTTTGAATTTATTTTGCAAGAAAAAGTACAAATTTAAACTTTCTTTAAGAATAAATTCAAAAATTACAACTAAGATCGTGTTTTACCATGTGAAGCATTATGTGTAGTGAAATTTTTTAATTTGACAAGAAAGATAAATTTTGGGAAATATAGGTTGCAAAAGAAACACAAATAAAAAGTATGTAAAAAATTTATAAAAAAAAGCTAAGTTAAGTTAGCTATGAAATACAGTTTTATCAAGAAAAAAAAATTGCAAAAATAAAATACAAGTTAAGCACCAAAAATTTATTGTAAGTATGAATGTAAAAGGAGATGGTAGTTGAGTAAGCACACACCTTTGAAATTCAAAACACATTAATTTAAACCATCACATAATAGATTAATATGCTAAAATACAAAGCCTTTTAAATTTTTGCTGTATAGTTATAAAACAATGCGTAAAATACAATATTGAAAATAAGGGTTTTTTAAAAAGAGTAAAAAGTTAGTATTGTATTAGCTAAGCCGTGTTTTCATGACCCTATCATGCCTCGGTCCGAACTCGAATAACCTTGAACCTTGGACCACCATGGGCCGGAACTCAATCGGATCTCATTTATCCATGAACCTTGATCGGACCTTTAAACCAACGGTTCAACCGTCAATTTTACCTGGTTGAACCACGGTTCTTTTATTTTTTCTTACTTTCTCATCATGTAATTCTCTTTCATTTTCATTTTTGCATTTCTTTGAAAAAAATAAGTAAATATATATATTTCAAAAATTATAATCGTTCCAAAATTTAAACCACTAGCTTCATCATTTTGTTCTTCACTGCTGCAAGCTCTTCTAATACCACTATAAGACTCGTCAAGTTTGTCGTCATTAAACTTCCATCGTTGTGCACTACTCTACTATATACAAAGCTGTAGTTGTGCACTGCAACAACACACAACTTCAGTTGCATACCTTGAAGACCGTCTATACTTGTGTATATAACATTATTATTTCAATATTTTTCTGTATAGTTTGTAATTAAATGTGCAAATTTTTCGAAAAAATAAATCACGGTTTCGACGGTTCGACCGGTTGAACCATTAAAACTTTAAACCTTCAATCATCACAGTTCAAAGCACGGCACGGTCATGAAAATTATGGTATTAGATAGAAAATTTTTATTAGGAAAAATGAGTCCAATTTGTTAAGAAAGCATTCATATTTATAGTTCATACTTCATACCTTAGTTGACCTTGGTAAATTATTTCTACTTTTTTTGGCGTAGTCGTAAGCCCGTATGGTTCATCAATTCGGTAAATAGTACTGTTGTGCATAGATAGAATAGTCCAAAAAAGTAACTTTTCTTCCAAGAAGTCTGTTTAGTTTTAAGTTTGTTACGGTGGGAATAGAAAAAATCAAAAAATAATATGTAGTAGCATGGCCAAAAATTATAATGGATATAAAAGTTGTGCATACGGCCTACTTGGTAACAATAAACCAGTCTTAATATCTTCAGGTATTTGGACTGGGCATAGCAGTATCAGTCGAACAGGTAAGGAAAATGTTCTCGGTTGAAAAGATGGAATTCGGCATATATGGTCTGAGCTAATCGTAATATGGTTATCTGGTTTGTGGTTCATCAATAACAGATCCACATTTACCACACCAGTATGTACTTCCATATTTTTCTGTGTTACTGCCTCACGCTTCATGCATGAATGATAGTTCCAGCCAAAAAACATCAAGAATTTGGTATCCTTATTTGCAAATATTTAAATATCTTGTTAATAAAATACTTATATGCATATATGTAAGTATCAAGAATTTTGTATCAATTCTTTGTAAAATCGAAAGAAATAAAACTAAAAATTAGTATGTCTATCCCACTACAAAAAAATGGACTTTTAAAGACTCTTATATTTTATCTCTATATGCAAAATTTTGTCTCTAATTTATATTTGTAACTCACTTAAGAAAATAAGTATGGTCTCTAAAATCAGGTCTCTAAATAAACAGAGACCACAAACATTCGTCTCTAAAATATTAGTAATGTAACACCCCTTCAAAATGGAAATAATAGTCCCACATCGTGGTTAATACTATAAAGTGGGTGCTTATATACCAAAAGCCTTCACCTCATAACAACGTCGAGGCCTTTTGAGGAATAAAACCCCACACCGTGGCTTGGCCCATGAGGCGGAGGTGACTAAGTTAGGGACAATATCTGAGTTAAGTGAGGTGCATGCTGTTACAAATAATCTCACCAATAGTCTCAAATACATGCCTACATTAAAAACTAGTTAGAGACAATTTTATGGATCTCTTGTATAACTATAGAGACCATATTCAAGCTTTCAAATCAGTCATAAATATAGTAGTTATTATAAACCAATAGAATAGAAGAAATGAAATATAATTTTATTACAGTTTCATCACAAATTAATGAGTGGACAAAATACAATGTCTAACATAACATATAGCAAAATAATTGTTAAATTTGCAGCTCATGTATAAAAAAGTAACCAATTGTTCATTGCAAGAAAAGCAAATTACAGAATATCCAAAGCACAGATGTCATAACCAAAAAACAACATGTCTAATTTGGAACCTACAAACAATAATCCTGAAACAAGATCCAAACAAAAAAAACCTAAAATAGAAGTTTAAAATAAAAGACAAGTTTCCCAACAGAGCCTGCTTGAAACTTTCAGAAGCTAACAAACAATTCATGCATCATCTTCATTTTGTGATCGAACGTTTCCTCGAGGGTTTGATGCTTGATTATTTCCATGTTAATTATTATTAGAAATTAATACCTGAGATTCTCAAATTGAAGTGGTTGAAACCTTAGAAGCAACAGTTGAAGAAGAAGAAGAGGGAGTCGCGGAGAAGGAAGCGATGTGCTTCAATTCGGTAGTGGAAGATTTTGAATCGGTGCTGAGAAGGCAAGAGCATTGTTCTTTGGGCGTCGAAGATGAAGATTGCCGAGCCAAATTCTTCGTTCGGTAAAATAGAGGAGCGGAGAGAAAAGAAAATTGCCGAACGAAATATTTCATTCGGTGATTTACCGAACAAAACAGTTCATTCAGTATTTTGGAAATGCCGGTCCAAATTGTTCGCTCGGCATTTTGCCGAACCAAATTATGTCGGACTAGATTTGCCGAACCAAACCTTAGGGCTGCTATATAGCAGCTACCCCTCCTCATTTTCTCACTCTATAAATAGAGAAGCTTCTGGACAACAATGACAGCCGAAATTGAGAGCTAATTTCAGCCAATTTCAAAGTCATCCTCGAGAGCTGAAACTCTGCATAATTTTATCTGTATAGTTAATTCTTCTTATGTATAGCCTCCAAAAGTGAATCAATCTTGTAACTCTAATCTTTCAGTGATTAATAAAATCTCATCTCCCCAAGTGGACGTATACTGCCTCGTGGTAGTGGAACCACTATAAATACTGGTGTTATTTATTTTTTTTGCATTGCATTGATCTGTGACTGTCTGTTCTTGTGTTTATCTCTGTTTGTTTCGTCTCACTATAATCATGATCCAGCTGTTTTCCGCTGCATTGGGTTTTTTATTCCCTTAAACTGATCATCTAGAGGGATTTTCCCCAATAGTCTGGTATCAAAGCTGCAAGATTGATTGAGGAGTGTTAGACGCTATGGTAGGAGACGAAGGGACTCAAGTTGTTATAAGACCCTATACTAGAGGGATGTATATCGCTTCAGGATCACAGTTGGCAATTGAGAAATGGAATGGGGATAAAGACTTCGAGAAGTGGCAATGGAGGGTGAAGGCTGTTCTAATGAGGAATGAAGTCCATCCAGTAGTGTTTGCCTCTGAGGAGTTGATGGTTGACATCTCAGTCGCGGAAAGGAAGGATATGGAGAAATGGGCGTTTACTACTTTACAACTAGATATGGGAGATAATGTTATCTCAGATATTAGCAGTGAGACCACTATTAGGGGCATTTGGACCAAGCTAGAAAATCTCTACTTGAAGAAATCTCTGACTAACCGTCTAATATTACTAAAGATATTTTTCACCATGCGGATGAGAGAGGGTACTTCAGTGAAGGAACATCTTAATTTCTTTGATGATCTCGTGATGAAGATGAAGACTTTTGACTTGAAGATGGATAAGGAGCAAATGGCAATGATTCTTTTGTGTTCTCTTCCAAAGCGATACACGGGTTTCGCTAACAGCCTTATCTTCGCTAGAGATAGATTGACAGTGGAAGATGTGAAGTTAGACCTTCTATCTAAGGGCTTGAGAGATCAGATGAAGGAGAGAAGTGAAGGAAGTAGAGGTGGAAGTAGTAGTCACGGCCTGTTTGTTGAAAGAGGTAGAGATGATAAGAAGAATTGGCACTTTAGAGGGCGTTCCAAGTCTAGGAAGCCCGGTAATGGCAGGAGAGGAAAGTCTAAGAATGGGAAGTGCTTTATCTGCAAGAAACATGGTCATTGGAAAAGGATTGTCCAGATTTGAATAAGAAGGAAGAAGACAGATCTTCATCATTTGCGGTGGAGAAGTCTGTATCTGACGATGTGTTATCCGCAGCAGTATCGGATGTCTCGGACCATTGGGTGTTGTACTCGGGGGCATCCATTCATATGATGCCTAATAAGGATTACTTCAGTTCTTTCGTTGGACGAGAGGGAAGCTCTATTCTTATGGG
Organism: Allium fistulosum; assembly: GCA_030737815.1. NCBI lineage: Eukaryota > Viridiplantae > Streptophyta > Magnoliopsida > Asparagales > Amaryllidaceae > Allium > Allium fistulosum. The sequence continues at coordinate 192,611,462 of CM060907.1, forward strand.
TAATGATGTTAGCTGTAGAGCAATGGGTGAAGGTACAGTGAGGATCAGGATGTTTGACGGAGTGATACGCACTTTGACAGGTGTCTGGTATGTTCCAGATCTTCGGAAGTCCTTAATTTCTTTAGGACAATTGGCATCTTTGGGATGCAAGGCGACTATTGAGAAGGATAGTCTGAAGGTTTCGAGAGGTGCACTAGTTCTTATGAAAGGAGATGTGTTCTGAAATCTGTATTTGCTGAAAGGAACCACAGTTCTTGGAGAGTCATGTGTAGGAGTAGATAGTTTTCTTGATTTGGATGCCACAAGGCTTTGGCATCTCAGGTTGGGTCATATTTCAGAAAAGAGCTTAGAATTTCTTTGGAGATGGAAGATGATCAAAGGAGAAAGCTTCGACAAGATGGACTTTGCTAGGAGTGTGTGTTAGGCAAGCAAACTAAAGTATCTTTTGGTGTTGGACTTCATAGATTGAGGTGAGTACTTGAGTATGTGCATATAGATGTTTGGGGACCACAAAACTTTGGCATCTCAGGTTGGGTCATATTTCAGAGAAGGGCTTAGAGTTGCTTCGGAGATGGAACATGATCAAAGGAGGAAGCTTCGACAGGATGTAATTTTTCCAGGAGTGTGTGTTAGGCAAGCAAACTAAAGTATCTTTTGGAAATGGACTCCATAGATCGAGGCGAGTACTTGAGTACGTGCATACAGATGTTTGGGGACCGGTTGCTACTCCTTCTCTTGGAGGAGCAAAGTATTTTATCTCTTTCATTGGTGACTTTTCTCGGAAAGTATGGGTGTATGTGATGAAGGCCAAATCAGAAAGTTTTGAGAAGTTTAAAGAATGGAAAGCGCTTGTTGAGAACCAATCTGGTTCTAGATTGAAGGTGTTGAGATCTGATAATGGCGGTGAATTTGTCTCTACGAAGTTCCTCGATTTCTGTAGATAACATGGCATTCAGAGACATTTCACTACACCCGGAGATCCGCAATCCAATGGGGTTGCAGAAAGGATGAACATGACTCTACTGGAGAAGGCTCGTTGCTTGAGATTGACGGCAGGATTGTCTAGAGGCTTTTGGGCTGAGGCTTTATCAATCGCGGTGCATATCATAAATCGAATTCCATGCTCAGCCATAGATGGGAAGATTCTAGAGGAGAAATGGAGAGGTAAAGCAGTGTATCTTGGTTTCTTCCGAACTTTTGGTTGTCCTATGTATGTTCACCATATAGGTGATGACAAGTTGGAGGCTAGAGCATACAAGGACATACTAATGGGATACACCGATGGTATCAAAGGGTATCGAATTTGGAACCCTGTTGATTGGAAGATTGTTCATTCCAGACAAGTTACCTTTGATGAGTCTGCTATGTTCAATCCGAAGGAGAAGCTACCTACCATATCAGAAGATTCTGATAGGCCTAAGGAGATGGAAGAAGTTCCCATGTTCCAACCAAATAGTAGAGTTGTTGTTGATGTTGTCGAGGAAAACGTAGTTGATGAAACATCACAAGATAGTCCATAAGTACCTTCTAGTAGTGTTGGTGATGTTCATGAACCGGGAGGAAGTTCAGTTCAAGGTGGAGCTGAAAGGAGTTTAGGGGAAGCAGTACCTACTCAGGTCAGTTGTAGGACTATTAGGCCGCCCGAAAGGTATGGTGATTGGCAGTTTTCAAACCTTAGCCTTAGCGATCAGTTTGACTATGCCTACATATGGTTCATGAGGAACCACTTGACCTTGATGAAGCTTTGAAGTTATGTGATAGTTCAAAGTGGATGTGCGCTATGGAAGAGGAGTTAGAGTCGTTGAAGAAGAACAAGACTTGGGATTTGGTACCACCTCCTCAAGGAAGCCGAGCCATATGTTGGAAGTGGGTGTTCATGGTGAAGGTTGACAGGAGATACAAGACTAGACTAGTTGCTAAAGGGTTTTCACAAAGAAAGAGATTGGAGTATGATGAGATATTCTCTCCATTAGTGAGGCACACGTCCATCCGCATTTTGCTCGCTATCGTCGCAGCTCATGACTTGGAGCTGGAGCAACTGGACGTAAAAACTGCTTTCTTGCACGGAGACTTAGATGAGACCATCTACATGAAGCAACCAGAAGGATTTGTTGTAGGTGGGAAAGAAAATTGGGTTTGGAAATTGAAGAGGTCATTGTATGGACTTAAGCAGTCGCCTAGACAATGGTACAATAGGTTTGACTCTTTTATGCTTTCACTTGGTTTTGATCGTAGCATCAAAGACGCTTGTGTGTACTTCAAGCATTTAAAGAATGGTACATGGGTGTACATACTCTTGTATGTGGATGATATGTTGATTGCTTCCACGGATAAGGCTGAAACCGATAGTTTGAAGTGAAAGCTAAAAGCGGAATTCGAAATGAAGGACCTTGGAGAAGCAAAGAAAATTTTGATATGGAAATCCAAAGGGATAGAAAGCTAGGACTTTTGAGCCTCACTCAAAAGGGGTACATTCAAAAGGTGCTCGGTTTAGCATGGAAGAGGCAAAGGCAATCAGCACACCTATGCCTTTGCACATACAGCTTTCTAGTAAAGGCACTTCGATCTCGGAAAAGGACAAGACTTATATGATGAAGGTCCCATATGCAAGTGCAGTTGGCAACTTGATGTATGCCATGGTCTACACTAGGCCTGACATTGCACAGGCGGTTGGATTGGTGAGTTGATTCATGGCGAATCCAGGAAAGATGCATTGGGAAGCAGTGAAGTGTATCTTCAGATACCTTAGAGGAACTCCAAACCATGCACTTGTCTTTGGCAGCAGAGATAGAGATTTCAGCTTTGTTGGATTTTGCGATTCTGACTATGCCGGTGATAGAGATCGAAGGAAGTCAACCTCCGGATATGTGTTCACCATTGGTGGAACATCGATCAATTGGAGACTAAGGTTGCAGACGATTGTGGCTTTGTCACTACAGAGGCAGAGCTCATAGCTGCGGTTGAAGCAGCTAAGGAGGCGCTTTATTTGAGGCAACTGTTGTGTGATTTGGCCTTCGTATATGAAGGAGTGGATGTGTACTGTGACAAACAGAGTGCAATCCACTTAGCTAAAAATCCGACGTTCAGCTCGAGGACGAAGCATATTGAGGTGAGAGAGGCGTTCCTTGTCTCGATGAGTGAAGAGAAGCTAGTTCGTTTTCAGAAAGTTCACACAAAAGAGAATGCACCAGACAATGTTTACCAAGTCGTTGCCTGTTGCTAAGTTCGAGCTTTGCTTGGACTTGATTCGCTTAATGAAGTGCTAGGTGCCACGAGGTGGCACGGGGTGAGAGTTGAGTTGGTTCATGGAGACGTTTGTTTTCATGGTGGAGATTGATAGGTTCTACACGGACTGGGTACTTCGAACACTTTGTTGACGGGTGGTGGCCCCCCTAAAATAAAAGGCAAATTCAAACTCCTTGATTTATATTTCCATTTGTTTCATAAAGGGCAAATTCTATTTCAACACAGATAATTACTTAGTAGCTCCCCCAAAATAAATAAAATTTTAAAGACTAAAATAACCTTAGAAAGCTGCGTACCTTCTTTCTTCTCAATTCCATTATCTTTTTACGTCAGTTTCTTACTGTCTAAACCACCGCTTCTTCAAAACCCTAGTTTCTAAACCAGTGAAGAAAAAATTCAAATTTTCACTACTAGCTGATGGATTTTGAAGAGGAGATTGAATTGTTAACGCAATCATAGTAGGTAATTCAAAAAAAATTAAAAAGTTTTTAACCTTTTGCAAATACAATCATAGGTAGTCGATTACGGGATTGGTGATAATTCACGCAAGGGGTATACTAGGTTTCTGGCTTAACCACGCAAATAATTGCATGAATTTTTACATATCCATGTAGAAAGCTTACGTGGTATTGACACGAACCACGGAGTCACCTTGCATGGTAGTTCATTTTGTTTTTTTCTGTTTGAACTTTTCAGCGTTTGATGGGAAGGGTAGTTTTGGAAATGATAGGGGGCTACTAAGTTATTTTTTGGGTTTACACACTTTTTAATTTTTGGGGGGCTACTAAGTAAATACTCGAGTTGAAATAGAATTTGCCATAAATCAAATGCTCAATTTTGACTTTCTAATTGAAGGTTCTCATTTTCCTCTCCAAACGAAGGCTTTTTTTTGAAAGTTTTAGATCCAATTTACAATTCGAGAAATTTACAATGGGGTTCATAGAAGATGAAATAAACATTATGTCGGTATCAACATTATGCCAAAAATTTATTCTTTTATATTTCAATTTCATTGCATTAGACAGTGATTTAAATGAATATGATTTGGGAATTTTGTTATCATGTTCTTGCTTGAATGATTGTTACCATGTATTTTTTTGTTTACCATTTTGAATTCTAGAATTATACTATTACCAAAAGTATACTATAGTTGTGTACTTTCATACGAATTCTGTTAACCCGCCTTTTGGCAAGGCCGTAGGCAGACGGATCGATTGCTCCGTTATTGAGGTTGGAATATGACGGGTTTAATTCGGCTGGATGGGTAGACGATCAATCACATATATTGATCTTGATTATGAAGCCAGGATTCATCATGGTCGATGGACAAAAGTCATGGGATACTGGAAATATGGGTTTCGACAAAAGTCGAGTTGATTCGAGATGGTTGGAGTTCGCTTCGAGTCATTGGTGGGTTTACTTCAGGTTTTCAACTAGGTTTCTTCAAGTCATTCCAGGCTTTACTTCGGGTTTCTAAGCGATCGGCATACCCACAGGCTCGGGTTCGGCAGACATTGGATCAACACGTTCGTAGCTTCGGGACAGCACTCAATTTGGGAATCAGATCGGCATTCTAGGGGATCGACATCTTTGGTTTGCTCCGGGTCGGCGAGTTTCATACTCGAGTCGTCAGCTTGGTTTTTGGGATCGGTTAGTATGGGGTCGGCGTGATTGAGTGTGAGTTTTTTACTTTGATTCGGCACCTTGGTTTTGGGATCGGTGAGTTTGGGGTCGGCGTGATTGAGTGTGAGTTGTTTACTTCGGGTCGGAACTAGCATATCCCCGGGTCGGCATAAGAAAGCTGGTCGGCAACACTATGGGTCGGCATATTGAAGAAAAGGGGATCGATGTATTAAAGGCCGGGATCGGCATCGTCTTGCTCCGAGTTCCAGTCTAGTTTACTTCGAGTCACAAGTAGGCATGCTTCGGGTCATCCCCGGGAAATATCAGGTTGGCGTATTCTAAACTCACGGTCGGTCGTAGTGATGAATTTGGGGTCGGCTATGGTCTTGATGGGCCCGGATCATTCAGGAAGCCCAGTAACTTGGATTTTTCCTATAAATACAGCATGCAGGGCTTCAGAAAAAGGGATCTTCATTTTGTTTCCCTTCATCTTCTCCACTAAGTCTACTCCACCATTATTGTTTTAAAAGTTCCGGATTGTAACTGTAATTGATTATGATATCAATAGAAAGGAAATTTCTGGAGTGGACGTAGGCCAAAGTCAGCCGAACCACTATAAATCCTCCGTTATTACTGCTTTTTTTTAATTTTGATTGTTCTTCATATTTAAACTCTCTACATACATTCTATCTGTGATCTTTGACCGCGATTTAGTGCTTTCAACGGCGTTTGGGTGCTAGTGACCAATTTTGGTGCTAACATTTGGGTGCTTTCACTGAGAGAGCTAGCACTCGGGGATTCTAAAGCTTGGATTTTGGATTTAAAGGCTTAGGAACTCGGACTCTGGGAAGTAATGCTTAGGCCATCGACAAGGAGACAAGTGACATAAAGGAGCAATCAAGAGGGAAGTCAAGGGGCCTCTTCTCGAGCTGGAGCAGATCGGGCATCCATCTACATCACTAGGGACGAGATGCAGATCATGATGGATTCCATGCAGGAGCAACTGATGAAAAGGCAAGAGGAAATGATGCAGACCCTTCTTAGGCAATTTGGACAGGGAGGAACAGCAGGAGGTGTAGGAGCTCCGATCCATGGAGTTGGATCAGAAGGACTCAACAGGCAAGCAGATGGAGTGGTTCAGCATGGGGCAACCCCCAATTAGTAAATAACTATCAATCTGGATGGACCTAGACTCGGGGGCACACCACCAGGTGATGCTGGACCAATCCATGGAGGGATACCAGATGACGCTGCACAGCCCGGCGCTAACAGGAATACGGGAGTACGTGACAATGAGTATGTGCCAGAAATCCCTCGTGGACTTAGAGGGCAATTAGGAAATGTGGATGGGGGGCAACCCTTGGAAGGCAACACTAGATTAGCTGACATCATCAGGCGAACTATTCATGAAGGTCTGGTAAACAGGGATTTGGAGGGAGTAAACAAAAGCCCGTTTACCCATAACATCAGGATGGCTAGGAATCCACCCAATTCAAGCTGCCCACTCTGGAAGTATACAACGGTAAGACAGATCCCACTGACCACTTGATGAGGTACACAAGGCATCTGGAAGTGCTGGGGGCATCAGAGGAGGTTATGGCCCGGTGTTTCCCTTGTACTTGACCGATATAGCTGCAATGTGGTTCAGGCAGTTGGAAGATGGATCAATTGGAACTTGGACAGAATTGGTGGATAGGTTCTTGAAACAGTTTCGCATTCACATCAAAAGGCCGAAGAATGTGATGACACTGGCGTCGGTGAAGCAGAAGACGGGAGAATCGCTTAGGACTTTATTTAACTTGGTTTAATGCAGCAGTTGCTTCGGTGGATCGGCCGGATCCATCAATGGTTCTGATGGCGGCAGTATCAGGAGTCAGGGATAATTCGGATTTCAAAGTATCGTTGATATGGGACCCACCAATGGATCTTGGGAAATTCCTTCATGAAGCTGAGAGATTTCTTCGACAAGAAGATACATGTTTGGATATGAGGTCAAAGGAAGTAAACATGGATAAGGATGGAGAAGCGTCCAGTGAAAACTCGGGTAAAGACAAGGATAAAGGGAAGAGAAAGCGTTGGGGAGAACCAAAATTCTCCACTTATAGAGGAATGAATGAGAGATTGGAATGTATATACTTGGATACTTGGGATCACCTTCCTTATCGAAGGCCGGCAAGGAGGGAACCCTCAGAACACGAAAGGGCATCGGGAAGGCACTGTCCCTTTCATGACCTAGATGGGCATGATACTAATAGCTGCAGGCATCTAAAGGATATAATTGAGGAGCATGTAAGGAATGGTCAGTTGCAGTAATATGTCGAAAATCAGAATGCGGCGGTGGAACAGGAGCAGCCACCGCCTATCTTGAACGACAATGGCGCGAGGCCCAGGAATGGTGGTCAGTTGGTCATCAACTAATTGTGATGGTTGGGAATAAGTAGCAAACTCTAGGCAGACGGTTAAGTCACTTACTCATGTACGAGGACGGAGACAACTCCTAGGCATGCTTTGAGATGATAATAAACAGTGATGCTCTGGTTTGTGAAATCTGTTTTTTTATTTTTATCTTGGACGCTTACTTTTTCTGGTTTGGTTTTGGAGTTTGGTTTGAACTCCTGGTTTTGTTTATTTTCTGATTTGAATTCTGGTTTGGACGTTTGTCTTTTGGTTTGGACTTTTGATATGGATTTCTGGTTTTCTGGTTTGAATCTGGATTTTGGATTGGATTTTGATTGACTTTTTATCTGGTTTTCGGCTAAAAGGTCGTCGAGTATGGACTATGCTCGGCAATGGTCCGGAGAGACCAGGATTCGGCCGAAGAATTAGGCCCTATATTATCTATCGGTTACTATTTTAGGTCGTCGAGTATGGACTATGCTCGGCAAGGGTCCGGAGCAACCAAGATTCGGCTTAGGACTTAAGCCATGGCATGACTCAGCGTTCAGGGACACTGAAACAGGAACACCATGGCATTACTTAACACAGGTCGTCGAGGGTGGAGTGCGCTTGGCAAGAACCCGGAGAGGTTACGGATCTGGATTTCGGCTTTGAATGGCTAAGGATTGGCTATGATCCGGAGCGATCCCGGATTTGGATATCGACCTGGAGAGGTCATGTATTTGGTTATTGGGTATTGGATATAGATGGATTAGAACTCGGTTGTCGGGTTCGGATGGATGTGGAATTGGGTAAGGATTTGGTTACCGGATAGGGATCAGATATCGACTTGGAGCAGTCACTAACTTGAATAAGGATATGGCAATGACACTTGGATAAAATGGATTAGGTTATGGATTAGATGGTATGGCTATGGATAACATATGGACTTTGGATGACGGATTAAAAGCTATTCAAAACACGCCTTCCTACCATAAGGCATGTTTTGGGGGGCAAATGTTAACCCGCCTTTTGGCAAGGCCGTAGGCAGGCGGATTTAACTAAATCGATTGCTCGGTTATCGAGGTTGGAATACGACGGGTTTGATTCGGCTGGATGGGTTGTAACGACCTGCATTTTTGACCATTCAAGTCGAAAAAACATACACACATGCCGACTCAAACAATCCAAAATACAGATAGTTATTGGGGTAAATAAGAAATAGATAAGAAAGAATAGAAACAAACACAGAATCTCGCAGCGGAAGGAACAAGATATAATAATAAAATAACAGTTCATGAAGCTGTTAAATAAATACATTTGATTATTATTATACATCACAAATCAAAGTTACATACACATCAGAGATAATACAACAATGCAGTGGAAAAATAATACAATAGTAGAATACAAATGATATAATACCAAACTCCATCTTCGTCCTCCAAGATAAGTCTTCAACCTAATCTGAAATGCTCAGGCTGACCCGAGCGTAATGAAAAGACATAACGCTCGAGTCAGGACTAAAATATCTCATGTAAGTTAAATCAGATAAGTAAATATGAGTGTGACGGCGTTGGAGATGTTTACAGGTTTTAGACACCTCCTATCCAGTGTTTACCGTGCGTGCATTAACTTAAGAGATGTTCGGGATTTCCATCTCCTAAGGATCCGTTAAACTATCTACTATATAGTAGAATACGCTATATACAATAATGTCTATCGCAAAGTAAAATATCAAACTAGCGTTAAGCCATGGCCCATTCCACCCTTAACACATTTTTATAAATGTCATAGTCTATACAGCACCGTAAGCCCCACCGTAAACTAGTGGTTATCAGAGGGTACCCCATAGGTATAACACAAAACAAATCGTAGTGGTCGCGATAGAATAAACAGTATGACAAGGTACATGAGGCGATACCAACTAGGATACTAGTAGTTGCGTCATCCGAACTGATGTTGGGCATAGCAGCTACTACCCCAACACCGCGAAACAACACTCCCATAATCGAGGGGTGCACCCAAATCAAATCACAAAAGTAATATATATGGCAACGAAGAAGTGTATCCGCTAGAGGTGGTGAACCTCAATGGCCCGGCAGGGCTCCTGTTTTATTCAGGTCAGGGGTCATCCAAAATCGTTCTCTTTCTTCAGTCAACGCGTTCATCAAAACCATCCACTTCGTTCTAGATCAACACTCCGCGTATATTAGTTATTAAAGTGGTTTTCGGTATCGACAGAGAGTATGTCCATATCCGATCCCGGTCTCTTTAATAACTACGTTATATTTTTCACACGGGTTGGATCTTTACATTTCAAAACAGTTCATATATTTATATAAGATTATAAGATTCGCTTTAAAACCATTTCGTATTCAAATTAGAATATACTTCAAATTAAACATCCGTATTAAGTAGTTTACTTAATTTCTGGAACAATTCTAATTCAATAAACTTAAATTAATATTCGGATTTCAAGAATTCATTTAAGTATTACATTCCAAATCAATTTCAGTTCAAATCCTATTCAAATCAATTTTATCTTCAAATTTAATTCAATAGTTTCAATTTAGTTCAATTCACAAATTTCTTTAAATTTCAATTCAATTCCAAATTAATTAAATCTCAATTTCAAATTAATTTTCAATTCCAAACTCAAACTTGAAATATCATTTCATATAAATTTTCTTAGAAATATTCAGAGTTCGATTAAAAGTCCAATCTTTTAAAACAAATCAACTTTCGAAAATTTACGCCGTATTTCAATTTTTTTTACTTAAAAATCTAAACTTTGAATAATTAAACAATTTCATTTACCAAGTTTAAATTCCAACATCTCGAGCTTCAATTCAAAATAATTCAATTTCCATAAATTAGATTTTATTCTTAAAATCAATTCATTTAAATAATTTCAAAACAACTTTTAAAATCATTTAATTTAACCAACCCGGTGTCCTTATATAATTTTCTAACCTATGGCCAAGTGGATAATTATTTCAATTTTAATTTCAAGGATGAATATATATCATTTCAATCCAAATAGATGTTATAGGTATATCATTTCAACCTATTCCTTAATTTATTCGAAATGATTCAGTTTACAGTTTTATATGCAATAATCAATATACATGATGATAACATGATATATCAAAATAAATAAACAACCAATATCGACCAATAGCATCCATCACAACCAATCAACCATAAAGCCAATAACATTCACAACAATTTTATAATTATCAATATCGAGTAATATACTGCCAATTTAAATTTAAATTTATTTTAACGATCAATTTAAATTCTATCAATTAATTCATATATCAATACAGATGATAATTAAACCTACCAAACAACAGTCAATAAATTTCATATCACTTCAGAATATAAATTTAACTAACAAAAAATTATTTTAGTCAATTGTGAGCATATAAACAATCACCTTTGATTTATCGACGATTTAAAATCCAAATAAAGGCCTGAATTTGAACAGTCTAGGAATGCAACCAAACCAGTTCCATAATGTCCGGAATTTCGATACGAACGCAACGGAGAAAACTGCACGTCGATCCGAGCTTGTATGCAAAAGTTATTCGAGTTAGAACATTTAAATTTTAATATAAAACAATTAATTAATAAATAAAATAATTAAAAAGCATACCATCTTCTCCCACGCGTATCAGCACAGCCGAACCCATGAACGCAACAACCACCACAAAAACGCACGTAACTCGAGGCATCTAGAGTTCGATCAGCGACTACCAGTGTGTGAGCCACCTTGAGAGCCACATACGCGCCAAGTTTCATCGCGTCATTCGCCGCCGTTTGCACGCAATCCAAGAAAATACGTGCATCCTTCAATCTCAGATCTCGGAAAATCTGTGATTCATTAGCAGCAATCAACCGTATGGATTCGAAGAGCTCGTCGAGATCTACACTTTTGCATTTGGAATTTTTCGATTTCGTTGAACGGATTGAGAGATATTAAGAAAAGAAGATCGGCAATTTCTGGCCATGGAATAGGTGGCGGCCATGGTTTGAAATTAGGGTTTCTGAAATAAAATAATAATAAAACTATCTCGGTTTGCGTGCGTATTTATATAGGTAGGTCCAAAATCGTCCGAACTTCAATCGAGACGTGCCGCCAGGCGTTTATATGGTTTAACCCATATTCTGAACGCAATGGAACTAGTCCCAAGGCCTAGTTCAATCTTATGTGGAAGATAGCTTTTGAAGTCGATTATTTTAATTAAATTCGACATTAAGTTTCTACGCGTTTCAAGCTCGCACGGCCAAACAACAAGTCCGATTGCTACGAAAATTGAAATCCTACAAAAATTCACTATTACGGATTCGATGAAACTAGTTTCGTCAAAATCCAAGACCGTATGCAAAATTTCAATTTTGACAAGTTAATTAAAATATTAAATATTCAATTTTTATATATCCTCTTTTAATTCAATATTCAAGTTCATAAACTTTATTCTAATCCAAATAAAATTTAGACTAACTTAGTAAATCAATTTCCTATATATTAAACCCTATATTCAAATAAATTTACAACTTCAATTATTTAACAACTAATATATTAAACTTCCAATTTACTCAATTTCTATTTTTAATTAAATTCAACTTATTAGTTTTATCCAAATAAAACGAATTCAAATAACCTTATAACTCAACCAAAACCCTATGAATACAATTAACATCAAATTTATATTTCACTATGCTAATAGCCTATAGTTATCATCTTAACTCAAATTAATTGAATATTTAATTCACTAAATTAAAATCAACTATTTCCAAATTTAATTTCAATTGGATTAAATAAGATAATAAATAAATAATTGTTATTCATTAATATTTCACATTTATTAACTTTTGTTTACAACCAAAATCTTAAATTATTTGCCACAGCAGATTTGCACATTCCAAATAAAACCAATTTCATTTACAATAGATACTTCCAACATTTACTCCAATATTTTGATTTATTCCTTACTTCCAATTATAACCAAATTACCTTCATATTTATTCAATTTATTAACGTTACAATAATATAGTGGTTACTAACATTCAAACCATATTATTAAGTCATACTCAAACAATTCCCATTTGTCAATCATAAATTTTGATTTCCACTATATTAAATTCGAAAATCTTATCAAATTTTATTATTTAAGTTATCGAAAATTACGGGTCGTTACATGGGTAGACGATCAATCACGGATAATGATCATGATTATAAAGCCTGGATTCGGCATGGTCGATGGTCAAAAGTCGCAGGATACTGGAAATATGGGTTTTGACAAAAGTCGAGTTGAATCGAGATGGTTGGAGTTCGCTTCGATTCGCTGGTGGGTTTACTTCGGGTTTTCACCTAGGTTCCTTCGAGTCATTCCCAGCTTTACTTTGGGTTTCTAAGCGATCAGCATACCCATAGGCTCAGGGTCGGCATACATTGGATCGGCACATTCGTAGCTTCGGGACAACACTCAATTTGGGAATCCGGTCTGCATTCTAGGGGATCAACGTCTTTGGTTTCCTCCGGGTCGGCGAGTTTCATACTCGGGTCGGCAGCTTGGTGTTAGGCGTGTTTCCAACCCCATCAGAAAAGAAGGAGCCAAGCCTCTCCTCCCAGATGTCAAACCAACTCCAACCAACCTCGCTACTTGCCTACCGAACCAGACGAGGCCGGACCAATTCTCTACTTGCCTACCGAACCAGACGAGGCCGGACCAGTTCTCTACTTGCCTACCGAACCAGACGAGGCCAGACCAGTTCTCTACTTGCCTACCGAACCAGACGAGGCCGGACCAGTTCTCTACGTGCCTACCGAACCAGTTGCCACCGAATCAAAGGACCACCTACCTCCGAACCAACCCAGCTCCACATCCCACCGAACCAGCTGCCACCGGACCGAGGCGTCCCGAACCAAGACCATGCCGAACCAGATGTGCCAGGCCAGATACATCAGCCCAGGCCCACCAGCAGCTATATACATCCAAGACCCCTGCCCCCAACCTCACTCTATAAATAGAGGGGCAGGGGTACAACAATGGGGACAAGTTTTGAGAGCTCAAGCACGGAAGGAACTCTTCAAACAACTTCCTTTTACTTACACCAAAGCTTTGTACTTGTAATCATAACAAAAGAAGAGAAATAACATATAAAGTGGACGTAGGCACATTCTGGCTGAACCACTATAAATCTGCGTGTCTTTCTACATTTTAGCCCCTGTTTTTTACGTATTTGTATAAGTCGCTCAAATTACTAAGAATAACATAAGATCTACTAAATCATACAACTTTGAGGTGTTTGTCCATTTTTTGTGCAAACATTTTTGGTGCTTTCATTGAGAGCTAGAAGCTCGAAGCTTCAGCTTCATCCGCTTAACAAGTTTTCCTAACAGCCTCGTCCGCCACTTGGAAAACATGCCTCCCAAACAGAGAAAAGATGTTAACAAAGGAAAAAACATCGCATCCAGCAGTCTTCCAGATCCAGCTGTCACGAATCAAGTAAATCGTCCTCCTCTAGCAACGGTAACAAATGAAGGACAGGCTAACCCAACCACTCCTGCCACAGAACAGCCTGCAGCAATTACTAGGGCAGATTTGGACAGAGTTGTTGTTGAAGTAACTAACCGCTTCACGTCCCAACAGGAAGCCTTGGTGGACCATCTCATGTCACGCTTGAGGGACGCTGAAGAATCCAACCGCAACACTGAATCATGGGGCGAGTCCCAGTCTGGAGGATCTCAGAGACAGCAAAGGTCTTCCTTCTTCGAAGAAGCTAACGGCAGAAGTATCTGTGGTAGGAGCCAAGACCGAGCACAGCCCGAAGTTAGGCCTGAGGAAACGTTTGGTACCGAACCCAACGGGGAAGGTACCGGGCGAAGGTCAACTGTAGCTGAGCCTGTCATGCTGCCTAACCACAGAAACACCAGTGAACGGGGCCGAGCTAGAGTTCAGCCCGGAGTTGGACCCGAGGAAGTGCTTAGATCAGAACCCAACAGGGGAAGATCAAGGCAAGGTCCGACTGTGGCTGACCCAAGCATGCTCCCAGAAGATCAAAGGCAGCCACTGGAAAATATGAGGAATGATAGACGATACCATCCCTACAGGTCGTCTGGACGGAATCAATCCCACAGAACAGAACCAAACTCATTTCTATCTGCTCCAAGTTCTGATGAAAGGATGGCACGCTTATTCAGAGAGTGTGTCCAACGGGAGCAAAGAGATCGAGGGATAGGCGCTAGGGTAACCAGCCCTTTTGCCCGCAATATCGAAATTGCTATCACCCCCCGAGAATGGAAGATGCCAACAATGGAACCCTACAAAGGAACCTCTGATCCCGTTGTACACTTACAGAGGTACACGCAGCATATGCTCATGAGTGGAGCAACAGAGGGAGTACTGTGCAAATGCTTTCCGCTCTTCTTAGCAGATCTTGCTACCTCCTGGTTCTGTCATCTGCCCCAAGGATCCATCAGCTCATGGGAGATGTTGAAAGAAAAATTTATCAGTCAGTTCCGCATCCATGTGGAGCAACCTAAGGACGCTTATTCCTTATCCAGCGTCAAACAGAAACCTGGAGAAAAGCTGCAGCAATACCTAACCAGATTCAACGCCGCAGCAGCCGCAGTTCAAGATGCCGATGAAAAGCTTATCCTAATGGCCCTCTGCAGTGGGGTACATCCGGACACTAAATTTGCTAGAAGATTGACAAAAGAAAAACCAGCTACTTTACCCGATTTCTTCCATGAAGCCGGGAAATACATGAGGCTTGAGGATGCTGCCATTGAGGGGCAGTCAGGACAGCAAAGTAAGACGACCCATGGCAACGCCCCTGCTGTGGCGAGGGACGTTCGAAGAAATGATTCCAGAGACAATGCTGGGGGCAAGAAGGTAGAAAAGCGCCTATATCGGCCAGGACCAAGATTCGACACTTACACCCCTTTGAACGAAACCGTCGAAAATATCTTCCTTGCCACCCAAGGCGAAGTTAGATACAAACGCCCACCATACAAGAAGGAATCAGATAACGCACAGAAGTCTGGAAAATTCTGCCGCTTCCACGAATCTCACGGACATGATACCAACGAATGCCATCATCTCCGAGATCTGATTGAGGAACACATCAGAAGGAAGAAACTGGAACGTTATGTAAAAAGTCAAGACAGGACTCCAGCTCCTGCCAATGAAAACCCAAGGCTACCCTCACCAGGGACCGACAGAGGAAACCGCAACGCTAGCAGCTCTAGTCAAGAGAAGATAGTGGTCCATACCATCTCAGGAGGTCCGCACATCGCAGACAGAAGTTGGAGAGAGATGGAAAGATATGGGAAGTCGCTTAGAGACAATAAAGACTGTGTCAATACGGTTATAGAAGAGCGCCACCCAAAGCGGAAAGAAAGTGATGACATCACATTCAGTAAACGCGACCTAGAAGGAAGACAGTACCCTCACATGGATCCCATGGTTATCTCTGCCCGACTCGGTCCCGCCGAAGTTTACCGAATCCTGGTAGACACTGGAAGCTCTGTAAATATCCTGTTCAAACACGCATTCGACAAAATGAAGCTATCAATGAAGGATGTATCTCCCTGCAATAAACCACTACACGGTTTCACTGGAGATGCGAAGATGCCCCTCGGGCAGCTGGACCTCTTTGTTGAGATTGGAAGCCATCCCCGCTCTGTTGTAAGGAAACAGACGTTTGTGCTGATAGAAAACCATTCGGCCTACAACGCCTTCTTAGGAAGACCAACCTTGTCTGACTTCCAGATTGTCCTAGCCCCATGGTGCCTGAAAATGAAATTTCCAACAAACAATGGGGTAGGGGAAGTGGAAGGAGACCAGGATATTGCACGAGACTGCTATGTAACCGAACTTCGCAATAACCACAGGAAAGATAAAGGGAAAGGTGTAGAGATTGCCCTCTGCACAAAAAGCCTTGAAGCATAGCAACTAAAGAAAGCCCCTCCTCTTCGATACACCAGCGACCCTTTCAATGAATTAGACCCTAGGGACAAAGAGGAGGAGGCCACCGCCGAGCCTGCAGAAGCTATGGAGTTTATATTTGTAGACAGGCACGACTCAAGTAGGCTACTGAAAATTGGGTCCCAGCTGAAGGCTGAATTGAAGGAACAACTCATTGATTTTCTCCGCCACAACTTGGATGTGTTCGCTTGGTCACACGCTGACATGACCGGAATCTCCCCCGACATAGCATGCCACGTATTAAACATTGATCCTACCAAGGCGCCTGTAAAACAAAAAAAGAGAAGTATGGGGGCAGAGCGATCAGCAGCCCTCGATGAAGAAGTAAAGAATCTACTCGCCAATGACTTCATACGAGAAGCCGTTTACCCAGAATGGGTCGCCAACCCGGTACTAGTAAAGAAGGCTAATGGGAAGTGGCGGACCTGCATTGACTTCTCCAACCTAAACGACGCCTGCCCAAAGGATTGCTTCCCGCTTCCCAGAATCGACCAACTTGTAGACAGCACAGCCGGGCACGAACTCCTATCTTTTATGGATGCATACTCAGGATATAACCAAATTCCTATGCATGCTCCCGACCAAGACCACACTAGTTTCATCACCGACCGGGGTTTATACTGCTACAAAGTGATGCCTTTCGGACTTAAAAATGCAGGAGCCACCTACCAGCGCCTCGTCAACAAGATGTTTGCAGGGCTAATAGGACAAACTATGGAAGTATATGTGGACGACATGCTGGTGAAATCGCGGAAAGCCAAAGATCACGTAAGCCACCTAGGCGAGATGTTTCAAGTACTTCGGCAATATGGAATGAAGTTGAATCCACTAAAATGCTCCTTCGGTGTGTCGTCAGGGAAATTCTTAGGATTCATCGTTCATGCCAGAGGGATAGAAGCAAACCCTGAACAAGTCCGAGCATTAAGGGACATCAAGATACCTTCCACCCGAAAGGAGATGCAAAGCCTAAATGGAAAAGTGGCTGCCCTAAGCCGATTCATCTCCAAAGCAACGGACAAGTGCATCCCCTTTTTCGAAGCTCTAAAGAAAGATAAAGGAAAGTTCGAATGGACGGACGAATGCTTAACCGCTTTCCTTAACCTAATCGAACACCTCCAGAAACCACCGGTACTCTCGACCCTAAGCGAAGGCGAAGAATTATACCTATACCTTGCTGTGTCATCTCACGCTTTAAGCGCTGCCTTGGTAAGGGAAGACAACCGCACGCAACGACCAGTTTACTTCATCAGTAAAAGGTTTACTGGGGCAGAAGTCAGATATCCTAAACTTGAAAAGTTAGCATACTGTTTACTAATCACTTCACGAAAACTACGTCACTACTTCCAATCCCATTCCATCAAAGTTCTGACCGATCAACCACTGAGGCAGGTACTCCATCGTCCCGACACCTCCGGGCGACTACTTAAATGGTGTATTGAGCTGAGTCAATATGATATCACCTATCACCCTCGCACCGCCATCAAGGGACAAGCCATGGCTGATTTCATTGCAGAATTCACTACCAACGAGGATAAGGAGCAACTGGAAATAACGGAAGATATCAAGTGGAATCTCTTTGTGGACGGTGCATCTAACGAACAAGGCTCAGGGGCAGGTGTGGTAATAATCACTCCCAGGGGAAATAAACTGCACTATGCTATAAGGTTGGAGTTCGCTGCCACCAACAACGATGTAGAATATGAAGCGGTGATAGCTGGACTAGAAATTGCCATAGAAATCGGAGCCAATTCTTTGTGTCTTCACAGCGATTCTCAACTTATTGTTAATCAAATACTAGGAGAATTCCAAGCTCGAGAGGAACGACTCATAGCATATCTAAGGAAGACCAAGTTGCTTCTCAGCCGATTGGATCAGTACTTAGTCAAACACATCCCTCGGGAAGAGAACCAAGAGGCCGACGAATTGGCAAAGCAAGCGAGTATGAGAGACATCGCCGTCTTCGGGGCAGTAACCATCTCAAAGCAAACGGTCCCAAGCTTTGAGCAAGTGAATCTGATAGCCGCAGCCGAAGAAGCAACTTGGATGACTCCCATCCGAGACTACCTACAGAGTGGCACACTACCCAACGGGCGTAATGAAGTCAAGAAAATCTTGAGGAAAGCGTCCCGCTATACAATACAAGAAGACATCCTCTATCGGCGCGGTTTCTCTAACCCATTATTAAGGTGTGTCGCCGGAAGGGAAGCCAAGGAAATCTTATCCAACATCCATCAGGGGAGCTGCGGAGATCACACCGGGGGGCAAACATTAGCAAAAAAGATACTCCGATACGGATATTTCTGGCCCACCTTAAGCAAGGACGCCTTAGATTTCGTCAAGAAGTGTGACAGATGCCAAAAATTTGCTAAGATCCCTCGGCTACCAACAACCGAGATTACTCAGATGACCAGCCCTTGGCCCTTCGCGATATGGGGAATTGACTTAATCGGCGAGCTACCAATGGGCCGAGGCGGGGCCAAATATGCTATAGTGGCAGTTGATTATTTCACCAAATGGGTGGAAGCGGAACCTCTAAATAAAGTATCTTCAGCAAAAGTTATTAACTTCTTGATCAAAAATGTTCTATGCAGGTATGGAGTCCCACTCAAAATCATATCAGACAATGGACTTCAATTTGACAGCGAGGAATTCGCCAACTGGTGCCAAGAACACAGAATTCATAAAAGCTTCTCATCCGTAGCATATCCCCAGGCAAACGGACAAGTCGAAGCAGTCAACAAAATTCTGAAAACTCTAATCAAAAAGAAGCTCGAAAAGTCAAAGGGCGCTTGGGTGGATGAACTTCCTACGACACTATGGGCCTATCGCACATCTTTCAGAACATCGACAGGGCATACTCCTTTCTCTTTGTCATACGGATCGGAGGCTATGCTCCCAGTTGAAACTATTGTGCCTTCCCATCGTCGGATCCACTATAACCCAGAAGAGAACGAAGAACTCCTTCACATGTCTTTGGATCTAATCGAGGAGAGAAGAAACGATGCAATCCTCAAAACAGCAGCCCACAAGCAAAAAGTGGCAGCACAATACAACTCCAAAGTCAAGCATCGTACCTTGCAAGAAGGGGATCTTGTACTCAAGCGAATCTTCCCTCGCCCCGGAGCACTAGACCCAATCTGGGATGGACCATATGTAATTCATAAAGATCTCCACAACGGAGCCTATATTTTGTCAACAGTGGACGGAGAGGTGTTCCAGAGGGCATGGAACATCCAACACCTCCGTCGATACTTTTCTTAACTTGTATTGCCCATATGAAGTGAATTAACAAAGAGAATCAGTGGACGTAGGCATTTTCGTGCCGAACCACTTTAAAAAACCTTGTCTCTTTTTTAACTTGTTCCTTTGTATCTTGGCTGCTTGTTAACTTTATCCTTTTCTGTTGAACAAAATCCTGAGTATATAGCATTTCTGTTCAAAGCACTCCACAATGCAACTTCACGTGGACAATACCCAACAGGTACTATGCGAATCTATGCCCTCGCCAATGAGACACTCTCGCTCCAGCATCCCTCTGCTGCGGGTTAACTCATTGCTCGCGACGGCCCTTAAAGCCAACTGTAATGAGCCGATTATAAGCCACCGAGAAGGCCGACTATAGCCGAGGCAGCTCATTACGGCGTTAGGCTCGCCGGCAACTGTGAACCGACTATAAGCCCCAACATAAGGTGTGGCCAGCCAGGGGCAGTTCACAGTTGACGATCGGCACCCACGCTAGCCGGCCATAGTAAATCGAATAATACCCACGATTACGGGCCATAATGGCCCGGGTAGTTACTGTGCGCGATCTCGGCTCCGATGCGTCTTAAGTGCGGCTGTGGTAAAAAAGAATTAACTCCCCGCGGAGGCGTAAGATGGGTGACAAATGTCTCCAAGACCCACAGCTAGGGAAAGTGACTACAAAACCCGTTTGCCACGAACTTAAGTGCATCGAAGGCCTTCCGTGATTGGAAGTTTTACCTTTTTTACGTATTTCAATTTTACTTAAAAAGCTTTTTTCCTATCCCCTATAACAATCCCTAAAGTACATGATACAAAGTAGGAGATACTCGCCAATGGGTGTAGGGACTCACAGTGGCAGGACATTCGGCTACATTCCATGCTCGGTTCTACAAGATATTCAAGACTGCCATCTACGATTAAAACATGAAAGGCGGTATTTTCTTCTTTTATGTACAAATACATGACTATAATTTGTTCACACCACACGCTAACATTGCAAGTCATAAAATTATGGTTTAGAACCAGAGTCTAACATCAAACACAATTTAATTACAAGAATATACATAGCTAACATTTCTCATATGATATGTCGAAATAACAACAAATATTCAAGAAACGACAAAATCAGCTTAAGTTAAAAAAAAAAATTTACACGTCAAGCATAATGTTGATTGTCACAAGTAGCAAGAATTACAACTTAGGAGTTACTCTACTGTCTTAAGACTAACATATACAACCATGCCAAGCCTACAAAAAGAATTTTTCAGGTCTAATCAGGGAGCCGGTTGCGTCGGAGTCCTGTCCTTGCTCTGTTGCCCGCCTGTCTGGTCATAAAAAGGATTCATTAGTAATAAGCAACCAAGTTAATCGGGAAGCTGAAAAGGAAAACTTACCAGCATAAGCTTACTGGCCACTCTGGTCATCATCATCCACTTGCACCCCTGCCTCCTCAGCAGCGAGCAACTGCATACCCTCCTTCACTGCCGCCTTCTCCCCCTTGGCAAACTGGGCAGTGACCGCATCCATGCTGAAGGCCACGCCACCATCTTTATCCGCGTCGGCCTTGGCCTCTTCCAAAGCCCGAAGATAGATCTTAGCCATGACCCTGGGATAGTCATCCATCCAAGAGAGATTGCCCTGCTTCCAAGTTCGGAAATACATGTCCTGGAGCATGTCATCCATCATTCCCTCGTTCTCCTCAAACTCCCTCATCCGGGCCTCGGAAGCCGACAACCTTTCGACGGCAGCATCTCTCTCCAATCTGTATCTCGAGCAATCAGCCTGAAGGGACCTTCGCATCACCTCCATCTCTTCCCTCAACTTAGCTTGAGCGAGCTCTACAGCCTCAAGTTTCTCGGACAATTCCTCCACCTGCTCGAGATCCGCTTTCCGAACCTCATCCACCGTGGCAATAGCCATGTCAATCCGCTCTTTGCAAGTAGCTTCCATTTTCCGCAATTCGGCCCGACTGGCCTCTTCCATGGTTTTCCTTAGTCGCCCAGTAGCAGCCTCATGCTGAGAAATCTGAATAGCCTGATCCGCAAGCTGTTTGGCCTGATCCGAAACCACCAATCGAAGTCGGATATTGGCGCTCCCAATCTCCTCTCCAGCCTTAACCAGCCGAGCATGATGCCCCATCAGCCTCTTGGTCTCCTCTGCCACCCGATCAATATTAGCCTTGGCCTCATCTCCCATAGTGACTATACGAGTAGTGAGTAAATCGAGATCTAAGGACTTGGCTTCATCAAGTACTCGCACCATGGGGTTACGGGGGAGAAGGTGTTCACCAGTGACTTCGTCAAAAGTAATATCATGAGAGCTTGGATCCAGATCAGGATGACCCGCAAATGGATTACGAGCCAAGTCGGGACGGTCGATATGAATAACAGAAGGGTTTCCGGACGGGTGCGGAGAAGGTGCAAACTCGCTACCCTCCTCAGTAATATCATGAAGAGGCTGAGCCGGAGGCTGAGGACCGGGCGAAGTTTCGGATAAAGGATGACTCCTCTTCCTCTGCTGAATACCCTCTTCGATGACCCTAAGAAGAGGACGGTAGCCGACTACATCCCCGGAGCGTTGGGTTGAGGGCTTCGGCTTAGCAGAAATTTTGGAAAGTTTATATTGCTCAAGCCTGTGTCGAAGGTCTGAAGCTTTGGACGTCTTGCATGCTCCTGATATAAAGAACAAGTGTCACAAACTTACATTACTATACGATTCGAGAAACGCGGTAAATTACAAGTTAAAAAAGGAAAAGAAACACAGTTGTGGTTGTACAAACCCTGGGGAGGAGTGGGATACTGCAATAAGTCCTGGATTTCATTTCAGGACGGGAGCGGGTCATAAAATATTCCTAAGTCCCTATCATTAATGAAGAATGCAGGAGTCAAGAGTTCACCTTGAGTCGTCGGAGCCACCTTGGCTGGAATGGTCGGAGAAGACTCACTTGCACCAGTCCCGGCTTTGTCCGCCTTCCCGGTCTTCTCTGCCAAAGCCGGATCCTCATCCAACCCCTCAAAAGCCTGGCGGAACGCATCATCCGTCCACTCCTGAATCTCGCCCGCTTGCCCAGGAAGTAGGGCCCCGATGCCATCGCCACCTTTGTCACCATCCCGACCATCTCCACCCTCGCCTCTTTCCTCCTCTATGTCTTCCTCCTCCCGGGTAAGTGGACAATTGCTGGGGGAGGGACCGTCCGATTTCTTGAGTTTCTTACCTCCGACAGCTGGAGGTTTTGTGAAAGGTTTCCTCTTGCTGCTCTCTGCCGTAACACCTTCCTTGGCCTGAGCAGCCGCCCTCTCCTCCGCCGTTTCCCTCAACTTAACTACAGACTGCTGCGGAAGGATTAAGTTATATTCCAGAAGAATCGCATTTCTAATCAAGAAGGCAGATGATCTATATTTCCCAAGAATGGCTTCTATCTCAGCCGCCGTCTGAACCAGGCGGTCAGTCTCCACAACCGGAAAGCCACCTGTCGCTAGCAAAAATGAGAAAGTATGAGAAGAAGCATCACAATCGGAATAGAAATTATAAGTAAAAGCATCAACTTACATCCAGAGGTAAAGCGCCGGATTGAAACGGAGTCGTCCCTAATAAAGAACCACTCTTTCTTGAACATGCTGAATTTAGAGTACAGATCCAAGACCGGTTTGAAGGTCGCGGCTGACTCTAAGCTAATGTATGGGGATCCTTTCTTGTAGCCTCTCAAATTATATAAGTACCGGATCTCCCGGTTGGAAGGAGGGCGCCCGTACTTCCTCTGAAAGATGACGAAAAGGCTCGCCAGTATGGCATAAGAGTTGGGCTGAAGCTGGAATGGGGCCACCTTTAGATACGTGAGGAAGCTGACTACCCAAGCATTGAGAGGCGGGATAGCACCACACATACAATGGTACCTACTATAAGCAAAGTACCCTTCGGGAGGATTGTATGGCATGACTCCTGGGCCCGGCAACAGCATGAGGGCTCTATCGATCCCAAAGGAACGAGATATAACATCGAGCTGCTCCTCTTTGAGAGAGCTAGGAAAGCAGTCAGGCGGGGAATCCAGCAGCTCCTGGGGACCATGTCCATCCACTAATGACCTTGGGGCGGGCCCATGACGCTCCGATTCCGACTGAGCTGGGGGCACGGCAGAAGAACCTCCTTCGCCCCCAGACTTCTTCTTATCTGACCTGGTTTCGACTCTTCGAGACATTTATCTACGACATAAGAAAAGCATGATATTAGCACAAGGAGTATGGGAACATAAACGCATAGTTATCCAGTGCCATTCAGTGTTTAAATCTTCAAGTTCCGTTCGGTTGGTCAAACTTTCGAGCCTCGTTCGGCATTAACTCATTCGGCATTTTCGTGTTCATTCGGCAAAAAGATATATACCTGACTCGGCACGAGACAGATTCGGCAAAGGTTTGATTCGGCAAAGGTTTGATTCGGCAAAGGTTTGATTCGGCAAGAGTTGATTCGATAAGGAATAACGAAGGAATGTAGCCCCTATTTATAAACATACCCAGAACAGCCGAACCAGATGGTTTGGCACTCGGAATCGAATAAAGCTATACCGAATCCAAAAAAAAAAACAACAAACAAACAAAGCATGACATATGCCGGCATATGCCCCGCTTTGGGGGGCAGATGTTAGGCGTGTTTCCAACCCCATCAGAAAAGAAGGAGCCAAGCCTCTCCTCCCAGATGTCAAACCAACTCCAACCAACCTCGCTACTTGCCTACCGAACCAGACGAGGCCGGACCAGTTCTCTACTTGCCTACCGAACCAGACGAGGCCGGACCAGTTCTCTACTTGCCTACCGAACCAGACGAGGCCGGACCAGTTCTCTACTTGCCTACCGAACCAGACGAGGCCGGACCAGTTCTCTACGTGCCTACCGAACCAGTTGCCACCGAATCAAAGGACCACCTACCTCCGAACCAACCCAGCTCCACATCCCACCGAACCAGCTGCCACCGGACCGAGGCGTCCCGAACCAAGACCATGCCGAACCAGATGTGCCAGGCCAGATACATCAGCCCAGGCCCACCAGCAGCTATATACATCCAAGACCCCTACCCCCAACCTCACTCTATAAATAGAGGGGAAGGGGTACAACAATGGGGACAAGTTTTGAGAGCTCAAGCACGGAAGGAACTCTTCAAACAACTTCCTTTTACTTACACCAAAGCTTTGTACTTGTAATCATAACAAAAGAAGAGAAATAACATATAAAGTGGACGTAGGCACATTCTGGCTGAACCACTATAAATCTGCGTGTCTTTCTACATTTTAGCCCCTGTTTTTTACGTATTTGTATAAGTCGCTCAAATTACTAAGAATAACATAAGATCTACTAAATCATACAACTTTGAGGTGTTTGTCCATTTTTTGTGCAAACACTTGGTTTTTGGGATCGATGAGTGTGGGGTCGGCGTGATTGAGTGTGAGTTGTTTACTTCGATTTGG